>CM073730.1:50749920-51387063 GCA_037113605.1 Calophaca sinica
AAATGACACGACAACAAAAGGTAACGTGGCACACATATCTTGATCTTTTTTTTTTGAATAGCAAAAAAGAATATATTAATAATTAGAAGTACTTCAGGGGTACTCCAACCCATATACAGCAAGAGCAAAAGGGGCACTCAGACCCTTTAAACTGAGTACAAGGGGGTACTCTAACTCAATACCTCAAGAACCAGAGTCCTAATTGGCGCACTTCCTCCCTAGGTCGCACCTAGTTCCCCATCACCTAACCAATATGCGAACCACTCATAGAAGAGACAGATATGCGACCACCCCCTTATCAACAGCCACAAATCACCTGGATTTTCTCAAGAAGGGCTGCCCGCTCCGCCACTTTATCGGAGAAGATTCTCAGACTACGTGTTTCCCAAATAACCCAAACCATTGCATGTCAGATCAAGGCAAGCCCAGTCCTCCTGTGCCTTCCACCCATCGAGGTCAGAATGAGGTACATTTGACATAAGTCGTGCGGTAGCACTAACTCCGACCCCAACCACTTGAACACATCATACCATACGGGACATACGAGATCACAGGTGAGAAAAAGATGCACACTTGTCTCCCGGGGAGCCCCACATTGAGCACATACAACCCCACCTTCCTCAGAAATCACCCGTCTACGGAGTAAGTTATCTCGCGTAGGAATCCTATCCAGGAGTAGTTGCCAGGAGAATGCGATATCTTGATCTCTCTATAGTCGTTTATAGCTCCCAAAACCACAAGTTTGTTGACGCTTCATTCTTTTAATCTTAAGAGAAAAGGTTGGGACATGAATAGGACACCAAACCAATTAGTAATGATAAACTCAGATTACATTCATCCAAATGATGATAAACTCAGATTGACTAAACCTCACCACTTGCATGCCCCCATTTAATTGCTATATTACCAAGCCAAGGCGGATTTCTTCTGCTCGTTTCCCAGCTTTGAAAACAAAGTCCTGTGGACACCGTAGAACTTGAGATTGATTTGGAAAGTCGAATAGAACATTGAAGCGAGACTTACACTGTGATTGGTTTGGGTGAAAAAGAAGAGAGAGGGTTAGAGAAGAGAGAATGAAAAGAGAAGTGACCCATTTCTTTTGATTGGTTGGAAGAGAAATAAGGAAGAGAGACAAAAATATGGTGGGCCCCACGAAATATTTCTTTCTCTCCACTTTTGAGATAAAATAGCGAACAAATGAATATGAACTGCTGATTTTGGGTCTCAAATATGGCGAATAAATGGCTACAGCGTTTTGGAGCTGTGCACGATACTTTTTTATTTTTATTTTTTATTAACAGTGCCGCATCACTTTCGCACATACTATTCTCACGCATCATTTTGCATTAGAAATTAAATTAATCAATTAAAATAAAAATTTAATTAACTAAAATATTAAATAATAGAGTTAAAACAAATATTAAATTAAATTGATCAATTAATTGATTTACAACAAATTAATAATTTAATTAATTAAAAGCAATAATTTAATTATGTAGAGTAATGTAAATGATTTTTATAAGAAAACTAAATTAAGAAATTTAATTAATTAATTCAAATGAAAAATAAATCAATTTTTAGCACAAGGATATTTTTGTCCTTTTAAAAATTAAACACACTTATCTCTCTTCTATTTCTTTTATTTTTCTCTTAAACCAATCAATACCCCAAATCTACTTTATTTCTCATCTTTTTCTCTCTTCTCACACACTCTCTCCCCTATTTTTCTCTTCATAATTTCTCTTCAAAACCAAACACACCATCAAATCCGCTGATGTTTTCTCTTTCAACGGGTGAGTGATGACCACAAACCTATACTCACTTCGGTCTCGAATATAAACAAAAGTCAAAATGTATTTAGTCTAATTTTAACTTTTGCTTATATTGGAGACAGGAGGGAGTATACATTAGCCTAGCTATTGCTTGTTGTGGTGGCCAAGTTAAGGACAAATCAGGTTTTAAGTGAGTTGTTTTGCGTAGCATTTCATTCCCTGCTTGGGTTTTTGCTGCACCAGCACTAGCTATAGCCAATTGAATATCACTACCAGATACAGAAGCAGGAACAACAGGCAATGAAGAAGCCGAATCAGGGAAGTTCAGTTCAGCATAAGTGCAAATGCAGCAACATCATATATATGCAACTGATCTGGGATGTGTGTTTGAGGGGGAAACTGAAGGATGGAGAAGAAGATCTGGGATGAAAGTGCAAACCCGTTGTAGCTGAATTGCGGGTTGTGAAGAGTTAAGGTGTAAGCCAGCTTGGCGTTGGATATCTGGGCTAGAGGGCGTGTTCTCTGTAACAAAATTAGAAAAGAAAAGGCTGAAATCACTTAAACAACATCAAAATCATCAACAGTGATATTGCACTTTGTCAATATAGATACATCACTAACAATGATTTCTTTTTTCCTTCCTTTTTATTCAACATGTTGAGATTGGAACAAGAAAATAATGGAACAAAATTCAACGGCAATCGATAACTAAAATAAACAGCAACCAACCAATCAACAAGGTGCAATGAACTAACAAACAAAGGAGTAGAGGGTAGAGAAGAAAAACACCGCAATTTGATTACGCAGTTCGGCCCCAAAAAGATGACCTACGTCTGCGAGAGAGAGCAGCCTTCCGTTTCACTATCAAAGGGTCTTTACAAGAGAATACAATTGCTTTGAACCCCTTCCAAATGTTCAAGATGAACAAGCCCAAGAGTTCTTACAACCCCTCTCTCTTTCCCTCTATGATAAACTCTCAAGAACAACAATAGAGAAAGCCTTCAATCCTCCCTCTATGATTCCCTAAGATCCCCAAGTGTTTGAATGTGTTTCCCAACTCCTAAAACCTCACAAAAAACAATCAAGAACGGCTGCACACAACCCTAGAAAACTGCTCGCGCTCCAGAACGAATAACAGAATTCTGGTTTATAAACCAGCAGTGGTGAATCGATTCACCGGTAAGTGTGAATCGATTCACAGGTACAATTCCTACGCGTTTTGTGATCTTAAGTGGGTGAATCAATTCCCACTCCTCCAATTCGATTCACAATAAGTCAAAACTTCTCTAAGCCTCCAAGACACATCATGAATCGATTTCAAAGTTCCATGATTCGATTCACACCTGTTGAAAACTCATTTCTATGACTTCCAATGATCTCCAACATGATTTTAAGGCACAACAATATCCACACAACAAATATTTGATAAATGGGCGAGAACATTGATTACATGTTATTGATATATGGTGAGTAATTAACAATGCAACAAAAGGTTATTGTCTTCGGATTCTTTTCAATAGCAAAATTTACAAGGATCGATGAGGTTTATTGTTCTCCTTGTCTTGTCATCGTGTTTAATTTGTCCAACCAATTAGGTGGGGTTTGTGCCAGCTGCTGCCGCCGAAGCTGATGTGAATTCAGAGACAATATATGGTTTTACTAATTCGTCAGCACTTGGAATTCAATTGCTAATAATAATTTGCTTTTCCTCAAACTATAGCGCAAGTCTGGATGTTGGCATCTAAAATCTGAATACGTACATCAATGGTTGAGATTGGAGAGTGTGTGCTGTGAGATCTGAAAAATGGAATAAGTAAGAACCTCTTCTGAGTATCTCTTGGTTGAATACTCCTCGACAGATTCATATTACTACGAGATAATTATATCAAATTTTAAAGTAGTCATTAGAAAATGAAATCACACAAGTATGATGAGCACAGTATTTTCTTTCAAAACTAAAAGAGAAAATCATCAAAGCAGCACTTGCCCTATAAATTATTTAATGTCTGAATTTGTCATTAATTAATGATCTAGGGTTGATATGATCAGCAGCATCTATAAATTAGTTTTGTAACATAAATTCGTTGCTTCAATTTAATTTTCTTCTTTTTTAAATTTTTTGTTTGAATATAATAATTAAATTTATTCATCTTTTATTTTTTTTGTTTAGATCTGAGAGAGTAATTTTTTTGATCAAGTTCTTGGGGCGACCGGTGCCGCATCAGTTCAGCAACCGGGGACGTTATATAAAACGCAAACTGGTGGCGTCCGTTTGATGTTTCGACGACAGACGATGGTGGTAAGGGGAGAGGCAGCGGCGATGCGACCATAGGCAACAACAGTCCGATGAAAGAAAGAGGAGGAAAGAATTTCAAATTCTTAGTTTTGATGTGCTATTTCAAGCTCCCTAAATTTAGTTTTTGAAAAAATACTCCACAACAAGAAAATATTTTACATTGATAGATATATTTTCTAAAAATACACCAGCCTTTCCTTCACCAATAAAACTCCCTCGTCCAAACAAACTAGGGTTTACAAATTGGGTAATTAAGTGATGAAGTCTCGCGCGCGGCACTTGGATTGGATCAATGTTGCCATAGAGTCAAGTCCACTGTAGTTTCCCCACCAACCCAATTGAACCCTCTCTGCAACGCCGGAGGTGTGATGATCAACCCTTCTGCCATGCTGTTTATCAACCCTGGCATATTGAAAACCTCCTCTTCATCCCAATAAAAGCTTCCACTTCCAGAATCTTCCGAGGACTTCCCAATGCAAGTATTAAGGTCGCAATCCAAAGACTCCGACGACTCCGATTCAGAACCATTCCTCACAATCTCCTCACTGGCCGGTTGGAAGAAGTCGCCGGAAGAAAATTGTTTCTCGGCCGCTTGCATTGCCGCAAACTGAATGGATCTGATGGAAGAGGTTCGAGAATTGAGGCGGGGCAACGAGGTGGCTGCATGAGGGAAATTCAAGGAAGCAGCTTCTCCCTTGAAAGCCAACGCAGCAACATCGTACGCTATAGCTGCCATGTCGGGGTGGGAAAATGTTCCAAGCCAGACACGAGTTTTGTTGTTAGGTTGTCGTAGCTCGCACACCCACTTCCCGTTCCTCTCTCTCACCCCTTTGTAAATCGGGTGTCGCGTCTCGTGGAACTTCTTCCTTCCAGCCCTTCGTTTCTGCATCTTCTGCATGTCAACTAATTAATTGTACGTCTTAATTATTCACCACAAATGGAATAATGTAAACCCTTATTTATACTACAACAGTCCTCAAGGGTTGTGATGAGTGTGACGCACGCAAGTGTGTATACACGATCGAGCACGAGGAGGGGGTAATTAAAGAAGAAAAGTAGAGATGGTTGTTTATTGTGAATGAGGAGTCAAGTTACGCTGAATTAGCAGCAGTGACTATGATGAGACGCTTTTTATGTGATTTTTAGCGAGGACTAGTGGGGAACGTGAGGTGACTTGTGTGGCATGTTTTGGGATTGTGGCACCACAGTGGCAGTTGGCAGACAACGTGACAGAAGTAAAGTGACTTATTGTAGCACTAGGATGGCGTGAGAAGCGTGCTTAAAATGTTTGAACCATAATTTACAAGTATTTTATGCTGCACGTGTATTGGCCACGTGTGGAAAAGAAATTAAGTGAAGACAGGGCCTCCTGCAATTAAACACAAGATTGTTGTTTTGTGCTATTACTAAAAGAAGAATCGTTTTAGTACGTCTACCTTTGTTTAAGTTTCTCTTTAAATATTATTACTTTTTCAGAAGGAAAAAACTTTTAATTAGATTTTTTTTAAGGGTTTGAATGAGATTTTAAAGAACTTATTATTAATACATAAAAAAATTAATTTTTAGTATTTTGACAAATCGCAATTCATAAAACGTATTAGTTATGACAATCACAAGTGGGGTTTTTTTTTTTTTTTGGTGAGCATAAGTAGGGTGAGCATGACCATCCCAACTTGAAAATTTATCGCGTTTCATTATCATTTGACCCATAGAGTATTATGTTTGTTCGGGTTTATGAATGAGTTAATTAAGGTCTACAAAGAATTGATTCAATTAAAATTTAGGGATAGATTAATATCAAGTATAGTTTGCATCAACTAGTGATCTCTTACTCACCAATAATTATTAGTTCTATTATGTTTGTAATAGGGGTGGCAAAACGATCCATTTATCCATCATCCATCCAATCCATCCATTACAAACAAAAAAACTAAATGGATTGGATCCAATCCATCCATTTAATTTAATGGATGGTTAGTCATCCATCCACTATTTTTTTAAATCCATTGGATTACACTAGGGGTGGCAAATGGATGGAATGGATAATTTTTTGAATTGTTCATAAAAAATATTTTTAATCATAAAAAATATTTTCAATACAAAAAATATTTTTAATTATAAAAAAATATTTTAATAAAAAATAATTTTAATCATAAAAAATATTTTAATTAAAAATATTTTTCTCTCTCCAATCTTTCCCCTCTCTCTCATCTCTCTCCCCTATCTCCATCTCTCTCATCTCTCATATCTCTCACTACAAAAAAAAGGGTAAATTACGGCGGTTTTAATACGGCGGTTAAGCATAACCGCCATTATTTACTGTATATTGTGGCGGTTTTTGGATGGCCATAATATTATCTTATAATACGGCGGTTTTAACCGCCCTTATTTACTTTGTCTTTTGCCTTACCAAGGGCGCTAAGTTTTCAATCACCCGCCTCTCTCACTCTTTCCCTTCTCTCTGTCCTAATATTTCATTTGTCTCTGCTCTCCTGGTTGTGCCTCTCATGCCCTAACATTCCTACGTCGCACCAACCAGGAACCTGACTATATCTCTGTTGGTCTTCACCCACACAATTTTGTGGTTATGATTTTTCGATCTTCTGCGTCTTCATCTCGGTGGGTCATCACCCACACAAAAGTTCGTTCGATTTTTGCGATTCTGACGATATCTCATCCCTTAATCTCGGTGGGGGTTTGATTTAAAGGGGATCTATTTAGGGTGGGGTTGTCGTAACTCACATTATGGGTAGGGGGACTCACGATTGTCCGCTGCGGTTGGAAGCAAGGTCAGCGGCGACATGCGACTGGAATTGTAGAGACAGACAGAATCGTGCAATGTGTGGCTGACCAGTTGGAGGTGTTGTTGTAGCAGTGGGGTGATTAGGTAGCTCATGATGGGCATAAGCGGTGGAGTGTCCGCTCACAGGGTTTGCACCGTTCTTCCACTTCCGCGAGTTCGCGGCCAAGGGGGGTTGGTTTCTATGTTTCTCTTTTCTTTCACAGTTTTACCCAATCTCCATTTTTCTTCTGTTGCTTCTGTTTCCTAACTTTTGTTTGTGTTTTGGACAGTGATAATGGTCACAGAGGATGGGTTCTGTTGGCTTACCCCTCTGTGGTTGTGAAATGTACTTCAACATCTCTCGCTGAAGCAGAGGAGTACCTTTACATATAAGGAATATCTGTCTCCAAAGCTTTCAGGTGAATAAATTATTATAATAACACATTGATATTCCTCTGGTTGTAAGTGTGTTTTTATAAGACTAGTGATGGCACAGGAGGAGGAGATATTGGTGCTCACAAATCTTTGGAGTCTTGAGTTGTGTCTAGAAATCCACCATGGACAAGTAATTGGATTCGAAGGAAATGTTGTGTTCTTATTATCAAAGAACCAGTTTGCCTGAGTAGATTAACTTAAAATTGTTGAGATATCTAAACAAAATAACAGAAGCATCAAGTTTATTCTAGGCACATAGCATGTTGCAGCATAATTAGTTCATTATTTATCAATGATTACACACAAGTTTGCTACTGAGTGAATTTTGAAGTTGTTATAGAATTCCATGTAGGTGTCAGATATGCTTTCTTTAAGGCATTTTATATTGCAGTATCTTGTTGCATGTTGTTTCACAGGTTCTGTTGGCGTCAACCTTGACATCATTGCCGCTACCACATTCTTTGAGCTCTCTGTCAGGAACAACGCCGTATCATTCACTAATTGAGATTCTTCCAAGGTTCTCTCAATTCTCAACTCTTTTTGGTAAATCTCAATCCCTATTTGTTTTGTTATGATTATTTTTCAAGAACGTTCATGATTGATAGCTATGCAGTTCTTGGATGCATTCAAGAATGCTTGGTCAAGAGTAGGATACAAGCAAATATTCAAATAATAAGCTTCCTTTTTGTTCATGGCGGCTTGTGTGGTATGGCCATAGCATTCAAGTTACTTTTAACGAATAACGAATAATGAATACTTTTAACGAAAGGAACTATTGTCATCTCATCAAATCTGTGACTACTAAACGTGCAACAACCTCCATTCCAGAAACTTAATTGTTGGTGCCTTCTATTGCCTTTGTTCTAGTTTTTTGTAATTAAAATTTTTATAATAACAATTGTGCGTTGAACAAAGTAGAAACACTAATACTAATATTCAGCATTCTGAATATCAATTGATTAAACGAAAAAAGTATTTATATCATTATCATTATATGGTACTAAGTAAACTGAAAAAAATTCTCTCTACAATTACTGTGTATGTGTATAATTTTTTAAGATTATACTGGTTTTACTTTATTTTTTTCCCAATAGAGATTGGAGAATTTGGGATAATGATTCATCAGGTGTGTTTTCTTGTAATTCTTGTAATTCCTATGTCTCCTTGTTTTCATAACAGGAAGAAGTCTGAAAATGCTATTGTTCTCATTTCTCTAGTGGTTCTAAATCTGCATAAACAAAGGTGGAAAGTTATATTATATTTTTGCTACTGTTCTATATCTGCATACATGCAAGTAATGTAATCAAACATCTCTATTCTATAGGAGGGTAAATTTGCAAGTTTCAAAAAGTCTAAAAATCTCAGGATATAATGTATACAGTGATTACTATAAAATTGACAAAATTCAATAACTTAGCTTTTTGTTTCACACGACGAGGGAGTCCATTTCCTCTCCTCTTCTTTTCTTGCACTCTATATCCTTATTCTTGCTATTATGTTGTTGATTCTGATTCTCTCTTTTTGTTTCAGCAGGGATACGATGGTGACGGAAAAAGGAATAAATCTTCTTCCTGTTCCTATCTTCTTGTAATAGTTCCATTTTGATCAAATTGCATCGTTAAATCTTGTCAATTAGTGTATTTGTAAGCTCAATTTTGGTCTTCAATTATAATAGTTTTGGTCTTAATTTCATTTTGTATTTGAATTGGTCTCAGTTGTGGGTTTTTTATCAGATTTTTTTTTGTGAAAAAAATTGAAAATTGTGGCGGTTCAAACCGCCATAATTTTCCAGTTTTTTTAAGAATACATGTAAATAATGGCGGTTTCAACCGCCATTTTTTTACAAAAATTGAACCGCCATTTTATACAAGGTCTATTGTGGCGGTTAATCGTGAACCGCCATTTTATACCGAGTGGCGGACGTAATTACGGCGTCTTAGGGAATCGCCATTCGTGTAAATTATGGCGGTTCAAACCGCCGTTTTTTTACAATTATAACCGCCATTTTTTACACGATTTTTTGTAGTGCTCTCTCTCATCTCACTCCCCTCTCTCCCTCTCTCTCATCTCTCTCCTCTCCCCCTCTCTTGTCTCTCTTTCCCCTGTCTCTCATCTCTCTCCCCTATCTCCCTCTCCCTCTCTCATCTCTCTTTCCCTCTCTTCTCTCTCTATCTCTCCCTCTCCTCTATCTCTCATCTCTCTCCCTCTCCCTCTCCCTCTCATCTTTCCTCTCTCTCTCTCATCTCACCCCCTCCCTCTATCTCTCCTCTCTCTCCTCCCTCTCCCTCTCTCTTATCTCTCCCCTATCTCCCTCTCTCATCTCTCATTTCTCTCTCTCCCTCCCCTCTATCTCTCATGTCTCTCCTCTCTCTCATCTTTCCTCTCTCTCTCCCCCTCTCTCCCTCTCCCATCTCACTCCCCCTCCTCTATCTCTCATCTCCCCTTCTCTCCCTCCCTCTCCCCTCTCTCTCATCTCTCCCTCTCTTGTCTCTTTTTCCCTTCCTCTCATCTCTCTCCCTATCTCCCTCTCTCTCATCTCTCTCTCCCCTCTCTCCCTCCTCTATCTCTCATCTCTCTCCCTCTCTCTCATTTTTCGCTCTCTCTCCCCTCTCTCCCTCTCTCTCTCATCTCACCCTCTCTCTCTCCCTCCCTCTCTCCCTCTCTCTTATCTCTCCCTCTCTCCCTCTCTTGTCTCTCTCTCCTTTTTCTCATCTCTCTCCCCTATCTCCCTATCTCCCTCTCTCTCTCATCTCTCATTTCTCTCTCTCCCTCCCTCTATCTCTCATCTCTCCCTCTCTCATCTTTCCTCTCTCTCTCTCTCTCTCCCTCTCTCTCATCTCACTCCCCTCCTTCTATCTCTCATCTCTCTCTCCCTCTTCCTTCTCTCTCCTCTCTCTCATCTCTCCCTCTCTCCCTCTCTTGTCTCTTTCTCCCTTCCTCTCATCTCTCTCCCCTATCTCTCTCTCTCATCTCTCTCTCTCCTCTCTCTCCCTCCCTATCTCTCATCTCTCTCCCTCTCTCTCATCTTTCCTCTCTCTCTCCTCTCTCTCTCATCCCACTCCTCCCTCTATCTATCTTCTCTTTCTCCTCTCTCCCTCCCCTCGATCTCTCTCTTCTTTCTTCCTTCCCTCTCCCCTCACTCTCCCTTCTCCCCTCCGTCTCACCCAGTCTCCCGTTGGTACATTTATTTTCATGTTTCTCACTCAAACTCACGCTTGAACGCTCAATTTGCATCCGACAATTCTAAAAACGAATTTCTTAATATTCGTATTCGAAAAAAGAAGGCAATTCTAACTAGTTTTTTTATAAATAAACTGATTCAGTTTAATATAGCTATTTATTTTTTAGCCAGTCTTTTTTTATTAGTCCAGTCTTTGATAAGGGTACTAAAAAACTCCCAGTTTTTTTTCCAATTGGGAATAAAAATTGATTATTATTATTATTATTATTATTATTATTATTATTATTATTATTATGCTAAGATATAGTCAGCAGCAACACATTATTCTTCCGTAAAAAAAGCAACACATTATTCAATTACAAATTTTGAAAATTCCAGTTTGTAATTAATTTTCTTGATGGGGCTATACCGACGACCGACATGGGAGAGCAGTCAGTGGTAATGGAAAACGTGATTGAATCCACGGAAATGTGACCGGGACCAGTTTTGATTGGTTTAACAGTTTTGAAACCATTTATAAAACGATTGACAATAACCAAACTGTTTTTGGGAAAAAATATATGATTTTGTTCTAGAAGTGTGATTCTTGTGAAAGAGGGAGAGAGAGGGGAGAGAGGAGAGAGAGATAGGGGAGACAGGGGAGAGAGGGGAGTGAAAGAGGGGGAGAGATAGAAGAGAGAGGGAGAGAGGGGGAGAGAGATGAGAGAGACAGGAAGGGAGAGAGAGAGAGAGGGAGAGAGAGAGAGGAGAGAGGAGTAATATGTTTTTATGATTAAAAATAATTTTTTCTAATTAAAATTTTTTTATGATTAAAAATATATTTTTATGATTAAAAATATTTTTGTAATTAAAAATATATTTTATGATTAAAAATAATTTTTGTGATTAAAAATATTTTTTGTGATTAAAAATAACTTTTATGGATGGATTGGATATCTATCCATAAAAAAATTGTTACTGGATGGATTGGATGGTTTTTTTTTAAATGAATGATGGATGGATTGGATTTTCTTGATGAAATTTTAGTGGATGGTAAATGGATAAATGGATTTTTCCAATCCATCTATTTGGAAAGTTTTGTAGTTTTGAAGCCATTTTATGACATTACGACTCTATTCTCAGGCAGCACTTATCCAACGACAAACCTGTACAAGAGAGAAAGGAGAGGGGGAGGGAGGAGAGAGAGGAGAGAGAAAAAGATAGGAGACAGAGAGATAGGGGAGAGGAGGGAGAGAGAGATAGGGGAGAGAGGAGAGAGAGAGGGAGAGAGAGAGAGGAGAGATGAGAGAGAGAGATGAAAGAGAGGGAGAGAGATGAGAGAGATAAGAGAGAGGGAGAGAGATAGGAGAGATGAAAGAGAGAGAGGAGAGGGAGAGAGAGATGAGAGAGAGAGAGAGAGAGATGCAAGAGAGAAGAGAAGGAGAGAGGAGAGAGGGAGGGAGATAGGGAGAGAAAGGAGGAGAGAGATATGGGGAGAGAGAGATATATGTGTGTGTATATATATATATATTTTTAATAGTTAAAAATATTTTTTGTAATTAAAATATTTTTATGATTAAAAATAATTTTTGTAATTAAAATATTTTTGTAATTAAAATATTTTTTATGATTAAAAATATATTTTATGATTAAAAATAATTTTTTGTGATTAAAAATATTTTTTTGTGGATGGATTGGATATCCATCCATAAAAAGTTGTTAATGGATTGATTGGATGGTTTTTTTTCAATGGATGATGGATGAATTGGATTTTTTTGATGAAATTTTAGTGGATGGTAAATGGATAAATGGATTTTTCCCATCCATCCATTAGGATCCATGGATGGATTTATCCAATCCATCCATTTTGCCACCCCTAGTTTGTAAGGATATTTTTATAAACAAAATATTTAAGTTGAAAACCAGTTAATTTACTTAATAACCTTGTACCAAACTACTATTATAAGAGCTATGTTTGGGTTTGAATACAAAGTAATACTAAAAATATTCAACCTTTCACATTTAACTTTTAGTCATAAATGAATGATCAACTCATAATTTATTTTAATTATCTTCTAGGCCAACTCAGTCTCGTATTAAATAGACACGATCTTATTTGAATAGCAAAGCATAAGTTTGTATTTTCAGGTCTAGAGACGGATTAGAGTTTAAAGAATTAATCCGTTTAAAATTTAGGGTCGGCTAGTGTATGATCCAACCCATCCGTTAAACACGTGACTTACTATAATAATTATATATATGAAATTAATTTTATTTTTTAGTTTCAATGACTTTTTCCTTATTTGTCTCTAATATTTGTCTATTAATGGCTTACCCTGTTTCATATTTTGGGTGCATGTTTGAGGTTATAGCATACATTTTTAAAAATATTTAATTAATATAAATTTGGACAAAAAAACTCTCATTCATGATTGTTAAACTCTCGAGTTAATTCTTAAACTCTAACGAGTTTACGATCCTAGATCACAAAAATGAGTTAACTCGCATATAAACTCTCTTTTTCATAAACTCGTACGAGTTTAGGTAAACTCTGATAAAATCGGCAAACTTTCGATTTTACTGGCGAGTTTACAAGTCTATAATTTTATATTGACTTGATCTTAAAATGTAAATTATCAGTCAATATTGTTGGCTACTTTGGTTGAACACTAGTACGAAATACACCTAAAAAATAAACTTATAACGCCAGTTTTGGAGATAACCGGCATAAAATATGACGCGGTAGCAATTTTGAAATTAACGCATCAGTTTTAGCGCCGGTTTTTTAAAAAACCGACGTTATAAGTGAAAAGGAAATGCGGCTCAAACTGAAAGTTATGGCTATAACGCAGGTTCTCTGTGAAAACCGCGGTAACATGTTATAACACCGGTTTTCTAATTAAGCTGCGGTTAAAACAGAACATGTTATGACGCCGGTTTTCTAAGTAAACCGCGGTTAAAACATAAAAAATTAATTTCCTTCCCAAAGACCTCATTCTCATTTCCTCACTGCGAACACATTTGCTCACTCTGCGCCGTCCTCCCTTCCTCATTCTGCGCCGTCCTCACTTCCTCATTTCCTCATTGCGAACACCGCCCTCACTCCTCCCTCGCACCCCTACTCTCCATCGAAAGTGCCATCTTCGTGAACTCCGGCACTCCTCCCTCTCCCCGTCTACCCAGTCGCCTCCTTCCACCTCCTTCAACACCGTTCCTTTTCCATAGCGTCGTTCCTTCATCCTTTTCTCCACGGTAAACCACATGGCGCTGTGAGGGTTATTGGAGACAGAAGCTGCGCGCCTTCTGATTAGGGTTCGGCCGAGACGATGATTTTCTGAAACCCTAGGGTGGTTTACACAAAAATTATTTAGAGGTTCATTCCTTAATTCTTCTTAGCTTTCTGGTTCTCGAATGTTCTTCATATCGAAATTTGTGAAATTTATGAGCGTTGGTTGACTTGGTTACGAAAATTGTTATGATTCTATTGTAGTTAGGAATATACCGTATGATGCCACAGAAATCTGCCAGGAGGTTGGTCCTGTAGTCTCTTTCAAGTAACTTTCAAATTAGTTTAAGTTTTTTGTTGTTGTTGCAACAATTCATGATTTTTGTGTCTGTGCTAGTGGATAAGTTTCACTTTTTTTAGAGTTTTTCTGAAATTTTGTTTGGTTGAAGTGTATTCATTTTATTTTGTTTGTTGAAGTGTATTCATTTTCTTTTATCCACAGATTAGTTATTGATAGAGAAATTGGGAAACCAAAAGGTTATGGGTTCTGTGAGTATAAGGATGAAGTGACGGCTTTAAGTGCTCGTCAGAATCTTCAGGGTTATGAAATTAATGGGCGGCAATTGCGTGTTGATTTTGCTGAAAATGATAAAGGGTCTAATAGAAATAAAGATCAGGTATATTGTTAGAACTTATTGAAATCGCAACAAAATTACTTTTCCTGAATCTTTGCCATGTTTTCTTTAAAGGAAGTGCAATGAATTACCTGAAAAGAAGCTCATTCCTAACTATTCACACAAACATATGTGCCCTGAAAGTCATGTATAATAGGACATGTGTTGTTAACTCATTTGTATTTTCTGAAATTGTTTTCCTTTTTCAAGGTGTTTTCTTCTCTTGTTTTTGTGGCTGGAGGTACTTCATTTTTTGCAGTCCATGAGGAAACAAAAAAGGTGTTATTTCCTCTCCTATGACTGTTGTTGCAATATTTGCAAAGTCATTCGCTTGAGGTATTTGCTTAATTATTAGTGCTTGGAACTCTTTTCTCCCTTGTTCCCTTTGTTATGTGGTTAGTGCTTGCCTATTACTTTTGATGTTTTGGAACAAACAATAGGCAATTACTGAAGAATGAGTTTTACATCGGGCTTAGACAGAAGAGGGAAACTGGCCAGATTGGTATAACATAATAACATCTATGTGTTGCTCAAAATTTGTTTGTCATAATTTACTATCCACAGTTTTATATATTGTGTGGAAAGGAACTTTTGTTGTGGTTTTATATATTCTGTATGGCAGTGATGTTTGTGGTGTTCTGCTATTGTTTGTATGCGGGTAAAGGAATTTTTTTTAAAAGAAAAAAAAAAACTTATGGCGCCGGTTTTTCATAAAACCGCGGTTTAAACATACATATGGCGCCGGTTTCCATAAAACCGCAGTTAAAACTCACATACGGCGCCGGTTTTCCATAAAACCGCGGTTAAAACCTTTTTTTCGTTTTTTTAACCTTTTCCGTCGGGTTTTAACGTCGGTTTTGATAAAAATCGCGATTAAAAGTGACTTTTAACGCCTAAATGTTCACACTTATAACGTCGATAGATTACACGCCGAATTGAAAACCGACGTTAAAAGTCCAAAAAAACCACGGTTAAAAGTGGTTTTTGCACTAGTGGAATTACCTATGTGCTGCAATATATATTGGATTTATAAAGCTAATTTTACATTTTCAATGTTATTTTGTTTTGTTTTATTCAACTACGAAATAAAGGGTTTGACTAAAAATTATATGAGTGTTAAGTCAAATCAGCTCTTGTTTTTTGAAAAAATTTCACTTTAGTAACTTATGTTTTTATGAATTTGTGTATGATTTAGTCATTAATGTAGTATAATCTTATCCAGTGATAATGTTCTAGCACATTTTATTATTGGAGTTTGTTACTTTGCTTTATTATGAAGTTGGAATGTTGAATTATTGTTGTTTTGAACTGTTTTATATTATGTATATATGTCATTTATAGGTTTATTTAATATTAGATAAATTCTTACAAGTTTACGAGTCGAGTCTACAGAAGCTCCACGAGTTTACGTAAACTCTCGAATTTGACAACCTTGCTCTCATTTAATTTTTTTTTGTCATAACCATTGTAATTTTTAATGCAAATACTTCTAAAAAGTATAAATATTTCACCGTAAAAACTCGACAAAATCAAATATTATTAAACTGCATTTAAAGGTGTCTGTAAAGCCTAGTACAACTGGCAAGAAATTGTCGACGTTGTCAGGTTAGACATCGGTTGGCCGGGTTCGATCCCGGGATTTCCCATTTGGTGTGCGTGTGTGACGAGTGGCACTTGCCACTCCAACTAGGACCCAAAAAAACTATATTTAAGGGTTGTAACAGAAAAAAACTACATTTAAGAGTGTAGTTTTTCTTAAAAAAACATAAACATAAAAAGAGAGGAACTAAGACCATTTCCAACATAGGGTCTTGTGTGAGTTCTTGTGTGAAAGAACTGGTTGTTATACATTGCACTACTGCTAGTCACTGACGTTGAGGTCACGTGTAAGAACCATTCTTCTAAAAAAAATTGGTTCTTACCAGTAATGAACTTTTGGTAACACTAGTAGGGGTTGAAGTTAGGACCCACTAAAAGTAATTTAAGAAGTAATGAACTTTTGGTAACACTAGTAGGGGTTGAAGTTGGGACCCACTAAAAGTAATTTAAAAACTAAGTTGAGTTATACCAATGAAAATAGACGAATCTTAAATGCTATGTGGCATTATAGGGCTCGCTAAAAGAGAATTAAGAACCTAAATTGGATTCTACCACTGGTGATGCTCAAAGACTATCTACGATGCAAGTTCTTACGTGGGTTTTTATATGCAGGATCTCATTCTTACCAATTACACCATTGGAGACCGCTGACATAGATTCCACGTGTAAGAATGGTTCTTCTAAAAGAATCATTTCTTAAATCTTAAGAGTTTCAATTGTGAGCATGGCCAGTCTTACGGGAAAGCCGTTGAAGCAACAATTTTTGGCCCAAAAAAAATTCTTAAATTTTGCAAGGGCTTAAGGCCCCAAAAAAAACTCTCAAACTACATAATGTGTATTTAATTAATTTATAATTGAAAGGAGTTGTTTTTCTTCTGGTGTGTAAACATTCATTTATTATCCTTGTTAAATAGTTAAGTACATTTGAGATCCATGAAGATTCAAGAACCTGCTACTGTATTTTTAATATTAAAATATATTATGTCTATATTTCTTTTGTTATCTATAAGTGTATCTTTAATTTGTTGGATTTTCTTTCTTAATGACAAAAAAGCATGGAACATGAGTTCAATTTGCAATACGTTTTTTCCTCTCTCTTAAGTGTGGTTGTGTGTACACACACAACAAGTATTTACATCAATTATAATGATTTCGCTTTAAAAAATATATAAATTACTAAAAAAAAATTAAATGTAATATAATAATTTTATATAAAAAAATTGTTTGTTTTAAAAAGGGCTCACCCAAAATTTGCTTTAGGTCTCAATATATTTTGGGTCGGCCCTGATTAAGGAACCCGTTTTAAGTTCTTAAGGGTTCTACCATTGGAGTGAAAATTTATTGGGATTCTTAAATTCTATGTGACATCGAAAGACCCGCTAAAAATAAGTTAAGAACCAAAAAATAGATTCTACAATTAGAGATGCTTAAGTCCTCCACATTTAGGGTGTGATTGGTTAACGAGAGAAAATGTGAAGAGAGAAATTGTAAAGAGAGAGTATGAAAAGAGAGAAAAAGGTGAGAAATTGGGTAGATTTTAGGTATTGATTGGAATAAGTAGAAGAGAAGAGAAAAAGAGAAGAGAGAAGTGTTGATTATTTTTTAAAAGGCATTAATATCCTTGACTAAAAATATAGATATAAGGAGAAAATAAGGGTAAGAAATGGAAAAAGCAAAAAAAAATAGCTGAGCAGTTCGTTTTCTTCGCACTCATGCGAAGAAATTATTTTTGTGTGGGACCTGCCTATTTTTTTTTTCTGTCGTCGCTTTTTCATTACTGACCAATCAGGGAAAAACTACTTTTTCTTGTCATTCTCGTTCTCATCATTTTCTCTCGCGGCGTTTTAATAGCAAACAATCAGGCCGTTAAGGATATAGTTTGAAAAAAAGACTTTATTACATCTTGGATTTCTAAAACTCTCGTAGTTCTGAAACAAAATAGAAAACTAAAACAATCAAAGATATGAACCGAAGGAACATAAGAGAGTGATTAAATATTTTTTCAGTTACGTAAGAGAGTGATTAAATATTGATTATGGGTAGGGTTTTTTTTTTGGTTTCTTATATGTATCTTTCAATAGAGTCAATTCTATTCGAGACACGGTCATACACTAAATGTGAATACCTCTCCCAACGAGGATTCGAACCATAGTTTGCTATATTTTGAGGGATTAACTTCTTCCGTTGGACCCAGCTCCTCTTGGTGGCTATAGGTAGGTTTGGAATCAATAATTAATGGACGTACTTTTAAAGAATTCGATAAAAGATCTCATGAGTCACGCCAAGTGAAAGGCTAATTCAGTAACGGTGGACGAAAATTTAAGACCAAGACTCGAAGTTATCTACCTGAGTCAAAAATACCTAAAGAATATAAGCAAAAAATTTGGGGTGCAGACGAGATAAAATCTGATACGTGGAGACCTACGGGAGGATCAGTTATTATGATGAAATTGATTCTGTGGCTTTGGAGAAACAAGAGAATTTTATTGCCAAAATAGAAACAATAGAACTTTTATGACATCGATGTTAAATCCTAACTAAGATAAATTGAGTTGAGTAAATCTATCCAAGGGATGAAATTTTTCACACATCTACTATTTGTTTGCATTCAAGACTCAAATTTTTCACACATCTACTAACAGATATTGATTCCTCAAAACAAAATTATCTTTTTTGAAATTTATGTATTATACTATTAATTTCATCCAATATTTAATACTGTAATTTAATTAGGGCTATACCCACTAAAATAAATAAAATAATACAAGGTATATTTCTTACTCAACATATATAGTAGTACATAATTTACAAATAAGAATTAATAATAATCTATATATTAATAGTGCGTCTACTTCTACATCTCATTTTACGAAAAAGTAGGAGAAAAAAATATAAATTTATTAGTTCAGTCGTTAATGATAATGTGCTTCTGGGTTACTTAAGCCCCAGGTCCTGGGTTTGAACCTTGTACAAGGTAAAAATTCGATTTTTCTCTCGTTTTTTCACTAGAAATAAATGAATGGTTAATTATGTTTTTAACCCCTCAATTATGAGAAATGTTTTGTTTCGGTCTCTAAAGTTTAAAAATATTTTTTTACGTCTCAATGTCTTGAAATGTGCTATAACTAATACCCGTTGTTTTGTTTTAGTCTATGTAATATATATTTCTTGCTTTGGTCTATGTGATATTTAATTTGTGTTCAATTAATCTCTGTGGTTGGGACTAAAATGAAGAAAAAAAGATACTATAGGAACTAAACTTAACAAAAAAAATTATATCATGTACATTGATTAAAACAAAACGAGAACCAATTATAGTATTTCAAGATATTAAAAATAAAAAAGATAATTTTTAAACATTAAGGATCAAAACTAAATATTTCCCATAATTGGGAAAATAAAAAAGAATCAATAAATCAATATAGAGATACACATAAAAATAAAGGTTGTAAAAAAAATAAGTGTAAAAAAACACAGATTGTTAACTTTAGGGAATTGGAGTGGAGTGAAATATGACTTCACACCTGATAAGTCACGTGATCCTTTCCCTGCTTTGAAACGTGGGGATAATTCCTTATTATAAAATTTTATTATTAAAAAACAAAACAAACTCTCCCGTTGTTTATTTATTTATTTATTTTTACTAACAAACTCTCACGTTGTTGGGTTGCGTTTTCTTTGCCATTTGACTCACACAGTGACACAGGCCTAGATGGCATCATGCCATCATTCGTTTCATATGTATTCTTTTTTTTTTTTTTTTTGGTCTAAGTTTCATATGTATTCTTCAAAGATTCTTATCCTCATGCCGTTTTCCATTTTCCACGTTTTGGAGGCTGGGGCTCATGTTCCCACAATCCCTTTCGGCAGAAAGAAAACACACAAACATGGGCGTCTTATTTTGGGCTCATGTTCCCAATTACGGGGTTACTATTCACACTCCCAATTTTTCTTAGTACACCCCCTAATGGGTCTTTTTACCTATGGCTTCCGGAGTAAACTTCTTGAAGGTATGTGTCCCGTCGATTGGTAAATAACTTTCTAGAAGCTAACTTCTAGATAATTTAATATGTCTGGAAGTTAATTTCTAAACTGTTTGCTAACTGTTGTCCGAATACTAACTTCTAGAAAGTGCTCTCAGAAGTTAACTTCTGGAGGGTGTTAAATAACATATATAAGTTAACATTTAGAAACAAATTATGAGTATCACATCCATTATACTAAGTATATGAACACTCATTTAGTTCCTTATTTGTGCCCAAATTCAATGGGAAAAAAGATGAATGGTAGGATAGTTTTGGTTGTAAAATGGAGATTTGATTGAGTGTATTGGTGGTGTTTGTTAGGATGTACAATTGAACAGATTTCATTGAATATTTGGTTTGGGTTGATGTTGAATGTTATAGGTAGCTATACGATATATGTTTATTCATCAGGTTTGTAATATATTTATAAAAATAAGGTTCAATGTCAATATTAATGGAATACTAGTAAATTAGTAATCATAGTTGGCAAAATCAGATCGAACCGGTCAGTTTAATCAAATACTAGTGAACCAGATTGGTATCGGTTTGAAATAACCATGAAACCAAACTTTTCTAAAACCAGTCAAGAACTGGCAAAACTTATTAAAATTGGTTAGTTAGTTGTTTAGATTGGTTCTGTTAAATTGATTTAATTTCAATCTCTTCTTTGTCTCTGGCACCATTGCATGCTTTCAGGCATCGTTCATCGGCACTCTAGACTCATAGATGAACACCAATCACCATCGCGAGCAACGAAACACCATTGTCCATCCACGCCTCCATCCAAATATGAAGAAGAAGAAAAATAGGAAAAAGGGGCGAGAGGAGTGGATGTTGAGCCTTTTTGGAGGGAAGATGGAGTGAAAGGGGTGTAGTGAGGTGGTGGTTATATATGGTACAAAGAAAAATAGAAAAAAGGGGAGAGGTGGGCAAACAAATGCAAAAGAAAAAGAGTCTGGGGTTTTTCTACTTTGAAGAGAGAATAAGGTAACTAAGAGAAGTTGAACACATATAGGTCAAGGTAAAATTTAGAATTTTAAATGTAACTTATAATAAATTATCTACGTCAAAGTTGTGCTATCAAGTCCCAAAGGTCCATTCTAAGTTGATATTACTCTAAAACTAAAAAACCAAAACTAATATTATATTTAATACTATATTAATATTAGTATGATATTAATATATTATATAAAAAAATTATTACACTCCTCATGCCTCGTTTATTATTTTTTCCCGAATTTACCATTGTCTAGAAGTTTATATCTGGACAGAACTTATGTTTCCTTTTTTAAAAACCGAACATCCCCTTCCCTCTCACTTCATTTTCTACCCTCTCACTTCATCTTTATTCCCCACTCCCCATCTCTCCACTTTCATTTCCCCCCAAACAAAACCACCAACTACCAACCATCCCCCATCCCTGATTGTTGCCTCTAAGAAAAGGAAGATTGCAACCAACCCATCACTGAGGTCAGTCTTGCAATTTTTTGTGTTTTGGTATAGTCCAGATATTTATATATCACAAGAGTTGCAAGATTCCGGAAATATCTATCTGAATGTGTATTTTGCACATCTAGGTAGTTGTTTCTGAACGTTTATATTTATGCAAAACTTTAATTGTCTGGATTTTTATATCCATGGTAACTTGTTGCTTACTCCAGAAATATATATCCGGAGTTGAAGAAAATCAACATCATGATGTATATTTTCGAAAGGTGCCAAAATTTTGAAAAAACTCAGACCAGTTGTATTTTACCATACGCAGGTATGACAAACACAGGAGACAGAGGTGAGCCACATCAGAGACGTACGAACTCCGCCCAAAAACGTGCAACAAAGCAAGTTAAAGAGATGCCATTATCGGCATAAGCAGCACCGGTACCACCACCGCCACCCGCACATGCAGTGCCAATACCACTGTCCATATAGGCAGAGGAGTTACCAACATCATTTTCGGTGGCCTCGGAGGATATGTCCATCATCCGCTCGTTTTTTGACCACCCGACAACTCGCATATGGTTGAGACATGTAATTATTGTTATATTTCTAATGTTTTGTTTTTTAGGATACATATGTCGCTTACAATTATTGTTAGAATTAAATAAGATATGTTTTTCCTTTGCCGCTGTGAGACGCGCAGAAGGTGGTCAACCACACCCAAAAATTGTATGAGATGACCATTAGCCTTGAGGATGGATGGTTGCAGGAGATCGTCAAGGAGTCCGGGATGACGTCCCTTACATACTGCAACTACACGACAGTCAATGGGGGATCTCCTATTTGCCTTTGATAAGAGGTGGCAGAAGGAAACCAACACCTTTCACCTACCATATGGTGATATAATCGTCACTTTGAGCGATGTCTCGACCCAACTGAATTTTTTGATTGTTGGACAACCATCATCGCACACTCCCATTGGCAAAGAGCAAGGTTGTACAGGACGAAGTAGATGGGGGATAGAAGACCCTCCTACAGGTAAACTTACACATATTTTTTTATTGTTGAGTAATTATTACATATTATTGTAGCTGAGATACTCATTTTGTTGCAAACATGGGTTTTGAAGCACTTCTTAAACCTTTGCACCCCAACGTGATTTCCTGGACTGCGTTGTGGAGATGCCTCTGGCTCACCAATGGGTATCTATCAGGTGAGGTGGATAGGCCATGCTTGCGGATGCTGGTTGCGTACAAGAGGACAACTCTGGCTCCACTTTCGCTCAGGCTCATCTGATAAGTCAATATTAGGTTAGAATATTTTACAGAGTAAATCACTTTATTTTTTATGTTTAGTTAATATGTTAAGTTGTTGTTTATAGGCGACGATCGTGAGGAAGCTGGACATGCTTTGGGGCATGGTAGACAAAGGAGAGGCACAGGGGGACCCCGTCGGTTGACCGTACAATAGTTATTAGTGGACGCGCACAACGCCTTCACTTATCGAAAGAGGAAGAGAGCATGATCAATGCAGTGACCTCTATTTTTTTTGTTATTTTGTCTTTTATTTTGTTATTACTTTTTATTATGTACATACACTATGTTTTGGTATTTAAACAAATTTAGATTGTGATATTTATTTTCAATATATTTTACCTATTCCTTTAGAATTTTTTTCCAATCAATTTTAAATTTTAAACCATAAGCTCAGAAATTTTAAAAAACAAAAAAATATAACACTAGAAGTTAGGTTAAGTTTCAGTAGTTAACATTCAGGGCGCAAGCTGGTGTTTAACTTCCAAAAGGCAATTTACCTTCGGCTTGGGTTCAAAAGTTAACTTCCGGTTAGGGGCATTTTGGAGAAAAACATGAAAAAGACTCTATAAGAGTATATTAACAAAAATAAGGGGTGTTAATAGTAGCTCCCTATATATTTGAGTTGGGCTATCAAACCCATTTTGATTCAGACAACAACAAGATACCATAATAACAAGGGAGTGGTTTCCGGCACCCCTTTTTTGCCTATAACACCCCTCTTTTTTTTTTGTTGGTAAATACCGCGTTTGGTCCCAGTAATTTGAGCGAAATCCGGTTTTACTCTCTGTAAAATATTTTGTTTAGATTTTGTCCCTTTAATTTATGATTCTTTCACTTTTAGTCCATGCCGTCAAATCTCTGTTAAAAAAGTTGAGTTTTTGTCCTTGTAATTTTAATATTCTTCCACTTTTAGTCCCTGTAATTTTAAGATTTTTTTCACTTTTAGTCCCTCCCGTCATGCCTCTCTATTAGCCACGTCAGCGTTTTTTAATAGAGATTTGACGGCAGGGACTAAAAGTGGAAGAATCTTATATTACAGAGATAAAATCTAAATAGAAAATTTTACAGGAACTAAAACCAGATTTTGTTCAAATTATAAGGAAAGGAACAAAAGCTGTATTTACCCCTTTTTTTTACATTCGGCCAACTGAGTTGTCGGAAGCCATTTTTGCTTCCAGCAACTCCGTCGTCGGAATGTAAAAAAGGGGATGGGAGTGTTGTAGACAAAAAAAAAAAAAAAAAAGAGAGAGAGAGGTTGCCGGAAGCCACTTCCTAACGATAAATGCGAATGACATAAAAAAGATCACAAATGCGGCATCAGATTACCCGTGATTACCTTAAACCCAACTCTCGCCACCTTTATTCATTCAAAGAAGAAATAAGCCCAATAATACACCCAAAAAAAAAATATTGTGCCCCCCAAAAAAACAGAAAAGAAATAAGCCCAATAATACACCCAAAAAAAAATATTGTGCCCCCCAAAAAAACAGAAAAGAAATAAGCCCAATACTTGCACAAAGTCCGAATATTTTTATTCGGCACTTGGATTTTTGAATATTGAAATTTGTCTCAATAGTTCTTTTCATCAACTTTCGCAGCTTATCTGTGTTCTTTGTGGGTACGTGTTTACAAAATCAAGATCTGCAGAAGTTTGTCACATTTTACATTAAACAAGTTAGTGATTTCAAGGTTCGAGGCAGAGATTGAACCTGCTGCTTCGATTTAATTTTCTGCTAGCTCTCATTGCTCGTGGGTACATTTTTTGTTAGATACATAATATATAAGATTTGAGAAATGTTAAGTTTTATACATTCTTTATGATTGATTCATTTTTAAAAGTTTTATACTACAATTCTGAAATCTATTTATTTTTCCTGGTTTAAAGTTGTATTAACTCTGCACCGGGTCAAGATAAAAATGTCCATAATTAAGAAGCATTCTTGAAGTAGTAACAATTCTTCTTCAGATAATGTAACCAGTGAAGCTAGCTGTAAAACAAATTTCCCGTAAAACACCTTCCTTTTCGCGTCGACCCATTCTCCAGAAGAATGATAGTATGTGTACAACAACAAAATCAACCGTCGGAAATGATATCGCACTAGTAGTATAGGGAAGAATAACCAGTGAAGCTAGCTGTTGCTGCGAGGGAACAGGGAGTAGCACATTTCTAAAAGGAAAAAGAAAAAATGGCAAAGCAAAAACAAAAAGTTGACTACTAATTGATAAGTTGCTCATCAATTACATGGATGGACTTTGGAAAAGAAACTAAAGCAAAGGGGAATAGACTGATTAGTTATTGCCAAATTGTTCCTTTCTTCACAAGGTCCTCGAATTCCGTCTTGTGTCCCCCCACTACAATTCCTTCTACCCCACTGGCCTCGACTCATATTTCTTCCGAAGAAGTTGAAGGAGATCCAGGAAGAAAGAGTAACATACACTGAATTTTGAACTACTTTGTTAGATTCGTAAAGGCTCTCCCAAACGTATACACTAACTAGCTAGTAACTTCAGAGAGGCGTTTTGCATGATTTCTCAAGTTCACATTGCTGGCAAAAAGTGTCTTCATTATTCATCTCCAATGTGGTTTAAAAGATAGCTACTATTAGAAGAGAAACATTTAAGATTGGATCCATTGACATTGATGTTTATCCCCATCTCATTACCTCCTCATTACAACAATAAATAAAAATAGAACACACTCCACTCCCTTGTTATCTCTTGTTTCTCATAAATGGATTCCCGAATTGAATTGACGCAGTTGCAGATCTCGGCCACTCAGTGAAGATCTTAGGGTGGATTCGAGTTGTGTTTGAAAGTAAATTTGTTGGAGTCTGTTGGAATTTGGAGTAATGAATTGAAAAAATTGGGAAGTCCCACATAGGAGAGAATAGACACTTTATGAGTGCTTATATATGTGGACCTCACCATCTTAGGGTGTGCCCCAAAGAGTACCCGATTTATGAAGCAGAAGGGCCTTGTAAAAGTGACCACCACAGCAGCGCCGCCTTGCCGCCGGCAAGAGGTTGGGGTGTATTTATTTTTAGTACACGAAAATTAAAATTTTAAATTTAAAAAGCAGTTTGTCACGACTTAGTCGAAATCACTCACTCCATCGGTCCAAAAATCCCTCAGCGTGCGTATTGAGTCGGATCACGATCTTAAAACCACGATCAAGCGATCACTGATCGGATTTTTATTTTACGTGTTCAACAATGGCTTGATTTATAAATTTGAAACTCCGTCGATTTCAAATTGCACCTAACTCGGCGCCTTAAGTACTCTCTTCTCCCTCCGTTTTATCTTCTTCCATCGTGTGCAACAACAGACCGGTTTTCCTAAGTATCTGAGTGGTTTAATACCATCGAAGGTGTATCATGCGTGAGCAATTTCGCGATTGCAACGAATCGATTTTAAATCTGGTGTTTATCACGGGGCGTCGTGGTTGATAGCTTTGCTTGCACCTTAGAAGCGGCAGATGCCGTAGCGTCTTAAAGAAGCGACCCAGTCCCGCGACTCATCTCGATGTTCAATCGGTGATTTTCGATATTCAAATTTTGATTTTCAAATACTTCAATTTTAGATCTAAAAATTTTAAGAGCGTTTCGAAATCAACCATGGACACCGTTAAGATTGCGGATGCAGTTCTAACTTGCTAATGACTTCAACAAACCGTTTGGTTTGAGGATCTCAACTTCGGCAACAAAAGATGCAATTTTCTTAACCGTTAAAAAGGTTGCCAGCGTCCTGACAGATGACATTCCGGTGTTGAGCGAAAAAGCTGAAAAAGGAAGAAGCAGGATAAAACAAATAAAGAGATACTCTATGGAATGAGCATGACTATCTCTGCAAGAATTTCATTACGAGCAGTGCAGTGATGAACTACATGATTACTTATGGCACTCGTAAGGCGCTTGAAGATATGCAGGATGCTCTGAAAAAGAAATATGATCTTTGAAGAAGCGGGCACTAAAAAATATGCGTGGTGGCGCTATATATAAATTTTAGAATGTCTAACGACAAATCATTGAGGTTCAATCCATGAGCTTGAAAATTGCTCCACGAAATCACTTGAAGGTATGACCCTGGATGAGCAGTTTTGGTGGTTCTAATTAATGAATTACCCCCTGCGTGGAAGGATTTCAAAAATACTTTAATGCACAAAACCAAGGCTGTCATTGGAAGAGGCACTGATTGCACCGAATTGAGGAAGAATCCAGGAAAACAAGATCGAGGAAAGAAGAAGTCTTGGTTGTTTCAAACAAGAAAACCATGAGCTGAGTTACGAAGCCAAGCGCAAATCTTTTAAGAATCAGAACGTGTACTCACTCAAGAACCATAACAAGAATGGGAACCCTCCAAATGTCCCCAAATCGAAACCTCAACCATCTCCTAAGAATGATCTTTGCTCCTGATTCATCTGTTTTAATTGTGAGACCAGATCATATGGCACGAAAGTGTAAAGGGAGGCCAAGCTGCTCTGTGCGCTAACTTTGGCGAAAGAGCCTTTTATGGCTATGATTCTTTGAAATCAACGTAGTTAGTGGATCGAGATGGTTGGTGGGTGGACACTTTGGCGCCTCTCGCCATGTGCCGCAATGGCCAGTGCTATGTTTAAAACATACCTGCTAGCTGCTTTGAAGATATGAAAGTCTGTTGCGATGCTCTCACACCACTAATGTTGCCCAGTCTTTGGAGATGTCATTGAACTTCACCTGCGGAAAAACTCTTGTTACAAAGATGTGATGCATACTCCGGCTGATAAGGAAGAATCTAGTTTCTGGTTTCCTTTTGAACAAAGCGAGGGTTTACTCAGTCTATTGGGGGATTTGTACACCATTACTAAAAATGGTATTTTTGTAGGAAAGGGTATGCAACTGATGGCATGTTTAAGTTGAACATTGAAATGAATAAAGTTTCCATACCTTATATGCTTTGTGATTTTAATATTTGGCATACTCTCGTCTCATCATGTGAACAAGCGCATTATTTCTAATATGTGCAACTTAGGATTTATTCCAAAATTATCGTTTAATGATTTAGAAAAATGCGAATTTTGCGATCAGCTAAAATACAACGCGCATAAATCCATAATTGGAGAATCTGACAGTTAGATTTAATTCATTACGATATATGCGGAAATTGGATGAACGTTGACGAGAAATGGTAAGCGATATTTTATCACTTTTATAGATAATTGCTCCGATTATACTTTTGTTTATCTTATGAAAAATAAAAGTGAAGCGTTTGAAATGTTCAAAGTTTCTTAAGGAAATTGAAAATCAATTTAGGAAAAAGATTAAGAGACTTAGTGATAGAGGAACTGAGTATGACTCCCAATTATTTAATGATTTTTATAAATCAAGCGGAATCATACATGAAAGCGCGCACCGTATTCACCTGAAATGAATGGTAAAGCGAAAGGAAAAATAGAAACGTTCTTGAATTAGTTGTTGCTATTATGCTCAACTTGGCGCTGCACCTCGGTGGGGGAAATTTTATTAAGCATGCATTATGTGCTCAGCAGTACCTAAATCCAAGAATAAAATTTCTCCATTTGAGATATTAAAGAAAAGACAATACCGAATGTGTCTTATTTTAGAACTTTAGGGTTACTGGCCTATGTCGAGGATCCCGGATCCAAAAAAGTCAAACTACTTGATGGGAGCCTATGAATGTGTATTCATTGGGTATGCGATGTGATAAGGCATACGGGTTTTATGACACTGAATGCCAAAGTGATCATAGAGTCAAATGATGTTGACTTTTATGAAAATAGATTCCACTTTTAAATCAAGAAATAGTGAGGGACGAACTAGTCAAGGTTACGTGCCTGGAACATTGAGAACAATGAGCAAAGGAAATGGAACCTCGTAGAGGTAAGAAACACGGGTTGCTAAAGACTATGGACCTGATTATGCGGTCTATACATTAGAAGAGGATCCATCCCCAGCATTCAAGAAGCTTTGTCTTCATTGGATGCGATTTGTAACAAGAAGCCATAAATGATGAAATGGATTCCCTAGAGTCTAACAAGACCTGGCATTTAGTGGACTTGCCCTCCGGTTTGCAAACCAATAGGTTGCAAATGGATTTTGAAAAAAGAAGCTAAAACCTGATGGAGCTGTTGATAAATACAAGGCTAGCCTTGTAGCGAGTTTAGACAAGAGAAAATATAGATTTCTTGACACATTTTTACCCGTTACAAGAATTACATCCATCGGTACTTATTTCAGCTTCTATTTATAATTTGATAGTACACCGGATGGATGTCAAAAGCGCTTTTTAAATGGTGAATTGGAAGAAGAAATCTATATGGAAACTTTAACTGAGGTTTTGTAGTCCACAGACCCGAGAGAGCAAGATGCGTAAGTTAGATAAATCTCTGTATGGTCTCAAACAAGCTCTAAGCGAGTGGCATGAAAAGTTTGATAATTTGATTATCTCGAATGGGTTTAAAGTGAATGAAAGTGACAAATGTATTTATTACAAATCAGAAAATGACATTTGCACTATCATATGTCTCGTGAGCGACTTACTCATATTTGGTTCAAATATTCATGTTGTGAATAATGTGAAATCATTGTTGTGTAACAACTTTGATATGAAAGACCTCGGAGAAATAAGTGTAATCCTTGGCATTAAAATTACTAGATCAGAAAAGGAATTTCTTTGGATCAATCTCATTATATTGAGAAGATCTTGAAGAAATATAATTACTTTGATTGTAAACTGCTTGTACACCATATGATCCAAGTGTAAAACTTTTTAAGAACAACTGGTGAAGGTATTAGACAAAGCGAGAATATCGAGCATCATTGGCGACCTAAGGTATGCCTTGATTGTACTAGACGACATAGCCTATAATAGTGGGATTGTTGTCTTGAGGTTTACAAGTCGACCTGGTATGGAGCGGCATGCTATTGAAGAGTCATGAGATACCTAAAGAGGACCATGAATCTCGGATTACACTGTCGAGAGATTTCGGTGTACTTGAAAGTGCAGTGATCTTGTGGAATACTCTGTCGGATGACTCCAAGCAACTAGTGGCTATATATTTAGCATAGTGGTGGTCTTTGTATCTTGGAAGTCTAAAGAAAGCAGACTATACTAGCACGATCCACTGGAGTCAGATAAATGATATGCCCAGCTACGGCTAGTGAGGAGGCAAGCTGGTTGAGATGCTTGCTAGTGAGATTCAGTTATAGGAAAAAGCAGTTGCAATTTGTGTTGATCCTTTGCGATAGTACCAGCATGCTATTGCAAAAATAGAGAATCGTTATTATAATGGTAAAGCGACAGAATCGTCGTAAGACAACCTTGTGAAGAGAATTCCTCTCGAAAGGAGGCTGTGAGAGTGGATCATGTGCCTTGATGAAAATTTAGCGATCCTTTGTGAAAGGATTAGGCTAGAAGAAAGTCAAAATACATCTAAAAAGGATGGGACTCACTTTGGAACCATAGTCACTCATGATGGTAACCCAACCTAAAGGCTGAGATCCCGAGGTGGGTTGAGGTAATAACAAGTTGTGATGTGATAAGAGATGAGCATTGCTATTATAAGTCAAGAGGCATGATTCTGAGGCGATTAAAGGATGAGGTAATAGAAACTCTTAATGAGATCTATGCTACATGTGGAGTGAAGTACCTAGCTACGAGTACTTGATAGACTCACTTTTTATGTGAATGTGGAAGTGGGCTAGCTTCTATGGAATCTTAGGCGGAATTCCTGGGCGTTCACTATCTTTGGGATAGATGTGCGAGGCCATTAGCATGGGCATTTGAAGAATACACCTGATGATAAGAGTGTGTGTGATTTTGATGTTAGAGATGAGTTGAGACTACGAGTCACTCTTGTTAAATCTAAATCCTAATCACTATGCAAAGGTTAGTCGGAAGACACCTCAAACATACCTGCACAATCTTAATGAGGCGTTTGGCCTTTATTTACAAAAACATTTTTAAATTCAGTGGGGGATTGTTGGAACTTGGAGTAATGAATTGAAAAAATTGGGAAGTCCCACATAGGAGAGAGAATAGACACTTTATGAGTCTTTATATATGTAGGCCTCACCATCTTGGGGTGTGCCCAGGGTATGATTTATGAGCAGGAAAGGGCCTTTCAAAGTGACACCACACCTTGCTTGGCCTTGCCTTATGCATGGCCGTCCAGTAGGAGCTTGGGCTTGGGCCTTGGGGTGTATTTATTTTTAGTACGAAAATTAAAATTTTAAAATTTTAAATTTAAAAGCAGTGTCGACTTAGTCGAGTCAACTACTCCATCGATCAGAAAATCCTCAACGTGCGTGAGTCGGGATCCGCGATCTTTAAATCTATCTCACGACCAGCGATCCCGATCGATTTTATTTTACCGTGTTCAGCAAAGCCGATTTCCTATAAATTTGAAACTCATCGATTTCAAATTGCACCTAACTTCAGCGCGCACTAAGTACTCTCTTCTCCCTCGCGTTTTATCTTCTTCCATCGTGTGCAAACAACGGCCAGGTTTTCCTAAACCGTATCTGTGAGTGGTTTAATACCATCGAAGGTGTATCGTCACGTGAGCAATTTCACTTGATTACGAAATTCGATTTTTAAATCTGATTGTTTATCCTAGGGACGTCGTGGTTGATAACTGCTTGCACCTTAGAAGCGATGCCAGCTAAAGCGTCTTAAAGAAGCGACTGAGTGCGACTCATCTCAGTAATTTCAATCGGTGATTTTCGATATTCAAATTTTTGATTTTCAAATACTTTCGAATTTCAGAACTAACATAGTCTAATTCTGAACCGTCTGATTTTCATCAAATGGCTTAAATTAGATGATTGCGTGACGGCAGGACTTCCTGGGTTCTTGTTTCTTTTACACCATTTATCACATTTCTCATTAATAATAACTGTAACAATTATAGTACTATTTAATTAGGAAAATTGATTTACAGCATTCATACGAGTCATATACATATCCCCCATGTTTCCTTCAAGCCCAGATTATCTTTTATGATCTCTTTTTCTTTCTAACTAGCCTATTCAAATAAGGTGCAATAAGTCAGACTATACTCTTCTAATGAAAAGAATAAAGATAATCATTCATACTAAGTACGTCAGCTGCTTCAAAATTTACCCACATTAATTAACATACTAATTCCTCTGAAAATTCCTCGACTAGAAAGCAAAAGATAGCAAGTTCAAGTTCACAAGCCAGCTCTTTAGTCTCCTCAGCATTTTTCTTCCTCCCACTTTCCTCTCTAGACAAGTCCTCTTCTATCATCATATCAATCGTGTTGGATTCCACTTCATTCCACAATTCCAGCTTCCTACAAACCCTTCTCATCACCATGTTCCTATCTTCTGAAAAGTTAAGCTCTCTCTCTTCTTCCCTTATGAGATCATAAACTAGTCTCTTAAGGTCTTCTGGATCTTGCCTTCTGTCGTCGTGTTCTTCTTCTTCTTCTTCTTCACAATCATCCTCTTCCATAAATGTTTCACACTTATTGTCTTCTTGATCTAGCGTTATTTTCTCGAGTTCTACTGGATCTAACTCTGCAAGTTGCTCAAATCTACGAAGCCTGTCTAATAATTGCAGCTTGGTCCCTGAAAATTTAATTTGATACACAAAAAGAAAATCAATAACAAATGTCTTCCTTTGATCAATTTAATTTATTATAAAATTATGCCTGAAAATTTTGTAGTAGTAGAAAATTTACAATGCCTAAAATGGTAGTATTGAAGTATCGTACTAAATCAAGTGTTCAATTAAATGCCGCATGTCAATGGAGCAATAACTCACATGGGTTGCACATCAGATTAAATATTCTCAACAACTGTAAAAATTACCATCAAAACTTTATACTGCTGAAACCTTATACAACAAACATATTGAATGGAAGCATGACAATCAAGACAGATCTCCTGACATAAGAAAAATTTTGTGGGACATGTTGAAATTTATAACGATACTGCTTATGTCTGGTGGCAATAGGCCAATTCCACATTCAATGCGAAATGCATGCTATGTGATGAGCTATATACTGTAAATCTTTAAATGGAACCCACAAAGATAGATGGCATGTTTGTTTCAATATATCAGCAATTAGCCCCTCTTAAAGAAACGTGTGTACGACGGTATGTTGATGGAAAACGACCATACAACAAAAAAAAATGGCAGAAAAATAAAACAAAATATATTAATAATGACATACTTTGTACATTGGCATAGCTACACTCCAAATCAAAACGACCCTCTTCATCGTCGTTTTCGTGGCCATCAACATCATCATCATCCTCGAAGGGTGGGTCTAAAACAGATACTGGACTGTTCTGTTCCTTCTCTTCCTCTTCTTCCCCCGCTTGGAATTTGTTGACTCCGTCACCTCCATTATTTTCTTTGTCCTATCAAAATTCACAACAACCTTAGTTAGAATATTTGTCCTAATTGGGTAGTTGACGTAATTTCTTAATTATTCTTATAATGTCAATGATTTAGACTCGATACTTTGTTTCATAATTTGGTAATTCATCATAATTGGGTTGTTATTGACTCCTTTTTTGTTTTGGTTACTTGCTACCATTAATTCCAAACAAAAATACAAATGAGAAACTGTTCTCTACTTAATGGAATGTCGGAATCACATAATAACAAGAGAACAAACAAAAACATAATCCGTCCTTTACTAACCTTTATTTACCGAATTACCAACCCGAAGTGAAAAGTAAAAAGACACCTGATCATATGAAACAAAACCATTGAATTGACATATGTGACCCTCTTCTAATTGGATCTTTTAACAAACTTGGGGGCAATGGAAGGGTATAATTGTCACAGTAAAGCAAAGTTCCGGCAAAATTTGCAGTCCCAGTATCCAGATCTTATATGCCGACAAAAAACCACAACTGAACAAACACAGTTAACTCACGAGATGAACTCGGTGCTCCAACTCATCACACAGTACCGAGTCAGATCAACGAGTTGAACCGAGTGGCCTAAATCAACATTATTATTATTATTACTTTATAAAAATGACGAACCTGTGTTCGGTGGCGACTAGGTGACACCGCCGGCGAGGAAAATTCCGGCGTGCGGCGACCGGAGGAGGAGGAGGGGCTTCTTTGAAGAACGAAACGAAAAGGGCTTTCGCAGAAGAAGCCATGACCATCAAAGCAAGCACAATCTGTGTTTTGTTTCTTCTTGTCCACAAACTCAGCCTCTTCTTCAACAGAGCCACAAGAGTGACCACTACTCGAAGTTTCCATGTCCAACGATTTGTCCTCGTTGCTCTCCGACCACACAGCACTACTAGGCCTACCATTGCAAGAACACGTAAACCCCACCTCATTCAAAGAACATTTCTTTTCTTCCTCCTCTCTGCTTCCATTGTAAGCTTTTCTATTTCTTCTCCCAACAGAAGAGTCCCACCTCAAGATATCCTTAACGGAGACCTTACCTTCAATTTCACTCTTTCTGTTTCTGCTTCGTTGCTTTAGTCTCTTGAAGAAAGACCCGAATAGCCCGAAGGAGTTGTTTTTGTAGTGGGGTTTGGTTTTTGACTGTTTCTGAATACGGAGAGCGGCGTCGAGGAGAAGCGACGCCGTTTTGGCAGGGATGTGAAGGAAAATGGTGTTGGAGGACCTGCGGGGGCTTTTGACTGGTGAAGCAAATTCGAAGAGTGGTGATTTTCTGATGTCTGGTGTGTTGTTGAAGGAAAGGAAGCAAGCGTTTTTGCAGAGGTTAACGGGGAAGTTTGTTGGTGGTGGTTTTTGTTTCTTCACTTGTAGTGTGGTCTTTGGGGAAGGTCTTTTCAGTTGGCTACGCCTGTCGGAAATGTAGTTCTTTAGAAGGAATGGCTCTTGATCTTCCTTTAGTAGCTCGTGCAAGTGCTTCTGAGCCATCATCAGAAGTGAAAGGAAAGAAAGAAAGAGGAAACTATGGTTCCCGAACACACAAGTGTTGTTTATGATGATGAAGAAGAACGAAAGGTTGAAGAGGTTTCAACTTTGTTCAAAATGGGATAGCGAAGTGCGATAATTTGGGTTCAAATAGGAGAGAACCAAACTTGAGAGGGATAGAGAAAGAGAGAGAGAGGAAGGAATGAGGAGAGTTCCTGATTCAAATCTAGATGGGTTAAAATACCGAGGCGAGAGGGTGAACTGGTGAAGTACTATTATTATTAAATACTTAAAGTAAACGTTAAAAGTCACTCGCGAAAGAGAGAGATGATCAGATTAGTAGTTATAACTATGGGTAATCTTCGTACTATGAGTTAGTTTTGGGGGTTGAGTTAGGCCCAATTAAAATTCTAATATGGTATCAGAGCCTATCATAAATTCATTTGTGGAGTCACCAGTTATCGGGCCACTTGGGTCATGCTCCAGTTGTCTAGTACTGGGCTTGAGGGGGTGTGCTAGAAGTCCCACATGGCTTGATTAGTGGTTATAAGTAGAAAACAATCCTCGTTTTATGAGCTAGCTTTTAGGGTTGAGTTAGTCACACCTTAAATTCTAATAATAAATAATAATGCCACGGAAGATGTAAAATAAAATTTGTTTTTGACGGAAGAAGATGTAAAATATTGGCAGTTGCAATATTTTATAATTTTTATTTAATTTGGCTGCAAAGTGTAGGAGTGTTGTGCCCTGGTCTGAGACTATTACAGTAGGGGGAGGCTTTTTGTCGTCTCTACACGTTTAAATGGGGAAGGCTTCCACAGCAGCACAAACCTATGTCCACGTCAAAAACCAAAACGCTAGACATGGAGTAATTTTTAATTTTATGGTTTTTTGTTTTTGGTACAATTTATTTTTATGGTCTAGGCTGCTACAGCTGGGGTAATTATTATAATATTTTTAGGATTGTTGTTGTTACGATACGATGTGGTTAGGAAACAGGACAGGCAGTCACTCGCAGCACTTGTTTGTAACTTGTAAGTGAGACCCGGTTATGGTTCCTGTGTCGGTCGCGGGTATGGTGCGGCCTCTTCTGTCTTGACCCTGAACCCAAGAGCTGGTTGGTTTTCACTTCCCTTGTTGCTCTCAAGGTCTCACTTCTCTCCTATGTGAGGCCATATAGCAACCGAGACACATTAATGGCTTAAACCGTCTCAAGTTATTTATGTGGAATGGAATCTATAATAAAAATAAGGCGGCCTTTAAGGAAAAACCCCTCGTGTGGTCCATAATGGACCATTTTTAATTATCGTTAGATCAATCTGTTTCTAACAAATTTACCATGCACTATCCACATATTTTGAAGTGTATTTCCTTGGTCACTTACCCAATTTTGATTAATAGCCAACCTCGCAAGAGGTTTTTTCCAGAAAGGGGGCTAAGACAAGGTGATCCCTCTCCCCTACCTTATTATTTTCTGTGCTAATATTCTTTTTGACCTCTTTAAGGAAAATGCCATGTGTAAGAACCTCCATGGGATCCAAATTACAAGATAGGCCCCTAGATTTCACATTTGCTATTTGCGGATGATAACCTTATCTTTGCTAGGGCCAATACCACTGAGGCAGCAACAATCCTCAAGATTCTTTCTACCTACCAAATAGCTTCTGGCCAAATGGCCAACATGGACAAGTCTGAGGCTTTCTATAGTTACATCACACCTTCAAATGATAAAGATATGATCTGTAATATATGGGTGTAAAGACTGTTGATTCTCATGCTAAGTACTTAGGCTGCCTGTAGTATTTGGGAGATCTAAGAAAGCCATTTTCTCTCTTGTCACGGATCGAGTTTGGAAGAAGTTAAAAGGTTGGAAAGAGAAGTGTCACTCAAGGGCTGGGAAAGGAACTCTGATCAAGGCTAAGGTTCAAGCAATCCCAAATTATATAATGAGCTGTTATAGAATTCCTGAAGGATGTTGTGATGAGATTCAGGCAATGTTAGCAAGATTTTGGTGGGGTGCAAAAGAAGGGGAGAGAAAGATTCACTAGATGAGTTGGGAGCAGCTTTCTAAATCTAAACTGATAGCTGGTATGGGCTTCAGGGGATTTAGTGATTTCAACGAGACCCTGGTAGGGAAACATTATTGGAGATTGCTTTCTGATGAGAACTCTCTTTTGAGCAGAGTGTTCAAGAGTAGATACTATCCTAGGTCCAATTTTTAGGGGCCACTGCGGGCTTCCAACCAAGTTATGCTTGGAGGAGTATGCTTAGTGCAAAAGTTGTCATTGAGGAAGGTGCTAGATGGAGGATAGGAAATGGGCAACAAGTCAGAGTGTGGAAGCATAATTGGCTACCCAAGCAAGCCATTTTTAAAGTCTCTAGTCCTATGTTGGTTCTGGAAGAGAATGCAACTGTAAGTGAGCTCATTGATATAAATACCAAAAAGTGGAAAAGAAACATGGTCCTCTCCTGTTTCAACAAATTTGAAACCAACCAGATATTCAACCTTCCTATCTCTAATAGACTTCCAGTAGACAAGCTGATATGGCATTGGGAGAAAAGTGGAGAGTACTCTGTCAAGTTTGCATACCATCTGATAGGAGCAAACAATACTAAGGACATGTCGGGGATTTCTAACTCCTCTTTTGGGGACCTCTGGAAGAAGATTTGAAGTGTTGTTGTCCCAAATAGAGTAAGGAACTTTCTGTGGAGGATTGGAAAGAATATTCTCCCTATTAAAGTGAATCTGTTGAAAAAGGGAGTGCAGGTGGACCCTTTGTGTCCCCTCTGTCAGCAGTGCGAAGAGAACCTAGAACATCTATTCATGCAATGCCATCTAGCAAAACACACTTGGTTCTCTTCTCGATTGGGCATATATGATGCGTTCGAAATAGCATATAGTTTAGTGTTAGTTTTGCATCGCATCTTAGTCATTTTAATCCATGTTATTTATGCATTTGGCTTGATTTGAATAACGCACTTGGTTTTGGTTCAATTGTGCTTAAAGGAAGGTATTTGTCCTAGGAAAAAGGAGAAAAATCACTTGGAATAAGTTGGGGTAATTTGTGCTACAAGTTGATAATGTCACTACAAAAAAAGGGCGAAATAGGGGCGGTTTTATTGAGGGGGTTTCTAGAACTCCCCCAAATTAACTTTAAAAAGACACATTTGTAGTTTGATGTGTAAAAAATTCAGTTATATTGAAGGGGTTAAAAACCCCCCTCTAATTGACTCGTCCTTTTATTCCTTTTGTTCCTCACTCCCGCGCGTACGACCCCAATTTCTTTTTCTCTCAGAATCCCTTCTCCTTTCAAAACCCTTCTCTCTCGCCGCAACTGTCCCTCTCGCCATCAACCTCCTTCCTTCCTGCGCGCGAAAGACGAACTGGCAAAGCACCAACCTCCTTCCTGCGCGCGGCCAACGGTTGTGGAGGAGAAAGTTTTCTGAGGTTGCAGATAGAAGATTTGGGGGCGCAGATGAGGGATTTTGGATGAAGAAAAAAGAGAAGAAAGGGGTTAATTTCTGGTGTATCGAAGCAAAACTTGAATCAACCACCAACAACGAGCATCGACCATCGACGGCCGCCCTACGCCAGATCGCGAGCATCAGCCACCGACAAACACCATGCCCTCTATGTGCTTGTCTCCTATGGCTCCTTCTTTGCCCCTCCAGGGTAGGTTTTCTTTTTAATTTTATTTTTTTGTTGGCTTTCCTAACCTTTCTTCATACTTGTGTTCTTTTTAATTGAACAAGGAATTCAACCTCTTTGTGATTGTTGATGCTGTATTGCACTGAATTCAGTCATTGTTGATGCTGTATTGCACTGATTCCTGTTGTTTTATTTTGTTCAAGAAGTTGAACAGTGGAGCAGCACGCTTCCATCTGTTAGTCTTAATGTATTGAATGTTTAGCATGATTTGAGTGAAGAGTATTCATCTTTCTTTGTTTTCCTCCTTGTGCGCCACATGGTTCTGCAGATATTGCTGTATCATTATTTACTTCTTTATTTATGGATTTTGTCACTAAGTCTGTAATTTCGAAGTTTGATTGAATTGCGAAAATATTTTGTATAATTATTTTTGTCTTCACTTTTAATTATAATTTGTCTTCACTTGCGCCAAACTAGCCAAGTAGTTCGCTACCATATTGCTCTCCCTAAACACATGCTTGTGCTTCACATCCCAATCTTTAGCAAGCCAATTGCGACTAATAGCCTCATTGAAAACCAACTCTTATTTCTAATAGCCTCATTGATGAGATGAGTGAATCTTTCAATGCACAAAAACGAAAAGGAAAGGGAGAGCTTGCCTTATGCATTGAGTAGGTCTAAAGGAAGTCATCTTCTCTCCATTGAACAAAATACTCATATCCATCGATGAAATACAAGACATAATAAGCTTCCTAAAATCGAGAAAACTTTGCATCTTTCAGTGTATCAATAAGGAACTCCTATCTTATTTGATGGAAATCCTTCTCCAAGACAGCTTTTACTACCACAAACCTTTTCTTCCCTTACTTAACACTTAGAGTGTGGAAAAGTTCTTGTGCAATAACCACATTGCCGTAACTTTGGTGCCCTTGGATAAAGCTACATTGGCTATGAGAGATGAGACTTAGACATGTAAGTGAGCCTTATTGAGTAATAAATAAATAAATAAATAAATAAATAAATAAATAAATAATACATGCTAAGCCTTGTAGTGACTGCTCATGTCATATAGCACGTGGACCTACAAAAGAGACATATAGGACATGATATTTATTAAAAAAATTGTGTGTGTTATTGCAACCATATAGGACATGGCACGTTCCTATTGTTGGGGAAGGAGTTTACTCTTCCCTCTCCTTCCACTCCCCCACCCCCAAGTGGCAGTTATTGCAACCACATGTCATTGACTTGGAGGAAAAATGATAAGATGTGTATATTAAATTGATGAACATCAACTTTATATAATTAGTTTAAAATAATAATTTAAGTTATAGGAGCATTTTTTAGAGCTATGGTAAGGATATAGCTTGCACAACAACACAAAGGGTAAGAGCAGTTGAAGATGGGAAGTGAATACTGAAAGAAGAAAAGGCTGCGAGATTTAAGGCAATAGGATACAATGTCCATGTTCTAAATGCGGGTTTATACAATGTCCATGTTGGAAATAGGGATACAATGTCCCTCCCCTTTTATAATTTAAGATAATTGCAGACATGATAGCTTATTGTTTTTTTTTTGTTTTGTGTGATGATCATTAGTTGTAGCTCAACCTGAAACTGCCAACACTGTGGAGAGCCAGCCTGTCAGTGATCCTCCGCAATCCAGATTCACATGGAGAATTGACAACTTCTCTAGGCTGAACACAAAGAAGCTTTATTCAGAAATATTTGTTGTTGGTGGTTATAAATGGTATTTTTCTTAAAGATTTACTAAACTGGTTAATGATGTTCAATTTTTTGTGTTAATATTCTCTGCTATGTTTACTCGATTTCAGTGATTTTCTCTCCTGAATTTTGTTTTATACTTGACAGTGTGTGCTTATTTTCCCAAAAGGAAACAATGTGGACTATTTGTCCATGTATTTGGATGTTGCATTCAGCTAGTTTGCCCTATGGTTGGAGTAGATATGCACGCAGTTTAGCTTGGCAATTGTTAATCAAATCCATAATAAGTATTCTGTGAGAAAAGGTAGTCCTTTTAGTTTGATCTTTACACTTGTTGCAAGATGACACATATTAGCCATAAATGTATGTAGGATAGAGCATTGCTAGATTTAAAAGTGATGAGTTTTGCGGATGTTTGTTGCAATTAATGGATGGAAGATCATTTGATCTTGAATCGCATCTTTGAAGATTCTTTTATAATGAATAATCTATAATCTATTATTTTTAGTCAATCTATTATAATAAATCATTTGACACCTTTATGCATTCTATAATTATTTTGCTTTTCTTAATTTATTTTTACGCATTTGGCCCTTATGTTCAATTCACTATAGGTTTCACAGATTTTTGTTAACCTTTGGTTTGACCCACTTGCACCATGTTTGAGAATTAGGTGGAAGATGAGATAATGAGTTCTATAATCTATTTCTGCTAGTTAAACTAGTTAAACTTGTTAACCTTTGGTTTGACCCACTTTCACATCTTTCATGCCTCTTGGCGAATTGTATGATCCTGGTAGAGGGTATCTCGTGAATGATACAATTATAGTTGAAGCCGATGTTCTTGTTCGTAGGATTGTTGATTCTTTGGAATTATGACTCAAAGAAGGAGACGGCTATGTTGGGCTTAAAAACCAAGGAGCTACTCGTTATATGAATTCTCTACTCCAAACTCGTACCATATTCCTATTTTAGAAAGGTTAGAATGTTGGTCTTATTTTGTTTTGCCTGAAGTTCACTTGTCTGATTGAAAAGTCATGGGGAAGTTGATTCCTCGATATCACATTCCAGGTGTGTACCATATGCCAACAACTGAGAATGATATGCCCTCTGGAAAAGTCTTTTGGATGGGATACATATGATTCTTTCATGCAGCATGATGTTCAAGAACTAAATCGGGTCCTCTGTGAAAAACTTGAAGACAAAATGAAGGTATCAGAAAGACGTTTGGTATATTTGTTAATGATTCTCTATGATGATGAGTGACCATATCAAATGTTTATGGTTTATGTTATTTGTTGCTAGGGAACCGTTGTTGAGGGAACTATACAGAAGTTATTTGAAGGACACCACATGAACTACATAGAGTGCATCAATGTGGACTACAAATCAACTAGAAAGGAGTCATTTTATGGTATTTTTTTATGTATTGTGAATTCAATCATTTGTTTAGTTGTGCCTTGTCTCATGATACTAATTTAATTTTATATATGCATGTTAGACCTTCAGCTTGATGTCAAAGGTTGTCGTGATGTTTATGCTTCCTTTGATAAGTATGTTGAAGTTGAACGTCTTGAGGGGGATAACAAATATCATGCTGAACAGTATGGTTTGCAGGTTAGTTGCGATCGATAAAAGCTGAAGTGGCTTATAATAAACTTCCAGTGTCATTTGGAGAAGTTAATATTCTTGTAATACAAAGAATTTTTTTCTTTTTCATGTGTGATTTTGTTTTTGATATTTTTATTCTAATGTCTCTTATGAACTATTGCCATTCCAAAAGCAAAAACAAAAAAAAGAAATTGTCGATGTGTCACTTAAGTCTTCTGCATCAATGTCGGTGGTCAGATGTTGATGCATCTATTATATATAATAATGTGATGCATGTTCCCATGTATTAGCTGAGAGAGAGCAAGAAACTAAAGATTGATAACTATATAAATTTATATGGTGCCTTGTGTCTAATAAAAAAAAAAGATGGTGCTTTGTGTTAAATTTAAAAGTCCCTGAAGTGTTCTTAGAGAAGTTGAAGGGAAGGTTACTCATAACATTTTTTATGCAGAGTGGGTGATTCTACTTTGAAGTTTGGAGGATTTCTTATCCTTAATGCTGTGCCTTTTGGCTTTGGCCTCTTCATGTATTATGTAATGAATTCTCTCCCCCCACGTAAAACACACAAACCAAAAAGCCAAAAATGGATCTATTGAAATAGCATGCTAAATAATTACCAACTTGCTGCAATTAACTCATTATTTTTCTTTTGTTATCTCTGGCAAGTGTTGATACAAGTGAGCCTAATTCACCTATGGATGCAAGAGGATCATCTGGTGCCAGCAACATTTGATTTTTTTTAGGATCTTTTAGAATAAGACTTCTTTTAAGATATTATAAGTTTTGAGTTGTATTACATTAGATATTTGAACTACAAATGTTTCTTTTGATGAAGCTACAAATGTTTGAAATACATTTATGTTATCATGGTTATATTTTTAATGGAATTTTGAGTATTTGTATTAAATTTATTGAATGTTTTATAATTGTCATAAATTAGGAAAATATAAAACCAAAAATGGAAATATTTTGTAACAAAATCATTCCAAATTGTAAGGTATATAAAAGTGTTAACAATGAGATGAGGGAGAAAAAAAGTCTCTTTGAAATTGTACAGAACATTTAGAGGAGGTTAATAACCCCCTCAAAATAAGTTCAAATTTTAGGAGGTTTAGAACTCCCGCAACAAAAACGCCCCAAAATCACTTCACATTTAGGAGGTTTTTAGGTCCCGCAATATAACCGCTACTAACTGTGGGGGTTAAAAACCTCCGCAAAATAACCGCCTCAAATAAGTACGATACCAGCGTTTTCTAAAAACCCCCGCAAAAAGGTTGCGGCACACGTAACTGCGGCGGTTTTCGTAACCCCCGCGAATCAATTTGCGGGGGTCGAAAACCCCCGCAAAATGACAAAAAAACCGCCGCAAATTGACTGTTTTTTTGTAGTGTGTAATGCTGTCTCAGCCTGACACTTGTTCAATGTTTTAATCATATCTGGAGTTTTAGGTGTCCAAATGAGATGAAACCGGTGCCATTGGAAAGCTAAGATCCATAGCTTCAACTTTCATGAAGACATCTTGAGCTAATTCGGACGTTAAAGAGGTGAAAAATACAAAAAAACATGAAGCACGGCCTAGCCGTGTCAGGAAGCACGGCCGTGTTGCGTGACAAAGACTAAACAAAGGCGAGAAACAGAATGAAGCACTAGTCGCCTCACGCCACGGCCGTGCTACGACAGCACCCTGGACGCAGAATTTTACGTTTGTACATGTTTTGAACCTGTTTTTTACTCCTTTTCACCCTAGACTATAAATAGACACTTTAGAGACTTGTCTAGGGTTCGAACTTTGTTATTTGGAGGCACGGTGGAGGATTGGGAACGATCTCTTCATTAATTCTCATGAATTTTTGGTTTGGCTTTTCTTTCTCTATGTGTAACTAAGCTTTTTAGACTAGGGTTAGATGAATCTTGATGAAACTTTTATGTAGTTAATTCTATTATATTAAAGTAAGTGTATTTCATTTCAATTGAGCTTTCAATTCTCCGCGCTTAATGCTTTTCGATACTTGGCCGCTATTGAATCGATTGGGGTTTTTCATGATGATTGGGAAATTGGGTGAAGAACTTGAACTGAGATTGTTAGCCATAGTCATGATGAGTATAGGAATATAACTTTGTGATTATGTGTTCTTATGAATCACTATTCTTAATGCTTAACCTAACTATAAATCACCTAAGGGATTGGGGGTTTTAGTTAGAGTAAAGGGTTTATGAGGCAAGGGATTGTTCTTAAACTAATTTAGTTGATTCGAACTTCTATTTGTATGAAATAACTTGCGTTGGTTGTAGATTAAATGCATGAGAGTGGATACAAGAGGATTCAAACCCCTAGTCGTTTTTATACCATTTAATTACAAATAGTTGTTATTGTTATTTTCAGTTGTTACGAATCTACTTATTTCCAAATACCACTATTCGGTTCTCGTTCAAAATAGTTACGAACTTTGTTTAGTTGAATAATCAATCGCAATCCCTGTGAAGACGATCTTACTTATCACTTTATTACTTGTGCGATTCGGTACACTGCCGAAATCCTCAACAAGTTTTTGGCGCCGTTGCCGGGGATTGTTGAATTGATTTTTAACACGACAAACAAGTACTTTTTGAACAATTTTTTTTTATTATTGTTTTTATTTTCTGTTTATAAAAAAAATATTGTTATAATTGTTGCGGTGCTACTTACCTTTTCCTTTAGTGTTGTGCATGCGAGGTAAACAAACAGGTGAGCTGTTGTTTGACCCAGAAATAGAAAAGACAGCAAAGGCCAATAGGAAGAAGGCAAGGGAAGCAAGACAACAACAAAATCAAGCCTCTGCTTCTACTTCTCTCATTACAACTCTAGTAGTAATGGGGGAAGTACCACCACCACCGCGCACCTTGGGCGATTTTGGGAGAAGGAACAATCCAAGGGGTGTCATGGCCTACCAACTGGAGGAAGCAAATGCTTTTGAGATCAAACCATCCCTGTTGAGCACTCTCAAGCAAAACCAATTCGTTGGGGATGAAATTGAAGACCCAAATCAGCACTTGGTAAATTTCTATGAAATCTGTGGCACCTTCATGCTGAATGGAGTGACAGAAGGGGCCAAGAAACTAAGGCTTTTTCCTTTTACCCTACGAGATAGAGCTAGAGATTGGCTGCACACTTTGCCTACAGGAAGCATCACTACTTGGGATGATTTGGAGGATAAATTTATGAACAAATTTTTTCCACTCTCCAAGTTCATCAAAAGAAGAGGTAAAATTCATGGGTTCCAGTAGAACCATATCGAAAATCTGTATGAGGCTTGGGAGAGATTCAAGCTTCTTCTGAAAAGATGTCCCGACCATGGGTATGATGAGTTTAATCAGATGCAGATGTTTTGCAATGGGTTGAGGCCAAATACAAGAATGATCTTTGGATGCCTCAACGGAGGTACAATTAATAAAGCAATTTGAAGAAGCAAGAACTTTAGTGGAGCAAATAGCTTCCAATGAGCAGTTGTGTCAAAATGATAGAGGAACACAGGGTAGAAGAGGACTCCTTGAGCTAGAAACACAAGATGCACTCTTGGCTCAAAATAAATTGGTCTCTCAACAATTGGAAGCTATCACCAAGGAGCTTAAAGCGGCAACGGAGCCCTATCCCCGCTCAGGTGAACCAGTTGAACAGGAACTTGAGATGTGACTTTTGTCAAGGACCTCATGAGAATGGAGGTTGCGATGCTAAGGGATTTTCGAATGAGCAAGCTAGCTACATGGAAAATTTTCAAAAGCAAGGAGGGAATCCTTATTCTGACACCTATAATCCTGGGTGGAAGAATCATCCCAACTTTTCTTGGAAACAGCAAGATAGCCCATCATCAAGCAACCCTCCACAACCTCAAAAGCAAGAGAAGCCAAATCAATTAGAAGAAGCTCTCAGTCAATTCATGAAGATGACTCAATCCAACTTCCAGAATATCCATTCCAACTTTCAGACTCATGAGTCTCATTTCAAGAACCAAGAGGCCTCTATCAAAAATCTGGAGAGTCAAATTGGGCAACTCTCAAAGCAACTTGCGGAGCAAACCAATGGTAAGTTTTTACGCTAGCACAGGTTGATAATCCTAAAAATGAGAACCTAGTGCAATTACTTTGAGAAGTGGAAAAATAATGTCTGAAGTTGAGGGGAAGAAAAAGAGTGAAAAAAGTGAGGTGGACGGAGTTGAAAATGAGAGCAGTAAAAATAAAGAAAAAGAAGAAAAAAAAGAGGTTGAGAAGAAGTCCGACTTAGAAGAAGGAGACATAGTTATAACTGAACAGGTACAGGTGGAAAATAAGCCCAAAGTGGTTCTTCCATATAAAAAGCTGCCATATCCTCCTGTGAGCAAGAAAAAGGAGAAGGATGAACAATTCTCTAAGTTCATGGATGTCTTCAAGCGCCAGGTTCGAACTTTGTTATTTGGAGGCACGGTGGAGGATTGGGAACGATCTCTTCATTAATTCTCATGAATTTCTGGTTTGGCTTTTCTTTCTCTATGAGTAACTAAGCTTTTTAGACTAGGGTGAGATGAATCTTGATGAAACTTTTATGTAGTTAATTCTATTATATTAAAGTAAGTTTATTTCATTTCAATTGAGCTTTCAATTCTCCGCGCTTAATGCTTTTCGATACTTGGCCGCTATTGAATCGATTGGGGTTTTTCATGATGATTGGGAAATTGGGTGAAGAACTTGAACTGAGATTGTTAGCCATAGTCATGATGAGTATAGGAATATAACTTTGTGATTATGTGTTCTTATGAATCACTATTCTTAATGTTTAACCTAACTATAAATCACCTAAGGGATTGGGGGTTTTAGTTAGAGTAAAGGGTTTATGAGGCAAGAGATTGTTCTTAAACTAATTTAGTTGATTTGAACTTCTATTTGTATGAAATAACTTGCGTTGGTTGTAGATTAAATGCATGAGAGTGGATACAAGAGGATTCAAACCTCTAGTCGTTTTTATACCATTTAATTACAAATAGTTGTTATTGTTATTTTCAGTTGTTACGAATCTACTTATTTCCAAATACCACTATTCGGTTCTCGTTCAAAATAGTTACGAACTTTGTTTAGTTGAATAATCAATCGCAATCCCTGTGGAGACGATCTTACTTATCACTTTATTACTTGTGCGATTCGGTACACTGCCGAAATCACCAACAAGTTTTTGGCGCCGTTGCCGGGGATTATTGAATTGATTTTTAACACGACAAACAAGTACTTTTTGAACAAGCGCCTCCAGATCAACATTCCTTTCGTAGAAGCTCTTGAGCAAATGCCTTTATATGCCAAATTTATGAAGGAATTGTTAACTAAGAAGAAGAAATTCAAAGAAGATGAGACTGTAGCTTTGACAGAAGAGTGTAGTGCCATCATTCAAAGAAAGCTCCCTCCAAAGCTGAAAGATCCTGGAAGCTTCACAATTCCCTGCACTATTGGGAATTTAAATATTGACAAAGCCCTTTGTGATTTGGGAGCTAGCATCAATTTGATGCCGTTATCTATGTTGAAGAGGCTGGGAGGAGGTGAAGTCAAGCCTACAAAAATGACACTGCAACTGGCAGATAGGTCAATCAAATACCCTTATGGAGTTATGGAAGATGTATTGGTAAGGGTTGGCAAATTCCTTTTCCGGCAGACTTTGTGATCCTTGACATGGAGGAAGACAAGGAGGTCCCTCTTCTTCTTGGAAGACCTTTCCTAGCTACAGGAAGAGCCTTGATTGATGTCCAACAAGGTAAATTAATTTTGAGGTTCCAAGATGAGAAAGAGACTTTCAATGTGTTTGAGGCTATGAGGCATCCCGATGACACCGAAAAGTGCTCTAGAATTGATGTGGTTGGGCAGCCGGTTGGAGAGAATCTTGATCAAGACCGACCTTCCAAACCCTTAGAGAAGGTGACAATGAATTCTATTGAGGAGATGTCTGAAGAGCTGGATGATGGGATGGAAAAATTTTTAGTGCAGGAAAAAGGAAGAAAAGGAAAGAGTAGTCTGCATATGGGCCATGGGAAACAATTCCCAAATTGCAAAATTCCAAAGAAGGCACATGTAGAACCTACTCATTCTTATGAAAAGCGCACCAAACAGGCGAGGGATGACAATGTCCACCCACATAAATTCAAGAGGAGAAAAAGGAGACCAATGCCAAAAAGGGAAATGATTTCTATGCAAGCACTCAGGGCTATGGGTGTGCATCTTCCCAAGGAAGGTGGTGCTTCAATCTTCTTTTCCTCCTTTAAGGAGCCTTGATCGACTCCTTCAAGCGTCAAGCTAGTGACGTTAAAGAAGCGCTTCTTGGGAGGCAACCCAAGTTTTTCGGTGAGTTCTTTCCTCCTCATCCCTGCTTCAACTTAAATTTTTACATTGGGGACAATGTAAGTTTTTAAGCTTGGGGTAAGGGGTTTGCATTTTTGCATTTAGATTTGCATCTCATTTTAGTTTTTGCTTTTTGTGTTAATTTTTGTTTTTGTTTGCATCATTTTATCCCCCAATTGCTTTGTTGCCCGCCTAATTTTTCTATGTGTGCCACATTTTTGTTGAAATTTGAGATTGCAATGATTTGGAACCCAATTATTTTCTCTTGTGATGAGCTTAAAGGTAGTGTTCTTAATGTACATAGGGATAATCTTTTGATAAGTTGATGATTAGCATGTGGCACTCTGATTTGATGTCTTTCACTGATTTGAACTTCTAAATGTGAGACTTGAGCTTCATTTGGGGCTTGTACTTTATCATGTTCTTATGCCCCTTCTCCTTGTATGAGTGTGTTCCTCTTGATTGTGCTCTCTAGAACTTGACTTGAAACCGTTTCAAAACTTGAAAATTTTTGATTACACACTTGAATATGATTAAGGCATTTTAGGCATGTTTTCAAGCGTCTGACTTTTGAATGAAAGCTTCCTCTAGTTGCCCCTTTTGAGCCTTACTGAAATAAATTTTCTTGGTACCCATGCTATTATCAAATGTTTATGGTACCTTTTAGAGCATGTTTAAGGGAGCAATTGGATGCTTAATCTGTGAATTGTTTTGATGCTTGAACTTGGGATCTCTTCTGTTGTTTAAATCCATCCCCAATAATTATTGCAAAATCTCAAAAGAAGGGAGAATAAATAATATAAAAAAAAGAATAAATAATAAAAAAAATAAAAAAATAAAAAAATAGAAAAAAAAACAACAGAAGAGAAGCAAAATAAAAAGGTTTTGAAAGCAAAAAGGGAAAATGTATTGCTCCACTTATTCTGCTTAAAAGGGTTGCTTTAATTGTTCATGTTGTTAGCCCTTGAATTTCCCCTTTTCTTGTTTTTATCCCACCTTAAAAGTTAAATCTCATGGCCACGTTACAACCTTTTGAAAGACCTTTTGATTCTTGTGTGTTTTCATTAATTATTTGCTGAGATTTGGTTAATAGTCAAGCCTATGGTAGAGCACTTTCATTGATGGATATGAGTGAATTGTCTTAACCTTTAAAACACTTGGAGAGTGATAAGGAGATTACCACTTGTCGATGTGGACATGATTTCAGAGAGCCTAAACTTCTAATTGGACTTGATTTTGATTGTCTCTATTGTGTTTGATAGTCCTTTAGCGTATTACTTGATCTTGCTTCTATCTCGGGTTTCTTATCGGTTGCATCTCGTATTTTCCATGTCGTCTTTGGCCATAGTAATTGCTTGAGGACAAGCAAAGTTCTAAGCTTGGGGTAATTTGATGCGTTCGAAATAGCATATAGTTTAGTGTTAGTTTTGCATCGCATCTTAGTCATTTTAATCCATGTTATTTATGCATTTGGCTTGATTTGAATAACGCACTTGGTTTTGGTTCAATTGTGCTTAAAGGAAGGTATTTGTCCTAGGAAAAAGGAGAAAAATCACTTGGAATAAGTTGGGGTAATTTGTGCTACAAGTTGATAATGTAATGCTGTCTCAGCCTGACACTTGTTCAATGTTTTAATCATATCTGGAGTTTTAGGTGTCCAAATGAGATGAAACCGGTGCCATTGGAAAGCTAAGATCCATAGCTTCAACTTTCATGAAGACATCTTGAGCTAATTCGGACGTTAAAGAGGTGAAAAATACAAAACAACATGAAGCACGGCCTAGCTGTGTCAGGAAGCACGGCCGTGTTGCGACAGCACCTAAACAGTGCGAGAAACAGAATGAAGCATGGCCTAGCCGTGCCTCACGCCACGGCCGTGCTATGACAGCACCCTAGATGCAGAATTTTACGTTTTTACATGTTTTGGACCTGTTTTTTACTCCTTTTCACCCTAGACTATAAATAGACACTTTAGAGACTTGTCTAGGGTTCGAACTTCGTTATTTGGAGGCACGGTGGAGGATTGGGAATGATCTCTTCATTAATTCTCATGAATTTCTGGTTTGGCTTTTCTTTCTCTATGTGTAACTAAGCTTTTTAGACTAGGGTTAGATGAATCTTGATGAAACTTTTATGTAGTTAATTCTATTATATTAAAGCAAGTTTATTTCATTTCAATTGAGCTTTCAATTCTCCGCGCTTAATGCTTTTCGATACTTGGCCGCTATTGAATCGATTGGGGTTTTTCATGATGATTGGGAAATTGGGTGAAGAACTTGAACTGAGATTGTTAGCCATAGTCATGATGAGTATAGGAATATAACTTTGTGATTATGTGTTCTTATGAATCACTATTCTTAATGCTTAACCTAACTATAAATCACCTAAGGGGTTGGGGGTTTTAGTTAGAGTAAAGGGTTTATGAGGCAAGGGATTGTTCTTAAACTAATTTAGTTGATTCGAACTTCTATTTGTATGAAATAACTTGCGTTGGTTGTAGATTAAATGCATGAGAGTGGATACAAGAGGATTCAAACCCCTAGTCGTTTTTATACCATTTAATTACAAATAGTTGTTATTGTTATTTTCAGGTTATTCTGAATCTACTTATTTCCAAATACCACTATTCGGTTCTCGTTCAAAATAGTTACGAACTTTGTTTAGTTGAATAATCAATCGCAATCCCTGTGGAGACGATCTTACTTATCACTTTATTACTTGTGCGATTCGGTACACTGCCGAAATCCTCAACAATATATACCCGGACAACATTGATGTTAATACTTGGATTCTCCAGGGCCTGACCAGTAAAGAACCTATGGCAGCCCAGATTTTTGAAACAATCCTGTGGAAGATTTGGAATGCTAGAAACCAAGTGGTCTTCTCAAAAAAGCCTTTCATTCCCGTTGAAATAGCCCAGGCAGCTTCTGCTTTTGTTGAGGAATACAACCAGTTTAATAATAGGGCTAGTAATTCCCCTGCTGATTTGAACCAGACTCCACATTTAACTATCCTCTCGGGTTTTAGAATGAATGTGGATGATGGTTGTTTTCTAGATGGCTTTACTGGGTGGGGGCTAACTCTCTATGATCATACTGGTTCTTTTATTTTCTCTACTTGCCAGAAAGAAGGCATTAATGTATCTCCAACTATTGCAGAAGCTCTCGGAGTGAGATGGGGGCTCCAGTTAGCGAAGGATCAAAACCTTGGCTATGTTACGCAATTTTTTGATGTTGTTGTTGTTGTGAATTGTATTAAGGAAAAATCTAGCATTGCTAAAATTGATATTGTAATTCAGGACTGTAATTTGCTTATTAGTGGGTTAGAAAATGCTTCTATTAAGCATGTTAGAAGCAACCTCAATGTGGAGGCTCATAGGTTGGTTGGTCTTGCTAAGATAGTAGGAAATATGACTTAGTTAGGTAGTGTTCCAGTTGTTTCAAACTATCTGATGTGTAATGTTCCCATTGTTAACTAATGAATGCTTTGGTTTACCCTTAAAAAAATCCTCTAACTCCCTCCACACTTTCCCACGCCCTACTCCACCTCCGCCCCTAGCACCACCGCGAACGACAGTTTTTTCATCGTGTATAGCGGCACACCTCCCCTCCTTCGGTTCAAGCCTTCCACCATTTCAATGTGGTTCAAGCACTCCCCTTTCTCGATTTCATCTTCTCGCATCTCCTCCCTCAGATCTCTTGTGAATCACTCCATGGCCACGTCATGTCGCTTTCTCCCTCATCCCGCCATGGCCTCTTCGAAATCTTCCTCACCATGCTATCTCTCATGGTCTCCAGTTCCTGCTGTCCTTGGCTGCATGAAACCCTCCGTCGTAGTCTGTCGTTTTTGTGAGCCTCCGTGCGGTGATTTCTGTTGCGATTACAGATCTGGTGGCTATGGAAGGAAATCTCACCTCGCCGAAAGTAGAACCAGGTCGATGCACTACAGCGGAGCGACTAGGAAGAGAGAAGACAGAGAAGGAGAAGGCCACTTGAGCAGAGAGAGGGTGGGAGAGTTTGAAAATGGCTTGATTCAGTGTGGACAGTGCTAGCGTAGATCTGGTGGGACTACTTGATTCTATGACTCTCAAACGTGATCCACTAGGGACTGCATGTGGCACTGATCTAGGCTAGCAATATCCTTAAAAATAATATTAAAACGAAAATTGTGGTATATAATGCAATATCGAGTTAAGGATGGATTTAAATTAATTTTTGGTTACTTGACCCATTTTATGTGTTGCATATAAATTTTTAATTGTTTTAATTTTTTTGTATTTATTTAAAAATTTATTTTACACAAAAAGTTACATATTATTATTATTATTATTATTATTATTATTATTATTATTATTATTCATCTCTTAACAATATTCTAAAATTATAACGAAACACCTCTAAAAAAAATTATAACGGCACAACATATCATATTATATTTAAAATAAAATATAAATGCATGAGACATATAGGCGGAAATATATAGAACTAGTTGAATTCTATAAAGTCTAATTTAATTTATTTGCATGATATAAATCTTTTTTAAGGTCTAACTTGACTTTTTAGAGAGTCTGATATGTAGCCTATTTGACATGGTGCATTTAAATTTATGAATTCTCAACTTACAATTCTTAAAGTTTTAACATTTTTTGGACGGTTGAAAGGTTTTAACATTGAAAATGGAATAATTTGTGAGTGATAAAATCTAAGAAATATAATTCAGGAGAAATAAATAACATAAAAAAAGTAGTGACATGTAATATACTTAATGCAAAAATAAGTCATGTGATGCATTAAAAATAGTGATGGTGACTAAGATATAGAGTAGCTAACTAGTAAATGTATGAACATTAAAATTGTCATCCACGTAAGCATGAGTGCATATATTTTCTAAAATACAATATAAAGACGAGTGCTATAATACTTGATTTAATCTCTTATTATTGTCATCATTATCATCCCTAATAAAAAAATGAATCTAATATATGAAAGCTATTTTTCAAAGAAGAGAACATTTAAGAATAAGCTGGGGCTTCCAATACCACATACAACTTTTTGTGATTGTTTCATGGGCAAAATGCTAAAATGCTTGTTGGTCCAACACAACAGAATTTCTTCTTCCCTTCACCTTCTTTGAGAAGGCTTGGAAGTTTTTTTCTCTTTTAGCATAAAGGGAGAGCCATCTCTTGCGACCAATCACCTTAGAAGGATATGGTCAGAACAAACAGAAAAGAATGGGAACTGTTCCAGATCTAAATCCGGCCCAAATCCAACTTAATGGGCCACAATTAGAGGTAGACCCAAATTAACATAGCTTCCATGATAAGCTTCATTTCAAGGCTATATAAGCCTATCACCACTACCAATTCAGGTAAGCCGCATTCTAACCTCTTCGCCCACCTCATTCATAGACTGACTTGAGCGTCAGAGTGCTTGCAGGTGACCACCACCGACGTCTTCCACAGGAGTTCGGAGCACCACCGTGACCACCACGTTCTTCCACCGTCTTCCACCGTGAGGTATTCATTCTCTTGTAATCTGTATGTTCACATTAGAACATTGGCGCCGTCTGTGGGAACAATTTTTCGTTCTCAATTCTTGCTTCACACTCATGGTGGCAAGGGGAAGGAGAAGAGCTCTCCCTCCGATCTTAGGAGGTCTCCATCGTTTCCTGAAGGATTGCAAAGGATCTCACGCAGATCCAAATACCGATTTTTGATCTTGCATTCGTGGTGAATCTTAAGAGAAATCCTCGACAAAGAATTCACATCTAGAGCAAGAATTTGATCCAGATTTAAACTTTTCTAGGTCAAGAATTCGGAAGAACGACGAACATTGCCTTTTCAGATCTAGAATCTCAACTGGTTTTTGCTTCTTTAATCTCGTTTCATCTGTTCTGATATTTTTGGATCTGTTTTTTGTCGAACGTTCTCATTATCGCTACAGCGATAAACAAAATTCACGATCAAACGAAGATTCGCGATCAAATCTAAGATTCACATTCTTGAGAGCCACGAGAAAAGGAGTTTGCTCATTTTCAGCCTTTGCCAAACAGAAATGGTCCAATGCTCGCGAATTCCGATTTGATCCAAGAATCCAAGGGGAAGCTGACGAATCCTCGAACAAATTCCGATTGGATCTGTGTCAGTTCTAGAGACTTACGCACAAGAACCTCTCAACTATTACGATGCCTTCATCGTGGAGACAATCCCAGAATTGAAGGAACATTCAACACCGCTTGGTTCTAGGAAGTGTTAATTTCGGAATGGTCAGTGCGGAAGAAGGGATGAACGATTGCTAATAATTCCTCAAGATTCATGAAACATGGCAAGCATACGCCTGAACCGAAGTGCGAGGTTGAGTGCATTCCGGGGACAAACAAGTTCTTGATGTGGAAGAGAAATCACTCACGATTTTGACAGATCTGAGTGTCGATGTCGCGGGAGACAATGACTCAAATCAGTTGCAGAGGAAATACACAGGGAAAGAATTCGGTTTTCGAAACTCCGACCTCGACCGTCACCTCTTCCAATTGTGGACCTCCTACGATGTATACTAGTGTTCATACACCGCCGAATTGAAAATCGCGATCTCCACCTTTTGATTTGTTCATAGTATCTCTGCGATAGATTCTGGTGGCAAGCATAAGGGCACACGATCGTGAATTTTAAACAGGGCACACGCTGCCGTCAGATCCAAGGTGAGTTTTAAACCTTCCTTTTATTTCCTTAACTAATCTGTTTGTTCATGATGAATTCGAGCTCCGATGTCAAAGAAGACGGAGGCAGCTGATGAAGCATTGAACAAATCTGGATATCGGCATCGAGCTCAAAGAAGACGAACACTACAAGAAATAGTTCAGATACCGACGGACATTCACCGACGGCTTGACTCCGTCGCTAAAAAAGCGGGATTTCCGACGGCCTTACCCGTCGGAAAACGCGACCCCTCGTATTCTGGATATTACCGACGGGTTAAGCCGTCAGAAAACCGCCTTTTTAGCGACGGACTCAAGCAGTCGGTGAATGTCCGTCGGTAAACCGTGACTTTTGGAAAATTCCCGCTTGTTTTTGAATACCGACGGCCATTGACCGTCGGTAATGGGGAGTTTTTCCGACGGGTTAGCCCGTCGCTAATCCCGTGTTGTTTACCGACGGGTTAGCCCGTCGGTATGCTTCGTAATGAAGTAGAAGACAACCTTCCCCCTTCACTGCTCGTAACCTCGGACTATCTCCTCTCTTTCTCCCTCTCTGTGAAACCCTACTGCGAGCACTCTCTCCTCCGCCGGCCACCGCTACGAGTACTCTCACAATCATCTTTCATCCTCGTCATCACTCACTTCCCTTCTCGTCTCTCCACCCACCAAACCCGCATCGACCCCACTTTCCATCAATTCTTTGAACTTTCCTCCGATCACTCCTCCCCCGTCTCCGTCGTCTCCTGGTCCCCCCAAACCCCCTCCTCTGGTGACCTTGCTGCCGCTGCTGAAAATTGCATCTACGAGTTCCACCACGATTCTGCTACGTCTAAAGGTAACTCAAGTTTCAATCTTTTCCTAACTTAATTAATTTAAAATGTAGAACAGTGAGATGCTCTGCATCAGCTCAACTGAAGTAGGTTAACATCAATGAAAATATTTTGATTTGTTGCTTTTCGTCGTGTTGATTCTCACACATATTCAATTCTCACTATTTGATTCTCACATTGTTGATATTTTTCATCAACTGCCTCATTTAGGTTCTCTTCGTCAGAGACCCTCTCTTCGTCAAACCCTCTGCTTCAGGTTCTCTTTTCTCCAAATTCACCATGTTATCTTATTATTAATTTGATGGTTGTTTGTCTCCATGGTTATTTGTCTCTCTGGTTCTCTATTTGATGGTTGTTTGGCTCTATGGTTGTTTGCCTCTATGATTCTGCCCTTACAAGGAGTTGTGGTATGAGGAAAAGAGTAATAGGAACACAAACACTCATGATGGTGGATGAATTGGTAAAGTTTTCTGTAATTGGTTAGCCTTATGTAAAGTTTTCTATAAAGTTTTCTATATCTCTTGGCTAAAGAAAGGGTGTTAGTCATGTTGAGTTCTGAGATAATGCTCTCACTCAATGTTGCTTAGATTTGTTTCATGCATGGACTAAATTGGGGGAGTATGAAGAAACTATGTATCTTTTTCTATGTATCCTTTGATTTTGATGGGTCTTGAAAGAATTAGCACCTAGAATTAGTTTGGTATACCCTTAACAAATACAGAGTGCAAATTATGGAGGACAAGTTTTTTCATTCAACTTTTTTGTGGACAAACTATGTTCTGATTTTGATTGTGCACAAACTAACAGCCTCTCTGCAAAGTGTTTTCTGATTTCTTTGGTTATTCCTCAAATGATTAAGCCAAATTAGTTCCTAGTAATTGAAAAATTTACTTTGTTCATGATTATACCGTGTGTTGAGTTCATGAATATAATGATCAGCCATGAATAGTGAGTTATGCAATCATGGTGTGGGAACTAGAGTATTACAATGGTCTATACCTTGTTGGAGGGGATTGGGTTGGTGACATTTTGTCCTGTCCTCTATGTTTTGCTAATTTACATATAAAATATGTTGAGATTTTTTTTTTGCTATTATGTCATGTCCTCTATGTTTTGCTGAAGATTGTTGATTAACTCTAATTGCTGAAGTGGCAAACCTGCTCCTAATCTTTTACGCCCATTTTTACCTTTTTATTGCATAGGAATTAGATTAGTTCATTGCTTGCTTTATAATTAGGAGTTCATTTTTCTGTCAAGAAAATGAGTTCATTACTTGCAAGAGTGCACATTGGGTGCTTTACTGTTGGTTTTGGCTCATGACATTCAGTGTGTTAGAGTCCAAAGGTTCTGTGTGCACTTTCCTGCTGTTCTTTAAATTTTTTTCAACATTTATTTTCCTATGGAATCATAATAAAGGTGTAGGAGCAGAATGAGTGAGTAGGGCTTGGAGAGGTTGAAGCTGGAATTTTGTTTTTTGTTTTCATCTAATTTTCTGCCTTTTTAGTTTGAATTTTCTAAAAGCACAAGTTTTTTTTCCCTGTTGGACATAGCTAAACTTTATGTTGTTTTTTCATAGTAATATTCAAGGTTTTATAGCTTTTACCCTGTTGTGAAGAACTGAATCAATTGAGAATTTTGAAATGTGCCTAGCTACCAATACTGATTCTTATGATGTCTTATGATGTTTTTTTTGGGTACATGTCTTATGATGTCTTATGACGTTTTTTATGGCGGAAGGAATGATTGTCTTGTACTCTTTTTGTTGTTAATATATCTTTCTTTCTTTCCCTGATTATACTCATTAATGGTGTCTGTTATAATGGCCATCGGTAAGCTCTTTATTTGGCCAGAACAGAACCCTTCTTCTTCATTCACTCGCACAACATATATTGGGAGTTCAATAGGTTCTTGTTTTGATGGGGATATTGGATATCAAAAGACATGGCATGGCCCCTAGCTTAGCTACGTACATGTTATTTTTCTTTTTTTTTTCTACTCTATAAATAATTAAGTCCAATCACCAAGCTACCAACATATACTCCTGGAGGGTAAAAATGTATTTGTGCACTTATTATGCATCTCATGGGAAGGGATGGGTCCAAAGCCTCATTAGGGTTTTATTTATTTAATTTTTGGTTAAATCTGCAATGGCCCACATATTCTAAAGTTATTTCAGGAAGGAAAGTAGAGCTTTTTATCTAATTGTATTGTATGTACTTTTGGAATTAATTTGCTGCTTATGAACAAGGGTTTCTGGATTCCTTTGGTGGTGACAAGGGTTTTACATTGCATTTTCTTTCTTTTTAGGTTTTTGGATTCCCGGGTTTCTGGATCTACTGGTTTTTAGGTATGTTGCATTCGAACTTGTTTGAATTCTATCCTTATTTAGATTCTGGTGTGGTTTTGATATTCTTGTTTATATCTTATTAGTTTCTGCTAACACAAAAAGCTCTGTTTCATAGGCCTCTGAGTTCGCCACCTCCACCAGTTCGCCACTTGTACCACTAGGTATGCACTCTAATGAAATGTCGGTTAACTCATTGGGTGGAAAAGGGTTGTCTGTTGACCCCCACACCGACATATTTATTTGTTTTCGTTCATAGTTCTCTCCACAGAGGGGATTTTGAAGTGTATTGTGTAATTGTCTAAATGATATGTACTGTGTAATTGTCTGCCAGTTCTACTATCACTCATCAGTCACAATGCTTGTGAGTAAAGAGTACTATTTTATTGTATAATTTAGAAATGGTCCATGAACTTCTCTGTAATAGATTTATACCTTAAACCTTTATAGTTTAGATTTCTTTTAATCCCAGATCAGTATTATCAACATGTAAGTAAATCAACATGAGATAGCTTAAAAAGTGCAAATCATGATAGAATGTGTAGACAAGACTGCATCGCTTTTATCTTTTCCTAGCCTTAAGACACAACTTTTCAGCCCAAACAAAATATTAAAAGCAAAAATGGAACAAGGAACAAAGAGTTAAATTTCTCTTTTATCAAGTTAATAAGGATTCTTAAACTATATTTTTAATCTAAAGATGATAGTTAATAGATAACATATCAACAGGATCCACAATACACAGTGCAGCGTTGACTAATTTTATATATTATTATTTATTTTTCGCATATATCTATTGTTAGATAAACTTGTTAAATATATATAATAGATCTTGTCTAATAGATAAGTAAACCATATTTTATTGTTTTTTATCTATTCTATTTCTATATTATTATTATTTTTATTATTATATTATAAGGAAAATGGTCTTAGGTAACTATTTTTTTTGGTATCTATATTTTCTTCTCTTCTTGCTCTTTAACTAAAATTTAAACTTAAACTTAAATTTAAATCTATATATTTTTATTAAAAAAATAAAATAATAATTTACTTAAAAACTAGATAAAATTTCTTCAATTTAAGAAGTTTACATTGGTGATGTTGCTTGGCTACAATTTGCTTTGCACATCTCTCTGCATTTCTTTCCTTGCCACTTCGCTTGTCTAATTCTATCCTCTTTAAATGACCAAGTCGATTTTCTAATTCAGTGTTGTTAATCGAGGATCGCGAAAAATAGCGTAAAATTAGTAGGATAGCGTAAAATAGCGGGCAGATAGCGTAAGTTAAATAGCGGGTGAAATAAATAAAATTATAAAATTATATATTAAAAAGTGACATATAATATTTAACGTTCAGCACAAAATCTGAAATAACATAATAAAATATTTATTTAATGAGCTATTTTTAGAAACCAGGCGTGATTATTTATTCATAAATTACTTTAATGGCTTATTAAAATAAAATGAAGAGAGCATATGAATATTTTTTATGTTGATATATTTGAATATTAATATCAGCATTTATTTTAAGTGATGTAAAATAAGTTTAAATAAACCCTGAATGAAATGTAAAATAAGTTTAAATAAACACTGAATGAATAAGTAGCTCTTCCGTTTTAAGAAAATAAAATATATAAATTAAAATTGTAATATTGATTGAATTGTTAATAATTATTATTTATTGAAAAATAAAATATTTTTTATTATATATGGCGGATGGCGTAGTGGCAACTAAATGATTAATAAAACTACACACACAGTAAATGGACCATTGCTCAAAGAAACAAGGCAGATTTGAATTGGAAAGGACAAATAATAATAGAATTAAAAAATAGATTTAAAATAAAAAATAATTAAAAAGCAGAATTTTTAAGAACAATAGAATAAAAAAACAGATTTTAAAAAAGAAAGAAGAGAATAACAAAACGAAATGAGATAGAATTGAAAAATAACATAATTAAAAAAGTAGAAGGATTCAAAAAACAGAATTGAAAAAATAATTAACAGATGAGCAGAATTAAAAAAAGAGAAACAAGGGAAACAATCGTTAAAAAATATGATATAACAAAAATGAAAAAAGATCTGAAGAAGAGAAGAATTAAAAAAATTTCAATAAAAAAGAAATAAAAAATAACAACATTAAAAATTATCCTATAAAAAATTAAATGAAAAAGGAAAATAAAATATTTTTTATTATTTATATATATATATAAATAATAAAACTAATTCTACCCTTGTCACTTCTGCTTGTCTAATTGTTATGTTAATCATTGATCGAATGGATGTTTGATATTTGTTATTAGTATCGGAGAGAAGCCTTAGCTTCCGCTTGAGGTTTAATATATTATTGAGTGCATATACTCTTTTAGGGTACCATGTGCTCATTGTATATTGAACCTTGAATTGTCCAAGTCGGACGATTTGGGAAAAAACTTTTTCTTTACTCGTATAATAGTTGTTGCTTAATTCAGTATCTTTATATTTGATGAAATTTCGGTTCGATTCATTTCCTTTTGTTCTCTGGTGCATACTTGATTGCGGTGTTCATAATCGCCTTCATTTTGTGTACTCGAGAGACCAATGGGAAATGTCAATAAATTTTGTCAAGTATAAGATACGAGAATTAAGGAATGATTATTATACGAAGTTCTCAAAAAGTTTTTTCTCGAATGGGATAAGTCATACCATTTAAAGAAAGAGAGCGGTTGTAAGAACGTCGTCTTCTTTGAAATTGTCATTTTTTTGACATGCGTAAGATGGAATATTTTCTTTCGAGTCGTAGTTGGATGTACGATATGTTGTATCCGGTGAGAGGGGGTTTGAAACCAGATTTTTACGCTGGGGTTGCGTACTTTGTCCAAGTCGCAATGGCACATAAAGATTTCAAAACTAATGGAGGGATTAGATGTATGTGCTTTAATTGCGATTGCAGAAGGATTAAGAGCCCAAGTGAGGTCATGCACCACCTGTATTCAGTTGGATTTAGGCTTAATTACTGGATTTGGACTAGACATGGTGAAAAGTTGCCTCACGTTGATTTAGGGGTTGGTGATAATTGCGAAGGTGCTTGGCGATTCGTGGGTTCGGGATGTGGTGAGCAGATTGAATTGATGCAAGATATGGTTTGTGATGCCTTGGGGGTGAACGTGTCATTTGAGGAGCAACAATATGATGACACAGATGAACTTCCAAATGAGACAACACAAAATTTTATAATCTATTGTTAGAAACAAACAAGCCGTTGTTTGAAGGGTCTACAGACTCTAAGTTATCAATGTGTGTGAGGCTCTTAGCTCTTAAGTCCAACTGTGGTGCTACCGAAGTGTGCTTGGATCTCGTAACAAAAATGATGTTGCACTCGTCACCTATCGTAGATGGTTTGCCAAAAAGTTATTACGAGGCTAAAAGCTTAGTGTCCAAGTTGAAATTTGGAATCTAAAAGGATTGATTGTTGTGTGAGAGGGTGTATGTTGTTTTACGACAATGAATTTGGTAAAAGCGATGGTGGGCTAGTTGAATGCAAATTTTGTGGTGAGTCTAGGTATATGTCACATACTAATAATCGGACGGGTAGACAAAAACTAGTTCCAGTGAAGGCAATGTTTTATTTGACAATTAATCCAAGGTCAGCAGAGAATGTTTGCATCACCACGCATCGCAGACAAAATGACATGGCACTATGAGAATAGAAGCACTTCAGGTATGTTGCGCCACCCTTCTGATGGTGAAGCTTGGAAGCACTTTGATCGTGTGCATCCTGATTTTGCAGCAGATCCACGTAATGTACGACTTGGCTTATGCTCTGATGGTTTTACCCCGGATGTTCAATCCACGGCGAGACCTTATTCTTGCGCGATTATCGTTACCCCATACAATCTTCCCCCCGAAATGTGCATGTCTAAGCCTTATATGTTCTTGACTTGTGTTATACCGGGTCCAGATAATCCGACAGATGGTATTGACATCTATTTAGAGCCTCTTATTGACGATCTCAAAAGGTTGTGGAATGGTGTTGTGACGTACGATATTGCACGAAAGAGGAATTTTACAATGAGGCGGCAACCGATGTGGACCATTAATGACTTCCCGCATATGGCATGTTGTCTAGTTGGGGTACTCATGGTAAAATGGCATGTCCGCATTGCATGGAGCATACAAAGGCCTTTACCTTGAAATTTGGGGAAGAGTTCTTGGTTTGACTCACATCGCAGGTTTTACCCGATAATCATGCATTTAGGCGGAATAAGAACGCTTTCAAGAAGGGGAAGTTGAATTAGATGGCGCCCCAAGGTTGACACGAGCAGTATCTGGGAAAGGGTTATGGAACCGCCCAAAATCACAGATTTTGGCAAATTGGATCGATTTGAAGGATATGGACAATGGCATAATTGGACAAAAAGAAGTATTTTTGGGATCCGCCATATTGGAAAGATAATTTATTGAGACACAACCTTGATGTTATGCACATTGAGAAGAACTTTTTGACAATGTTTTTCTCACGTTGATGAACGTCGGAGGAAAAACAAAGACAATGAGAAGGCCGGACTAGACTTACCACTTCATCAGAGGCGAAAGGACTTGCATTTGACGAATCGGTCGGATGGGAAGACCACGAAACCCAAAGCCTGTTACTCTTTAATCAGAGGAAGCCAAGTCATCTGTCGGTGGATAAAAGAACCGGATGCCGATGGTTATTCTTCTAATTTGGCAAGATGTGCCGATGTGAACAAAGGAACCATGATTGGGATGAAAAGCCATGATTGTCATGTATTCATGGAGTGTTTACTTCCTATTGCATTTAGTTCCTTGCCGTCAAATGTTTTAAATCCACTGACTGAACTCAGCCAATTCTTTAAAGATTTGTGTTCTGCGACATTGAGAGAGGATGATCTCATAAGGATGGAACAGAACATACCAGTCATTCTTTGTAAGTTGGAGAGAATATTTCCCCCTGCTTTCTTTGATTCTATGGAGCATCTAGCAGTGCATCTTGCACATGAAGCTAGACTTGGTGGACCGGTTCAATACAGATGGATATTCGAAAGGTACTATAATAAAGTATTCTCTAAAATAAATATTTATCTGAAGGGTTAAATGTATCAATTTTTATCATCAACGTTGTTATTTTGTAGATTTATGGGTGACTCAAAACGATCAGTGAAAAATAAGGCCAGGGTTGAAGGATCTATTTGTGCAACTTACTTACACCGTGAGACAATCCATTTCTGTTCCCATTATTTTACGAACTTCATGTTGACACCAACAAATAGTAGGAATGAAGTAGAAATTGAAAGTGAAAGACACCCGCTTGCCTTATCAGTATTTTGCCTTTCCTACATGGTGGAAAGGAGGTGGATAAGCGGATAACAGGCGAAGTGTGGAAGTCACCACGTTCACGTGTTGATCAACCGTGCGTATATCACCGTATCTAACGTATGTATCATTTTGACCACTTTCAATTTCTTTAATCCACAATTGCTCTTGATCATTTGTTTGATAATGACTTGATCGGGGCATTCTTGTTAACTAAGCCCACAAGCGCATAAGACTCTTCTCCTATATTCATGAATATTTCCCAACGTGGTTTAGGAACCAGGTATGTTTTTGAGTCGTCATATATATATTATTATTATTTATTGTTTGAAAATACAAAAATATTGTTTGAAAATAGGAACCATAATTTGTTTGCACATGGTGTGTACACAGTGTATAGCGAGGCGTAATCCCCTAAAATCCAACACTTGAGAAATTTATCTCATGGTCCTAAATCACGTGTAAAAGAATGGCACACATTCTTTGTAAATGGATACAAATTCCAAACCAGTCAAAAAGCAGAGGAAAAAAGCAGTTAACGGCGGGGTTTATGTAAAAGGTGCCACAGATGGAGGTGAAGATGACTTTTACGGCGTGATTCAACATATATATGAACCGACGTACAATACTTTAGACTATACTAAAAAATAGTGCTATTTTATTGTAATTGGTTTGATCCACAAATAGAGGCACAAGAGTGGATCGAAAATATAATACTGTTGACATACACATGAGCAGAAGATACCAAATGTTTGATCCGTTTATCATGGCACAACATGTAAGACAAGTGTATTATGTCCCTTATCCATCAACTCGAAGGGACAAACAAGGTTGGTGTGTCACAATAAAGATAAAACTACGGGGTCGCATTGAAGCAGATGATACACAGGAAGAAGTGGCTTATCAAGTGGATGGGATGTCTTATGTCAATGTAGTAAATGAAGTGGAACCCATTACTCGACTATGTGACAATCCAATCATATATGAAGATGTAGATGGGGATGAAGAATTAAATGAAGAAGTGGCAGAACCATCAACATCTGAAGACGATACCGAAATTGAGTGGGCAGAATGGGCAGATTGAAATTGTTTAACTTTTTACAATTTGAGAAATTAATGTGTAACAATATATTTTAATTTGTCAGTTATTTTCATAACTTGTTTATTTTTATGGAATTCATTTGTAATATTGTTATGTTTAAATATAATATTTCATGATCATATTATTCAATTGTTCTATAGACATATATGGCATCGGGAGGTTGAGGCCGACTTCCCCAGACCACCCGGTGGTGGTAAATGGAAGGAAGGGCATCGCCTCGACCCCCTAAATCGTCGAGGCCGACCATCATTAGGCGTGACCTTTGGGTTTTCGGCGTTGTCATCTACACGTCGTCCTAGTACATCTACGCCGAGACACCGATACACCTCCCCGCACCTAGACAACCTTACGCACCACCTACACAGACTCAGGCACATTCGACACCAGCTACACAGACTCGGGTACGTTCAGCACCTTTGCCTCACATTGACATGATCCCCACCCCGGGGTTCCAGCAGCCACATGGCGCTTCGAGTTCCCATGTTGTGCCTGATCCGGTGGTCGATGCTCATCAGTCCGTCCATGATTATAGTACGGGTCATACGGCTGATCACACTGATGTTGGGCGGGATTCGGAGGAGCAGGAGGTTCAGCAGAGGAGGTTCTTGAGCAGGGGAGGAGGCAGGAGCCCGAGACTCTTGAGATCTTTGTATGATGGCCGAGTTGTTATCGTGCCATCTGGTAAAGGGTAAGTATTTGCAATTTTTTGAGTTATTAATAATTTACATGTATATATATATATATATTTTTATTTAACATGTTTTTATTGTTCAGGTTTCTTCCTCAAAGCCACCAAGTGCGTTAGCTATCACAAAGAACAATTGAGGAGAATTATCAGGAGTTTTGGCCCACCTGGGACGCCAAGGATATTGAGCGGGACCATATGTTTAATTCTTTCGCAGTAAGCTGCAATTTTTATTTTATTGCATATTATTTTATTTTTGTAAATTTCAATTATGTTTAATAATGTCTTATATTGATACTGACGAGGGTTGCTTGGGAGGAAAAAGATGAGGAGGCGATCGAGAAGAACTTTCATATGAAGGCCTCCCACCGCCTTTCGACATGCTTCGAGATGCCCGCATCGTGATCGCCAACCATTGGATAGGGATGAGCTCTGGCGGCGGTGGTAGCACACTGGAACACCCCCAGTTCCAAAGCGACTGCCACAAGGCCAAGAAGAATAGGGCCTCTGAGAAGGGTGGCGGCTTGCACACTGGAGGTTCTCACATCAAAGCGCAAAGACGCAGCTAGACTTGTACGTGTTATAAAATTGTTATTATTATTATTATTATTATTATTATTATTATTATTATTATTATTTATTTAAGTTTTTTATTAATACAATCACAATCGAAGAGGTTGGGAGAGAAGTTCACTTGCATGAGCTCCATCTTGCAACTCATATGAAGAAGTACTAGTGATTTCGTTGATGAGCGTTCGAGGCGGACTCTAATTATAAAATATAATAAATATTTTTTTAATAATGTTTATATTGTTTTGTTAAAAAAAGACTTGACTTATTTGTTTGTTTAACAGAGGAGTTTGAGGCAAGGATGTCTCGGCTTAGATTTCAGAGCTCATCATGTTCTCCATCTCGAGCCCGACGATCTATCTACACCGCTGAGGGTTTGGGCGGAAGTGGTTGGCGGAAAGAAGAAGTGTCGCCTATATGGTGCTGGCGACCTTGCCAGCAACTACAAAAAAGGGGCCTGCCGCCTACACGTTGGAGCGTCGTCGAGTAGTAGTGCTGCCACTGGTCGCTCTGCCGCGGATGACCAGGAGATAGCCGAGTTGAAGCGCACCGTGGCCCAGCAGCAGGAGGTTTTGACTCAGGTGCTGCAGCGCCAGGAGCAGATGTACCAGATGCTAGCTCGCCAGCAGCCTACTCCATCGACTCCGCCTCCGCCTCCGCCTCCGCCTCCGCCTCCGCCTTCGCCTCCGCGTACTGATGGTCATGTCGATGATGCAGATGATGTAGAGCATCTCGATCATGATCAGGAGTACCAGGACTATTAGTTCTGTTTGTACTTATATTTTTTCATATTTTTGGATATCATTTTTTTTTTCGCTTTGATATTATTTTAGTTACTGATTTTTATTCACAAATTTTTTTATTTATTATGTTTTCTTTTTAATTTACTTTTTAGTTTACGTTATCACATTTTTATATATGGAAATCAATTAATAATTAAATTAAATTAAATTCCAAGTAATATTTAATTAAATTAATAAATAAATATTTTAAATATGAGAGTAAATTATTTTTATAATTAAACAAATAAATAATTAAATTAATTAATTAATTAAAGAATAAAATTAATTTGGTTATTAATTAATAATTTTATTAATTTTATTAATAAAATTAATTAAAGTAAATATTTTATTAATCAATGTATTTTTCCTAAAAACATTACGATTCTGACGGCCTAAGCCGTCGGAAACTTCTCAGATTGACCGACGGTCAACACCGTCAGAAATTTAACGAAGGCTTTGCCCGTCGGAATTCACCATCATTTTCCGACGGGTATAACCGTCGGTATTACTGACGGTAAAGAACTGTCCGTTGGTAATCCTTTGCGACGACAATATTTTCGACGGATTTTAAGCCGTCGGTTATCCGTCGGTAAAATTGGATTACCGACGGCTTTTATGGATTACCAACGGCTTTAGGCCGTCGGTAATCCCGTGTTTTCTTGTGGTGGAAGTCGCACATGAACTCAACATCGATGGAGTTTGTTCTTGGGTTCAAGCACTCGTGACTATGACCTTGGCTCTGTCCGCAGTGGTCACAGATGAAGAACCCCTCGCTGTCATCAGTGATGTCATCGACAATGTCTTATTGACTCTTAAGTCTAGAACATTGACGTCGAACATTGCTAAAATCTGTCGATTTCAGTTGCTCTAAATCTGAGTTCGGCTATGGGATATCGAAGGATTTCGATTACAATGACACGGACATCGTCATGCTTGAGATCGACGCTACCATCGAATCTGAAAGCAACCTCGACAGGGATCATGCCAACTTGCAAACAGAGATGGTAAAGTTTTAAATCCTCCTATAGCAACCCCGACTGGGATCATGCCGATTCTATACTCTCTTCTGCAATTGTAATTACATTTCGCAATTATGAATTGCCGAGGTCGTAATACGTTTTGCGATTAGCCAATTCTGAATTGTTGGATCTGAATGATTGTAATCTCAGTTCAGTTATGGCTTCTCTTCGATATTACCACTACATCAGAGGTAAGGTTCAAACCTTTCTTCTATTTCTTTTCGCTGATATATTTCTTGATCATGAACTTAAGCGCCGATGTCAAAGAAGTCGGAGGCAGCTAATGAAGTTCTGAGCGAAGTGGACATTAAGACCGATGTCAAAAGAGCACTAAGACTTTGAAGTCCCCCTGGCATGTTCTCGCCAATGTCCTGACTTCAGGAGCACTGATGCCTTGATCATCACCGCTGCCAATTCCGACAATCTCAGCGTCTCTGTCAGCAACAATCAAGCTGAAGTAGCAAAAATCAAGTCCAATATACTCAAAACTGTAAGTATATCTAGCGTATATAGACACGCAAGAGCCAAATACAGTCGTACTTAATTATGGCAAGGTACTGAATTATTTTCAGTTCTTCTCTTTTGCAATACTTTACGCTTTTGCAAAATTTACTCGTGTTGAGATTTATTTGTGGTTGACCACTACAAATACTTTCATGGACCATGTGCATGTGAGAAATGTTGCTTAAGCAACATGATTTTGATGGCAGAAGTAGTCCTCAAATACATTGTTTTAGAAATGATGCTTTGAATACATTTTCCTAGTATAAAACAAGCACAACAGAATCATAAAGGCACTAGATGCTTAATTTGACTCATGCTGATTTCGAACTCATAGTAAACTCTCCAAAGGGGTCGATGAAACATCCAGTATGGCATGACTCCTCACTATGGCTGGTGTTGCCTATTACACATTGTTTTCATGTCTTAATATTGTTCTAGGGGGATCAGAACTGATTGACAATTCCGAAAGGGCATATACATCATGTGCTATGATTAAATACTCTAGTATTTAATGCTCACGATGCCCACTGACAAGCCAACTCAAGTCCACGACAGAGTCATAATCTTTAGCAACCGACGATACCGTCGGACCCGAGATTTTGTAGAGACTTGAAACATTGATCAGGGCTATGATTGAGTTGCAACAAATTGGCTTTACTCAGCACTAGATTCAATGGTGCCATTAGTTTGGATATTACTCCAATTAACACAACATATACTGCTTTTAGAATAATGTATATGCTTGGAGTTTGGGTTATGTGTTCTTTTTGCAGGAAATGATAAGCAGAGGCTAGGGAAAATCAATTCCCAAGTCTTCTTCCGCCAACTCTACTTCAGCCTCTATTGGGAGCCGAACTAGAGCTTGTTTAAAACAATCCCCAAGTTTTGGGGTAATCTGGATAACAAAGAATCAATGTGTGGGCTCCATTAGTTATACAAGGAACCATAAAACTTGACAAACAAGAACTGTCCAACATCATCAACATCTTGAGAACCACATGTGGGGCAATAAGGGATATACTGAAGAATTGACACAGTTGCACCTTGCTGGCTGGAATCATTTCTTTTCATTAATGAACATCTAGATTGTGCCTGATGTATGAAACTCGTCAGTTTGGTCAATGACTGGACTCCAGCCCCAAATTCCTGTATACCACTAATTGGGCCACGATGTGTAGCTCGACCAATGTATTAAAGAAATACAATCAGCCGATACGAGATATCTAGCTGCTAGTTTGTCTACGCTACACGATCTAAAGCCCATACCGGTTCAAAGCCAATGAAGCGGCAGAGCGGTCTTAAATAAGGGACTGCAAGAAAGACATGCTCCCAATAAGTTAACAGGGACACCGTTTCAAGGCTTTCAGTTCCTACAAAGCCAAGCTAACCGCCACTGAAGTGGGTTCAGGTTTTTACCATTTTTTTAGTACCTAATATTAAATATGGTACATGCTGCTTTGCATTGAAAAAATGTTGCAGGTGTTTCACTATTTTTGGAATATTAAACTCATTTATCTATCATGGCCAAAAAGCTATCGAGAAGCTGGAATTAGGTGAATTCAGCTCATCAAAGCTGATACTTGTTCTGTTAGCACAAATCGTAGCTGATAGATATCATATTTGGTACAGTAGATGCCATTCTGCCAGGATTCATACCATGTACAAAACAACTTTGATGATGAAAATTTTTCGATAATTCTTCGAAGAATATTAACCCAGCTGCATCCCTCATGAATTGAAGCTGGTCTGTGTGAGTATTGAAGCACCATTATTCCCATCTATGTTCACTGTTATCCAATAGAGAACTAGAGGTTAAAGCACCTGTACCATTGCTTCTGATATGGATATATTACAATGCTGCATCTGAATTATTATGAACCACCAAGGGAGCCCTTCAAAGTAACCAAAGCCTCATCGGACAAATTGTTGGTCTCGGTTTCTGCTTCTTGCTTTTTGAATAAAGGCATCAAACTTGCCTCTATGGTGGCCCTGAACTGAACGTGAACACAAGAAGGGGGTTGAATTGTGTTGAAAACTTTTCGTAAACTTTAAGTTAAAAACACTTTTGAAATCTTGATTTTAAATCTGTAAGTTATCGGATGCTGGAGTATGACCAGATGCTGGAAATGAAGTTTAAGAAAACTTGTTTTTCTTTGCAAGATAAGAATCAATGTAAAGCAGTAAAGCAAAAGACACAGAGATTTATACTAGTTCACCACCAAACTGGTAGTTACGTCTAGTCCCTTCGTTCCTGAAGGATTTCCACTATAATCAACTAATTACAAGTTTTCTTAAGAGTATTTTACTGTCACAAATTTGGCAATACTCTTAACTTCTCAAAACAACTCAGTACGTTCGAGCCTTTGAGGAACAAAGCCTTAACTAGGCAGAATAACTTTTACAAAGTAATATTCTTTAGAATACAATCAAATAACTCTCACAGAGAGGATGAAAAGATTAAGCACAAAAACAAATAACTTTCTAAAAGAAAGAATATCAGACGATGAGGTTCAGTTCTTGGTGTCCAGAAACTTGGCACGAAAGTTGATTGCTCACTTGAGTAGTAGTTCTTTCAGAATATAGTTTCTAGCAGTTTTTGGCAACCTTCTTCAATGAATACCTTGGGGTATTTATAGGAGTCTCTGAGGAGTATTACTGTTGCAGTCAATTTCAGCTCCATATTATTGAGTTAGATAATTTAAAATGCTGCCATTTTCTTCCTTTCCAGAGAATACCAGAATAGTACACATTACCGTTTTGTACTATCTGCTTTTCACAATTGTCTTGTACAAATTTTGTCTTACACTAAAGGTGTCACCTTTGATACCTCGTACATCAAAATGAGCGCACAAAATCAAATTTGAATTCCGTTCCAAAACAGCTGAGGCAGAAGAGCACAAACGTGACCATCACGTGATTCATTAATAGACCAGATGCTCGCTCAGAATAATGGACGGACGCTCGCAGCAATTGAGTAATCCATATGTCAAAAGATAACACTACCGAATGCTTGCTTTAGACAAGGCGCTGGAGTGAACAGGATGCAGACACACATGGAATGCATTCAAACTCTTGTGAATTTCTTCTTCTTGCTTGAGTGAGTTATAAAACATGAGTATTTTAATACCTGCACACTCTAAGACTTATCAGAAGATAAATTGTTCACTTGCAAATACTTTGTTATCATCAAAATTAATGAGGGTCTAAACTTCTCAATCGTTTAGGTTCCAACAATCTCATCTTTTTTATGATGACAAATATCTAAGGTTGATGAACAATTTAATTTTAAAAAAATAATTTCAAGGGTCTCCCCCTGAGTTCAACAACTCAGATATAATTAAAAATATCAGGTATTAGAGCGATTTATAATAATCAGAGTGTTTGTGTGATCGCAAAATACATACAAGTATCAGAACATATATTCAATTAAGCGTTAAGATCGGATGTTGAGATCATTGTACTAATAATGAATATACTTAAGCATTTATTGAGGATCAGATGCTTAAATTTATTATACCAATTATAATAAAAAATGTGCCAACAGATATTAATGAGTATCAAAGTACCATACAATGAATATCAATGAGTATTTGAGCAATTCAAAGATATGCTATGTATGATTTATGCATGAGATGTGTAATACTTCAGCATCTTCAGCGTGTTCATCAGACTTTCAACGTGTTTATCAGACCTTTCTTTTACTCCTCCTTTTGTCACCAGACAAAAAGAGTGTAAACAACATCATAGTCAAAACAGTAAGCAACAATACTAGAAAAATTTGAACTGTACCAAAAATTAGATCAAGTAAGGTTAGATCATTCAAAATATGAACCAAATAAAAAAAATTGTACCAAGTTACCAGTAATACAAAATATAAAAAAATGAATTGTTTTTAAGGGTTTGGTGGAGGAGGAGGAAGTAGTTGATTGAAGCGTTCCAAGAGAAAATTCACAGTGCTTTCCAACTGATGCACTTTCTGATTTGTAGCCATGATGGCTTCAAATTCAGCTCTTGGCAGGACGACAATATCATCATTTGCAGCAGGAGGAGCAGAATAAGGTTCCGCTTCTGGAATAGGTTCGGCAATAATAACTCTTTGTGATTCCAGCTTCTGATGCTCTGCTAACACTGCCTGTGACAAACTCAATTTCCTTTCCTTTCTTTCCTGAGCCTTCTGGAAGAAATCATCATCTGGTAAGCTCTATTTGATAATTTTTTCCAGCTACTATTTCTCAAGATCCATAGTCCATTCCCATCTATGCACAATCTCTTCAGGATAAAGCATACTCATAAAGCTAGTTTCTATGTGCTTAAACAAGTCTTCTACATATGCTTCAAATTTTGCAAATGCAGCTTCTCCAAAATTGCATCCTATCAAGGCTCCCATATCATCGAGAATGAAGTTGATGCCTTCATTTTCCGCCAGATACGATCTATGCATATTCTCCTTATCATCTTCTGCAATATTAAGAGGCCTAAGATGAGGTAGAATGACTTTGTCTTTCAAAGACATAGTCATTTGATTCCAACAGAATCCAATGTCAAAGTGTTTGCAAATAATAGCCCATTGATCTTCCAGTTTCATAACACTTAGAGGCCTAATAACAGAACATATAAACATGTCATCAAAATGAACAAAAGCGAGGTTTGTGTCTGTTATCCTGCTGATAGAGCCAACAGTAGGGATGGTTGCCTTTTCTGCGTTATAGCAGCCAGAAGAACCAATTCTCCAATTATCTCTTTTGAAGAGGTTTAGATACACACGTCAAGCATGGTCTTCAGATAGCTTCTTAACCGGAAGCTCAGAGAATGCTTTGACATCGTATTTCCTAGAAGCTTCTTCATACTCCTTGAGACCAATAGATGTTGGAAGTTTACCAAGAGCTGGTTCCTTGCTTTTACCAGGGATAGACCAGGATAGCCACCTTTTCCTATCAGACACAATCTTTACAGATGCTGAGGAGGGATCTTTGTTCAGATACACCAATTCCATCTTCTTCATTTCAAGGAAGTGAGCCATGAATGACTTTTCATCATCTGTGATCCATCTTTCGCATTCTTCCAGAGTGAGAGGTTCGTGTTGTGGCAGAACATGAGGAAGATCAATAGAGAAAGGAATAATTCCTCTGTTTGAAAGAGGTCTTAACCTTCCACCAAATGACTTTTCCACTTTCTCACCATCTTCAGAGAGAGTGAGGCGTGAACGAGGGGCAATCTCCAGTCTTGCAACCCTAGAGGTGAAGGTCTTCAAGTGCCACAGAGAAGGGTGATCATAGATGGAATGATACACTTCTTCTCTTACAAACTGTGGTTTATTTATAGATGACACAAATTTCTTGGCACCATAGTAGTTGATAGGTTTGAGAGTGAGAGAAAGTGGGAGAGGGGAAGTCACGTTGACTTTGTATGTTTTAGGTTGGTTTGGAGAGATTTTGAAGAGTAGGTTGAAAGGGTGAGAGTAAAGTGATGAAATATATATAGTGAGGGATGTGTTTGATGAGGGTTGTGGTGAGGGAAATGTAAGTGTTCTAGATTTTATGGTTAATTGGGAGGTTTGTGGTTCAGTTGATGGATGTTGTTAAGTGATAAGGGCAGTGGTTTGAGATTTGGTTTTTGTGGTTTTCTTGGCTAGTGTTTTGGAGGGTGATGGTTGTGTGGAGTGTGTTTGTGGTGATGAAACAGAGAGTGGTGGTGCAGGAATAGTGGCATCAGAATCAAATGTAGTAATGGAGTCATCAATGGTAAAATCCAGTACCTTTGGGTTAAGCTCAGAGTGCCTAACCAATCTCTTTCTTTTTCCTTGTGGGGCAGCAGCAAGAGGAGGAGGTGGAGGAACTTGCTTCTTAGGGCCAGACGCTGAAACAGGCTTTTCAGCTTCTGCCTTTCTCTTTTTCTCCAGTATGCTTCTGATGGGGACTCGGTCCTCATCATCTTCTGGATCATCTCTCCTTTTAGGTGCAGAAGGCACCTTCTGCTTCTTGCTTCTTGTCTCCCTTGCTGGAGACTCACCAGTTCTCTTCACACCAGATACTGAGCTTCTGGTGGGTTTAGTTTCAGCTACTTTACCAACTTTAGTTTTCGTTCCTTCTCCTTGTTCCTTTTTCACCTTCTTGATCATATCAGCATTGATCAATTTCATTCTCACCAAGCTGTTGACTCCAAAAGCCTCAGGACGAACTATAGCACTAATTCCAAAATACTTATCTCTTTCTTCTTTGTTTATCAAAGCACTAAGGCTTCTCGCAATTCCATCCTTAATCATCATTATAGTAAGAAGAACTCCATAAGGAATAACCTTGATAATGTTCTTCTTGTCAGCAGAACCGTTCCTTGAACCAATAAGCGCATTGACAATATTGTTGAAAATCAACCTAGGCAAGTTGATTTTGTGACCAGCCATATAATTTCTCATAATGAACTTCTGCTCATAGTTCACTATGTCACTTGACCCAGTCTTTAGAATAACGCTCTTAGCAATAATTTTGTGTAGAACTCTGTAATGACTTTTCAGATCCTTGGTAAAGGGAGTTACATCATTTTCCTTCAACTAGCGATAGTTCTCGAACAGAGCCTCGTTGACGTTTTTCATGCCTCTGAAAGCATCTTCCCAACCAGCATAGTAACTAATGCCTTTACAGTGACACTTAATGGTATCAGCGATGGTGTTTATGGTGAACACCAACTTGAAACCTCTGACATGACCTTCAACGATTCCACCCGGAAGCATATGAACGTTTCCCAGACTTCCTTGATAGCATTAACCATAACATCAACAGGTTCCAAAGGAAGTAGTTTTTCCAGCCCAGATTCGTCAAACCTTCATCTAAATCAAACTCATAAAGCTTGAAACTTTTCAAGTCGATTTTGTTCTCAATCAAGACTTTTGCTTCTGTCATGGTGTCAAAGACAGCAGTGTATTGTCCGACCTTAACATCAGTCATGGTTGCAGTTGGAGAGTAGGTGATGTAGGTTTAGGGTTTCAAAGAAATCACACAGAGATAGAGAGAGAAAGCAGTTTTCGCAGACAAAAATAGAGTGAGTGTGGAGCGAAAGAGGTGGAGTAATGGAAAAGTTTTGATGAAATAGTACAGTTACGTTTTCAAAAAAAAAAAAACCTCTTCACATTTCCTCTGAATAAAAAGATAAATCAAAAGGAAAATAAAATAAAGATTCACCTTTTCATTAAATGCAGTTGCCAAAATAAAGTTAAAATCAAGAAAAAGATTTTATTGAAAACTTACATAATCATGACTCAGATTAGGTGTGATGAGATGCTTAAGTCCCACACGCGTGTGTGCTCGGACGTATGCAAATGAATTCACCGGACGCTGATTTATGTGATGTGAATGACATATCATATGTGTACATGTGTGAATGCTTATGTCATACCAGATGCTGAATGATGCATATCATAAGACACTGAGATTAATCATTCTTCTATAAGATGAAAATTTAAATTTCTTCTTATAAAATTGAATCTATCTTTAGCAAGGGGTTTTGTAAAGATGTCAGCCCACTGATGATCAATGTCTACAAATTTTATTTCAAGAATACCCTTCTGAACATAGTCTCTTATGAAGTGATGTTTAATCTCAATGTGCTTTGCTCTAGAATGCAACATTAGATTCTTAGTAAGACAAATTGCAGATGTATTATCACAAAAGATAGGAATGTTACTCTCTTTTATCAAGTAGTCTTCAAGTTGATATTTCATCCACAGAAGTTGAGAGCTGCAACTTGCTGCTGAGATGTATTCAGCTTCTGCTGTTGAAGTGCAATTGTGTTTTGTCTTTTGCTTGACCAAGACACAAGATTTGCTCCAAGGAACTGGCAGCCTCCACTTGTGCTCTTTCTTTCAATTTGGTCTCTAGCAAAGTCAGCATCACAGAAACCTACTACCTTGTAATCTTTTGATTTCTTATAAAGTAAACTAAGATTAGTATATCCTTGCAAATATCTAAATATTCTTTTAATAGTACTCAAGTGTGATTTTCTAGCATCAGATTGAAATCTAGCACACAGGCAGATGCTAAACATAATATCAGGTCTTGAAGCAGTAAGATAAAGTAGAGATCCAATCATACCTCTGTACATTTTCTGATCTATCTTCTTACAAGTTTCATCTTTACCAAGAGTACATGTAGGATGCATATGTGTGCTCATTGGCTTGCAATCCACCATCTTGAATTTCTTTTGCAATTCCTTGATGTATTTGCTTTGATATATATAAATACCATCATTGCATTGCTTAATTTTAATTCCATGGAAAAACTTTAATTCTCCCATCATGCTCATTTCAAATTCAGCCTGCATTAACTTTGAAAATTCTTTGCAAAGGCTTTCATCAGTAGTTCCAAATATAATATCATCAACATAAATTTGAACAAGTATAAAATGCTTATTTGATGTTTCTCTAAATAGAGTAGTGTCTACTTGACCTCTGATAAAATTGTTTTCCATTAAAAAGGAACTCAGTCTATCATACCAAGCTCGAGAAGCTTGCTTAAGACCATACAGAGCCTTTTTAAGCCTAAAAACATGTTCTGGAAATTCAATGTCTTCAAAACCTGGAGGTTGTTTCACATAGACTTCCTCAGTTATAAAACCATTTAAGAAAGCACTTTTCACATCCATTTGATAAAGAATTATCTCATGGTGTGCAGCAAATGAAAGTAAAATGCGAATAGCTTCTAACCTTGCAACAGGTACAAAAGTTTATGTAAAATCAATACCTTCTTCTTGTGAGTAACCTTGAGCAACTAATCTTGCTTTGTTTCTCACTATCTTACCATCTTCATCAAGCTTGTTTCTAAATACCCATTTAGTACCAATAGCTTGCTTATCTTCTGGTAGAGTGACTAATTTCCACACATCATTTCTTTGGAACTGATTCAACTATTCTTGCATAGCCAGAATCCAACCTTCATCTTCCAATGCTTGATCAATCGTCTTAGGTTCCATTTCATAGAGAAGTGCAATATCTGCATGCTCTTTGAAAGAGGATATGGTTCTTACTCTATCTTCAGGTTCTCCTATGATTTGATCCTTAGGATGATTGGTTTTGTATCTCCAATACTTTTTGGTTTCAGCTTCCGCTTGAGTAGAATCCTATATCTGGTTGTCACCACCGGATGCTGAAGATGCAGGTTCACTGTTTGTTGTATCACCAATATTCAATTTTGAAAATAATTCATCTAGCTCTGACATGGCAATGTCAGGCTTTTTGTCATCAAACTTGACATGAATGGATTCTTCCACTATCAAAGTTTCTTTATTGTATATTGTAAAAGCTTTAGATCTTTCAGAGTATCCCAAAAAGATAACTTTGTCAGCTTTGAAATCAAACTTACCAAGTTGATCCTTCGTATTCAAAATATAACATATACAACCAAAGGGATGAAAATAAGATATGTTTGGTTTTCTACCTTTCCACAGTTCATATGGAGTCTTCTTCAAAATAGGTCTAATAAGAATTATATTTTGAATATAGCAAGCTGTGTTTACTGCTTCTGCCAAAAAATGTTTTGCAATATCAACTTCATTGATCATGGTCCTGGCCATTTCTTGGAGGGACCTATTTTTTCTTTCTACAACACCATTTTGTTGTGGTGTTCTTGGAGAGGAGAAGTTGTGGGAGATACCATTTTCTTCACAAAAGTTTTGAAAGCTTTCATTTTCAAATTCTCCCCCATGGTCACTCCTAATTGAAGAAATACAAACATCTTTTTCATTTTGAACTGATTTGCAGAAAATAGTAAATACTTTGAATGGCTCATCCTTGTGGGCAAGGAATCTAACCCATATACATCTAGTAAAATCATCAACAATGACTAACCCATATTTCTTTCCAGTTAAAGAGGTTGTCCTTGTTGGACCAAAAAGATCAAGATGCAAATGCTCAAGTGGTCTAGAGGTTGAAACAACATTTTTCGAATGAAAAGAGGTTTTAACTTGTTTCCTCTTTGACATGCCTCACAGAGAGTATCAGATTAGAATTTAAGATTTGGTAAGCCTCTAACAAGATTGTGCTTGTTTAGTTTTGAGATTAATCTCAAACTGGCATCACCCAATCTTTTATGCTAAATCCATTGTTCATTTTCAACAGACATTAGACACTTGACATCTTGTTTTGCAAGTTCAGAAAGATCAATTTTATAAATATTTTGTTCCCTCTTTGCTGTAAAGAAAATAGAGCCATCCTTTTTGCTTTTTACTGAACACCCAGTTTATGTAAAAATGACATCATAACCATTGTCACATAATTGACTTATGCTCAATAAATTATGCTTTAGTCATTCAACATAAAGTACATTATCAATAGAGGGAAGAGAGCTTTACCAATGAAACCAATTCCAACTATTTTACCATTCTAGTTTCCTTCAAAACCAACAAATCCTTCTTCTCTAGGCCTTAGCTCTTGGAACATATATTTTTCTCCCGTCATGTGACGCGAGCATCCACTGTCTAAGTACCAAGATAGGTGTGTTGACTTTGTTGCTAAGCATGTCTGCAACATAGACTAATTTATCTTTAGGTACCCATATCTTTTTGGGTCCTATCTTGTTAGTTCTTGAAGGATACTTGCCCTTCTTAGTCTTAAAAGCAGTACATGCACTTTTCAAATGACCAGGTTTGTTGCAGTAAGTACAATGCAAGCATTCACTGTGATCATTGGATTTATCAGATGTGGGATTTTTATTTTCTAAAGAGGGTTTATCTGATATGTAGCCAAGACCTTGAGTTGTCGTTTTACTGACACCCCAGATCGTTGAAGCTTGCTTGCTTCGAGTTATACTCTCTGCAAGAAACTTTTGAAAGGCATATTCACAATCATTTGATTTACACTTAGGATTGTCTTTAGCTTCAGGGCTTTCAGTTTGAGAGCTCTCAGCTTCTGGTTGCTGACATGTCACCAGACGCCGACTATCTACCAGATGCTGATTTTCAGTTTTCAACTTCTGGTTCTCTTCACTGAGCTTTGAGTTTTCATTTTTCAAAACTTGAAATTGTTGTGATAATTTTGAAAATTTCTTTTTCAAAGCTTTGTACTCAGTGGAGAGAGTGACAGAGTCCTTAAGAAGATCATCAAATGCAAGTTAAAGTTCAGAATAAGAATCATATATTATTACCTCTTCAACTTCTTCTTCAGAGTCTAAGTCAGTATTTTCCATGAGGGCAAGATTGGCTTCTTTTTTATTATCTTCCTCAGAGGAAGAAAAATCCAGATCTTCCCATGTGGCCATGAGACTATTCTTCTTTCCCTTCAAGGAACTTTATGTGGGCTTTTTCTTAAGATTAGGACATTCAGATTTGAAGTGTCCAGGCTTTTTACATTCATAGCAAACAACTTGGCTTTTGTCTTTGCTTTCCTTCTTGTCCTCGACATCTTTCTTGTAGAATTTCTTCTTGAAGTTTCTTTTCTTCTATCTTCTTGGATATGAACGTGAGCTCATCATTCGACCCATCAAGTCTCCTTCTGAAGCTTCATCTTCTGATTCTTCTTCGGCCTGAAGGGCTTTGGAAGTACTGACTTTATGTTTGTTGACTTTCAAAGCAATAGACTTGCTTTTCTTCACATATTCTTCTTCATTCAGTTCAAGTTCATGAGCTTTCAAAGAACTCAAGAGATCTTCAAGTCTTAAGACATTTAAATCTTTTGCTTCTTGAATAGCAGTGACTTTGGGTCTCCACTGCTTGGTTAAACTTCTCAGGATCTTTCTCACATTGTCAGGTGTGGTATAACTTTTTCCAAGAGCTTGTAACCCATGAACAAGTGTTTGGAACCTTCCAAACATAGATTCAATGAAAACCATTTTGAACAGCTCATATTGGCAAAACAACATGCTATCTTTAGTATCTCTTACTTGGGCAGAGCCCTTATAAGACAAAACAAGAGAATTCCAAATTTCTTTGCCAGTATCAAATTTGCCACATTTGTCAAACTCCTTTTCTGACATAGCACAGATAATAATGAATCTAGCTTTTAGATTGATTTGATATCTTTTTTTCTGCCCATCATTCTAATTTTCTCTGGCTATTGCAACACCAGCAACATTAGTGGGAAGAATATAACCACTTTCAACAATATCCCACAACTCAAGTTGTTGTGTCTCAAAGAAAGCTTTTATCTTATCTTTCCAGTAGTCAAAATTTTCTCCAGTAAATAGAGGACGACGATTCATGTGACCACCTTTTGCAGGCATGTTCACATTATAGGGTCTTTTCTCTTAACACTGTTAAGTGCTCAACCAAGAGGCCGAGCTCTGGTACCAACAGAACGTGAACACAAGAAGGGGGTTGAATTGTGTTGAAAACTTTTCGCAAACTTTAAGTTAAAAATACTTTTGAACTATTGATTTTAAATCTGTAAGTTATCGGATGCTGGAGTATGACCAAATGCTGGAAATGAAGTTTAAGAAAATTTGTTTTTCTTTGCAAGATAAGAATAAATGTAAAGCAGTAAAGCAAGAGACACAGAGATTTATACTAGTTCACCACCAAACTGGTAGCTATGTCTAGTCCCTTCATTCCTGAAGAATTTCCACTATAATCAACTGATTACAAATTTTCTTAATAGTATTCTACTGTCACAAACTTGACAATACTCTTAACTTCTCAAAACGACTCAGTACGCTCGAGTCTCTGAGGAACAAAACCTTAACTAGGCAGAACAACTTTTACAAAGTAATATTCTTTTGAATACAATCAAATAACTCTCACAAAGAGGATGAAAAGATTAAACACAAAAGCAAATAACTTTCTAAAAGAAAGAATATTAGACGATGAGGTTCAGATCTTGGTGTCCAGAAACTTGGCACGAAACTTGATTGCTCACTTGAGTAATAACTCTTTCAGAATATAGTTCTAGCAGTTTTTGGCAACCTTCTTCAATGAATACCTTGGGGTATTTATAGGAGTCTCTGAGGGGTATTACCATTGCAGTAAATTTCAGCTCCATATCATTGAGTGAGGTAATTTGAAATGCTGTCATTTTCTTCCTTTCCAGAGAATATCATAATAGTACACATTACCGTTTTTGTACTATCTGCTTTCACAATTGCCTTGTACGAATTTTGTCTTATACTCAAAGTGTTACCTTTGATACCTCGTACATCAAAATGAGCGCACAAAATCAAATTCGAATTCCGTTCCAAAACAGTTGAGGTAGAAGAGCACAAACGTGACCATCACGTGATTCATTAATAGACCAGATGCTCGCTCAGAATAATGGACGGGCGCTCGCAACAATTGAGTAATCCACGTGTCAAAAGATAACATTACCAGATGCTTGCTTTAGACAAGGCGCTGGAGTGAACCGGATGTAGACACACATGGAATGTATTCAAACTCTTGTGAATTTATTCTTCTTGCTTGAGTGAGTTATAAAACATGAGTGATTTTAATACCTGCACACTCCAAGACTTATCAAAAGATAAATAGTTCACTTACAAATACTTTGTTATCATCAAAATTAATGAGGGTCTAAACTTCTCAATCGTTTAGGTTCCAACATGAACTGCACACATTTGTCTCATTGGCTTATACTTTTCGAAAGGTCTTCTATCAAGTAACAGCTCTAGAAGCAATATTCCTAAGACAAGGACACCACTATTCATGCCACCAAATTCTTGGGAAGAAATTGGAAGTTGTGCGTGCTAATAACCACTAGGTTCCCAAAATCCCCAGGTTTTTCACCAAAAAGGTTACACAAAGACACATCAAATTTAACAAATGATGAGCAGTTGGAAAGTTCAACTGGAATGTTAATTTCTCAACTTATAACACAACCCAAGTGTTGGCGGTATTGAGCCAGAGATTTCGGTATCATAAAGTGCTAATGATTGGAGAACGATCAAGTTACCAAACGTAGAAGGAATGACACCAAGAGTACAGGAGCAGTCATCCATCACTTGGTAGCAGGGTGATAGTACCAGAATCGTCGGGATTGTACCCAGGTTCTTATGTTTTTTAATAGTTGATATTGCATATGATAGTTCATTACACTACGTTGCATCAACAATCAACTATGTCAATACATGACAAAAGTAAAGCTAACAACATGTTATTATGGATATTATTCCAACAAACTCAACAATATGTTATTTTTATAATATCTTTGATTCTTCTTCAATTAAAGATCCTACTAACCATGCCAAAATGCTTTCTGGCAAGTGGAAGAATATGAAATTCTTCATTATGGAAATGCCTAGCAGCCTATCAATTACTCTAGCATAAAAAGCTTTAACCTCAGCCCTGACAGAATATATTCCGCGGAATAAAATTTGCAATACGGATACTCCACCTCAAAGAGTGGAGCCTATTCCAAATGAAGAAATGAAGTTAAAGAAAACTCCAACTACAAGAAACCGAAATCCAGCACCTCGGATAGCTTTAAAGTCTATTACTTATAGTAGACAGTTTTCATGTAATTACTAGTGATTTTTCAATTGAAAGTTGTGCAACGTTTCTCTTACGCAAGAACTGGACACTACCTAAATCGTCAAAGGGAAAGCGAAATAGCTTCACATGACTACCACGGATCCTGTAGCACCGATATTCCCCTCCGAGCTCCCATGCTTGGTTGAGAGCGAATTCAGCACTTCGACACTCCTCGTCATCAAGGATTTCAGTAGGCCCCTTAACTTGCCTAGCCACCAAGTCGCTGAGGGTAGGGGTGGCAAAGCCATCTATTTATCCATCAACCATCCAATCCATCCATAAGGAAATCCATCCATTACAATAAAAAAAAGGATTTGATCCAATCCATCCATTTAACTTAATGGATAGTTAGTCATCCATCCACTACTTTTCTAAATCTATTGGATGGCAGTAAATAAAAGTCATAAAATCCATCGGATAGAAAAATTATATGAACAATTAATGAGATCAGATTTTACTTTAAAAAATAAGATTTAAAAAAAAACATTTTCTCCTCCTCTCTCCCCCTCTCTCTCCTCTCTCTCCCCTCTTTCTCTCCCTCTCTCTCCTCTAAACTTTATCATCGTTTCAACAGCGACCACTATCGCTCCTCTAAAAAAAAACCAAAAGTAAAGGTGATCTGGGTCAAACATTTACTCATTCATCATCATTTAGTACAAGATTTGGTAGCAGCAACAACATAGTATTATTCTATTAAATTTCCCAACCAACTCATAAATAACATAAAAACTTAGTAGTAGTAGTAGTGCATCATATTGTAAAATTAAAACTACAAATACATGTTTTCCATATCTCTAAACAGATGCAAAATTTATTTACAACCGCACACAAACTCTTCATATCTATATCTATAATTATATAATAATCGGCACCATCATGCTGCATCAAAATTAGAACAGGTTCAAGAACTCGCTAATCCTCTTCGCAAACCAACCCTTCTCATGATGATGATGCTTGTTATCGGCATGGTGGTGGTGGTGACGATGAGCCATCATCTCCGGGAACATCAGCTCGCCACCCTGAAACCTAGCCCACCGTGCTGGGATCTGGCGGTCGCCGGTAGCGGCGTCGCTGAGCACGATCATGTCGTTGTCGTAGGGGATCTCATGGCAATGGTCGTGGCGGCATCGATGGAGGGATAACGACAACGGTAACGGCAACGAACATCGTGGGTGGATGTGATGGTTGATGGGATGGAAACCAAGGAACGTTAAAGGAATGGGGTCGACGGTGTCGAAGGTGAACGATACGATGTCGTTTTGTTGGGATTTGGAACTTTGGGGGCGCGTGGTGGTTTCGGGTTCGTGGATCTTCTCTACGGGTTTGGATTTGGAAAACGGGTCATGAAGATCACGGGAGGGTGAGACTGAGAGGATAAAATGGAAGAGGAAAACGGTGACGGAAATAGCGACTATGGCAATGGTTTTTTTTAGAGGAGCGATAGTGTTTGCTATTGAAATGATGATAATGTTTCGAGGAGAGAGGGGGAGAGAGATAGGGGAGAGAGGGAGAGAGAGAGGGGAGAGAGATATGGGGGGAGAGAGGGGAGTAAAATATTTTTTTATGTTTAAAAATATTTTTTTGTAATTAAAATATTTTTTATGATTAAAAATATATTTTATTATTAAAAATAATTCTTTGTGATTAAAAATACTTTTTAAGGATGAATTTGATATCCATCCATAAAAAATTTGTTAATGGATGGATTGGATGATTTTTTTTTTAAAATGGATGATGGATGGATTGGATTTTCCTGATGAAATTTTAGTGGATAGTAAATGGATAAATGGATTTTTCCAATCCATCCATTAGGATCCATAAGGAAATCCATCCATTTTGCCACCCCTAGCTGAGGGTCACGCCGTGATCACATCCACCCGAGGTTACGATGTTCACTCTAACCGCCGGAGCAGAGGAGAAATTCCCTGGCCAGGCTATTTCTCCGAGTGGATGACACAGTCAAAAGAGACAACCACTTCGACATCAGCAAGACTAGGTTCTTCCTCCAAGCTCCTACGCTTGGTTGAGAATGAATCTCGGCAACACAACAGGTTTCCCCTGCCAAGCTCTTAAGCTCAGATGAGGAGGACGACATCTCGACATCACATCTCAGTCTTTTGACGAGGTATACATTTTCATGCTTTATGCTTATTACTTTGGTTTTCTGAACTTGAATGGCACTTGATGCCAATTTAAACATAGTTACAACAAACTCGCAAAAGGAATTCATTCCCAAACGCATATCCCCAACACACCAGCTAGGTCGATATGGAGGCAACACGATCAAAACACGTTTATATCATCCACATATTGTATTTTTTCGACTAACATATGTAGGACAACAACTGCTTACGAGTCGACTCCACATTACATGAGCAACCGACTTGGGGGAGGCAACTGTTCTGGATCCAAATCTAACTTAATGGGCTGCAATTCAAGTAAGCCTCATTCTAACCTCTTCACCCACCTCATTCATAGACTGACTTGAGCGTCGGAGTGCTTGCAGGTGACCACCACCGACATCTTCCAACGGAGCTCGGAGCACCATCATGACCACCACGTTCTTCCACCGTCCTCCACCGTGAGGTATTCATTCTCTTGTAATCTGTATGTTCACATCAGAACAGGAACTAAGCAGGTCAAATCCCAAAAAATAACTCAAAAGCACGAAGGAAATCCCATCTATTTGGATGAAGCTGCTTTGCTCATATGCGAAGATGTCGTATGTATCACCTCCACTTCAAACTTTGAGAATGATAGTCGCACACCAATATTCTCGATGAAGATGCCCTCATACATTGGAAGGAAGTGTTCGTGGTCCTTTCCTAAAAAACAGACCCTTATGCTCTCCCTGGGAAACTTTATCTGCCAACCAGCGTATCCCTTGGGTGAATAGGTAAGCCTCGTCGATTTGGTGATGAGATCGACCTCCTCATCGAAATTGAAGACACTTATTGTGTGTAGGACCTCTAAGTCCACCCACGAGTATTGATCTGCATCCAATGGTATGGTAAGATCTATTGCTGAGGACTCACAAACTTGACATATACTTAACTCAGACTTGCAAAAGAGATCCGTAATGATTTCATTGTCAGAGCTTTCGTTAAAAGAAGGCTCGTGCGGATGGGGGCAGTCCCTAACTACTCTTATACATCGAACCGTGCCATGGAGACTAATATGTCGATCCTAATAATGACGTAATCTCACCGCAATCGCCACCACCTGAGAGTTAGAAAAAACATCTCCTAACGACACATAGGCATATTTAAGGGGCATTGCCCCGATAGCAACTCGACTAGTCGCAAACGACAACCCAGTAGAAGAAATAATAGTTCGATGATGCAGTTTGAGACTCAGGCTTTGAGGTCGATGAGCCTCGTGAACCACTACCTTCCCCATTCAATGGTCAGAGTCTCCTCAAGAAGCCCCATGCCTAAAGGAAATAAAAACAAAATTGTTATGTACCTTGGCTTGAAACTGAGAGGTTGAGGACGCGATGGAGGAATAAAGCTCAATCTTAGAAGTTGAATGAATGACGACAAAAAGAGAGGGTAACTTCACGAGCAAGTAAGAGACACTCTCACTTTAAATGCCTATTAATTTCGAAAAGACACGACGTCTATTGATGTGACTCTTACTTAGACAAGTCACCAAAAGGTCACAAGTCTCTAAACTCGCCCCGAGGCCCAACAACCACTGGTAAGGTTTAAGATCGGCCTGAAAAAGCAGTTCAACTGATTACTGTCTTCGATAGACATGAATTGAGTCGGTGACAACGATAAGACGACAACACATGATGTCAAAGTAGAAACAAGTCAGTTGCATACGATTCCATGAACAACCAACTTAGGGTCAATTGTTTTAGATCAGTATTTCGGATACTTGACCCAATGCATTACAAGGCTAATAGCGAAGCCCATTAAGTCTTTTGTGAGATCCTCGGGCTAGTAACGACTAGATAAAGTTCTGTAACCACATATAACGATCTATCTCGATGGAATAACGACTAACCACCTCAAACTTTATTGGTAAACCCACATATATATATATATATATATATATATATATATATATATATATATATATATATATATATATATATATATACACTAAGGATTTGGGTATGTTGTCATTCTTAAACTCCCTCATACTATCCACACACTGACTTGAGCGTCGGAGTCCTCGCAAGTGGCTCCACCTTGTCTTTGGAGATTTCGACGGTGTTGCTACCAATCATCTTGGTTCCTGTGCATCTAGTTCTCCGGTTCGTTTATCCATCTGAAGTTCACCTCTTAACAATATTGAATATTAGTAACACAAAATTATAGATGTTTACACATAAGTTAAAATAGAGAATTTTAAAAGAATTGAAATAAAAAGCCTAATTTCAATTATTACAAGAAATTAAAGCTTAAAAACTTATAATTTTATATTAGAAGATTCTTTTGATATTTTTTTCTATAAATTATTTTTAAAAAAAAATTATTCTACCTAAAAAATAGGTCATAAGACATTACTACAAACCAAGACAAGAAGGGGATGGTGATGGTCTTTCTCGGCGGGCACTAGAGCACAGACGGAGAGCAAAAGGACGAAAATACGCACTCTACAGTGCCACACAGCGGAAAATCGGATCTCGACCCTTTCCTTTTCCTAGCTCCTATCTGTGCTTCCATAACATAGCGCATTAATGCTTTCCTAGTAGCTTCTCCGTTAAATCATGCCTGCATTCTCAGTAAAAACACACTGACTTTGAGACCCTACTGTGGATCCTCAATCCTGCACTATCTTCCTTTTTCATTTACGTTGTTACTGTTAGGTCCTTTTCCATTTTCCACTTAAATTCACCTTTAACTTTTTTTTCCTTCAAATAATTGCTGTTTTTTCCCCAAAAAAATTGCTATTTAGTTGGTTTCTGTTTTACTTTATATATATATATATATATATATATATATATATATATATATATATAGACAGTGGTAGAATAGTGTACCCAATTGTCTACCGTACCAAAAAAAGAATAGTGTACCAGATTTCAATATCTATGTATTTTGCGTCGTCACAGATCGGATGAAAATTGATTATTGAACACAAAATTGAATACAGTTACAAGACACTGTATGTCTGTGTCTGTACAGTATAGACAAAATTTATTTTTTAAAAAAAGTTTTTTTTATATTTTTTTTAGATTTTTTTAACTGGTTAAAAAAATATTTGACATTAATTAGATAATAATTTATATTAACCAGATATTTGAACTTGTTTAACCAGATAAGAAAAAGTTTCAGGACTTGACATTAACCAAATAATGAATAACATTAACTAGATATATAACGTGATTAACCAGATAAGAAAATGAGATATTTAAAAGTTTTAGGATGTAACATTAACTAAATAATAAATATTATTAACCAGATATGTGATCGTGATTAATCAGATAAAAAAAATTAAATTTTTTTTGAGAAAAAAGGGGTTCATGCTGTACGAACATACAGACATAAGGTGTCTAAGGTGTCTGTATTTATTTTTGTATTTATATAACACCGCTGGATGAGATTGTCTGACCTTGGAGAGAGTGATGCATGACCCACTTGATTTAACAGTTTCAGAATTTTTGCTTTCCACCCCAAATTTTTCCTCTATAATTTTTTTTTGATAAATTTTCCTCTATAAATTTTGTATCCATGGGTTTCAACTTTTTCAAATTTCACATTCCAATTATTTTTATCAAAAAAATAAAAAAAATCACACTCCAATTACCTCTCATGTCTCATCTATCTAACATGCACCTTTTAAGTATAATATTTATTTATTATTTAATAGTGGGAACTGAATTATGGAAACTAGTTTTTTAAAAGAAAAAAATCTATTAATAAAAGTACATAAAATACTCTAACTCATACAAATTGAATAATTAAAAAGGAATTTATTCCAAAATAGTATAATTAAGGGCACATCGTAAAACAACATCTAGGATTAATATGACTGGATGGCAACGAATAGGGTGTTGATGTATTATACCACCGGTTTCTATACTCGTATTTAAAAAAAAAATATACTTTTACCCACACCAGTCCAGTGTGGATAACAACTTTAACCTACTGAATATTTAAGTGCCAATATCCAAACCCATTGCGCATACTTTAATTAACAATAAAAAATAAAATAAAAAACTTAGATTAAAAATACAACCATAACTGAATTGAAAAATTATTCAAAATCTTTCACAACTAGTCATATATAATATAATAAGTTTATTAAATACAACTCACAGTATTATGTTTGAATATTAAGTAAATGTTTTAATAAATATCTAGAATAACAAATTTATAAAAAGTGCAATTCTTGATTACTATTAAATTTAGATTAATTTAGTATTTAAATTTAATATTATAATTATATACACATAATTACACATATGTGTACGTGTCTATGAAACATACTAGGTGGAAGGATGTGTAATTGTGAGAGGTGAGAGGACTAAATAATAACCCTTGAATGAAAACAAATGATTGTGATTAAATTCATCATTAAAATTTGCATGTGCTCTCCTCGTTCTCTTTTGCAAAGATCATCAACACCTACCCCTCGTTTCCTCCATTTGGTGAACACATTTCGAACTATCGGAGAGCCATTTATGAGCCTTCCTTGTCACAAAAAATCGAGAATGTTTCCATGCCCATCAAACCCGCAAACACCGCCGTTGAAACCACTAAACCACCTTGCACTAGGGAGGTCAGGCCTCCTTGTTTCAAACCTATTTTCTTTGCAAGCAAAACCCACAAGGTAGCCACACAGAACAACGATTGTCGCTACCATTGTCGTTGCCCTTTGAACCATCCCTCCTTCCCCCTTCAAAACCCGACCAACACCATTATGCCGCAAGTCCTGACCCCTTGCACCATGAGTCACTGCAATATCTCCACCTCTCCAATCCAGTAGCCATAGACCACCCACAGAAGCTTGCAATGCCCTCTCTCATACTCATGGAGGATCGCCATGAAAGCTTCTCCGCCTCATACCCACCATGGAACCTCCCCTCAACGGCTTCATACCAACACACACGAAACTCTGTTGGCAGCAAACCACCACGGGACACCGTAACCCCTGCGTGCCTACAAGGCGATCAACCACCAATATGAACTTTAGATACACCACCATAGGCACTCCTTAGTCACCCTTCGAGTTCATATGGATATGGGACTCTGCTCTTTCTCATCCCTTCAATAATCAATTGAGGTTTTAGTCATGCACAACAATTTTTTTTTTCAACAATAGCATTTTTTATTGCACAATAGAAATTTTTTTCTCACTTTTGAAGGAGTGAACGAATATTTGCTCCTAGTGTGTATACTCTCTTTAACTGTCTTACGGTCTTTACAAGAGATAACAGGGAGAAACAAGGAGCGAGCGCCAATGGTCTTTACAACAGAGAACAAGGAGAACGCGATCAATTTTGTTGACAAACTTAATCACATCAATTTGTTTTGATTTAAGGGTTATTATTTAGCCCTCTCATCGTTTACAATAACACACTCCTCTCACATGATATGCCCGTATGTGTGTATGTGTGTATGGATTTGCTAACGTGCATCCACTCATTTTTAGGAGCACATCAGCAAGTTATGGCTAAAAAATCGTCAAGTACACTCGAAAGACATATTTTAGAATGAGTATTATAACTAAAAATTGTCAAATACATCCTAAGATATAACTTGCTAACATACTCATTCTAAAAAACATGTGGGTGTATAACACAACAATGATATGACACATCTCGATTTTTAACCCACTGAGCCAAAATACCCCACAATCGAACAACTTATTCTAAGAGTAAAAATCTATCCAACCTACTCGCCCCATCAGACTTAAACCAAGTGAGTCATTTTCCTAGCATTGGCACATCAACTAGGTCAATATCTATGCACATTCTAATGGAAATGGATTAGGTGCAACCATACGGTCGCAAATCTAGACCATCCGATTTGATCAGACGATCTACATTTTAACTTTATGTTTTGGACTTGTTTTGTAAAGACTGCCCGAACTTGAATATGCGTTTGTGATTGCATGACTGCGTGATTTTTGCGACTGAACATTATAATCTACTTCAAACTTAAACGTGCATTTTTTTAATCGGTTTTCTTTTTTATATGTTAATTCTTATATCAATTATCAAAACACCGAAATCAGTATGTAATGCAGATCAAAGTTGCCGTCTGGTTATTCTTGTTGGTTGGTAGATTAAAACTCTAAATAAGTTGCCACACTGCCACGGGACAAGGCGACCATTCCATGTAGTTTTCATTATATTATTATTCGCTGTGATTCTAATCAAAATAATTGCTATAAACTTTTGGCCCCAATGTCCTCAAGCCAACAAGAGGCATCTTAGTATATATATGAAATTTAAATAAGGGATAGTTAATTTGAAGAACTTATATTTATAATTTATTAGGACTTATCTCATTACATAAATATTTATATTTACTCATAAAACTAACTTATAACATATTCTAAAATTGTTTTCAACTTATTTAAAACATCCCAAAACAACTTATGAATAAACGCTTAATTAATATTTTTATAATAGCTTATTGAATAAACAATAAACAGTTTTTAATTAAAATATTTACCCAAACACACCCTAATTCTAGATATTCCTATCTTCACAGTTTGCTTTTAAATATCCATAGACCTACAGCGATTTCACAATGTAGATTTTTCCTTCTCATGACGGTTGGGTAATTGACGTAAGAAAATATTTCTCATATAAAATCCATCGTTGAATTTAAACTTCCATATCGTTAACTTAATTAAAAATTTAGGGCCCGTTTGGATTAACGTTTACAAACGAATGTTTGATTCAATGTCATTTTGCAAATGGACGTCTGGTTAAAAATGAGTTTACCGTAACGTGATTTCTGTATGGATATTTTTTTCGTAAACGTAAGTTTGACAAAATAAAATTTGTTTGGATGACATTAATCAAACGTACTTTTAAATGTATAATTACCAAAGAGGGTATGAGTTTTATAATATAGTATTAATAATATTTTTTATATTGCTTTGTTAAAAAAAATAAGTTTCACTAACAAGTGAGAAAATTCTAAGTACAATCTTAGTGAAAATATAAAACCAAGCTAATACATATGTTCCAAATTTAAAAATAGAATAACAATAAAAATATATAGAGAAAAAAAATCAACTAATAACAAAAACAAATTAATATAGAGAAAATAGGGATCATCAATCACTGGCCTATATTCATATTATTCATATTATTCGTATATCTATATTTGCCTTCTTTCATCCAACTTTTAATAGAAAAAAAAAAGATGCGAACAAAACATAATAGGGATCACATCTACTTTCTATTTCCTCTAGGTGGCATGGTAAATATTAACCATTGGTCATAATACTGCTCTCTGAAGATAAGATTGCATATGACACACAAGGCATGGAGAAAGAAATATTGTAAAGATAGTCAGATACACAGTACGCTCCTGGATGCACAAGTTTCACAATACCGGCAGCACAGCGCAGGACACTCAAAATCCATGGGTCTTTCTAAAATATGCGGGAGTTGCTGCCTTTTCTCTAATGATGTTTTTTCTTCTTCTCCTTCTCATTATTCTTTCTTATTTCTTCTACTTCTTGTTCGTTTTTCTCTCTTTATTTTCTTGCATTTTATCTGCCCAAATCTACCTCAAGATTTGAGATGAGGGTAAATTTGTCAGAGGGTTCTCCCAACGGCAAACAAAGGACAGAGAAGCAAGCCCCATCATCCTTCCGCTCAAAACTGTGTTTGGGGGTAAACTGACGTTGAAAACGGCAGAAAAGAATAAGCCAAACAAAATACGAATTCCGTTCTCCAGCACAAACGGACGTTCAGAGGTCGGCAACGGGAAACCAAACACACACTTAATCGTCACAAGATTTATCTTTATTTATAAAAAAATATAGCTGTGTCTCTTGGTGACGGATAGAACAAATTTTTATTGAAGTACCCAAAAAAAAAGAACAAATTTTTATTCTCCCACTAATTCTTAATCTACTGCATCCCACTTTTCAATATATAGAACAAGCATGTATATGTTTCTTCGCATTGTTTATAATAAAAGACAATTATTAATGATCGCATTTCCTCAACATTAATTTATAGCTAACGAACAAGGTATGCACTTGTTAAATTATTAATTGTTGTTTTGATTTAACTTCAGATGGTAGGTTTAAGATTCCTCTATATATGCATAATAAAACTTCAAAAGAGTCACGATAATGTAACTTATAAGCCAGAATGCACCTTATGAATGCCAGGCAATTGACGATACCCACTTCCAAACAAAGTACAATGAAAAAAAATATATAGACCAATTAATAGTTCGTTGTCCCAACTTTGAAATCAATATAAAGTTGTGATCAAACGTTAAATAAAAATGAATTTTTACAAAATATAGTATACATTAAAAGGACCTGCTTGCATTGATTCCATTGGATTGATGGGAAAAAAATAAAGGTTAAGATATAGGAGATATAACATGAAAAAATTATTGGAACAAATATAGGCAATAATTAAAATGAATCGTATCCATAATCATTGAATATGGTTTGAGTATGACTGATATATTAAATATATCAATACATATTTCTGTTTGAAACGCGACGTCATTTGTGATAATAAAATAGTATATCCATGCAGAACCTTCAAGTGATAATTCTGAAATATTGTCTGATATAGATATATATAAAATAATTAATTGATTGATGGTGGGAATGAATGAGAGAAAACGGATCGAGTAGAGTACAAGCAAAAGAGGGACATAATGTGATTTGGAAACTTGTAAGGGATCACCATGTTCGCAGCCCTTCATTCATCGTGGATTTTAATTGCTCGGAAATCTGAATCTATTAAAAATAGTAGCAAGCATAGGAATTGTCAACAAAAAAAAAAAGTAGCAAGCATAGGAAGGATGTGAGTAACTAAAGACACCTCTCATTTTTATTTTCATTAGCATACATTGATCTTCAAAAGGTTTATTTCTAGAGATGTATTATTTTACTATTTAAAATTTATTTCCAGACATATTATGCCGTCTGAAAATAACTTTTTGGAGGAATCGATATATGCTAGAAACGAGAGTGTTTTTAGTTATTTCGAGTAACAATTGTTTGTTTGATTTTGTTTGAAATCGAAAGCTTTCTGTAGTAGTTGAATTGTAACACAATTTTATAAGTTTTGGTGCTAAAACTCATGTTATTTTTTGTATGTTCTATTTTTGGAATGATTTTTTTTTTTTGGGATAAAACTTGTATCAAGTTTAATAGGTCAAGTTCAATCATTTTCTCTCATAAAAAGTTTGCTATTTTTATAAAAAATATATTATGTAACTACTCTTGCATCTTTTTATTAAAATAATCAAATTTTTGTGGGAAAAAATAGTTAAACTTGACCTATAAAACTTGATATAAGTTTATCATTTTTTTTATCTCATTTTAACTAAAAAAAATTGAAAAGGATGGCAAACGCAATGAATCGGAAGCTGGGTCCTACTGAGGCAAGAAGGTTTTGTTAAACGACAAAGCAGAGAGGACAGTGTGTAATGAATGCACCGTCATTCGGTGTACCCCCACATAATGCAGCCAATGGTGAGAGTTGATTTCCCACGTGTGCGTTACGGGATGGACCACATACATGTGTCAGATCAGTTCTCCTGTTTGTCCCCCAAACCTTGACGTGGTACTTCCTCGTCACCACATTGGATTCCCCTCTCCGTCCTCAGGTGCAATGCATGCGCACACTGTCCTCACCAAACTTTTCTGTCGTTGACTCAAAAATTAAAGAATTTAAATATTCTCCTAAAAAATTAAAAATGGGATAAAATATGTTTGCAAGATTGTTTGTTAGTATGATATTTTTTTCGGTGTATGAGGCAGAAGAAAACAAAAATGTAAGCATTATATATTATATGATGATGATGATTTTTTAATAAAACACCAAGAACTTGTGTAAAGGTTTTTATCTTATCCTTTCGCATTAGCGGCTAGCGGTAAATGTCTCTGTGATGAAGTTTTCATGAACCTTTTTCTTTTATTAGAATATATTTTTGTTGACGCTGTTGCGATATGTACTTACTCCTAAAAAATGTTACAACTAAGAAGTGTTTTTAACAATTGACTTTTGCGGTTTATTGTACGGTTTAAATATATTCAATTCAATAAAACCAATCAAATTAATGGATGTGGTTCGAGTGGAAGCAACTTGGCCGACCGATTTTAGAAAACTGAATTCGAATCTTTTTGAAGTCACCTTATCGAAAAATTGAAAACTAAGGGTAAAATTCTGTTCAATAATCGAATTGAGAATTAGTTTCAGAGCCTAAAAAAAAGCCTAATGTGTAGATATTCTGATAGACCCAAAGTAATTAAGTGGGTTGAAAAAAACCATTCAAAGTAAGAAATTAATGAATTTTAAATTAACTTTAGCCATTAAAAATATTACTCTTAGATTACCGTAGAATATGTCCTATTCAAGGCAATTTCCTACGCACCAAAATGCACCACGTATTCGTCGCTGGCATGGGGAAAAAAACGGGTTTTGTAGTTGTTGTTGTTCTTGCTGCCCCATTCCCAAACTTCAATCTTTTATTAGGTTCTGGTCAAACATTTTATTCAGCTACACTTGGAGACTTCGAAAGGTACAAAGGACGAATACGACAGCTTGTATAATAATATATTGAAATAGGTCACTCACACAGCAGACATGAAAATCTTTTTACGGAGACAGAAGAAGACGCATATACAAATTAAAACCACACCTTCTGCGCTTCCAGTATTGGAAAAACGACACATAGCACCAATCTCTCTCTTCACTCTCACACAAGGGGTTCTCTTTATGTAGCCACGAAACGAAATGAAATTGCCGTGGATTTATATTTTTTTTTTCCGCAAATCAACCTTCAGATTTGGAAACGGGGTATGTAGATTCTCCATAATTATGTGCAAATGTATGATATATAACTAAGATATAAAATATATGAGTATATATGAATGAAATTTATATTAAAATATATAAATTTGAAAAATATGAGTATCTTGTGATTGATTAATGATTAGCTTACTCTTATATTTTATTAAAAATGGTGATTGTTCATATAATTTATATATAGAATTACACATGCTCGCAACAAACAACACTACTCTTGACGCAAGCAATTTCTTAAAAATATTTCTTCATAAAATTTTAAATGAATGCATTGGATTATATGGAACGTGTTAGAGTGGGAAATTTGTGATAGATCGACATGGGACCACGGCATGTTCCACCATACTGATGCTGCAATTGGCATTACTACTACGGCAACACCGTCGTTTGTTTCTTCTATGAGATTGAGAAGCGTAAAAAATAATAAACCTGTTATTGGCTTCATGCTGTGATTACCCCATCGTTTTTCTGTGCAAAGATGAATTAATATATTAAATGTTGAGTTATGCTCGAAGTTCAGATTTGCGTAACGAATCATTGAAGTAAACGTCGTGAGGCTTCTTTCTGAATCCTAATTACTAGACAAGAACCAATTGACAACTGACAATTGTTGGTCAAAGAAAACCTCCTAACCTACTGCGATTCAATGCACGATGGTGCATCAAGATTTTAATAATGGAAAATTGACTTTGTCTGCAAAGTTGTTGAATGTTGAAAGTGAAGGTTGAAAATTGAATTGTTTTGGTTGGTGAAGGCAATGGTTGTTGAGGCTTCATCCTTATAAATGGCGAAAATGCATTGGAGAGGAAAATATTAACATTGAGAGGTTGTGGCTTGTGAGTTCCAAATGAGAAAATTCCACTAAGAGAATTTTTGTGAGAAATATTTAGAGAAAATATTTCTTTAGATGTAATTGGGTTGTGGGTTTTGCGAGAGAGTGTGAGTGTTTGTAAACCACGGTGTGTATTTCCTTTTTCAATATAAGTCTGCGGCCGAGGAGCGTGGCATTATTGGCGAACTCAGATTATCAATTTTTGTGTGTCTTGCGCATTTATTTTGCTTTCCAAACTAATCGACTATGGGAAATTTTGCGTAGTTCCTAACAGCGGTATCGAGCTAGTTGGATCTTTATTCCACGTGAATAGTAATTTTTGTGAATAGTAATTTTCGTGAATAGTGAAATTGGTCAGCTACCAATTTGTCCATAGTGTTCTAAAAGCACGGTGGTTAGCGAAATTGTCGAAGCGATCCCTGAAGTCAGACTCGAGTGGGAGTGATGAAAGCGCTGAGGAAGGAAATGTGAAAATTGAAAAGTTCGGGTGCGGACTTTGGCTTTTGGAAGATGCGGTCGAGATTATCGTATCGAGAAAAAGTTGTATCAACCTCACGGGAAAGAAACCGGCGGAGATGAAGGAAGATGAATGGATCGCTTCTCGATAGACAAGCCCTCGGCGTTATCAGGTTGGCGTTATCCCGTAATGTTGCGTTCAACATTGCAAAAGAAAAGACCACACGGATCTTATGAAGGCTCTTTCCATATCTGAAAAGCCGTCGGCCTCAGAACAAAGTTCATTTGATGAGGTTGTTTAACTGCGGATAGCGGAAGGTGCATCGGTGGCACAACATCTCAATAGACTCAACATAGTCACAACCCGGTTGAGTTGATTGGAATCGGGTGATGATGAGAATGCGAGCATTGATACTTTTGTCTTACCTTCCGAGAGGGTTGGAATGCTCTTGTCACGGTAGTGAGTAGCTCAGGGAAACAATAAGTTGAAATCGGCGATGTTCGTGATACGGTTCTCGATGAAGAGATCCGACGGAGAAAGTCGGGTGAATCTTCATCTCTTGATGTGCATACTGAGTCAGGGAAGAAATTCAACCGAGAGAAATGGGCGTGGCAAATCAAAGAGCGACGGTCGAATCCGAGAAATCATCAAAGTTCCCAAACTCGGCTCAAAGACTATCAGTGTTGGAATTGCGGAAGAGCCAGAACCTTACAAAAATCGATGCGAGTGCCAGAAGAACCAGGAGGCGAAGGGCGAGGCAAATGTTGCTTCCACCTCGGGGAGGAGGTAGCGCGTTGATATGCTCTTTGGAGAAGCGAGGAAGAGTCTTGGGTGTTAGAGCTACGGAGCATCTTTTCATGCCCTTGCATGAGAGAATTCTTCGAGAATTATGTACCGGAAACCTTGGTAAGTTTACCTTGGTAATGAAGCGATCTTGTGAGATTGTTGGCAAAGGTGTAGTGAAGATTAAGTTGAGCAGTGCAGTATGGGAGTGAAAAATGTCGGACATATTCCCGACTGGCGAAGAACTTAACCTCGATGAGAGGCTGATGGAAGTAATGACTACACACAGATCTTCCACGCAGCGATCATTGGAAGATTTCAAAGGGTGATAGCGATTGCTCGCGGCGAAAAGTGGTACTCTTTATAAGGCAGCGAGGAGCATGCCATTTGATTGCGGTTGCAACAAATGATAGTCGATCTATGGCACCAGAGACTAGGCCATATGAGTGAGAAAGGGATGAAGATCATGCACTCGAAGGGCAAATTGCCAGGTCTTGATCGATGAAATTGACATGTGAAGGCGCGCATGCTTGGAAGCGAGGAAAAGAGTTAGCTTTCCAGGACAAGTGGAAGAACCCCAAAGAAAGAAGAAACTTCGAGCTTGTTCACTCGATGTTTGGGGTCCAACGACTATCTCATCCATCGATTAGGAAGCAATACATTGACTTTTATCGATGATCACTCTAGGAAGGTATGGGTATACTTTACGAAACATAAGTCTGAAGTATTCGAGGCTTTCAGATGTGGAAAGCCATGGTAGAAAATGAGCGAGGATTGAAGATCAAAAAGCTCGAGAACCGACAATGGTAGTGAATATGAAGACACGATTCAAGGAAGTTACCGCTGAGCGGGATCGGAATGGAAAGCCGTGCCGGTGTACGCCTCAACACAATGGTGTAGGTAGGCGTATGAATCGAGCGTTGACGAGGAGAGCTAGAAGCTTACGGGTGCGGTCAGGCTTAAAGGCGGTTTTAGGCGAGCAGTCAACACTGACTTACTTGATCAATGGGGTCCATCGGTACCATTGACGCAGAATACGAGAAGAGGTATGGAGTGAAAAGAGTAAAACTCTCACATCTTAGAGTTTTTTGGTTGTGTAACATATGTGCATATCGTGATCAAGGCGAGGAATAAGCTTGATCCCAAATCAAGAAGTGCACTTTCATTGGTTATGGTGAAGATGAGTTTATTTGCTACCGTCTTTGGGATGATGAAAACAAAAAGGCGATCCAGCATAGAGATGTGATCTTCAATGAAAGAGTGATGTACAAGGGCGGGCATAGCACGGATGCCGACTTCGAGCGAGTGGGCGGTGTATGCGAGAGGTGGGCCGATGTCCCGAAGTCCTATGTTTGAGAATCCTCAATCGGAGAAATCAATAGAACAGCGTCGATGCACGAGCCTCACTCCGCTACTGGCGGTGAGAAGATCTTCACCGATTCTGTGCCCAGCGGGAGATACATGGACTACATGTTGTTGGTGATGGAGAGGAGCTGAAGATTATGCGAAGCATGTCGGATCGCGAGATGCCGGCAGTGGGAGCTTGCCATGAAAGATGAGATGAAGTCTTTGATCTCCAATCAAACATGGGAACTAGAGTTAGGTGGGAAGAAGGCACTTCACAACAAATGGGTGTATCGGGTGAAGGAGGAAAATGATGGCTCAAGAGATACAAAGCCGACTAGTCGTTAAAGTTCGACAAAGAAAGAGTTATTACAGAAATTTTTGCTCCAGTTGATGGCTTCAATACTATCAGTGTGTTAAGTATTGTTGCCCGATTAAAGAGCTCTATCTTGGCTTGATTAGGCGTAGCGTGTTTCTTCACGGAGACTTAGATGAGGAGATCTACATGCATCAACGGCACTGAAGGCTTCCGGAGAAAGGCAATGAAAATATGGTGTGCGATTAAAAGAAGAGCTTGTATGGCACTGAAACAAGCTCAGAGCGATGGTACAAGAAGTTTGATAACCGCTTCATGCACAAGGAAGGTTTCGAAGTGCAACTCAGACCCTATTGTTTCTTCAAGAGATATAAGTCCAGATTATATCATTTTGTTACTTTATGCTCGATGATATATTAGTAGCGAGGTTGAGATATGGGCCGAGATCGAAAACTTGAAGATCACACAAAAGAATTTTGACATGAAGGACTTTGGGTCAGCAAAGAAAGATCCTTGGAATGCAAATCACGAGATAAGCAAGAGGAATTTTGCGATTATCTCGGCCGAGTACATCAGCCGTGTTTTGCAAAGATTCAACATGGGCATGCAAACCTGGTTAACACCTGGCGATCATTTCGCTTTAACCAAGGAACAATCACCTCAGACGGAGGAAGAAGAGAATACATGGCTAGGATTGGTATGCTTGACCATTGGAAGTTTGATGTATGCAATGAGTGCGAGGCGGACATTGGCCATGCATTGGGAGTAGTTAAGCGGTTTATATCAAATCATTAAAACTCATTGGGAAGCGGTGAAATGGATTTTGAGGTATCTACGAGGCACTCTGAGAGAAATGTCTGCATGCTTTGTAAGGAGAATTGCAAGTACAAGGCTCGTAGATGCGACTTTGGAGGAAGGTGATCATCGTCGAAGTACCACCGGTTATGTATTCACTGTTGGTACTCTGGATTAGTTGGATGTCGCGGATCACGGAAGATTGTTGCTTTATCCTTCTGAGGCTGAGTATGTAGGCTATGTGAAGCCAGCAAAGAATTGATGGCTTGAGGGATTGTTAACGAGTTGGGTTTCACGAGGAGAAGAGTGTTTTGCACAGTGATAGTCAGTGAGTGCGATACATCGGCAAGAGAATTGGCATTTCACTCGAGCAAGCATATTGGTCTTCGTTATCACTTCATCGATCTACGCTTGAGGATGAGGTGTTAATGTTGAAGAAGATTGAAGTAAGAACCAGCGGATATGTTGACAAAGGTGGTGACTATCGACAAGCGAAGTTGTGCTCAACGGTTAGCTGCCCCTTGAGTAACGGACGAGAGAAGGCTCTTGCATTGATTTAGGTGTGAAGACCGATTGAAATCAGTCTTCAAGTGGGAGATTGTTGGTCAAAGAAAACCTCCCAACCTACGATTCAATGCCGAATGGTGCATCCCAAGTTTTCAACAAATGGGAAAATTCAACTTTGTGCAAAGTTGAATGTTGAAAGATTGAAGGTTGAAAATTGAATTGTTTTGGTTGGTGAGGCAATGGTTGTTGAGCTTCATCCTTCTATAAATAGAGCCATCTGTTGGAGAGGAAAATATTCTAACATTGAGAGGTTGTGGCTGAGTTCCAGCGGAGAGAAAATTCCGAGAGAATTTTTGTGAGAAATATTTAGAGAGAAAATATTTCTTTGGGTGTAATTAGGTTGTGGGTTTTTGCGAGAGAGTGTGAGTGTTTGTAAACACAGTGTGTATTTCCTTTTTCAATATAAGGTCTGCGGCCGGAGGCGTGAAGGCATTATTTGGCGAACTCGGGTTATCAATTTTTGTGTGTGCTTCCGCATTTATTTTTGCTTTTCCACTAATCTGACTATGGGGAAATTTTGCGTAGTTTCCTAACAACAATGATCCACTCAACTTGATATTATTGTTTGTACTCATAATGAAGAGAAGATCATTTGTCTCAGACTGTAATTCTCGGTTTGTTACGTGATACTAATATGCGCGGTCAATGAAAAAAAAAATCATATAACTGTTAGATATATTATACATTTAATAGACGGTGTTGATGAAGTATTATAAACATGTTTATACTGTTGGAATTAATTCAAATTAGTGTTAGTTAGTATGTGTAACTACTAAAAGTTAGTTAGGTGTATTAGGCCAAGTTGTTGTGGGCCTTGTGAGTCTATTACGGGCTATATAGTAAGTGCTATAAATACAGTGTGGTGTAATGTGAATAGTGTACAGTGATATTCATTCAGTAAAATTAGTTTATGTTTTTGTGTTCTCTCTGTAAGTGTTCAATTTCCTCAGCTTCTATCTTTGTGAGTGAGTGAGTGACTCATGTGTGTGCATTCTTACACTAACAGTAGTATCAAAAGCCATTGATTAGGGATCTGTGAGTGTCAATTATGGCTTCCGCAAAAGAGATTTTTTCAGTGACATTACCAATCATTGATGGCAAGAATTGGGAGAAGTGGGTCGTGAGGATGCAAGTGATCTTTGGTTTCTAGGAAGTGCTGGAAATGGTGCAAAGAGGTATCCAAGAAGAGGAGGATAGTGTCTCCTACAAGAAATCCAAGAAAAGATATTACAAAGCTCTTTTCATGCTTCATCAATGTGTTGATGAGGTGAATTTTGATAGGATTTCTTCTGCCAAAAGTTCTAAAAAGGCGTGGAAAATCTTGAATCAAGTTCACAGTGGTGCTGGAAAAGGGAAGAACAGAGAGAAGGTTGTTTCTGTTTCGCAGAAAACAGAGACAAAAGTGGTGAAAAAGAATGGTGCAGGTGAGGAAGTTCATTCCAGAAACGAAACAGTGACCACTGCATCAACAGGAGAGGATATCAATAATCATTTTGTGCACGAGGATCTTCAAGAAGATCAATGGTATCCTGAAATCGCAGATCAGGAACCATTAACCCAGAAATCGCAGCTGGCAGCAACAGAGATTCATCGTGTGGGTGGATCTCCGACGAGGTAAAGAGGTAGTTTCTTTGATTCACAGTCAAACGCCGATGAGGACCTCAAGGTTAGGGATTCGGTGAAGAGCATGGTGAAGGAATCGTGGGCCGCAAATCTGTGTATGGTGGCGTGGCCATTGTTGGCGAAGGTAAAGCAGACAACGGCGATCGTGGATAAGAACGAGACATCGCGAAGAGAAGGTAGTGTGGTTATTGATGACAGTGGTAGAGGGAGTAACAGAGTTGAAGAGAGAGTATTGCAGTCAACCACTTGGTCAAAGGATTCTGAGATGAAGAAGAACCAGGGTCGCGGTGGAAGGATCTCATTTTCTGTTTGTGTCACGCGTGAGAAGATGCTGAGGATTTCGAACGAAGCAGAGAAGGAAGATGATGAATCTTGTGAAATTAGGGTTCTGGAAATTGGGTTGACAAGATGAAGACCACGGTGGGTCTTGACGCAGTGAATCAAAAGAAGAAGACACTGCAGGAAATCAAGAAGGTTCTTTCGGAGAACGACCGGATTAAAGCTGGTGATGGGCTCATGACATCTGCAAGAGAAGCAGATGCAGTTTCAACGAGGAGTGCATCCCTTGTGAAGAAGACGATGATTAGGTCACTTCCCTGGAAAAGAGGCGTTGCGAAGAGTGCTGGTGGAATACAAGGCTGGGTCAAAGATTATGACCTAGTGGGCCTAGCCCAATTCAATGAGCATTTGGGCTCAAGAGTTAAATTGAAATTAATGGATCTAGTGAAATTAATGGATCCAGCCAAGAAGCATATTATTGTGAGCATGGGCCAAAGTGGTGTATCAATGAGTCAAGCCCAATGCTTGCAAAGGAGTGAATGGGTCAATGTTGGGCTATAAACCAAACAATGGGATCCTAGAATAATTTTTGTTGTTCAAAATTAAAATATTTGTGAAATCTGAATTAAGGGGGTGTGTTGGAATTAATTCAGATTAGTACTAGTTGTGTTAGTTAGTTAGTATGTGTAACTACTAAAAGTTAGTTAAGTGTATTGGGCCAAGTTGTTGTGGGCCTTGTGAGTCTATTATGGGCTATATAGTAAGTGCTATAAATACAGTGTGATGTAATGTGAATAGTGTACAGTGATATTCAATCAGTAAAATTAGTTTACGTTTTTGTGTTCTCTCTGTGAGTGTTCGATTTCCTCAGCTTCTATCTTTGTGAGTGAGTAAGTGACTCATGTGTGTGCATTCTTGCACTAATAGTTGGCAACAATAGATCTCATTTAGCAACTTTTCAGTAAGTTTTTTTTGGGGATTTTGATGATGTTATTCTCGTTTGCTTCATTTTTTCATTATTAGCATTTCTTTTATTGTGGGCAAGTTAAGCCCTATTAACCAGAAAAACATTGATGATAGGCAGAGCTCTGGTTGAGATCTAATGGCCAATCTAAGAATCAGAATAGGGATGTATGTGGTCAGATTAGGATCATTAAGGAGGACTGGCAGTGGGCATAAAAGGATGACCTCCATGAGCGACGCGATCATGAAAGGCACACACAGAAGGAGGATGCAGTAGGACTCAATGAGAGAGGCTCTTTCAAGATCTGGATCATAGAGGGGTAATATCAGGCATCATGGAGGACCACTACAACGACACGACAAAGTGATGATAAGGCCTTCCTCTCTCTCTGCTCTCTCACTCTAACACTGTGATTGGTTAGCAAGAGTTTGAAGAGAGAGGGAGACATGCGAGAGAGAGCGCATTTCGCCTGACTGATTGCGAGAGAAATGGCGACAAGGGAAGAAAAAAGATGGGACCCACCAACTTTTCATTTCTTCGCTGAAGTACGAAGAAATGGGGAGACATCGAATTTTTTTTTGTCTTATTCCATTTCTACCCTTCTTCTCTCCTTATATCTCAAATTATTTAAATTTTTAGTCAAGGACATTGATATCTTTTCAAAATTAATAACATCTCTCTCTTCCCTATTTCTCTTCTTTTTCTCTTATTCCAATCAATACCCCAAATCTACCCTATTTCTCACTTTTTTCTCTCTTTTCATACTCTCTCTTCACAATTTCGCTCTTCACAATTTCTCTCTTCATAATTTCTCTCGTGAACCAATCAGAGGCTAAACGACTGACTCTTTCAATGAACAATTTGAAACCCAAAGAGCTCCCTTCATTTTTCTTGGCAACCAAACATATTGATTCTCAAAGAAAATGAAATGAAGAGAGAGAGAGAAAGAGAGAGAGAGAGAGATTTGAAGCAAGTGAGATATAAGGAAGTATGGGAGTAAATATAAAGCTCTAATATGTGTGTGGTTTGTGAGAGAAATCCTTGAGAGATTTGTATAAGATAAAACCAAAAAAAAATGTCAACATCATTATTGTCGCCTCTCTGATCTGGCATCAATGGGAAAGTGTAGAGTGAGGACACTCTAATCTGACATGTGTGACTGCAAACAAACACAAAATTAATGTTAACATTGCTAATTATCTATGTTTTGAGATCAAGTTGCTCGAGTTTGAATTTTTCAAACCCTGTACCCGAACCAATGACTTTGGGTTGGTTACTTTAAGTACTGAATCGATCACCCGAACCAACCCGAAATTTTTAGTTTAGTTCGATGGGTTAACCCAGACTCGTGTCCACCCCTACAATTTACGCTTGGGTTATGTACAGTCTATTCATTTATAATGTCTTGAATATAATAATCAAACATTTGGAGAACATCTGTTGGGGCCAAATTACGAATTTTCTAATGATCATTGAGGAGTAGGAGTTGATCGAAGAAATCGAGAAGGTCATACCTCACAAGTTAGGAGGTGTTCGATTGATTGAAATCTTGTTTGGTTCAAAGAGGAATCAAAGAGTATGTTGATAACGGCGGTTACCGGCAAAAAAAGTTCTAGGAGCCACGTAGGAAAATACAACATCAGTAACGCTTGAAGATAAGAACAAGGAGCGGTTATTTTAGTAAGAAGCCACGATAGGAAACAATTGGCAAGATAATGGGAAGTTACTAGGATTGTGGAAAGTCATGAAGCAAGTTGTTCTTTGCAGAAGAAAACACACGATCAAAGTGTGCAAATGTAGAGATCGCGAAAGGTTACTCAGAGTACCAATGAACGTCTACAAATAGAAGCAGATCGCCCTAGAAGAGAGACAGTCGGAAAAGCTCACAATACACCTGCAATTCCTAAAATGCCTGACACATCCATCACTCTGAAAAGATCACTAGCCACACTAAAAACAATGTATATATACAACAAATCTCTCAGTTGACTTATTTTCGTTTCCAATCTAGTTCTAATTTCAATTTTTTCAACTTATCGCCTATTGCAAAATTTTATTTCAACTTATTTGTGAACGTATCTTCATTTTCTTGTTGATAGATTTTCATTACTTTTGGTAATCTCTATTTCAATTAAAGCTTTGTTTAATTCAGCTATTTTAAGCTTCCTTTATTTTTCCAGTTCTTTACTTTAAACACATTTACTTCCCACGCATTCTCGATGTTTTTTTTCAATAATTTTTGTCTCGTTTCATTTTCATTTTTCGCACAAAAGCAGTTTACTTACTTTTTGATCGACGCAAAACTTGTGCCTATTTGAACCTGTTAGTTGGGGCCAACCCTTTAAAAACTTGATTCGACATTTCAATTATTTTTTAATCAAATTTTGGTCTAAACAAACAGTATTTTGTTCATTGTATTAATTTGCAATTTTTAAACATACATGGTATATATTGAAATTAATTCAAACTAATTAATTGGTATAGTTGTTATGTTAGTAGTTAAGTGCTAATGTGCCTGTTGTGTTGGAGACCCAATGTGATGTGTGATCCAATATGTGGATTATTAGTGTGTGTATATAAACATGTCTTTAGTTCAATAAAATCTACAGCTTTCATATTATTCATTCTCTCTTAGTTTTCTATCTCTCTTAATTTCATTTGTGTGTATGAGTGAAACACTATGTCTGAGAGTGCAGAAATATAATTTCTACTCCAACAAATGGTATCTAGAGCTATAACGATATTGGGAGAGTCCATAGAGATGAAGAGTATGTGTGAGGATCTTTCAATCCCTCTACCAGTTCTTGATGCCAAGAACTTCAATCATTGGGTTATGAAGATGAGAGTGATCTTTAATTTTCATGAAGTGCTGAAAATTGTGGAAGAGGGGATCCTAGGCGTGGAAGAGAGTGCTTCTAAAAAGAAAGATTCATTTGCTCTCTTCATCATTCAACAATGTGTGAATTCTGAAAATCTTGGGTTTATCGGTGCTGCCAAGAATGCTAAAGAGGCATGGGATAGGTTGCAATAAACCTACAAGGTGCTGTAAAAACGAGTGACAAGAGAAAAGGAAGTGCAAGAGCAACAGAGAGAAGAGGAATCAAAATATCAGAAAGGTTTCAGAAAATGGAAACCATTATGTGCAAGAAAATCAAACAGAAATTTTTGAGTTTTCTGTTCTACAACCAGATGGCAAATGCGAAATTGGAGGTGAACTACAAGCTGATAAAGAAAAGAACACAGAATTAAGATCAGAAACCAATATTGGAGAAACAAAAACGAAAAGGGAGAAGAGACTGCAGAGTGTATCAAAATCAAGACAAAGAAAGGGACAAGTGCAACAGCAACAGGATCGGTGTGCACTGAACAATTTGACGATCGTTGGGCTTGCAAACAGCGATCTTGAGACTCCATTGTCAAGTACAGCGAAGCAGAGGGGAAGAGTTAAGTTGACTAGGTTGAAGCCGCCATGGAAGCCACCAAACACAGGTTCATGTGCGGTACCAAGTGGAGAATCCATTGGAGTAGGGTTTACTGTGCCTGTGGCTGCCAAGGTTTCGGATTTGGGGGAATTTTCTGAAACTAGGGTTTTCAAAAATAAGAGTTGTGAAGATGAAGACCCACGATGTTTTGGGAATTTTTTGGAAATTAGGGTTTTGAGAAATAAGATTTTCAAACGCCGTAGAGTCCCTGGTAGTGGCCCCAACGATTACGAGTATTACGTCAATTACACTGAGTTCAATAGGAGGCTTGATGAGTGGGTGAAGCTTGAGCAACTTGATCTTGATTTGGTGGAGGCAATTGTTGATGAGAAAGTGAAGGAGAAGGGGGCACCAAGTTTGAAGATGACACGCCACCAAAAGAGGAAGATCGATGAGACACATGTGGAGGGCCATGAAGAGCGCGATGCTACCAGTCTACGAGAACACGAGGAGTCAGCTTCGATTCACTGGGTTGCGATGGATGGAAATGAAAAGGGAATATGGAATTCCAAAACGAAGACCACAACTCCAATTCTTGTCAAGTGGGGGAAGGTGCTGGAAACTAGGCCAGGATCTCTGTTTTGGAAATTGTGGGCCAAGTGGGTCTTTCCAACAATGGGCTACGTGGGTTGTCCAAAAGGGCCCTAGTTATTCTATGTTGGGAGTGGGCTATGTACTGTGCCAAAGAATTTTTGGGCTGGGTCCCATAAATCAATTGGGCCAATTTTAATTTTACTTGTTGACTCATTGGATCAAGTCCAATTCTGGAAAAATTTAAAGCGGGATCCAGGAGGTGATGCTCAAGGGGAAATGTGATGTGTGCTAGTAATTGTGTACTAGTAATTGTTTGTGTCAATAATGTGTGCATTTAAAAAAATGCAATTTAGTGAATAAAATTTGGTGTAATTAGGGTGTTTGAATTACAGGGGAGTGTTGAAAGTAATTCAAACTAATTAGTTGGTATAGTTGTTATGTAAGTAGTTAGGTGCTAATAGGTCTGTTGTGTTAGAGGCCCAATGTGATGCGTGATCCAATATGTGGATTATTAGTGTGTGTATATAAACATGTCTTTAGTTCAATAAAATTTACAGCTTTCATATTATTTATTCTCTCTTAGTTTTCTATCTCTCTTAATCTCATTTGTGTTAGTGAGTGAAACACTATGTGTGAGAGTGCAGAAATATAATTTCTGTTCCAACACCAACACAATGTAAATCTAAACAAAATCTAAACAAAAAATGAACGAAATATAAATGGTCCTGTAGACTCTAAAATTCAGTGACCTTCGATGTAGTGATTTAAAGTCTGGAAGTTCGTGGTGGGTCATGCTGTCGAATGGTGATTGGGTTCCTCGCGATGGAGGAGGAGGTGGCTTGACTGGTTGTCTATGGCGGTTTTTGTGGTGATTCCCGTATGGTGCGAGAGTTTGGAGCCAATTTTTGGGGGTGCCTTTGGGTTTGTGAAGTTTTCATATGTGTGTTTTTTTAGGAGTCATGGCGGAGAAGAAAGGGAAAAATGCTTTCCTATTTTTAACTCTTATTTTTTATTATTATTTAATGTATTACAGTGTTCAGATCGGTTGTGTAAGGATGAGTTATTAGGTATATGTCTATACAAGTATGAATAGGTGGCTTCTACGGTGAACCACTATATCATGTGGTTCACCGATGGACCATTGGATCAAGGGCTCTGATCTCACCCTCACTCAAATTACATCTACCCCTACCCCACACAATCACCGCCTCCACCCTTCTTCCCCCACCTTTCCCCGACGAGAACCAAAGAATGACCACATTGTCGGCGATGCACAAGGCCATGAGCATGAGATCGCATGTTGCTTTCACGACGACTGCAATGGATCCAAGCGGAATCAATTTCGAGACTAAGGGCTCCTGCAAGAACCAAACATTGTCGAATTGATTTCTAACATTGCCCCTCTTTTTCTCTTTTCTTTTTTATGTCATTGCACCATTCTTAAGCTTATCGTTTTCTCTTCTCTTGCCATGGATTCTAACTTTATTTTTGATCCTGTAGTTATATATTATACCATGTGGAAAAACATGCTTTAGGAATTTTTGCCAATAATCATGCAAACCAACTCTGGGAAACTTGGAGTGAATTTCCCAATCTTAGTTTTATGTTTGATTATTCAGATAGTTATGTTTCAGCCTCATTACTTGAGTGCAATTTTTGCGAGGAAAGCTTAAATATTTTTCTTATTCAGTAACATCAAGTAAAAAATTTCTCAAGTTTCAAATATGGGGTGTGATTGTAGCTGAACAAAGGGAACTTGGTCATCAGCGGTAATAAAAGGTTCGGCCTTTTTGGGGATGGTTTTCTTGGTGTCACGGGCGGAAGATTCCTAGATAAGAAGGAGAAGATGTCTTCATTGCAGCGGTTCCGATGGTGGTTCGGCAGTGGGTTAGGGTCTGTTTGAGGGAGGAAATGGGAGGGATTTTAATGGAGGGGAGGGGAGGGAAAGAAAGGGGAGAGATTTAATTTGTTTTTGTGTTTGGTTGAGAGTAGGGGACGAAAGACTTTGCATGTTTGGTTCAAGAGGGAGGGGAGGCATTTTAATGGAGGAGAGTGATTAATTTACTTGTATATCCTTATAGTCTTTTATATCATATTATATATAAGGATATTTAAGTAATTTTATTTTAAATTATTTAATCTCCTCTCTCCTCCCCTCCGAAAAACCTCACTTTTGGAGGGGAACCAAAATTGGCTCAGGAGGGATTTTGCTCCCTTCCCCTCCCCTCTTCTGAAAAAAATTGAACTAAACAAACATAATTTAAAATAATCCTTTCCCTTCCCTCCCCTCCCCTCCTTTCCAAAACCCCGAACCAAACGAATCCTTAGAGAAAGGGAAACAGTAAAGAAAAAAATAAGCGAAAGAAAAATATTCGGTGTAGGTGGTGTATCTTAAGATCCAATAAAACCATTCAATCTAATGGTTTTTAATCGTGGTCTACTATAAACCACTTAATTACTAGTTCACCGTATAATTATTGAACTATTTATCAAAGTTCATTCATATACAAAATCTTAGCTTCAAATGTTGGTTAGCATTTAACAAAATCCAAGTGTAATAATTCACTTGAGTTTTAACTCAAGTATACCCCTAAACTAACATTTCACAATAGGTGTAAGATAATAGAGAGAAAATAAAATACTTTTCTCTAAACCTAGATGGTATCAGAGCTTCGGCTCTATCCTCTTTCAATCATGGTGAAGACGGCGATGACCAATGCTTCCACAAACACGACCAACACCTCAACAGAAGATCCAAAAGTTGTTCATTCAGGGACTTCCACATCCCCATTCAATGCTGTCTCACAAAACCCAAACCTACAGCTCACTGTGCATCAACTCAATGGCAAAAACTACAGAGTGAAATCCATCTGTGAAGTAGGCCATAGATGGGGAAGGAAAATGAGCTACCTTACTGGAGAGATTAAGCAGCCAAAGGAGGACCCCTCTTTCACAAAATGAAAGTCCGAAAACTCACTCATTGCGGTCTGGTTAATCAACTCACAAAATGGATGCTTTAAAGTTGGAATATATTATAAACTAGTTATTTTTCAATTTCATGGAAATAGAATATTATCTGTACATGTTTCTTGTCTAAAATGAATATTAAAATGACTACTTTCATAAAAAATTTGTAGCTATTTCTTTCTTCGTAACATTTACAAATTTCAATAAATCTCCACTTATTTAGTGCATAAAAAAACAAAGATAAATACAAAATTTTCCCATTACTAACTCATAAAAATTTAACATGAGAAGATGAGAAGAGAATAAAGAGATAGACACAAATGTATCAACCAAAAAAAAAAAAAAAAGGACAGAGAAAGACAAACAATGCTCCAGCCAAACAATGTTGGTCTAGCATTTAACAGAATCTAACTAAAATAATTCACGAATAGTTTAACTCATTTATACCCCTAAACTGACATTTCAAAGGTGAGGGAGGGATTCAGATCCATGGCATTGGGAACAAAATCCTTTATTGACAATCAGAACAAGAGGATGAACCATCCTAATGTCTCTAGTGTGAGGGATCAACAAAAATGAACTTTCTTATTTCTATAAGCTCATGTGATCCATGCTATTGCTCTTGGTTTACATACAACTACATTGATACAAGTAAAAGGTGCTTTGGATGCAAGTGGTTCCAAGTTAATGCCGGATAAAAAGGAGCTTAATAGCTTGACTACACTGTATACAAGCAAAACAATCACAAATATGAAACTATTTTGCCAACACATCTGTATCACGAATAATCTTCATGGAAGGAAGAACAATTGCAGCCACTGGTTTATCTTCATACCCACCACCTTCGTCAATTATCAACCTATAGCCTTCTACATGAAGTTTTCCATGGTGACCACTAACAATGATGGTTGGACTTGCACTTAGTTCCTACAAGAAAACAGTAAGCCAATTTATTTGAAGAAGCTGCAAAAGCAACTGAAGAACAAAAAATGCTGCAGTAATATGGTAATAAGTAGCAAGGTATCACCTCTGGAATATCCCATACATTCTTTCTACCACTTAGCGCCTGCACCTTAGGTATACGAGTATCCTGAGCTTTCAAAATTTTCAATTGCTCTTTCACATCTACACCATTCTCCAAACCAGCATGAACAGCAATCAACTTGCAGCACTTAACTCCATCATCATCAGTGTTCATAAAGACATCATCCTATTAAAACATGATCCAAAGAGCTTTCAGCAGTTGTTCACATCGGTTTGCAAACGAAACAAGGATTGTTGTTCTAAGGGACAAACCCTGTAACTTAGAAATCTATGTCATTTGAAATATAGAGGCAAAGAAAAGTAAGCACCACCTCTTCATGAACCCAAACCGAATCAGCAAGAAATTTCTTATGCTCGTCAGGAACTGCCTTAACCAAATCTGCACGCAATGAACCGCCCCTTAAGCCCAGGATCTAACAAAAAACCAATTTTCAAGAAAGGGCTAATAACACCTTTTTTTTCATTTATTTAAAGGAGGGATCAATAGTGGTTCCCCACTTCCCCCCTATATGACTTGAACACAAGTCCCTTTGGATGTAGGTGAAGCGTCTTACCAGCTAAGCTGCACTTCGTTGTCAACTATCATTTATTTATAGCTCAAAAAATCCCTATGCTATATAAAGTATAAACAAAATTCAACCACACCATTCAAACAGAACCTTAAGTCAGAACCAATAAAACAAAACAAATTTCACAAACACCTCAATGTTTTCTTCACTTCTCTTCAAACCCCCCAACATATCAAATACCCATTTCTACTAAACAACCACGACATATGAAAATACCACAATTAAGAAAAGAGTAACTTTAATATAAACTCAGTATATAACGTATATTTACAATTCAAAACATAATTTTAAAACTAAAATTACAGTACATAATAAAATTCAATGATAGATGACCATAGTGGCTATACCATGAACTTCAGCCTCTCATAACATACTTCTTCACGAAACCCAAACAACAATAATCTAAATTAAGTTTAAATGTGCAAATTAATCAATTATTTTTAGAACCAAATACAACAATAACCAAATCATTTTTCCCACTAAGTGAAATTGGTTACATGAATTAAATTTATTAATAAAATGAATCAAATATCCCTTCTAGTGCAGCTTCGGTATGACTAAAAAAAAAAAGATTAGCCATTAGAAAAATTAAGGAAGATTAAGAAAAGCATACCAGCGGAACCATGGGGAACACCATAGGACTCAAATGTGGGTCGAGCATCGTAAATCGAACCCTGATACTCTGTGCCCTTAGCAACATCGACTTTGGCCTTCATGGTACCAGCCCACATTCTCCCTTGCAGGTGCATCTTCTCATACCCATCGGCCTTGAACCATCCTTCTCTCTCCTCGCTCTCCTCGAACTCCTTCCATCCCTCCGAAAACTCGGACCCGTCGGGGGGCGGTGGGAGGAGGCGGAGGAAGGCGGCGAAGGCGAACTCGTGGTTGCCGGAGAGGAACACGTGTCTCTGATTCGGGTAGCGGGAGGGTAAGGCTATCAGGAAATCGATGACTTGGCGCGTGTGATGGCCTCTGTCGCAGTAGTCGCCCAAGAAGATTATCGTGGCGGTTTCGAATTCTGATGGGTCGGTGCTGTTTTCGAGGTTCGACCAAAGGTTTTGGAGCTTCGTGATGAAGCCATGGATGTCGCCGATGCAGCATACAATTCTGGATTTCGGGGACTCCGACATTGCTGCTCCTTGTATGCTTTGGATCGATTTTGTGAGGTTCGGTTGTATAGAATTTGATTTGATGATTTATTTTTACTTTTTTGGTAAATTTATTTATTTTATCTTCCACTGGAGGAGGAGATTTTTTTTTGTGCATTGGGCTAAGGCCCAAAAGGAGGAGATTCTAACTGCATTGCAATTCGCTTAAGGCCATTATTAAATGCACCCCCCACCTGGTAGGTACACTCCCCATTTTGTAAATTTTCTAAAATACCTCCGAATAAAAACAGTAAAAAGGCTTTTTTTTTAATTCTGAACACTTTACCGGAAATTGTAATTTTCGGTATACAATTTGTATACCGGAAATTGCAATTTCCGGTAACATTGTGTGTAAAATTTGTTACCGAAAATTGTAATTTTCGGTATACAAATTGTGTGTAAAATTTGTATACCGAAAATTACAATTTTCGGTATACAATTTGTATACCGGAAATTGCAATTTCCGGTAACAAATTTTACACACAATGTTACCGGAAATTGCAATTTCTGGTATACAATTTGTATACCGGAAATTGCAATTTTCGGTATGCAAATTTTACACACAATTTTACCCGAAAGAGATAATTTTCTTTTGGGGGAGAAACTGAATCCTTTGATTAAGGATCTTCACCCATACTGTCAACAATCTCTCGATGTATTCGGACTAGCTTATTTTGCATCGAGGACTAGCTTACTTAGCAAAGTAAGCTAGTCCGAATGCATCGAGAGACAATCGTTGATAAACAGATACCAGCTTATGATGGTTAAAAGAGCTTATTTACGACAGGTCCATTCCACTTTACATCAAAGGATTTTATAGTCAAACACTCATTTTTTATTTTTTTTGCACGCAGACTTGGTGCAAAACGCTCTCATCGTACCGGAAATACGAATTTCCAGTACGTACTTTGTTTCGTTTTGAACTTTGTTCCGAAAATTGCAATTTTCGGTATACAAATTTTATACCGGAAATTGCAATTTTCGGTATACAAAAATAACGTACCGAAAATTTGCAATTTCCGGAAAAAGATTAAAAATATTGTGTACCGAAAATTTTGAATTTCCGATACGTTATATTTTTAATCTTTTTCCGGAAATTGCAAAATTTTCAGTACGTTATTTTTTTTTCAAACTTTTTTTTCCCACGTAATAATCTATTGTTTGTTTCATTTTAGTTTCATTGGAAATTGATGATTTTAGTGGCTTCAATTCTGACGAAGCTGACAAGCCGACCGACGTTTCCCAACATTTCGATTGTAGTGATGTATTCACTACTACGCAGGTAATTTAATTATTGTTTGATATTGTGAATATGTCGTATTTTTTTTTTTCGCAAAACATTAAGATTAATACTTTTTTGTAGATATTTCCTACACGAGATGACCTTTTGTATTGGGCTCGAGAGGTTGGGAAGGAAAACAATATAGTTGTTATCATTGTAAGATCAGACACAGAAACAGGACAAAGAGGAATAAAAACAAAAGTCATTCTGGGTTGTGAAAGGGGTGGAAAGTATAGATCAAAGTCATCAAGTTCTTCAAAGTCAACTGGATCTCATAAGTGTGAGTGTCCGTTCGCGCTTAAAGGAAGACCCCTGTCAATGGGTGAAGGCTGGATACTTAAGGTCCTCTGTGGAATTCACAACCATCGGATACCTGAAAGCATGATGGGTCATCCATTTGTTGGTCGTTTAAATCAAAATGAGAAAGAAATTGTTCATGGTATGACAAAGAACAACGTAAGGCCGAGAAGCATTCTATTGACACTGAAAAGTCGCAATATGGCCAATCTCACTACCATCAGTCAAGTATATAATGAGCGGCGTAAGTTTCGATCAACACAGAAAGGTCCAAGAACTAAAATGCAACACTTGTTGAACTTAATCCAACGTGATCGATATGTGTCCTGGTATAAAAGACATGAAGGTTCTGACGTTGTTAGAGATATTTTTTGGACACATCCAGATGCCGTCAATTTATTGAATACATTTCACGTTGTCTTGTTCATGGACAAAGACCTACAAAACCAACAGATATCGGCCGCCATCGCTTGAAATTGTTGGTGTTACTAAAGACATCCTTTACATACACTGTGGCATTTGCCTATTTGGATTCTGAGTAGCAGGATAATTTTGAATGGGCACTCTTAAAGTTAAAAGGTCTGTTTGTGCGACAAGAATCATTTCCTCAAGTTATTCTTACTGATAGAGATCTTGATCTGATGAATGCAATTGCGTCTGTTTTTCCAACTTGACCAATTCTTTGTGTCAATGGCACATAGGTAAGAATGTCTATGCGAAATGTAAGAAGTTGGTATTTCATGAAGACAAACACGAGGCAGTGAAGAATGCATGGGATGGTGTTGTTGATGCGACTGACGAGTTTGAGTATCAAAGAACGGTTGATGACTTTTGAGTGTGTATGTTCAGAATTTCCTATTTTTGTTGAATATGTCAAGAATACATGGTTGAACCCCTTTAAGGAAAAGTTTGTTGCGGCATGGACCAACCAAGTCATGCACTTTGGAAATACAACAACAAATAGGTATGCTTAAACCAGTAGATAAAATTATATTGATAATTTTGTTTTTTAAATCAGTCATTGGTATTTGATGTGGTTTAATTTTTGTTTGTTATTAAATTTGAGTCGCACATTGGACATTGAAGAGAAATCTACAAAACAGTAGGGGTGACCTGTGTCATTGTTGGGAAACTATGAACAATATGATTGCACTGCAACACACTGAGATAAAAGCATCATTCGAAAGAAGCATAAACGTAGTGGAGCACAGGCACAACAACCGTTTGTTTATCAGATTGCATGGATTTGTATCAAGGACTGCACTACAACTTATTGCCGACGAGTGTGGCAGAGTGAATTATGTGGGTATCGATAAATCTACTTGTCGTTGCCTAATTATAACGACACATGGGTTACCTTGTGCTTGTGAGTTGGCGGGTTACATAAGACTGTTTGCACCTATTCCATTGGAGGCAGTTCACTTGCACTGGAGGAATTTACATTTTGGTGAATACCAATCGCAACAACACAAAGTTGAGATGTAAGGAGGGTATCGGAGGAAGAGCTTGCGCTTGATTGGGATGCATTGGTAAATCGATTTCGATCACTTAATGTTATTGGCAAGAGGACACTGTTTGCCAAAGTGCGTGAACTTGTATTTCCGGACACAACTTCAATGTGTCCACCTCCTCAAAAGGTGAAGACCAAGGGAGCACCGAAAAAGGGTAAAGGTAAGGCCCCAGCAATGGATGGATATGATGTTAGGCGCGACCCATCATATTTTGAGCATGTGGACAACATGTATTCTGAGCATGTGGGCAACATGTATTCTGACGTACCATCTGGGAATACATCAAAGGCATCTAATCTACCATCTAATGTGCCTACAAGGAAAAAGAAACGATCTGATGTGCCATCTAATGTACATCAAACGCCTTACCTGAGCCAATTTCCTCCACAGTTTCATCCATATATTGAGCAAATAGTGGATGTCGAAGATGATGGAAACTGCAGATATCATTCAATTGCAAAGATTACTTGGTAAATCGAGGACGGATGGCCTATAGTCCCAAGACTTGGAAAAAGAGATCGTAATGCATTATGATTTATATGGTCGGCTTTTTGGAGATCAATATCAAGCATTGAGGAGTCGTTGATAGGTGTAATCGTACCTGCTTTCGTGACAAGTGGATGACCTTACCAGACATGGGTTACGTAATAGCAACCAAATATAAATTGGTTCTAGTCTCTTTGAATGGGTGCAGTCGAACGTGTTGGACATTTTTCCCTCTTAGGGGCATGTGTCACCCAACCCAGCCAAACAACGCCATAATTTGTATTGGGTTTGTCAACAAAAATCACTGGGTACAGGTAAATTTTTTTTACAGCAATGTGTTTTAACTTAAATTTATCTTTTTTAATGTAAAATAAAACAATGTGTTTAATTAATCTGCATTTTTTCAGGTATTTCTTAAACCCGGATGTCCATTGCCTAACGTCGCTCCCAGTTGGCGTCAATATGCTTATCCGGAGGCTCACTCATGGGCAACACTGTATGCTGCTCGATTGCAAGATTGGTTTACATTATTTCCGCCTTTGCGTCATACTACACGACAGTACCCAGATACCATGTACGATCGGACGACGATTGACTACATTGTAGTGATATGTAGTACACTTTATTATTTTTAAATGTGGGTTTGGTTTTTTTTAATGTTGAATTGGTGGCAGAGTGAATTATGTTGTTGGTTATGCAATGTAATGTAATGTGACGTTGGTTTTTTTAGTGTTGAATCAGCAGTCCAAATGTATCATTTTTTTTCTATAAACCTCGTGAAGTTGGTTCATTGTTGGGAGCGTAGGCTACGCGAATAAAAAAGAACGAGCGAGTGGCCACGATTAAACAACATCAAAAAAGAAGCGCAAATATAACAAAATGTAAATATAACAACAAAAGATGTCTAAATATAACAAATAAACATAATAAACATAAAAAAACCCTATCTTCTCCGCTGTCGACGCTTCGCCCCGGATGTGGTCGCCTCCGTCCCACCCTGCGCTATCTGTAGTGCTTGGGAAATATACTCGGCAAGCAAAGAGGGGTCCATCATCTCATAGTCGGTCTCAAAGGCTGTCTGGAGAATGCTGGTGACTGAGGTCAGCCGCTCAGCCATATCATCACAATGCGGCTGCAAATTATAACAAGACATCAGAGAGACATAAGAGAAAATAAACAAACACAAAAAATACATAATGTATATCTAAACACTTACACAATCAGGAGTAGCCGCAGCCTCAGGAGCATCCGATTGATCGTGAGTGGATGCGACATCCTGCGATACCACTCCATGGACTGTCGCTGCACTCGCCGATACGAGGCCAGGTATAAATCGGGGCGATCGACATGATAGAATGCATAGGAAACTGTATCCATGCATCCATCATCTCTGCAGCTGTGGGACGCGGTGGTGGTGGCCGGGGAATGTCCTGGATGTAGCCGAACTGCCCGACTTCCCTCTCAGCAGTGCGGCACAATAAATGAGGCACACCGGATGTACCCCAAAACAGCACGCTGGATGACAACCCGCCCTAATGCCCTCCCACGGTCTCCAAACAACGTCATCGACTGCCAACGCATCCAGCGCTCTCCTGAAGGGCTCCACCTGGCCGTCACCCTTAACCGGCGACCACCTCATGCCTCGTGTCATGCCCGGGGTGATGCCGTTATCCTTCCTCTTGTAGAGACGAGGGAAATACTCATATATCCATGCCTGTGACAACAATAACGAATCAACATGCCATACAATGTACTTTAAATAAATAATTGTTTACAAAAATAGGCTGTGTACCTGAAGAAGTGTCATGTATCCGCCAATCTGCTTAGTGTCATGCAGGCTAGCGTCTCCCAGATATCCGTACAAGAAGGCTAGTGCAGCACTAGCCCATGACACACTACCAACCGCCCCCAAGTCACGTACCAGGTCCAGGTACTTGATGTCAATATATACATGGCTCTTGTTCCGCCAAAATGGTACAGCCAACAACAACATTATCATGGCCTTGATCGCATAGCCCCACCGGCCCATCGTGAACGCTACGTCATATGTCTTCATCTAGAAGTCAATACTCATATGAGCACCCTCATATTTTTCGCCTCCTTGTTTGTCTCTTCATATGTACACCCCAAAGAATAAGTAAATAAGATATGGAAATATCTGGATCCATCACCGGGGTACATAAAAAGAGCCGCTCACTTTAAGGCCTAGGAGGATGGACACATCATCAAGCGTGGATCGCTATCTTTCCAAAGGCGGATGGAAGCCGCTTGCCTCCGATGCCATCTCTCGCAAAGGTCGACAAGAAGGCCCCACAACCATCCTGAAGCCGCAGATAGCAAGGAGGTTAGGCCGGCCGAGAGATGCTCATTTACATGAGGAGGCGGTGGTACTCTTCCACTCAACCATTTTTGCAACTTCAGGCCGTGAGAGGCTACCTTAAGCACATCACGCCTCGCACACAAATAAACATCATTGATCATATAAAAAAAATAAACATTTGATCAAATAACAACCAAATATATACCTGCCCCTGCCATATCTGATAGGCAACGTGATGCTGATAATCTGTAAGCAACGACCCATCGTAAGGTCCTCCAGGAAAGGGAGCATGGTCTCCAACTATACCATGGTCTCCTCCAGCTATATCCTCTGGAGCCTCATATACAAAATGAGGATCCTGGTCGCCAACTACATCCTCGTGCGGCAGCCTGCTAGCAATACGCCTCTGACGCTCAGAGACAGTCACAGGCTGCCGTTGTCTACGTGGGGGCACACTATCAGGAGTGGAAGCTACTCCTCTCCCTCTTAGGCATATCTGAAAGACAAATAAATCAATTATAGTAAAATGTAATAAAATAAATTAGATCGAAATTGCAATTTCAGATACAAAGTATATCTGGAAATTGCAATTTCAAACTATGTTTAAAAAACAAAAGCGTCATCAAAATTTTCAATTTTCGGTAAGAACAGAGCGTTTTCAGTTCCAGGGATTTAGAATTTCCGAAAGCGTGAGTGTGAGCGGATCGGGGTGAAGGTTGAGTTTTTGTTGTGTTATTCAATGGGGCATTATGGGAAATTCGCAAATTATATACCGGAAATTGCAATTTTTGGTATACACTTTTACACACAATGTTACCGAAAATTGTAATTTCCGGTATAAAATTTGTATACCGGAAATTGCAATTTCCGGTAAAATGTTCAGAATTAAAAATAAAAAAAAGAATTTTTGCTGATTTTATTCGAGGGGTATTTTGGGAAATTTACAAAATGGGGGATGTACCTACCAGGTGGGGGTGCATTTAATAATGGCCTTCGCTTAAAACGGGTGTCTTGACCAATAAGGGGTATTGACAAAAAAAAAAAGAGCAATAGGGGTGCAGTGCTTTTGTGGTGGCCTTTGAATAACATTTCAAGCGAAAAATTAACGGATTTATGAATTCCTGTATGGGATGGTGACAAATGACATGGATTAAAGACGTAGGTTTGGTAAGCAATGATGGAAGTGTTTTGCATTCTTCATAAAATAAAACTTGTACAGCTGATGAGTTAAATTGCCATCAGCTAGTGCAGATTCAAATGATTTGCACCTTGTTCGGTAATGCTAGTTTTTTTCTGTGCTTTAAACCATCATGTGTGACTGCAAACAAACACAAAATTAATGTTAACTTTGCTAATTGTCTATGTTTTGAGATCAAGTTGCTCGAGTTTGAATTTTCCAAACCCTGTACCCGAACCAATGACTTCTTGTTGGTTACTTTAAGTACTGAATCGATCCCACGAACCAACCAGAAATTTTCAGTTTAGTTCGATGGGTTAACCCAGACTCGTGTCCACCCCTACAATTTATGCTTGGGTTATGTACAGTCTATTCATTTATAATATATTGAATATAATAATCAAACATTTGGAGAACATCTGTTGGGACCAAATTACGAATTTTCTAATGATCATTGAGGAGTAGAAGTTGATCGAAGAAATCGAGAAGGTCATACCTCACAAGTTAGGAGGTGTTCGACTGATTGAAATCTTGTTTGGTTCAAATAGGAATCAAAGAGTATGTTAATAACGGCGGTTACCGGCAAAAAAAGTTCTAGAAGCCACGTAGGAAAATACAACATCAGTAACGCTTGAAGATAAGAACAAGGAGCGGTTATTTTAGTAAGAAGCCACGATAGGAAACAATTGGTAAGATAATGGGAAGTTACTAGGATTGTGGGAAGTCATGAAGCAAGTTGTTCTTTGCAAAAGAACACACACAATCAGAGTGTGCAAGTGTAGAGATCGCGAGAGGTTACTCAGAGTACTAACAAACGTCTACAAATAGAAGTAGATCGCCCTAGAAGAGAGACGGTCGGAAAAGCTCACAATACACCTGCAAATCCTAAAATGCCTGACACATCCGTCACTCTGAAAGGATCACTAGCCACGCTAAAAACAATGTATATATACAACAAATCTCTCAGTCGACTTATTTTCGTTTCCAGTCTAGTTCTGATTTCATTTTTTTCAACTTATCGCCTGTTGCAAAATTTTACTTCAACTTATTTGTGAACGTATCTTCATTTTCTTGTTGATAGATTTTCATTACTTTTGGTAATCTCTGTTTCAATTAAAGCTTTGTTTAATTCAGCTATTTAAGCTTCCACTACAACAAATTCTTTAAAAGATGGCGCCACTTTAAATAGCGTTTAAATATGAAAGTGCTACTTAAAATTAGGTAGAGTACTTTAAGTAGCGTTTAACTAAGAAATACTACTGAAGGGTAAAGAAATAACTAGCGCTTATAAAATCAATGCAACTTATAGTGGAGGAATAAATAGCGCTTAAAGTGAGAAGCGCTATTTAAAGAAGGACGTAAGAAAAAGTAGCGCTTAATGCAGAAAGCGCTATTTATTGTGTTAACCTAAAGTAGCGCTTATATAAAAAGCGCTACTTATTGTCTGACCTAAAGTAGCGCTTCAGAGATAAAGCGCTATTTATTGTCAAATACTAATTTTAATTCAGCCCGCGTTTCTCATTCTTCTCACTGTCGCATATCTCTCTCTCTATCGAGTTTCTCTCAACGTCGCCATTGTTACTCCTTCCTCTCAGTGTCACCACCATCTCTGCTTGCGTTTCTCACCTTCGAAGCTCGTTGTTGTTGGCGTCGCCACCACCTCTGCTCGCGTCCTCACCGTTTGTGACATCGCACCATCGCTCACAGCCGTCGCACCGTCGCACCTCTGCTTACATCCTCGTTGTTTGTCGCGTCGCCACCACTTTCTTCTGTTCCCACCGTCGCATCGCTCCAACAGGTTTCATCTGTTCCCATTCTTCTTGCTTTCCTTTTTTTTCCCGTAAAACACTTTCATTTTATTTTTCAAGGAACTCATTGTTTTCCAACCCTATCCTCGTGCTTTGAAATGGAAAATCAAAACGAAATGGAAAATCAAAAACATAGTACAGCACATTAGTATGTGGGATTAGAATTACCTGCAGTTATTCTCAACTGCAGTATCCTCCATTTGCATTTAGGCATATTCAAGACACTGTTTTTTTTTTCAGTATTCTCTTATTTTTGTTTTTTTGAAATGTCCAAAAACATATAAAGTAACCAAATGCAGGGACCTAAACTAGTAAAATTATCTCATTCTTTAAGTTATTTATTGGTTTTAGGTTTTTGTAGTTGTGTTTAGATATGATTGAGAAATGGTTGATGAGGAACTTGGAGGGATCAATGTTAATGTGTTTTTAGTTGATAGGTTTTTTAGTATAATTATTATTAATGTTAGTGTTTTTTCTCATTATGTTAAATGAAGAAGTTGAGTTTTTAGAGATGTTACTGCAGATCGTTTTAGAGAAATGGTTGAATTTGAAGTTTTTATTTGCTTATGTTTGGCCTATGTGGACCCTTGTGCTGGTTGGTATGATATTTTATTTTGTTACAGGTGTTGTATAAATTTTGGAATATCCATATTTTAGGGGAGGTTCTATCAAAATTTTGTTAGAAATTTGATATAGTCTGTGTGTTGTTGTTAAGAGAAGTTGTAGCTTTAGTCTTGGTTTATCTAATTGGGCTTTAGTTAATCTCAATTTTGTCTTGCATTAACGACATAGCCTATGTTGTTGCTCTGAATGCTTTGGTGTTGTTTTATTTCTCAATTCATAGGCAAATATGGATCGAAAGTGAATGTCTGCCAATCGTTTGTCGAAGGAATATAAGGATGGAGTGGAAGATTTTATTGGGTTTGTAGTTGGGCATACAGCAAATCTTAGTAGAATCGTATGTCCGTGTTTAAGTTGTTGTTATACAAACAAAGTTAATGTTAAGGAATTGGAATGGCATTTAGTGAGCAATGGGATTGATCAAACTTATACCTATTGGACAAAGCACGGTGAGACAAGAGGTGAATCTTCGAATATGGGGAATAGTGAGAGATATGCGTCAGAGGACATCGGTACAGATACATATGATGGTGACCGTTTTGAAGAGATGGCAAATGCGGTTGAAGAAGATCTTCGTGATTGTCCTCAAATGTTTGAAAAGTTGATAAATGATGCGGAGAAGCCGTTATATGGCGGTTGTACTAAATTCACAAGATTATCAGCAATGTTAAAGTTGTTTAACTTGAAGTCGGGCAATGGATGGACTGATAAGAGCTTTACGAACTTACTCACACTATTGAAAGATATGTTGCCAAATGATAATGTGCTTCCTAGTCGGACATATGAGGCTAAACAAATATTACGATCTATTGGGATGAGCTATGAGAAAATACATGCTTGTCGTAATGATTGCATTTTATTTCGCAATAAATAGGCGTCGTTAAAGTCGTGTCCTAAATGTGAAGCCTCACGGTATAAGAAGGAAGATTCGGCTCCAGAGAAGGTTTTATGGTATTTTCCCATAATTCCCAGATTCAGGCATATGTATCGTAGTTCAGAAGATGCAAAAAACTTGACATGGCATGAGGATGAAAGGATTCAAGATGGCAAGTTACGGCACCCGACAGATTCTCCTCAATGGAAAAAAGTTGATATTGATTACCCTGATTTTGGGAATGAACCAAGAAACTTACGACTTGCATTGTCTACTGATGGATTTAACCCGCATGGTGTTCAGAGTAGCTCTCACAGTACATGGCCTGTGATTTTGGTGATTTATAACCTACCTCCATGGCTATGCATGAAGCGTAAATATATGATGTTGTCTTTGTTAATTTTTGGGCCGAAACAACCAAGAAATGATATCGATGTATACTTGGCTCCTTTAATTGAAGACTTGAAGCAAATGTGGGAGACAGGTGTAGTGGTGTATAATGGATATAGAGAAGAAAGTTTCACCTTGAGGGCTATGATTTTCGGCACAATTAATGATTTTTCAGCATATGGTAATCTGTCGGGATATAGTACCAAAGGCCAGTGTGCATGCCCTATCTGTGAAGATAATACAGATTGGATTCGGTTGGATCATGGTAAGAAGAATGTCTTCCTTGGGCATCGTAGATTTTTGAATCCAAATCACTATTATCAATCGTGGAGAAAGGCATTTAATGGGAATACAGAAGAACGTAGAGCTCCTTTGCCTTTGACAAGTGCACAACTATTTGAAAAAGTAAAAGATTTGAATATTAAATTCGGGAACCTTTTGCGGGAGACCTTGTCACATGAGGGTGGAAAAAATGGTCGATTTTCTTTGAGTTGCCATATTTGAAGTCATTATACGTAAGACATTTCATTGATGTGATGCATGTTGAAAAAAATATCTTTGATAGTCTCATTGGTACCCTACTTAATGTGCCCGAGAAGACTAAAGATGGCATCAAGGCAAGGCTGGACTTGGTTAGTATGGGATTGAGACGAGAGCTGGGACCCGTAAAGAAAGGGAAACGTCGTACATATCTACCTCCGGCTGCTCATACTCTATCCAGAAAAGAGAAAAAAGATTTTTGTAAGTTTCTTGATGGAGTTAAAGTTCTAGAGGGGTACTCTTCAAACATTAAGAACCTCGTATCGATGAAAGATCTTAAGTTAAAGGGTCTAAAGTCTCATGATTGTCATGTTCTCATGGAGAATTTGCTACCCATAGCTATATGATCCATTTTGCCCAACAAAGTGCGGTGATAACATCAATATTGTATCATTTTATTAAGGATAGTAGAGTGTAATTTGAATAATTATTGAATGGTTTCACATACAATTCACTCTTTTTTCATCTTAAATGTGCAGAAATAGAAATTAAGCAATATGATGAAGAAATGCAAGTTTGGGCTTAAAAATGGACTAAAAGAGGCCCATAATGCTAAACACGGCCTTTGCATAATATAATGAAGCATGTCCATGCTTATCTGAAGAAGCAATTAGCCACGAGCGCGCCTCACGCGCGTCCATGCACTCCCCGGATAGCTGGTTGGTATTTTAATCATATCTGGAGCTGTAGTTATCGGATTGAGGCGTTCTTTGTGGCGTTGGAAAGCTAAGAGAATTTCCTACAACTTCATCACAAATTAGATGACTTTAACATGTAGCACGGCCTCTTCATCATGGACCACGACCGTGCTCCACCAAAAAAAATCTCAGAAATTGATGTCGGCAAGCGTAGAGGCTGCGCAGACGAGTAAAACAGCCTGTAAAGGGAGCACGGCCTTGGAGCACGGCCGTGCTCAACCCAAAACTCAGCCTATAAAAGGAGCGCTCAGCAGAACATTTAAAAATACTCTGGGATCGACTTTCTCCCAAATTATTTTCTTCCCCTATAATATTTCAGTCTTATTTTACTAGTTTTAGTTGTTACTCTGTTTGTTTTTATATCTAGTTTATTATTTTCTTCTACTTAGTAGTGGAATAAAACCCCGTCACTAAGGTGATGGGGGATCTAATACTGTATCTGTGATCATTAAATAATTTATAATATTAGTACTTAATCTCTTCTATGATTAAATTATTTCTAGTGAATTTATTCTATAAGAACTGATCATTCTTTACTCAACTAATTAATTGTGTGGCGATCGTACCTTCAATTAGTTAACGGAACTCTAGGGATAATTGAATCTGCATGCTCTGCCGGATCAAGGATTGCGTGTTCATTTTCAGTCAGTCATTGAATTGATAAATCTATTGGTACTTTATGCTCTTTCTATTTACTTGCTTTGAATGATCAAACAAAGTAATAAATTAGAAAGAAGACCGTTAACATTGCATGATCATTGGGTGTTAATAGCTTTTGAATAAAGATTGGTAATCAGTTAGAATTATTGCTCTTATTATAAATTAGTCAGATACACAGATATACGCATTAGTGATCCCGTTACCTTGGTGACATTTATTTTATTTGCTTTGTTTTTATTTATTTTTATATGACTTATCTTTTACACACTCTTTGTGTAATTTCACTTCAACCATTTGTCTAAATAACAAATTAATCTAAGTAGAGCAGTATTCGTTTCAATTCCCTGTGGAGACGATAATCTTATATACTATAACTTGACGTTTAATCGTGCACTTGCGATTTTGACCGAACATGCGGAAGACAGTCCCAATTACCCGCGATAATTGGAAGGATAATGATCCATCTATGAAGGAGCTAAAAGATGAGATCTGGAATGAGATACAGGTATATAAATTAGTTAACATTTGCGGATTGTATTGTTTCTTAATTAATCTAAACATACTTATAGTCTGTCGTTTTGTTTATAATGTTTTTGCAAAAATCCTTTGATGTTGATGAGGCTCGAAAGAAAATTACATTTAGGATAGCTGGAAGAGCACACCGAACATTCCGAACTGCCTTGGGTCACAAGTGGTTGAGAGACAAATACGGGAACATCAATCATAAGCCTCCATCAATATATGCATCATTCATTGAACAAGATGATTGGAGCGCTTTTGTGAGAAAACGTACAAAAGATGAAGAATTTTTGGTATATACAATAATCTTTATAACTTGTATATATGATATTAAACCATGCATTGATATATTCTAATGTATTTATGTAGAGAATAAGCAATGAAAATCGTGAGAGAGCGTCAAATCCTCCCTATCCTTACAAAGCAGGGGTTAAAGGGTATCCCCGCATTGAGAAAGAAATGGTATGTACAATATCCTTAATTATAACTTGTTTTTAACGCATCTTTTGGTTTCTTTCTATTAGTAATGGTGAATTTCAATTTGTTTGGTGAATTTCAATTTGTTTGTTCATATGTACAGCTGTTGGAGGCAAGAGAAGATGTAATATCTCAATCAATTGATCGACATTTATTGTGGATAGAAGCCTGCCGAAACAAGGAAGGTCAGATTGAACATCCACCCACTAGGGAAGTGGCTGATAGAATTGTAAGTATGATTAACGTTTTCATTTGTTAATAATAGTGATAATATTTAAAAATATTTGTTAATAATAGTTGTGTGTCACAGGATACCCTATCACAGTCTATGTCACAAGGGGATGTATTAGATATGTCACAAGACATCCTTTCTCAGGCCATACCGATCAAGGAGTATCCTGGTTGGGTAAGGGGTATGGGATTTGGTGTCTCTCCAGGCGCTATCTTCGGATCACATAAGCGCACAAGACTCCATGCTGATGCTAGTGAAACAGAAGAATTGAGGAAAATGGTAGCTCAATTGTACAAAAAGGTTCAGGAATTGGAAGATAGCAAGAAGGATAAGGAACCAGTAGAGAAGGATGAGCATGAGTTACCTATCCCTAACCCAAATAGTGTTAGAGATAGTTGCACTATTGTGTCTCCCGAGGTAATAATCGTTAGATTTCTATCTATACTTGTATCACCTGAGTATTCAATGGTTTAACATATTAATATTTTTTTTTATCATTGGTTTAGGGCATTCATGAGTGCAGTCTATATTTAACAAGCCCAACGTAACGAATGGTCGGTAAGGAAATTTTATATAACGGACCAGGTGTGTTACTACACAACCTACCCTTACCTCCTAATCATGTGAAGGTTAGAGTTGACGTTGCATTTGAGGGGGATGCACCGTTGCCTGTACCACAGGAGGCGGCTGATGTGATGACAGTGGAACAGGCAATAGGTACCTATGTGGCATGGCCAAACCACCTTGTAGTTACAAGTGATACGGTACGTATATATTAAATTATATACTGCATATATTTATTAAATTAAGTGGTCACTAACTAATTAATGTATTGGAATGCAAAATATGTAGGTATCCCCAAGATCCAAACCCAAGGACAAGGGCAAGAGCAAGTAGTTTACAGCTAGCAAGAATGTTGGCAAGAAGCCAACAATTGGGTCATTTACATATTCGGTGAAGAAGGTGGTCGCATCTACCTCTCAGCCTCCTACAGCTCTTGCTACAGATTTTTTAATTTTTCTTAGAGTCCATGTGACAACAATGATGAAGGGGGAGGATACCATTAAAGTACCAATGGATAAATCAATTTTGGGTTATAAGCACGCATTAAGACTTGGTGCTAATGCTGAACTTCAAGAAATTCTTAATGATAATAAATGGCTAAGTCAAATTGTTATTAGCGTATATCTCAGGTACTGTATTCAACTTTAAAGTATCCAATGTTTTTTATTGTTTCAGCTAAATATTTATGTTATTGTTAATGTATTAATTTGTATACATGTTTTAATTTAAGGTACCTGTATCAAGAGATATTGGTCCCACAAGAACAAACTCAGAGGTTTGTGTTTTTGTGCCCACAACAAACCAATTTGCAAGTTTGGAATGCTACTGTATCTGAATATATAGTTCAGCGTTTGACATTGGCAAATCTTGAGTATGAGACTTTGTTTCTATCACCTTGCAACATAGTGTGAGTCATTTAATTTATACACATACACACACACACACACACACACACACACACACATATATATATATATATATTGAAATGTGATTACCTGCTTATGATTTTTTCCTCCAATATTTTTGTAGGGATCATTGGTTATTGATAGCAATTAATCTTAATCAAAACATTGTGTACTATTTGGATCCATTGCATGTACACTTCAGCCTGCACAAAAAATTGAAAGAGACATACAATCAGTAAGAGAGAGAGAGAGTGTGTGTGTGTGTGTATATATGAATTTTCTTAATATATATATATGAATATGCACTTTTATGCATGTATTGGATTGATTATCGTTATGAATCCGAAATTGGATATTGGAATGCTGAATTTATTATGTTTAAGAAATGTGATTGATTTGTTTTTAATGACTTAAGTGTTTACAGATATTGTAATGTTAAAGTTTTTATTTGTTTATGTTTGGTGAATTTCAATCCTTGTGCTGGCTGGTATGGTATTTTATGTTGTTACAGGTGTTGTATAAATTTTGGAATATCCATATTTTAGGGGAGACTCTGTCAAAATTTTGTTAGAAATTTGATATAGTTTGTGTGTTGATGTTAAGAGCAGTCGTTATGAATGTATTGGATATATATTGAATAATTTTTTTTTGATTTTGCACTTAAGGCTATCCTTGTTCATCGAACACTAAATGTCAAGTCTCGGTTTTCTAAATCAACGACACCTAAATGGATACCGATAAAGGTATTATACCAAATTTTTTATGCAATTATTTAAATTACCAAAATAAAAGCAATTAATTTCATATTTGTTGTTTTATAGTGTCCTCGCCAACTGAACTCTGATGATTGTGGCCGGTATATATTGAAGTTTCTCAAGGATATTGCCATTCATAACCAAACACAAATTCCAACGGAGGTATGTATATGTAATAATTAATTTCGAAGTTTATATAATTTTTTTACTTTTACACATACCATTTGGAAGCATGTGTTCAATTCTAACTTGATTTAATTTTCATTTCACAATACTTTCTTGATTGTCAATTCGACACATATCCTGATCATACCATATTCAAGGAAGAGTGGTGTCGATATTTTGTTACGAATTTTATTATGTATAGGCACATAGAAGAAGAAGAAGAAGAAGAAGAAGAAGAAGATTAGTGTGTAATGTTTAGGTACTAGCATAATATGTGTTATTTTTTAGTTAATGTATTTTAATGTTTTATTTATGATAGTTTTGTTAATATTTGGCTGAGAATTATTTCATGTAATGTTAAATTTGGATTTTGTGAGTTTTGATATTGGCACAAATTTGAGTGTTGATGATTATTTTGGTGTGCAGTAACCACTATATGCATAGGTATGTGAATATGACCCAAAAAAACATTATTGAAAATAAGTAGCGCTTATTATGACAAGTGCTACTTATTCCTTGAGAATAAATAGCGCTTTGTAAAGGAAGCGCTACTTATTCTCAGGAATAAGTAGCACTTCCTAAAGAAAGCGCTACTTATTCTCAAGGAATAAGTAGCGCTTCCTAACTAAGCGCTATTTATTCTCAATTTTAAATATCGTTCAACAAACGTTATTTATTGAAGATACAATCAGTAGCGGCCCGATATATAGCGCCTTTAAGCGCTATTTAAGGCCAAAAAAGCGCTATTTATTCCCTTTTTTTGTTGTAGTGTTCCTTTATTTTTTCCAATTCTTTACTTTAAACACATTTACTTCCCACGCATTCTCGATGTTTATTTCAATAATTTTTGTTTCATTTCATTTTCATTTTTCGCACAAAACAGTTTACTTACTTTTCGATCGACGTGAAACTTGTGCCTATTTGAACCTGTTAGTTGGGGTCAACCCTTTAAAAACTTGATTCGACGTTTCAATTATTTTTTAATCAAATTTTGGTCTAAACAAACAGTATTTTCTTCATTGTATTAATTTGCAATTTTTTAACATCCATGGTATATGTTGAAAGTAATTCAAACTAATTAGTTGGTATAGTTGTTATGTTAGTAGTTAAGTGCTAATAGGGATGTTGTGTTGGAGGCCCAATGTGATGTGTGATCCAATATGTGGATTATTAGTGTGTGTACATAAACATGTCTTTAGTTCAATAAAATTTACAGCTTTCATATTATTCATTCTCTTTTAGTTTTCTATCTCTCTTAATTTCATTTGTGTGTATGAGTGAAACACTATGTGTGAGAGTGCAGAAATATAATTTCTGCTCCAACAAATGGTATCTAGAGCTATAACTATATTGGGAGAGTCCATAGAGATGGAGAGTATGTGTGAGGATCTTTCAATCCCTCTACCAGTTCTTGATGCCAAGAACTTCAATCATTGGGTTATGAAGATGAGAGTGGTCTTCAATTTTCATGAAGTGCTGGAAATTGTGGAAGAAGGGATCCTAGGCGTGGAAGGGAGTGCTTCTAAGAAGTAAGATTCATTTGCTCTCTTCATCATTCAACAGTGTGTGAATTATGAAAATCTTAGGCTTATTGGTGCTGCCAAGAATGCTAAAGAGACATGGGATAGATTGCAACAAACCTACCAAGTTGTTGTAAAAATGAGTGACAACGGAAAAGGAAAGTGCAAAAGCAACACAGAGAAGAGGAATCAAAATATCAGAAAGGTTTCAGAAAATGGAAACCATTATGTGCAAGAAAATCAAACAGAAATTTCTGAGTTTTCTGTTCTACAACCAGATGGCAAATGCGAAATTGGAGGTGAACTACAAGCTGATAAAGAAAGGAACACAGAATCAAGATCAGAAACCGATCTTGGAGAAACAGAAACGAAAAGGGAGAAGAAACTGAAGAGTGTATCAAAATCAAGACAAAGAAAGGGACAAGTGCAACAGCAACAGGATCGGTGTGCACTAATCAATTTGACGATCGTTGGGCTTGCAAACAGCGATCTTGAGACTTCACTGTCGAGTACAGTGAAGCAGAGGGGAAGAGTGGAGTTGACGAGGTTGAGGCCGCCATGGAAGCCACCAAACACAGGTTCATGTGTTGTACCAAGGGGAGAATCCATTGGAGTAGGGTTTATTGTGCCTGTGGCTGCCAAGGTTTCAGATTTGGGGGAATTTTCTGAAGCTAGGGTTTTCAGAAATAAGAGTTGTGAAAATGAAGACCCATGGTGTTTTGGGGAATTTTCAAAAATTAGGGTTTTGAGAAATAAGATTTTCGAACGTCGTAGAGTCCCCGGTAGTGGCCTCAACGATTACAAGTATTACATCCATTACACCGAGTTCAATAGGAGGCTTGATGAGTGGGTGAAGCTTGAACATCTTGATCTTGATTCGGTGGAGGCAGTTGTTGATGAGAAAGTGAAGGAGAAGGGGGCAACAAGTTTGAAGATAACACGCCACCAAAAAAGGAAGATCGATGAGACACATGTGGAGGGCCATGAAGAGCGTGATGCTACCAGTCTACGAGAACACGGGGAGTCAGCTTCGATTCACTGAGTTGCGATGGAAGGAAATGAAAAGGGAATATGGAATTCCAAAACGAAGACCGCAGCTCCAACTCGTGTCAAGTGGGGGAAGGTGCTGGAAACTGGGTCAGGATCTTTGTTTTTGAAATTGTGGGCCAAGTGGGTCTTTCCAACAGTGGGCTACGTGGGCTGTCCAAAAGGGCCCAAGTTATTCTATACTGGGTGTGGGCTATGTACTGTGCAAAAGAATTTTTAGGTTGGGTCCCATAAATCAATTGGGTCAATTTTAATTTTACTTGTTGACTCATTGGATCAAGTCCAATTCTGGAAAAATTTAAAGCGGGATCCAGGAGGTGATGCTCAAGTGAAAATGTGTTGTGTGCTAGTAATTGTGTACTACTAATTGTTTGTGTCAATAATGTGTGCATTTAAAAAAAATGCAATTTAGTGAATAAAATTTGGTGTAATTAGGGTGTTTGAATTACAGGGGAGTGTTGAAAGTAATTTAAACTAATTAGTTGGTATAGTTATTATGTTAGTAGTTAGGTGTTAATGGGCCTGTTGTGTTAGAGGCCCAATGTGATGCGTGATCCAATATGTGGATTATTAGTGTGTTTGTGTATATAAACATATCTTTAGTTCAATAAAATTTACAGCTTTCATATTATTCATTCTCTCTTAGTTTTCTATCTCTCTTAATCTCATTTGTGAGTGTGAGTGAAACACTATGTGTGAGAGTGCATAAATATAATTTCTGTTCCAACACTAACACTATGTAAATCTAAACGAAAAATGAACGAAATATAAATGGTCCTGCAGACTCTAAATTTCAGTGACCTTCGATGTAGTGATTCAAAGTCTGGAAGTTCGTGGTGGGTCACACTGTCGAATGGTGATTGGGTTCCTCGCGATGGAGGAGGAGGTGGCTTGACTGGTTGTCTATGGCGGTTTTTGTGGTGATTCCCGTATGGTGCGAGAGTTTGGAGCCAATTTGTGGAGGTGGCTTTGGGTTTGTGAAGTTTTCATATGTGTGTTTTTTTAGGAGTCATGGCGGAGAAGAAAGGGAAAAATGCTTTCCTATTTTAACTCTTATTTTTTATTATTATTTAATGTATTACAATGTTCAGATCGGTTGTGTAAGAATGAGTTTTTAGGTATATGTCTATGCAAGTATGAATAGGTGGCTTCTACGATGAACCACTATATCATGTGGTTCACCGGCGGACTATTGGATCAAGGGCTCTGATCTCACCCTCACTCAAATTACATCTACCCCTACCCCACACAATCATTGCCTCCACCCTTCCCCCACCTCTCCCCGACGAGAACCAGCAACAGCCACGTTGTTGGCGATGCGGCTACGCCGTGGAGCATGAGACTGCACGGTGATTTCACGACGACTGCAATGGATCCGAGCGGAATCAATTTCGAGACTAAGGGCTCTTGCAAGAACCAAACATTATCGGATTGATTTCTAACATTGCCCCTCTCTTTCTTTTTCCTTTTTTATGTCAGCGCACCATTCTTAAGCTTATCGTTTTCTCTTCTCTTGCCATGGATTCTAACTTTATTTTTGATCCTGTAGTTATATATTATACCATGTGGAAAAACATGCTTTAGAAATTTTTGCCAATAATCATGCAAACCAACTCTGGGAAACTTGGAGTGAATTTCCCAATCTTAGTTTTATGTTTGATTATTCAAATAGTTATGTTTCAGCCTCATTACTTGGGTGCAATTTTTGCGAGGAAAGCTTAAATTTTTTTCTTCTTCCAGTAACAGCAAGTAAAAAATTTCTCAAGTTTCAAATATGGGGTGTGATTGTAGCTGAACAAAGGGAACTTGGTCATCAGCGGTAATAAAAGGTTTGGCCTTTTTGGGGATGGTTTTTTGGGTGTCACGGGCGGAAGATTTCTAGATAAGAAGGAGAAGATGTCTTCATTGCGGCGGTTCCGATGGTGGTTTGGCGGTGGGTTAGGGTCCTGTTTGAGGGAGGGGAGGGAAGGGATTTTAATGGAGGGGAAGGGAGGGAAAGAAAGGGGAGAGATTTAATTTATTTTTGTGTTTAGTTGAGAGTAGGGGACGGAAGCCTTTACATGTTTGGTTCAGGAGAGAAGGGAGACATTTTAATAGAGGAGAGTGATTAATTTAATTGTCTATCCTTATAGTCTTTTATATCATATTATATATAAGGATATTTAAGTAATTTTATTTTAAATTATTTAATCTCCTCTCCTCTCCCCTCCGAAAAACCCCACTTATGGAGGGGAGCAAAAATTGGCTTAGGATGGATTTTGCTCCCTTCTACTCCCCTCTTCTGAAAAAAATTGAACTAAACAAACATAATTTAAAATAATCTTTCCCCTCTCCTCCCCTCCTTTCCAAAACCCCTAACCAAACGGATCCTTAAAGAAAGGGAAACAGTAAAGAAAGAAGAAGTGAAAGAAAAAATATTCGATGTAGGTGGTGTATCGTAAGATCCAATAAAACTATTCGATCTAATGGTTTTTAATCGTAGTCTACTGTAAACCACTTAATTACTAGTTCGCTGTAAAATTATTGAACTATTTATCAAAGTTCATTCATATACAAAATCTTAGCTTCAAATGTTGGTCTAGCATTTAACAAAATCCAAGTGTAATAATTCACGAATAGTTTTAACTCAGGTATACCCCTAAACTAACATTTCACAATAGGTGTAAAATAATAGAGAGAAAATAAAATACTTTTCTCTAAACCTAGATGGTATCAGAGCTTCGGCACTATCCTCTTTCAATCATGGTGAAGACGGCGATGACCAATGCTTCCACAAACACGATCAACACCTCAACAGAAGATCCAAAAGTTGTTCATTCAGGGTCTTCCAAATCCCCATTCAATGCTGTCTCACAAAACCCAAACCTACAGCTCACCGTGCATCAACTCAATGGTAAAAACTACAGAGTGAAATCCATCTGTGAAGTAGGCCATAGATGGGGAAGGAAAAATGAGCTACCTTACTGGAGAGATTAAGCAGCCAAAGGAGGACCCCTCTTTCACAAAATGAAAGTCCGAAAACTCACTCATTGCGGTCTGGTTAATCAACTCACAAAATGGATGCTTTAAAGTTGGAATATATTATAAACTAGTTATTTTTCAATTTCATGGAAATGGAATATTATCTGTACATGTTTCTTGTCTAAAATGAATATTAAAATGACTACTTTCATAAAAAATTTGTAGCTATTTCTTTCTTCGTAACATTTACAAATTTCAATAAATCTCCACTTATTTAGTGTAAAAAAAAAAAAAAGATGAATACAATATTTTCCCATTACTAACTCATAAAAATTTAACATGAGAATATGAGAAGAGAATAAAGAGATAGACACAAATGTGTCAAGAAGAAAAAAAAAAAAACAGAAAGACAAACAATGTTACAGCCAAACAATTTAACAGAATCTAACTAAAATAATTCACGAATAGTTTAACTCATTTATACCCCTAAACTGACATTTCAAAGGTGAGGGAGGGATTCAGATCCATGGCATTGGGAACAAAATCCTTTATTGACAGTCAGAACAAGAGGATGAACCATCCTAATGTCTCTAGTGTGAGGGATCAACAAAAATGAACTTTCTTATTTCTATAAGCTCATGTGATCCATGCTATTGCTCTTGGTTTACAGACAACTACATTGATATAAGTAAAAGGTGCTTTGGATGCAAGTGGTTCCAAGTTAATGCCTGATAAAAAGGAGCTTAATAGCTTGACTACACTGTATACCAGCAAAACAATCACAAATATGAAACTATTTTGCCAACACATCTGTATCACGAATAATCTTCATGGAAGGAAGAACAATTGCAGCCACTGGTTTATCTTCATACCCACCACCTTCGTCAATTATCAACCTATAGCCTTCTACATGAAGTTTTCCATGGTGACCACTAACAATGATGGTTGGACTTGCACTTAGTTCCTACAAGAAAACAGTAAGCCAATTTATTTGAAGAAGCTGCAAAAGCAACTGAAGAACAAAAAATGTTGCAGTAATATGGTAATAAGTAGCAAGGTATCACCTCTGGAATATCCCATACATTCTTTCTACCACTTAGCGCCTGCACCTTAGGTATACGAGTATCCTGAGCTTTCAAAATTTTCAATTGCTCTTTCACATCTACACCTTTCTCCAAACCAGCATGAACAGCAATCAACTTGCAGCACTTAACTCCATCATCATCAGTGTTCATAAAGACATCATCCTAGTAAAACATGATCCAAAGAGCTTTCAGCAGTTGTTCACATCGGTTTGCAAACGAAACAAGGATTGTTGTTCTAAGGGACAAACCCTGTAACTTAGAAATCTATGTCATTTGAAATATAGAGGCAAAGAAAAGTAAGCACCACCTCTTCATGAACCCAAACCAAATCAGCAAGAAATTTCTTATGCTCGTCAGGAACTGCCTTAACCAAATCTGCATGCAATGAACCGCCCCTTAAGCCCAGGATCTAACAAAAAACCAATTTTCAAGAAAGGGCTAATAACACCTTTTTTTTCATTTATTTAAAGGAGGGAACAATAGTGGTTCCCCACTTCCCCCCTATATGACTCGAACACAAGTCCCTTTGGATGTAGGTGAAGCGTCTTACCTTACCAGCTAAGCTGCACTTCGTTGTCAAGTATCATTTATTTATAGCTCAAAAAATCCCTATGCTATATAAAGTATAAACAAAATTCAACCACACCATTCAAACAGAACCTTAAGTCAGAACCAATAAAACAAAACAAATTTCACAAACACCTCAATGTTTTCTTCACTTCTCTTCAAACCCCCCAACATATCAAATACCCATTTCTACCAAACAACCACGACATATGAAAATACCACAATTAAGAAAAGAGTAACTTTAATATAAACTCAGTATATAACGTATATTCACAATTCAAAACATAATTTTAAAACTAAAATTACAGTACATAATAAAATTCAATGATAGATGACCATAGTGGCTATACCATGAACTTCAGCCTCTCATAACATACTTCTTCACGAAACCCAAACAACAATAATCTAAATTAAGTTAAAATGTGCAAATTAATCAATTATTTTTAGAACCAAATACAACAATAACCAAATCATTTTTCCCACTAAGTGAAATTGGTTACATGAATTAAATTTATTAATAAAATGAATCAAATATCCCTTCTAGTGCAGCTTCGGTATGAGTAAAAAAGAAAGATTAGCCATTAGAAAAATTAAGGAAGTTTAAGAAAAGCATACCAGCGGAACCATGGGGAACACCATAGGACTCAAATGTGGGTGCAGCATCGTAAATCGAACCCTGATACTCTGTGCCCTTAGCAACATTGACTTTGACCTTGATGGTACCAGCCCACCTTCTCCCTTGCAGGTGCATCTTCTCATGCCCATCGGCCTTGAACCATCCTTCTCTCTCCTCGCTCTCCTCGAACTCCTTCCATCCCTCCGAAAACTCGGACCCGTCGGGGGGCGGCGGGAGGAGGCGGAGGAAGGCGGCGAAGGCGAAGTCGTGGTTGCCGGAGAGGAACACGTGTCTCTGATTCGGGTAGCGGGAGGGTAAGGCTATCAGGAAATCGATGACTTGGCGCGTGTGATGGCCTCTGTCGCAGTAGTCGCCCAAGAAGATTATCGTGGCGGTTTCGAATTCTGATGGGTCGATGCTGTTTTCGAGGTTCGACCAAAGGTTTTGGAGCTTCGTGATGAAGCCATGGATGTCGCCGATGCAGCATACAATTCTCGATTTCGGGGACTCCGACATTGCTGCTTCTTGTATGCTTTGGATCGATTTTGTGAGGTTCGGTTGTATAGAATTTGATTTGATAATTTATTTTTACTTTTTTGGTAAATTTATTTATTTTATCTTCCACTGGAGGAGGAGATTTTTTTGCGCATTGGGCTAAGGCCCAAAAGGAGGAGATTCTAAATGCATTGTAATTCGCTTAAAAGGGGTGTGTTGACCAATAGGGGGTATTGACCCAAAAAAAAAGACCAATAGGGGTGCAGTGCTTTTGTGGTGGCCTTTGAATAACATTTCAAGCGAAAAATTAACGGATTTATGAATTCCTGTATGAGATGGTGACAAATGACACGGATTAAAGACGAAGGTTTGTTAAGCAATGATGGAAGTGTTTTGCATTCTTCATAAAATAAAACTTGTACAGCTGATGAGTTAAATTGCCATCAGCTAGTGCAGATTCAAATGATTTGCACCTTGTTCGGTAATGCTAGTTTTCTTCTGTGCTTTAAACCATCATATTCTTAAGTCAGCTTTATAAAAATCCCATTCAATTTTTTCAATCCTAATTAAACTCCTGTTGGGATTCTTATTTTTTTGTTGATATAGCAGTAACTTGGTAAGATATTGCCAGGACATAGGCATACCAGTAACAAAATTCTTTAATTTACACCAGCATAGGAATTGAACGATTATGGCTTTTTTGGTTCAGAGGAATTTATCTTCTTTTAGATTGCGACTATCAAGTTGCCATATAACCTGAACTTCCTACACCTTTACAAGGCACATTTTACCATGTTATAATCAAAACTAATTTACAACAGAGGCTTACATAACTGTTACAGGTTGACCCGTGAAGCATCGAGCCAAAAACAAGGGAATTCATAAGAAGAATGCCACTCTTGCCCAAAGAGCAGGCTTTTTAAAACAACTCAAATTCCACCTGCTCTCCCGTTGTTTCACACTCTAAATACTTACCACCCTGGCCTTGTGGCTGTGCGAAAATGTCTGAAACTCCAAACTCAAACTCACAAAGGTCTGGAAGTTCTGGTGGGATAGCACAACGTATTAACGCCCAATTAAGGCCCTCAAAGAAGGGATGCTGCTTAATCTCGGCGGCTCCTTTCTCTGAACCCAAACGGTTTTCAGGCTCTTTAACTAACAACCCTCTAATGAGATCCCTCGCTTGGAAACTAACAAATGGACTGTCAGGGAATCTGAGACCTTGCAACACGACGTTGGCTAATGTTTCTTCATTATTAGAACCTTTAAAGGGTGTTCTACCATATAAAAGCTCATAAAGAAAAACACCAAATGTCCACCAGTCCACTGCAGCTCCATGTCCCTCTCCTTTGATGATCTCAGGCGCTAGGTATTCATGAGTACCAACAAACGAATTTGATCTCGCATCCGTGGGCTCAGCCACGAGCTGTGGCAATGATCTGATCTGAGCAGCAGGATCAGCTTTTACTTTCCTTGCTTTTGCTGCAGGAGGTAAGAATCTGGGGCTGAAGCATGGAACTTGACAAGATGGTTCAGTGCAGAATGGCTCAATGCAACTCGACTGTGCACAAGGACCAGAAATCTTGGCAGGATCCATATCACAAGATGACTTCAGAAGCATTGGGCTAACATCACACCGGAGTGACAGGTCAAAATCTGTGAGCATAATGTGGCCGTCTTCTCGAACAAGAATGTTTTCAGGTTTCAAATCACGGTATACAACTCCAAGCATGTGCAAGTACTCCAAAGCAAGAAGGACTTCAGCAACATAAAACCTACATGTACAAAGGTTCTGGTAAATACAAAATCACATTCCAATATTTGTTTTCAGTTAGCGAACAAGATTGGCTTACACTAAGAAAAAATGCTGATAAAATAACCCATTTAATTCGAAGCAATTTGCAACTTGATGCTATCATACAGTGCACAAGTGACATTATATATTTGCTAAACAATTGAATGCATATACAGGGTCAGTTATTAATCAACACTAACAGCAACCTGTGGCGATGCACAAAATTTTAATAAAACTGTTTTGATGGATTTTTTTCAAAAAAAATAAAAATAAAATTATTTGCTTTAAATTTTTAAATTAGCTTAGTCTTGATCATGAAAGGGAAAGCAATAATTCTTTGAAAGTTTAATATACGCAGACAAGAAACAGACATTTGACGACAAAATAGTGCGAACTGAGCATATAAACAGACAATTAGTTATGTGGATTCTTTCAAAAAACATAACAAGATATAGACCGTAAACAGTTGACAGATGTTATATTTCATTAGATTACAAGGGTGGTCAAGCACTTCTAAAATTTCTCGATCACTATATATATATATATATATATATATATTGTGCAGTTTTTGTTACAAATATGACATATAAGACCTTTGCATATAAATAGCATATCTTTTTTAACCGTATTCAACGAACACGGGGGTAAAAATCAGATGAAAAAGCAGAAAAATCAACTTTACTATTTTGAATGACATGCATTGCACTATTTGCAAAAACAGTGTCATACTCCTGTTGCTATGCTGCATGGATGAAGTAGAAAGCCATATATTAATATATGTATAAGCTGACACATCAAAAACTGCCGCCAGAAAGCAAATGGCTATTTGACATATTTATGAAAGTTCTGGCAACAACCAAACCATGCTTCCGCCATATGGTGCAAGAGGAAGTTGTTATTATCAAACACAAATCAATAATTGAAACAACCTTTTTAATGCAAAAAAGTGGCATTCAAGAATAGAGATTGCACTAGCTAGAAGTGAATGCTGCAGCAAGGATAAAAAAATTTAGCTTGCAGTAGCAGACTAGCAGTGACAAACTGGTGGTTTGGTAGGTGAATAGAGGTGGAAGAGGAAGGACATCTTTTGCAGAAGCATGGCCACTGCAAGATCAAGGAGACAGCAGTAGCAATATGATATTTACCTCAAAGAGCCTTGTGAATCGGTAACTGAAGTCACTAACCAGGCGGCCAGTCAGAAGCCTATGGGCTATGACATAGCCCACAATAGACCTAGACCATACCAAACCTATTTACTCTATAAACTAAATCAAAACTTTTTTAAAAGCTTATTTAAATAAAAAATAAAGGTTGTAAGCTATCCAAAAAGCCTTTTAGTTTTAATAGAACGGCCTGTTGAAGTATAAATAATATTAATATGTACTATATGTTAATCAGGGATTAATTGTTTCCTATTATATGTTAGTCAACCCTTTAATTGTATATATCTATTTAGTTTCCCTAATTTAGGCTAGCAAAATCAGGCAATACAATATTTGTAATTATTAGTTGTAAATGCCTATAATGGCTCATGTATTATTTATAGTGGAAATACAATGAAGAATGGCATCAAGCCAGAAATTATTGACATGGTATCAGCTTGGTCGATCAAACCTGTGCAGTCTAGTTGCAATCCTAATTTTCCCGCCGCTGTTTGGTTCTCGCTGACCTGCGAGATCGTGATTCTTGGTTGGGTTCCAGTTTGGTTCTCACTGTTGTGATCGTGATTCCGCGTGTGCTTCTGCTCTGCTCTACTGCAGTTCGTCTTCTCCGTGCGTGAGTTCTGCTTCTGCTCGCTAGTCCCGTATGCGAGTCCTGTTTGCGTTCCTGCTTGGCGTTCGTTCGCGTGCTTCTGTTCGCACGCCCTGTTGTGCTTTCCGTTCGCGAGTCCGACTCCTGCTTGCGAGTCCTGTTCGCACTCCTACTTGTTCTCGTTTCGCAAGACCTGTCCGTGATTCCTGGTGCTGTCATGCATAGTGTTCGCGAGTTTTGTTTGCTTGCTCCAGTTTCTGGTGTTGTGATTTTGCGGTTCGCTCTCTGTTGTTCGCTACTGCAACATTGCTTCATGGCCTCGAAAAAGGAAAGAGATAATTTATGTGTCCGCTTCACCGGCAAGAACTATGGATGAGCTCTCCAAGGCACCGACAGATAAAGCTGCTCTAGATGCGTGGGAAGTAAAAGACGCGCAAATTATCTCATAGATTCTCAGCTCTATTGATCCCCAGATGATCAATAATTTGCGCTCTTTTACAACTGCTAAAGAAATGTGGTATTATTTGAAGCGTATTTATAACCAGGACAATACGGCCAAGTGCTTCCAGTTGGAGCTAGAGATAGCCAATTACAAACAAGGTAATTCTTCCATTCAAGAATATTATTCTGGTATTTTGAATTTGTGGACAGAACACTCTGCTATTATATATGCTGTTGTTCCCAAAACTTCACTCTCAGTTGTCCAAGATGTCTACGACACCAATAAGCGGGATCAATTTCTCATGAAACTTCGCCCGGAATTTGAGGCTGTGAGAGGTGCTTTGCTGAATAGGAATCCCGTTCCTTCTTTGGATACATGTGTTGGCGAACTTCTCAGGGAGGAGCAACGTATCCTTACCCAAGGAACCATGTCTCATGATGCTGTCCTTTCCGAACCTGTGACGGTTGCATATGCTGCTCAAAGTAAAGGCAAAAGACGTGATATGCGACAGGTCCAATGCTTCTCTTGTAAACAATTTGGACATGTTGCTCGTAGTTGCACTAAGAAATTTTGCAATTACTGCAAGTAACAGGGTCATATCATCTCTGACTGTCCCACGCGTCCTCCACGACCAACACAGCGTCTGGTGCAAGCATTCCATGCCACTACCAGCTCCGGAGTTGGTCCTTCCACCACTGGTGCATCTGATGGTGGTGCTCTATAGCCTGAAATGATTCAACAAATGGTACTTTCTGCCCTTTCAGACTTGGGCATTCAGGGTAAGTCTTCTAATGTTTCTCGTCCATGGTTTCTTGATTCTGGTGCATCGAATCACATGACGGGTTCCTCTGAATACTTGCACAATTTACATTCTTATCATGGTAATCAGAAAATTCAAATTGTTGATGGTAATACTTTATCTATCACTAATGTTGGTGACATAAATTCTGATTTTCGGAATGTGCTAGTATCACCTGGACTTGCCTCTAATTTATTGTCTGTTGGTCAATTGGTGGACAACAATTGTAATGGTAATTTTTCTCAGGCTGGTTGTCTTGTGCAGGAGCAGGTGTCGGAGAAGGTGATCGCGAAGGGGCCTAAAGTGGGACGATTGTTTCCACTCCAGTTTATTTCCAGTCATTTATCTCTTGCTTGTAATATTATTTTGAATTCCTATGAGGATTGGCATAGAAAATTGGGCCATCCAAACTCTGCTGTTTTGTCTCATTTATTTAAAACTTGTTTTGTTGGGTAATAAACATGTTGTTTCTACTTCCTGTGTTTCATGTTCTGTTTGCAAATTGGCCAAAAGTAAAACTCTTCCTTTTCCATCTGGTGCTCATCGTGCTTCCACTTGTTTTAAAATGATTCATAGTGATGTTTAGGGTATGTCTCCTGTAGCTTCTCCTACTCACTATAAATATTTTGTCACATTTATCGATGATTACAGTCATTTTACTTGGATATATTTTCTTCAATCTAAGGCTTAAGTCTTTCCAATGTTTAAGAAATTTTTGGCATATGTTGAAAATCAATTCCAAGCTTGCGTTAAAATCTTTCGCTCTGATTCTGGTGGTGAGTACATGTCCCATGAGTTTCAGGGGTACTTGCAGCAAAAAGGCATTGTATCTCAATGTTCCTATTCCATATACACCCCAACAAAATGGGACCGTAGAGCGAAAGAATCGTCACTTGCTTGATGTGACGCGCTCATTGCTTCTTCAAGCATCTGTTCCACCTAGATTCTGGGTTGAAACTTTGTCCATGGCTGTCTTCTTTGTCAATCGTCTTCCATCTACGGTTCTTGATCTTGACTCCCCTTTCTTTCGTCCTTTTAAGACTCATCCAGATTATCTTGATTTGCATACCTTTGGGTGTGTACGTTTTGTCCACTTACCTCAGGTTGAACGACATAAGCTTGGAGCACAATCTGTCCAATGTGCATTTATGAGTTATAGTAACGCTCACAAAGGTTTTTTTGTTATGATACTACTAACCATCGCTTCCGTACTTCCAGGAATGTGACCTTCTTTGATAATTAGTTTGTGTTTCCTTGTCTTTCTTCTAACTCTAATGGCGTTGCTACTCTTCCCAACTTTTCTATTGTGCCTTCATCTATAGAACGTTTTAAACCAGGTCATATATATGTCAGACAACCCAGACAGCAGCCTCCCACACCCCTTCTCGATGTTGATCCGCCACCTGAACCTGTGCCAATGGTACCACGGCGCTATGGCAGAGCGTCCTAACCACCTGATAGAAATTCACCGGAAAGGTATGATTCCTCACATACTTCCCTCACTGCTACTCTCTCTGGCATATCTATTCCTACATGTTACTCACAAGCAGTTAAGGATGTGTGTTGGATGAAAGCAATGCAAGATGAACTCCAGGCTCTTCAAGACAATTTTACATGGGATATTGTCCCTTGCCCATCTAATATCAAACCCATAGGCTGCAAATGGGTGTACTCTGTGAAACTGCATTCTGATGGTTCCCTAGACCGTTACAAGGCTCGCCTAGTTGCCTTGGGGAATAAGCAAGAATATGGATTGATTATGATGAAACGTTTGTGCCCGTGGCAAAGATGACAACTGTCAGAACAGTGCTCTCTATTGCTACTTCTAATAGCTGGTCCCTCCATCAAATGGATGTAAAGAATGCATTTCTTCATGGTGATCTGACAGAAGACATTTATATGACTCCTCCTCCAGGTCTATTTTCATCATCTAAAGGTGTGTGCAAGCTCAAACGCTCATTATATGGTTTGAAACAGGTTCCCAGAGCATGGTATGAAAAAATTTTCTACACTTCTTGGGTTTTCCTTTACTCAAAGTCAATATGACTCATATCTGTTCATTCATCGCACGCCGACTGGCATTGTTCTTCTACTTCTCTATGTTGATGATATGGTCATTACGGGTTCTGATCAAGAATCCATCCAACAACTGAAACAACAGTTACAGGCCTCATTTCATAAGAAAAAGATCTTGGTAATCTGCACTATTTCCTAGGTCTTGAGGTTCATTCCACCTCTGAGGGCTTATTTCTACATCAGCACAAGTACAGCGAGGATTTAATTGCTCTGGCCGGTCTCCATTCAGCTAATCCGGTGGATACTCATCTCGAGGTTAATGTTAAATATCGTTGTGATGAAGGAGATCTTTTGCCTGACCCATTGTTGTATCGTCAGCTAGTGGGTAGTCTAAATTACCTCATTATTACATGCCCTGACATCTCATTTGCAGTTCAGCAAGTCAGTCAATCCACGCACTCACCTCGTCATCTTCATTTGGCTGCTGTTCGTCGCATAGTTCGATACTTGGAAGGCACCTCTCAACGGAGTCTCTTCTTTCCCTCTGGGACGACCCCTAAATTGATTGCTTACAGTGATGCTGATTGGGCAGGGTGCCCTGATACTCGTCGATCTGTCACAGGTTGGTGCATGTTTCTTGGTTCTGCATTGATTTCTTGGAAGAGTAAGAAGCAAGCACGAGTCTCTAAGTCCTCCACTGAATCTGAGTACCGAGCCATGTCTACTGCTTGTTCTGAAATAATTTGGCTTAGGGGTCTTTTGGCTGAGCTTGGATTTCCTTATTAGACTGAGACCACACCTCTCTATGCTGACAATACAAGTGTCATTCAGATTGTTGCCAATCCAGTTTTTCATGAGCGCACAAAGCATATCGAAGTGGATTGTCATTCTATTAAGGAGGCCTATGATAATCATGTTATTTCACTTCCTCATGTCAACACTCAATTGCAGGTTGCGGATATTCTTACCAAGGTTGTTCCTCGCCCGCGGCATCGGTTTCTTGTTAGCAAATTGATGCTCCTTGACTAGCCGCATCAATTTAAGGGGGGATGTTAATCAAGGATTAATTGTTTCCTATTATATGTTAGTCAATCCTTTAATTGTATATATTTAGTTTCCCTAATTTAGGCTAGCAAAATCAGGCAATACAATATTTGTAATTATTAGTTGTAAATGCCTATAATGGCTCATGTATTATTTATAGTGGAAATACAATGAAGAAAGGCATCAAGCTAGAAATTATTGACACTATATAACCATTACTTATTGACCTATTTAAAGATTTAATCATCTTGACCTATACAAAGATATGAGCTTACAAGTCTATTAAGAGATAGGCTTATGGCCAAATAGGCTTTTAGGCCAAGTCAAACTTCCAAAAAGGCCAAGTCAAGCCTTGAAAGTAAACCTACATATAGATTAGACTTGGGCTTTACGTTTGAGAGGCCAAGCTAAGTCATAAAACATTTGACCCGGCCTAGCCTATTTTTACCCCTATTGGCAAGATGTCATCATCTAACTCTTTCTGTTCTATCAGTTTTATTATAGGAAAGAGAGAAGTTTCTGTCCAGAAAGAGCGAGTGGATACTTAACCAAGTAATCATGAAGCAAACTAAAAGTGAAACAAACTGCACTATTCATAGCCTCAGGATTTCAAAGGTAAAAAACAGACCTTTTCAACCTATACACGCACAAATGTATTTGCAACATATTAAAACTCAGAATCATATTTTTATATAGTGCAGCAATGCAACATGTATTATACCTAATAAGCATATCAAAATTCAAAGCTTTGTCGACTGCACTAGATATACCAGAAATACATGACAAATTATGATTGATGAGAATGAGCACAAGCATATTTCAGCAACTACGTGAATTATACAGATTTGTTTGTACCAGGAAATATTTAAGGAATCATACCTTTTATTGCACACCTAAAAATTTAGTGGGTGGGAGATTGCATACACTATAATTTGTGACCAAACAGAAAATATAATCCTTATACATTACTGGACAGTTGTCCATAGTTTTGTACCTTGCTGCTGGCTCTGAGAAACATCTGCCAAGCTGTTTCTGCCGTAAAACATGAAGATCCCCTCCTGGACAGTACTCCATGACCAAACATGACAGGTTATCTGATGTAAACTGCGCATAGAGTGTTGGAAGAAATGGATGATCCAGCATTCTTAATATCTCTCTTTCAGTTTGAGCCCTAGGCATCTTCTTCCTTCTTGCCAAAAATTCATTGTCCATGACTTTAATAGCAAACAAACAATCATGGCCAATTAGCTCAGCAAGATATACAGTCCCGATGTCTCCGCAACCAAGTTTCTTCAAAAGATTGAAGTGTCTTAAGCCCAAGACTCCATGCTGCATTTGAGCATGTCGTATGGCTTTCCACCTAATATCCTTTGACATGTGAGGCCTATTGCCACAACTAGAACCACTGATATTGCTCTCATCACTGGTACTTGTACTACTACTGTAGTCACCTTGGCTACTCTTTGAACTTTGTGAAAATTCAAGCTGCTCTTTCAATTTGGTGTTCTTTTTAACTTTTGTAACTTCTCTTCCGCTATTATAGCCAGTTGATGCTGAGCCAGAGACCACATTACTCAAGTTTATTCCATCTGCAGGGTTGATAGAGCCCGATGTTAAAATACCTTTGCTGTTTTCTATATTTGTATTTTCTATAGCACAACAACATCTCTCGCAAACAAGTTGAGTTGTACCAGGAACTGGCTTGTTATTTACTTCACTGGATGGAAGATCAAATAAAGCAGAAACAGAATCCTGCTTTAGTTTCTTCTTACCCGAATTCTTGTTCTTGATGATCGATTTGACTGTACGGTGGCCATTGCGTGACAGTTTGCACACTCTACTGCCATTTACCGAAGTAGATGACGAGGATACTGTTTGTAACCTACCTTTTCGCGCATTCTTTGACATGTGTGCTTTATTTCCTAATTTTTTAGGGGAAGAACCATTTTCAGGCAACTCTGGTTTACTTCCCTTGGTGTTACAACTAGATTGGGAAGATGGAGATGTTTGTTTTTCTATTCGAGCAGGCTTCATTGGTTGTGACGAAACCACAACTTTACTTGATGAACATGCCAAATCACTTTGCATTGATAAAGCCCCTGTATCACTTTGTGTAGTTGCAACTGCAATTTTGGAAGAATGAACATTTTGGCTCAATGGTGTGCTTTGGGCCGTTTGATGAGACTGAGATTCTTTATTCAAGGCAAGTGACTTGCTTTCTTCTGGCACTAGAGATATTTCAATTGTACTCCCTTTACTCTCAGCATTAGAAGGCCCATATTTCCTAGGCTCAGCTACAACTGAATTGTACAATGTCTGTATCTTCCCAACCTCCGATATTCTTGGAGAAGCTGCTGACTTTGATAATCTTTTAATAGCAGCCATTTCTGATGCCTTAGATATACATAGGTCTCTTAATGCCTGCTTCAAAGTCACTGGCTCGGAAGTTCCAACTCGTGGGGACCGAGATACACCCACTGTGATTGGCTTTTTTAATGCACTTTTCATCTTAGGACTTGTTCCATCTTGTAGAAAGCCCAAATCCCTTGATGAAGCTTTGAGAGTAATTGATTCAAACAGCTTATTAATATCATCATCTAGATTATCCTTGTATCCCAGTTTCAGCACAGGAATCTTGTGATTTTCCTCAGCCACACCATATCCAGAACTGGACTGATATATCCCTGCATCTTTCCCTGTATTTAGGTCTTCTATTGCTTCAACAATTTCACAAGTGCCAGAGAATGAGCCCATTAGAGATAAACTGCTCCACTAACTTTGTGATGTAAGTAACAGATACAATTCTCAATCAAAAAGTTTATTGTGATTCATTTCACATGAAGCGCATCAGACGCCATAAACCCACAAGTCAAGGACAATGAACCTGCCATCCAACTTTCAAAATCCAAACCAGCATTCGGTCAAATCAATTTTAAAGTCCGAATGGTACATCCACTTCTTTACCAGCTATGTAAAATAAAAACCTGATACAATGGTCAACATTTGAATGCATAAGCAAACCAAGACATATGAAAACTGTAAATTAGGTAAGTAAAACAGGGAAGGACACAAAATTGACAGGAAAAAAAAAATAGAAATCAAATGAAAACAAAAAACGACATCATCAAAACTGTAAGAGAAACTCCAAAGTCAGTAATTCCATAAGCCGCTCACTTGCAGGACAAGGGTCAATTGCAAGGAATATATCAAATTGCACATGGAGCGTCAAGGTACTGAAAATTTTTGTCTTCCTCTCTTTTTCAAAATTCGAACACCTTGGCACACTCTGAAATCAATGTGAAGATAGAATACAAGGTGATCCATCTCATATAATACAAGAATTTAAATACTTAGTCATTTGATCAACCAAAGAAGAGTAACTAAGAGATAAATCAAGGATCAAATAACAGGATGTTCAAAACTGAGCTATGCATTGATCTGGTTAATGTGCAAAATGCAGTCTGACATCCACTATGCACAAGATCTAGTTTATATTAGGCACAGCCATCCCCCCTGCTAATTTTCACCAGTCAGCGAAATCACCAAATCAGATGAAATGTCAAACAAACCAAACTTGTAAGCAAGTTCTCGTTCATGTTCACTACGAGTTTTTTCAATTGAGAAAAAAGATAGCAAGTAATGTGAATCTACTTACGGATCTATATGCACCCCCTCCCCAAAAGAAAAACTAAAAAACTAAAAAAAAGAAGGGGAAAAAAAAAGCACACACAAGCACAACAACAACGAAGATGCTTTAAAATGATAAACCAAATCAAATATTTAAACGAAGCCACTCGGCTATGTCATAAAACAAATAATATGTGTGTGTGCAGTTTGTTCCTTCTAGAAGGCAGAATCCAACAGAAGCAGCAGTTTCTTCTCCAAAAGTGAAGTTCCGAAAACCGTAAAAAAGGAAAAAAGTTGAAATCTCAGGTAACAGATTCAGACGAGGAAGCACAGTATATATATGAATGAACAACAAACACGGTTCACCAGAGACAGGCACGGAACGAGTTAGCACAAAACAAACAGTTGAGATTGCGGTCGGAAACGCGGAAACCGCACCTGCAAGTAAGCGACAGGCAAAGAAACAGGAGCACATTGACGCCGCCGGTACTTCACCGTATGGAATCCACAGCACAGAAGAAGCAATCGAGGTGGAGAACTGAAAGAGATAGGGAGAAAGAGACAGAGAAACCCTAGGCGACCATGGAAATGATGGAGGAAGCTTGGAGAGAGAGGTAGAAGAAGACGATGCACATTGTTTATTTTCTTCTGTTCTGCTTTTAGCACTGGCACTGATTATTTTGTACAAACAGGGCCCCACTCCCCCTACGCGACGTACTCATACACAGATACACAGAATATTTACTAAAATTTGAACTATTTCGTTTCATTTTCAGGCATGAAAATATTTATTAAAAAGAAAGAAACCGAATGATGGGCACATGGAAATTGAATTATTTAAAGAGAAATAACAACTATAATGTCATTTGTCGCGTTTTGGTTTAAATAATTCTCACCCACTTGAAAATAGGCAATCTCAGATTTGCCTTCCTAAAGACAAATTACAAAATTTATAATTTAAAATGATGAAATACTACTTTACATAGTATCCTATGCTCTTTCTTTCTCCTATGCTCTTTCTTTCTTTATCTTATTTTTTGGTTTAAGTGTCACAAACAAGTGGATATTCCATGCCATGTGATACAAGAAAGAGGTTTGGGATTGCAAGTATTACTATCTCAATTAATCGTATGTGTGTTATTTATTTCACTCTGATTTTTCAAATTAATTATTTGATGCTAACATATTTTCAGAAGAAATAATGAACTTAACTACCTCACATATGACATTTCGATAACTACTCCCCCAATTTTGTTTGACGTAACATTTGAACTCACTTCTGAATGGATGATTGCATGATTACAACCTCACGATAATAATGGCATGATCTCATTGTATCCAAAAGAAGGGAGAAAAAAACATGATCTTAACAGTGAGCGTAATTTTTTTTTTTTGGCTAAAAGGTACTTCAAAATACTAGTAGTAGTTAAATAATATGAGGTCGGTGTTGGAATTTTATATTCTAATAATTAATATGTTCTGATATTATTAATAATTATATTAGTTTTTTATCATAAATGAGTTATATTTTATGTGATCATATAAATATAAAGTTAAAATAAAGTAAGCTCATTGGACTCCTAATTTAATTGATACGAGTCTTATATGAGTAGATATAAGTGTGGCCCGATAAGGGGATAATGGGTACTCTGTTAGGTTTAACACACTATAAAGAAGGCTATGGTCCCCAATACACTGAATCGTCGTCATTCATTCTCTTCTCCCCATGTGAAGAGAACCTAAAGTTTTGTGAGAGAGCTCAAGAAGATTCAGTTGAGGAAGAACCATAAAGACACTGCTAACGTGCTCGATGTTTGTTCCTATGGATCCAGATGATCGTAGTTTGTTCGTGATCATTCATTTGGTATTCTGCTTCAGGTGATTGATTGTTATGGATCCAGGTATTCTTCTGATCTTTGATAATCCAACATGTCGTAAATCCTAAGGGTAAAAAACATGTTGTTCTTGTTGAGCATGCTTGTATGTCTTTATAGCTTTCACCTAAAATATTTCTTCTATGAGATTTGAACATATTTGTTGTTGTTATTAATAAGGACTTAATTCCAATAGTGGGTGCAGTCGTTTGGAATTTCGGAAGGATGGTGGCCATCACGAACCTAATTTACCTAATTTCCTGCACTCTGCATTGCCATAATGGCCATGATCATTGATCAAAATAATGAATCCCAAAACGGAGACAACTTGAATGTCTACCAACCAATCAGCCCTTCATTAATCGCCAACTATAATAAACGGGAATGATGCTTATTTTTCATTTCACATATAACAGTACTCCAATGTTTCACATTTCTAACACTACACATGAAATAGCAAGAGCACTCTTATCAAAAGGGGGGGAAAAATAGCAAGGGCACATGATCGATTTTGGATACTAAAAAATGAGAGTATAAAAATATGAGACGAGAGAAAACTTCACAATGATAGTACTAGTACTAGTATTATGTATAAGTATATCCCAGTAATAGAAGTCGATGCTCATAGTGAAAATCAATCCCAGCATTATAAATAATTAAATGAGGGTGCTCGTGATTTTTTGTGGGAATTGGTCAGTAATAAAAGATTAGTTTGGAAAAAAATAAATTCTTTATTAATGGTTTTATATGTGTTATTAATGCTTCCGACATATGAAAAAGTTAAATACATGTTCATATGCTTTGAGTGGATTGTTGAATTGTATCAGTACATTAGTGCGAAATACACCTAAAAATATATTTATAACGCCGGTTTTGGTAATAATCGGTATAAAAAGTGACGCGGTGGCATTTTTGAAATTAATACATCACTTTTTACGCCGGTTATTTCTAAAACCGGCGTTATAAGTGTAATCCCAGGTCACATGAAATTAACGCATCAGGTTTTAACGTCGGTTTTAAATAAAATCGGTGTTATAATTGACACACGTTAGCGTGAAATTAATGCATCAGGTTTTCACGCCGGTTTTATCTAAAACCGGCGTTATAAGTGACTCACAAAACACACACATATTCACATAACACACCCACACTAATCATTACTATTATTATCCTAAAGAAAACGGACCCTCGCACACACACACACACATAATGCAAAAGATAAAGCACCGCACGGCAGAAAAATGCAATGAGGGAGAGAAAGGGAAGAAGGAAGAGAAAGAGCATGGAGCAGGGAGTGTAGAGGGACATGAGAAGCGCAGCTGCGAGAAAGAGAACGAAAGAGACAGAGGGAAGCTGGGAGAGGAGAAACGGGAAATGGAAGGAAAAAGGGTGGTTGTTCGTGGTGTTCAACGACAGATCCATGGCGGATCTGTCACTGGAACGAGGCACAATGGTGGCTCAAGGGGTGGCGCCACCTCCGGTAGCACCCCTCTCTCTATTTTCTAACTTTCTCTCTGTTTTATTTTTTATCTTGCTTCTGTTGGTGTATGGGGTTGGATTTTTGTTGATTTTGGGTGATTGAGAGAGATAACCTGTGTGTTTTATTGGTTCGCCTCTGAAATTTCCAGATTTGTTCGCCTCTAAACCTGGGACGGCGTGGACCTGGGACGAAGATCCGAATGAGAAAGCGGTGGTGGATGACCAGAATGCAAATGGGGAAGAGGAAGGGTTTGTGGAGGATGAAGGTTGGGAAGAAGAAGATCCAAAGGATTGATGTATAATAGCAGCTGTTGCATGTGTTTTAGCAATATCTGCAATAATCATTCTCCTAATTTTTAGAAGTTTGGAATACCAGCACTTGATTTCCAAGAAACGCATGTGTAAGTATTTTAAGGCTTTCTGCTGAGAATGTCCTTTTGGATTATCTTTGAAGAAAGATAGTTAAATTGGTTATTTCTTTTTGCAGCCTCTAATATATCTATCAATATAGATGGCGTGAAAGCATTTACTTTTAAAGAGTTGGCTCTTGCTACAAACAAATTTGATATCTCAACTAAAGTTGGCCAAGGAGGTTATGGGAATGTCTATAAAGGCATTTTATCTGATGAATCATTTGTTGCTGTTAAGAGAGCAGAAGAAAATTCATTACAAGGCCAAAAAGAGTTCTTGACTGAGATTGAGCTTTTATCAAGGTTACATCATCGAAATCTTGTCTCACTAATTGGTTACTGCAACGAAGAAGGGGAGTAGGTATATAACTTCTGGCTACACTTATGTGTATTATAATCTTGCAAATAATTTTATTGAAGAATTCAAATGCAACTCAGAAAAATTTGTATCTGTTTTTCTTGTTTTTTCATTTTCGTTATCAGCTTTCACACACAACTTCTTTTTTTTTTCTTCCTTTTTTTCCTTCAAGCTTTGTTACTGGGAGTTGAAGCATCAAGTTTTGATTTATGATTCAGTTTGATGTTTCTTCTTCTCCTCCCTAGTTTTTTTTCGTTTTCCGGATCTGTAGAATGAATTTAAAAAATAAAAAAATAAAAGACTTACCACGTCGGTTTTTAGTAAAACCGCGATCAAAAGTAACATTTAACGTCGGTTTTTAGTAAAACCGCGATTAAAAGTGAATTTTTCGTTTTTTCTAAAATTTTTTGTTCTTTTTCAGGCCGGTTTTAACGCCGGTTTTGGTAAAAACCGCGATTAAAAGTGACTTTTAACGTCAGTTTATAAACCGGCGTTAAATGTTCACACTTACAACGTCGAAAGAATACACACCGGATTGAAAACCGACGTAAAAAGTCCAATAAAACCGCGATTAAAGGTGTATTCTGTACTAGTGGTACTTACTAATTAACATGGCTTTATACCCCCATTAAGTGTGTTGCTTCCATTTCACTAAGTGTGTTGTACATCTCTATTTTGTTTTATGCTTCAATATTATAATTTTTTTTTTACTTGAAAAACTTTCATAAGCTAAAAGTTAACTCAAACTAGGCCCAAATATATACACACACTAGAAACAAAAATAATACATATACATATTTAGGCTAAAATGCAAGGAACCCATGTCAATTTATAAACCTCACCGGTGATTCAAGTTGAAGGAATCAATATAAAATATAAACGATTTGATAAGTTGAAAGAGTTGAATCAATTTTGGTTTAAAGTTTTCTAAAAGTGGGCAATAATTGAAGTAAGAAGGTTGCTTACATCCTTACCAAAAAAAAAGAAGGTTGCTTACATTTTAACCGAATGTCCTTTTGTTTTTTGTTACAGTCAATATGGATTATCACATCAACAAAAGATCTAACGACACTTACAATAAAAAAAATAGGCAAATTCTAGCATGGATAAGTGAACCATATGGTTTATGTAGAGCGACGTAAAATTTCGTTCAAAACTCTAACGAAGACTTACGTCGTCCTTCGGAGGCCCTCTTGTCATCACGGTTGAGACGATAACCTGATTAGTCTTAGTTCAATAAAAATAAGGGAAAATGATATTAATGTCTCGATCAAAACTCAACTCATATTTGTTTTCTCTGATTTTTTTTGCACGAGCACTGATGAGGTCGTCATCTCAGCCATGATGATGAGGAGGGTCGTGAGTTTTTGCTTTCGAGAGATAGCGTCAGTCGTCGTTGGAATTTCAAGTTATTTTTGAACCGAACCACATGTTTCACTTGTCCATACTAGAATTCACCAAAAATTCTAACGACACTTAACAATTTGAACAAAACAATTCATTATTATCCTTATTTTAATAGAGGCCAATATGAAGAATATCGTATCCAAATCCAACCCCCTCTCTCAAAATAAATCTAAAATATCCCTTGTGAAAGAATTCATAATAATAACCACACAAACAAGGAAACAATAAAGCCAAAAATAGGGATAAAAGAAAGCAAAGTTGGGTAAAAACAACTCAGGTCTAGCATACACTGACCAAATTATTGAAAAGAAATGCATAAAAACGTGTAGAGGAAAATTCCAAGGGCTGTCAATTAAGGAGAAAAACGACAGCCAAACAGATATCTAAAGAAGAAAAGTGAAAAAGAGAAACGGGGAGGGAGTTGCAATGCTTATAGTGCGTGTGTGGTCAGGGGTGTGTGAACGGGTAAGACAAATAATCAACCTTATAACAGTAAAAAGTATTTTAATAAAATAAATATTATTAATTAAAGTACTGATGAAGTAAATGTTAAATTTAAGTAGTGGTTACACATTTACTAAATAAATAAACTAAATAAATGGAAAGCTTATCGCTTTAGGTAAGACTACAAACTCTTCCTCTACAGTAAATGCTATGCAGTTGTCAAAGCTTACCAAAATGAAATTATCAAATGCCATAATAGCAAGGTCTTATTCAAAGACTTAAATCAGAAGTCAAATTGAGTGGAATTAATGACTAATCTTAATTCTCACCTAATGACGTGTGAAGCTGACCTAACGATCTATGAAAACAACATGGCATCAATTCAATCAACGTCATCTTTCTTATTTTGTTTTCTTCAATGTTAGTGAAACTATTTAAGAGAAGTCACAGAACCGAATCCAGACGTGGAATAGCACAAGTGTGAATGTGGCACAGAGATACCCATGGTGCACTTGTATTATATAGCAGAAACTATATACAAATATTATATTTACCGTCTTAAATAATTGCAGAGAACATTGAAAGCGAAATAAGGATGGTGTCGTTTTGCATCGTCTATTAAGGGACGCAAATTTCACTGATCCATGTTTGGCTTTTCTCAGCAGTGTGTTCCTCGGGGTGTCCCCACAAAAGGAGTCCCTTGGCGTTTCTGTGTATGAATTCTTTGAACTTGAAAATGGAATTTTGAAAAGGGATTTGCCACTGTAGCGCGAAGATGTCAGATATCATCTTATTTTAAACAGCGACACTTTGTTGGCCCCACCTCGCTCTCAACCCGTTCACCCTTGATAGATCTCTTTCACCGTAATCAATATCACGTAAATACAAGTCATCGTTCATTAGGTTTTACCAAACAAAACAATCTGGAGTGGGATTGCTAGCTTCTCAACACATACGATACGAACTGTTACTAACTTATTACATAAGTTGATTTTTTTTCTTTAATGCAGGATTAATATTGCATCATTTGTAGAACCATATTAACTACTTTTGATAAATTTTTGGGAAAATACTAACAATTTTTTTATAACAAATGGAATAAACAAACAACTAAGGCACCAATCGGGTTGAAACACAACCCGATAAGTCCTCAACAAGCACATCATGCCCTAAAGAAAATTTTGGGTAGGTACAAACTCAATATCGTTACACACAATCAATCAACACTTGCCGGGTAAAATGAAAAACAAAGATGTTAAGTAAGATTTAAAAAAACAAGGGTTTGAATTGGTCTCTCTGGTTATAGTACACCTGGCCACTGCCCCCCAACACATGCCGATTGTGACTCCAATGCCTCTGACCCCTCCTAGACAACAACTCTTTATTTGATTTCCAACTCCTTATGCCATGTTTCTTCTTCCTCTGGCGCCACTCAAATCCTTTTGTGACAGGATTTCTTATATTCCAAGTAATCGAGTCTGTTTTTAATTTGCACCATGTTTTGGAGTCTGTTAATTTTCAATTAAAGGCTGTTATAGCCTATGGTCCATTTTATTTGGTCACTTGTCATTAGTATCACACTTTTGTGTGTATAGACTCAGTTTTTATAATTCCTTATTATTAGAATTTGGGTTTAGGCCTAACTCAACCTCAAAAGCTAGCTCATAGGATGAGGATTGCCCCCACTTATAACCACTAATCAGGCCATCTCATTCTTCCATGTGGGACTTCTAACACACCCCCTTCACGCCCAGGACTAGACAACTGAAGTGTGACCCGATTGGCCCGATAACGGGTGGCCCAACAAATGGATCTATGATGGGCTCTGATACCATATTAGAATTTGGGTTTGGGCCTAACTCAACCCTAAAAGCTAGCTCAGGGGTGACGGTTTCCCCTACTTATAAACACTAATCAGACCATCTCATTCTTCCATGCGGGACTTCTAACACACCCCTCACGCCCAAGACTAGACAACTGGAGCATGACCCGAGTGACCCCACAACGGGTAGCCCAACAAATGGATCTATGATAGGCTCTGATGCCATATTAGAATTTGGGTTTGGGCCTAACTCAATCCCAAAAGCTAGCTCATAGGCTGATGGTTGCCCTCACTTATAACCACTAATCAGGTCATCTCATTCTTCCATGTGGGACTTCTAATACACCCCCTCACGCCCAGGACTAGACAATTGGAGCGTGACCCGAGTGGCCTGATTAGTGGTTATAAGTGGGGGGCAACCCTTACCCTAAGAGCTAGCTTTTGGGGTTGAGTTAGGCCTAACCCAAATTCTAATATGGTATCAGAGCCTATCATAGATCCATTTATTGGGCCACCCGTTATCGGGTCACGTTCCAGTTGTCTAGTCCTGGGCGTGAGGGGGGTGTGTTAGAAGTCCCACATAGAAGAATGAGATGGTCTGATTAGTGGTTATAAGTGGGGGGCAACCCTCACCCTATAAGCTAGCTTTTGGGGTTGAGTTAGGCCCAAACCCAAATTATAATACTTATAGTAGTGGTGATGCTCCTAGCTGAGCTGGCAATTGTAGTGCGCAGGGTTGTTAGGATACTCTCTTGCCAATGATTGTAACTAACTCACCCATATATTGTGATGGAAAGGAATGAATGGAATACCATCGTCACATTTCAGAAAAATATTCTTCTCTCTCTCAATTCAATATCTCCTTGTTAATTATCTGTTTACTCATTAGCACCGGCTCTCTTCCATCAGTGAGTACCTTACCTGAGTAAGGTTTTCTTTCAGTTCTCCTTAAGAATCCAAATCTATTCCAATTAGTATAAAAGGTCTCGACCTGGTGCTTTAACCATGACCCGCAGCCACGTATCCATGGTCGAGCTGGAGCAAGCTCTCTCCAAGAAGCTCGCCGATACCCAGGAAGAAAATCAGCTTAAGTTTGATCAAATGAGTACGAATATGGAAGAAATTCGAGGCATGTTGCACAATCTGATCGTTCAACGTAACAATAATGTGTTCTCGATGAATCAATCTGGAAACCCATTTGAGACAAATCGCTACGATGGTCCACACGCCGCACAGCGACACAACACTAATTCCTACTCCACTCCTATTTTGAAAATCGAATTTCCAAGGTTCGATGGAAGCAAGCTGAGAGAGTAACTATATAAGTGTGAGAAATTTGTGTCTCTTGATAACATGGTTCCTGAAGCCAAGGTCAGGTTGGCCTCGATTCATTTAGACGGACTTGCATTGCAATGGCACCTTAATTTCATGAGGGCGAGGTTCGATATTTATGCGAGCTGGCCGGATTATAGTGCTAAGGTGATTAAGCGCTTCGACGAGGTATACAAAGACCCTATGTCTTCACTGATTCAAGTGAAACAGAAGGGAAAGGTGAACGACTATGTAGAGGCGTTTGAGCTTGCCCTTACCCAGGTTAGCCCACCTGCAGAACACTCGTTGAGTATTTTCCTCTCTGGCCTAGAGCATAATACCCAGATGCATGTTCGAATGTTCAATCTCACATCCATCAATCATGCTGCTAGTTTAGCTAGGTTACATGAAGCCTCACTGCTTAACACTAGGAGTCCAAAACCCAAGCTAAGCCATATGTTCCTTTTAACAAGTCAGGTCCAATACAGAACAAGTAGAATTAAGGTGGTAGCTATAACGCTACAGCTCCTGCTAATAAGCCAATCCTGAGCAAAGTACCTAGGGCTTATTCTACAGCTGAGATGGCTGAGAGAAGGGCCTAGGGGCTTTGTATGTTTTGTTATGAACCTTTCACACCAGGTCATCAAATGAAACATAAAACCCAACTGTTTGTGATGGACTTAGAGGATGAAGAAGAAGTAATACTTGAGGAGGTGGTGGAAGATAAAGACAAAGATGTAGAAAATGCTGAATATTCTCAATTGGAATGCCCTCAGGTATCCCTTAATGCTCTTTCTGGATTACCTAATTTCAATACCATGCGGGTGACTGGGTTACACAATAAGAGGATGATTCAGATTCTGTTAAACAGTAGGAGTACTCACAATTTCTTGGACTTGGAGGTTGCCAAGAAATTGGGATGTAAGTTGGAAGAAGTGACCCTATGAATGTGACAACTGGAGGAGGTACCAAGTTGCAAGCACCTTATGTTTGCAAGGGTTTTACTTGGCACTTACAGCAGACAAAATTTACAGTAGATGTAATTGTTCTTCCTTTGGGTTGTGTTGATTTGATCCTGGGAATGCAATGGTTAACTTCATTAGGGCCTATTCTATGGGACTTTGCTAAACTTCAAATGGAAATCTCTTTCAATGGGAAGAGATTTGTACTGAGGGGAGCAAAACCCACAGGCATCAAACTCATTAACAATAAGACTTTTTCTCAAGTTGTACAACAAGGTGCTCAAATGTCTTTCTTAACTCTTAAAAGACCACAGTGATCCTCTGAAATTGCCCACTTGTAATGTGCACTTGGTGGGTGCACCTAACCATCAATTAACCGAAGCTATTGATCAGCTGCTCTTAGACTATCATGATGTATTTGAGGAACCAACTCGGTTGCCTCCAAGTAGAGAAGGTTGTGACCATCAGATTCCCTTAAAGAAAGGCTCTCAGGATTTTAATTTGCAGCCCTATAGGTACTCCATTGTTCAAAAGGATATAGTGGATAAATTGGTGGCGGATATGATACAACAAGGCATAGTGAGATACAGTAACAGCCCTTATGCCTCTCCTGCAGTCTTGGTGAGAAAAAAAAATGGATCATGGAGACTTTGTGTGGACTATAGGAGACTAAACCAACAAACTATAAAGGATCGGTTCCCCATTCCTCTAATTGAAGACCTCATGGATGAATTAGGTGGTTCCTCCATCTATTATAAACTGGACTTAAGGTCCGGTTATCATCAATTGAGGATGGCATAGGGGAAAGAATCAAAGACTGCTTTCAAAACTCACTCAGGCCACTACGAGTATTTGGTCATGCCATTTGGCTTAACTAATGCTCCTGCTTCTTTCCAAGCTCTTATGAACCATATTTTCCATAAATTTCTTAGAAGGTTTGTCATAATTTTTTTTGATGATATTCTTATTTACAGTTCTTCATTGGAGGAGCACATCTTACATCTCCAGCTGGTTTTCCAAACCCTTCGGGATCAGCAGCTTTTCCTTAAGAAGGAGAAGTGTAATTTTGCAACTTCTAGGGTGGAGTATCTTGGCCATTTCATCTCTGCAGTAGGTGTCTCTACTGATCCCACTAAGATTCAAGCAGTCTCTGATTGGCCTCAGCCAACCAATATCCAACAGCTGCATGGATCCCTTGGTCTGGCAGGTTATTATAGAAGATTTGTGCAAAATTTTGGCCTCATTGCTAAACCTCTCACTGAAATGCTCAAGAAAGATAATTTAAAATGGAGTGATTCTTCAGCTGCTGCTTTCCTGGCTCTTAAATCTGCTCTTACTCAACTCTCGTTTTAACTCTTCCAAATTTTTCTAAACCTTTTGTGGTTGAATGTGATGCATCCGATTCAGGAATTGGAGTTGTACTGATGCAAGATAAACATCCTTTTGCTTATATTAGTAAAGCTCTTGGACCCAAGTAGAGAGCCATGTTAATCTATGAGAGAGAACTGTTGGCCAAAGTCTATGCAGTGCAGAAATAGGGGGCTTTCTTATCCCATGGGCACTTTATCATTAAGACAGATCAGAAAAGTATCAAGTACATGCTGGAACAGAGGCTAAATACACCTTTCCAACAGGTTTGGATGTCGAAATTGATGGGATTTGAATTTGAAATTCAATACAAAGAGGGAGTTGAGAACCAGGCTGCTGATGCTTTATCTAGAAAAGAAGGTGTCGGGCTGCTTCCATTGATGTTTAATAATGCTCATGAGGATCTTTTGGATATGATTAAGGCTTCTTGGGCTACTGACCCCCACCTCCAACAACTCATTACTGAGTTACAGCAGCAGCCGCATAAACACCCAAAATTCTCTTGGGTTAGAGGTGAACTCAAGAGGAAAGGCAAATTGGTCATAGGTAATGATGTGGCCCTTCAAAAGATTATATTGCAACGGTTACATGACTCACCATTTGGTGGTCATTCAAGCCGCGATGTGACTTCCAACAGAGTCAAATCCCTTTTCTTTTGGAAGGGTATGACTAGTACATACTTAATTATGTCAGCAATTGTGATGTTTGTCAGCATTGTAAACCTGATTTGGCAGCTTCTCTAGGTCTCTTACAACCTTTGCCGATCCCTGATCGAATTTGATCTGATATTAGCTTGGATTTTATTGAAGGGCTCCCTCTATCCCATGGTAAACAAGTGGTTCTGGTAGTTGTGGATCGTTTAAGTAAGTATGCACACTTTTTAGCCATTGCTCACCCTTATACAGCAGTTAATGTGACACAACTTTTCCTTGATAACATCTTCAAGCTCCATGGTTTGCCCAGCACTATTACTACCGACCGTGACCCGATTTTTCTTAGCAAGTTTTGGACCGAATTGTTCAATATTCAGGGTGTCGCTCTCAATAAATCTACTGCTTACCATCCTCAGTTTGATGGCCAAACCGAGGTGGTAAATGTGACATCCTGAATTTTTAATAAGTTTTAAATAAATATGAATAAATGACAGTTGGATGTTAAAAACACCAGTTAGAGTTAAATTGGGTTCAAAAAAATGACGCATTAGAGGCCTAGAATGCCTTAGAAAAGGTTAGAAAACCCTAAAATCGTGTAGAGGGGCAAAAACGAAATTTCAATAGGCGGCTTGGATCGCGATGCGACGGTGTCCAGTACAAACTGGGTCACGACACGACGGTTAAGTCGGTGGATCAACGCGTGCAGATGCTGATACGTGTCTCGCATCGCGACATGACGAACTTCACGTGTAATACCATCGTGTCGTGATGGGATAATTTTAGCCTATAAATAGGCCTCGACCCCCTCTATTCATTCCAAGGGTTCCTAGGGCCTTTGGAGAGCACAGAGGCGTGGAAGAGCTTAGGGAAGAGAGGAACGCGAGGAACGAGAGCGACATCGACCTTCTAAGCCAGCTAAGGGGGAAGATACCTTAATCTCTAGGGAAAATAGGTAGTAGAGTAGGCCTGTTAGCATGTGTAGGATTCCTTAGCCCTACTAGGGGTTGGTAGTAGCAACACCTTAGGAGAGGGGTTGCGGTGTACGGTGGCTTAGGAGAGTCACTGTAGACCTACCAACCATAGAAATGATTTATTGATATCTAAGAATGGATGTTGATTGTATAATTGCTTTATGATTGTGTGACTATTGATGTATTGGTTGATAGCATATTAGTAGTAGGTCGCCTAAGCGACATTAGGATTGATCCTTGTATTAATTTAGGATGGTTGATAATCTGTATAACATACTGTTAGTTATGTATTGAATTGTATAGGACATATATGAGTTTGAAGTGTGAGTCATAAAATGAATCTTGAGATAGTGGTGATAGCCGGGTTGGTGTACCCGAGGTTGGTGTACTTGTGGTATTGACGGGATGGTAATGAGATAGTCGGTGGCTTTGAGGAGTATGCTCAGCCAAGACCTTGATGAGTATGCTCGGTCTTTCTGATGAGGCTCTCCATGCCTGTGGTACCAAAGTACAAAGTAGTATTGAGGATAGTCGGTGACCTTGAGGGGTATACCCTGTCAACCAGACGAGTCTCCAGGACTCCACGTCCGACGGGTGGACAATCTTGGCCATTCCTGTTATGGGAATGTCGTCCTTGCGTGCAGGATGGTGCCTTACTCTAGTAATCGAGTATGGTAGTATAGGTTGCCATAATCGGTAATTGGAGATAGTAGCGTATCATGATCTATTTCTGGGACAACTAACTTATCTAATTTTGTGCCCTAAGACTGGTGATCGGTCTATGGAGAAGGGCCGGTGATCAGCCCGAATGATCAGTAAAATTTGTCAGTTGTGATGTGACCGTATGGTAGAGTTTGTCAGTATGACGTGACAGTATGGTCTGGTCTGAGACTGTGTACTCGAAGGTTAAAGTCTCGTATTTGCAGTGTCAGTTATGATATGAAATAATGTGATGGTATTGTGCTGAGCATGGTAACAGGTATTCTGCTATGCTATTTTCATGTTGGTTAGAGATTGATGGATATCTTACCCCTGTGTTTTCTGTGTTTTCTTGTACTGTATAATGAATAACAGATGAACAGGAGCAACATATAAGGAGTAGTTTGAAGGTTTTTGCTTAGAGACGGGGAACACGACCGGTAGGAGTTTTGTGTCTATCACCCTTATGGGTGTTGGTTTTGATTTTATACTTGTGTAATAAAATTTGTATACTTTCCTTTAATAAATAAATTGTGTGTTTGCTTTAAATATGAATCAAAAGTACTGTTAAAAATTAGGACATTACAGGAAACTTATCTTCGCTACATGTGTGCCCAGCAACCCTCAGATTGGTCTAAATGGTTACCTTTAGCTGAATGGTGGTACAACACCAATTTTCATTCTTCTACTCATATCACTCCATATGAGGTTGTATACGGGCAGCCACCACCCATTCATTTGCCTTACTTGCCAGGAGAGTCCAGCAATGAAGTAGTGGAACGCAGCTTGGCTACTAGGGAATCAGTTATCAAAATTATGAAATTTCACTTGCTTCGAGCCCTAAATAGGATGTGTCAACAGGCTGATAAACACAGATTTGATAGGCTGTTTCACATTGGGGACTATGTGTATCTTAAGCTTCAACCTTATAGGCAAACTTCTGTGCATGCTCAAGCTCACCACAAACTGCTTCCCAAGTTCTTTGGACCTTTTAAGGTGTTGGATAAGTTTGGTACAACTGCCTATTAGTTGGAATTACCACCATCTTCTGAGATACATAATGTTTTTCATGTTTCACAGCTCAAGGCTTGTAGGGACCCTACTGCCAGCCCTGCTGTACCACTCCTTGATTCTCCACAACCAACATTCCCCACTGATGGCCCTGAATCAATTCTGGATCGCAAGATGGTTAAGAGAGGACGCATCGCAGCAACCAAGGTTTTGGTTAAATGGAAGAATTGCCCAGAGAGTTAAGCAACATGGGAATTTTATTATGATTTGCTCAAAAAATTTCCTAACTTTCACCCTTGAGGACAAGGGTGTGCTTCGAGGGGCGGGTATTGTGACAGGATTTCTTATATTCCAATTGAGTCTGTTTTTAATTTGCACCATGTTTTGGAGTCTGTTAATTTTCAATTAAAGGCTGTTATAGCCTATGATCCATTTTACTAGGTCACTTGTCATTAGTATCACACTGTTGTGTGTATAGAGTCAGTTTTTATAATTCCTTATAGTAGTGGTGATGCTCCTAGTTGAGCTGGCAATTTTAGTGCGCAGGGTTGCTAGAATACTCTCTTGCCAATGATTGTAACTAACTCATCCATATATTGTGATGGATAGGAATGAATGGAATATCATCATCAATTCAGAAAAATATTCTTCTCTCTCTCAATTCAATATCTCCTTGTTAATTCTCTGATTACTCATTAGCATCGGCTCTCATTCCATCAGTGAGTACCCTGCCTGAGTAAGGATTTCTTTCGGTTCTCCTTAAGAATCCAAATTTGTTCCACCTTTCGCCTCCTTCGCGATGCTTTCTCCGCCCCATCCTTAATGTTGAAGTGCATTTCATCAGCTGCTCGTCATTGGTCAAGATGTCGCAGTTGGAGATGAAAAAAAGTGACCCATGTGGTGTTGGCCCTAAGGAAAACACCATATACAACCTTTTGAAATGCGGTGAACTGATACAAGCATCTGCTACCTTTCAAAAACACCATTTGTGCCTTTTAAAAAACGTGACTCTGGTCGTCAAAGAAAACACCATTGTTGTTGTTCTGTCAACAAGGAGGAAGAGCGCAATGAAACAAATTGAAGGGAAACCCAGAAGGTGCATCGTGCTTGTTTTTAACTTTAAATGTCACTACTAGGAAGATAGCAAGCGACGTCAGTTATTTTGCAGCGGTTCCTACAGAACCGTCATCGATGTAACAACGGAGGAAGTTTATGCGGCGCTTAACGCAACCGTCGTTAACTTCTTGAACATTACGACGGTTGCAGGGTGGCTTGCGGTGGTTGTGCAGTCCAGAAAAACCCAGACTTTAGTTACTTCATTTTGAGGCGGTTTACAGTCTAATTGCGGTGGTTAACATTAAGAACCTAAAAAATTTGGCTGAGTCTCATTTCCCTCCCAACTCTCCTTCTCTTGAAACCTTACCCCCAAGGTTTTAAATTGTGGTTGCGGTTGCGGTTATTGCAGTTGCTGAGATGCTCATTGCGCCCGTTGCGGTGTGAAATAATTCGATGATTACACTAAATTTAACAAAAGTTCTATGATGCGGATACGGTGTGATGCGGTTGCGGTGACCACCGCAACAACAATATTGCGGTCGCAATTTAAATCCTTGCTTACCCCTCTCTTGAAACCTTACCCTTCCTCACTTATTTGCGTAACCCTAACCCTCCCTCGTTGCTGCCTGTTGCTCATCGCGCCTCATACTGCTCCTCGTCGCCCTTCCTTGTACCTCACACTGCTGCTCGTCGCCGTAGCCGCCTCAACTGCAACATTTCAGGTAGCAACTCTTTTTTTGCTTCTCACTATTTGATTCTCTTTATTCAGTTCTCACATTGATTATCTTTTTCTTCTTCCTCATCCGATTAGTTCCTCACCATCAGCTGCTCCTTCTCCGTGTCGTCCCTCACGAAACCCATCGTTCTACATCGTCTTATCGCCTTAGATTCTTTCAGGTATTAATTCCATATCAGTTTAAGTTTTTCAGGATTTATGGAGGATAGTGTGGATGATTGGATTAGGATAGTGTGGATGATTGGATTAGAGTGCAAAAATTCTTTATTTATTTTCGTTTTGGGAGGCATTTAGCGGCGGTCCAAACCGCCGCAAAATAACAATTTTAACTGCCGCCAATTCCTAGTTTCCTTGTAGTGTGTTGACCTTTTTATTTTTTATTCTTACTTGAAAGCTTTGCTTTTTTTCCCCTTAGCCGACAATGTTGATTGGTTGTCTGCAAATGGTAGCTGTTGGGTTTGTGCCCACACAAGAATTCCTATAGGCCCCTAAACACTCAGGAGCCATATCATACACAATCCACCCAAAGTTACCACGTGTCCCAACTTGGCCATTTTATTTGCATATCTATTAGCCTCCCTGTACACAAATCTCACATGAGAATGCGAGTCATCCATCTGAATAATCTCCAGAATTTTCTCAATGATCAAATGAAGAACATTGTGGGAACGTGTCTTCAATTGGATCATGTTTACAATAACATTTGAATCCATTTCAAAAACGACACACTGCAAAGCTATGCCACGTGCGAGTTTCACCCCGTAATATAAGCTCCAAATTTCAACTTATATAGGATTACATATCCCCATGTTACAATGGAACCCTTTTAGAAGATATCCCTTTTGATCTCTCACAAGATCCCTACAAGAAGCTTACCCATCCCACAATCAACAAAGCCATCAGAATTTACCTTAAACACATGCACAGGAGGAGCATGCCAAATCACAAAGGTAGCACCTACTTTAGCAACAAGGAGGCTAACTCTGATTCATTCTCCTATGCTGTGAAAACCCTAAGCCGAAAACAAAGAAATCCCAAAATATTGGAAAAATCCCGTCCAAAATTTTGTGTTCAACTTTCAGTCCATTTTTCTCCATGATAGAAGTCGAATATGATCTTGAAGCTAGAAATATGACTTGTAGATGATTCTCTTAGCTTTTCAATGCATCAAAGAACACATCAATCGGATATCAGAGCTCAAGATGCACCCAAAACAAGGAAGAGAGCTCATCACCAACAAAAATAAAAGTTTCAACAAAATCCAATTTGGTTCTTCTTGTTCCATAATTGGCTTGGTTCTTCTTGTCAAAGTTAATCTTCTTTGGCTTGCATCACTTCCTCCTACTTGCTTCGATCACAAAGCATGCCATAACATGCACAAGAAAAATACTAGCAACTTTATACGACCAGATAGAAAAGTTAAAAATTAATTAAGTAATTGTATTTTAATTTGTGGTGATGTTTTATTATTTGTACTAAAATTGTTCTCGTAAGTGATGTACACAATCTTACATTATTATGTGAGTATTAATTGGTTCAACATAATTTACGAAATTAATTACTTATCTTTGTAGCTTTTTAAGGAATGTAAAAAAGTTACACAAATATCCAATAATCCCACGCGATTGACGAAGTTCATAAAGGGTTTAATAATTTAAACTTGAGATATGGAAATCTACGTTTAAATAACATTTACGTACCATGAAAGTGATGCGCGCCTAGAGTGAGTAAACCAAAACACCATCTCGAAGCAGAAATTAACGAAACCCGAACTCGGAGACCCACCCAACCCGTCCGATTTGTGAAAACCCGCTTGACTGGTTCGGTTCGTTCGGTTTTCCCGCTTCACAAAGTCGGTCGGCGGCGGGGATGTTAATACCCGTCCCGAGCCCGAGCCGAACCCGGCCCGCTAGTGTACAATTACCAAAATACCCCTTATATATATATTAGTAAATAATGAAATTACAGTTTTCGGAAAAAAAAACAAATTAAAATGGTTTTTTGTCAAAAAAAAACAAATTAAAATGATTTTATAATTTTTTTAATATTTATATTATAATTTGTGACGGGGCGAGGCGGGCGAAACCCGACCGTCGGGCGAGATGGGACCCGTTTTCACGGCGAAGGCGGGTTCGAGCTTTTTCAGGGGCGCGGGGCGGGAATGCAAAACCGCCTCGAACCGCCCGCTATGCCTAAGCAGAATAAGATCCCAAACAGAAGCAAACAACATCTATTTGAACACTGTAGAAAAAGCACAGGAATGCGGACTCTACGGCGTGAACAAGTCTGAAACCCTAACCAACAACATTGTCATGGGTTGTTAATATATGGGTCACTGTGAGAAGAAGAAAAAACGACACACTAAGATTACTAGAGAAGCTTGGCGGACGCTTACCGTAGTGACCAACAGTCTTGCGCCAGGGCCAACCTAGAGAGCATCAAGTCGGAAGCCCCAACCAAAATGTCTTGCGTATTTAACTTCCTTTTTTCTTGATTTCATTTAGATTTTCATGTTGACTAGAGAGTGCAAGGTTTCAACATTCCTTATCTTTAACCTATTTTTTTGGCAACTTGAGTTAAAATTAAATGCCTAAACTTTTATTATGATAATAATAAAAACCTTTACTTGAAAATTTTTTGAATTTCATTATTCAAAATTATTTAGATTTTACTTTTTATAAGTATACATGCATATATATTTTCTCAACAAAAGTATACATATATACATTTAATCAATAATATTAAGAAATATAAAATAAATCATTCCAATAAATATAGATTCTAGTATTTTTTTGCCCTACTACAATTAGATTAGATTAGATACTACTATAAAAATAGTTTGGTGAATTATTGATATTAAAAACAGTAAATACAATATGGTATTTATAATAATATTATGTTATCTGATACAATATTATCGAGCAAAAAGTGTTTCTTTATTTTTATTTGTTTTTTCAAGATCATTTTTCTCACTACAAAAATTATGCCTATTTCCTACAACATTTTTCTTAGGGCTACTGACTCTAGGAAATTTCCTCGGGGAAAACGTGTAGGAAAATACCCATATAGGTATTACCTACAGCCATTTACAAAAACCCATGGGAAGTTATTGAAATTTTTGTTAAAAAAAAAATTGGCGTTTCCTAGGGGTAGGCTGTGGGTTTTGCCCAGACCCTTTTTTTTTTTAATTAAAATGGCCAAAACCGAGGGACTAGCCCTCGAGACATGGTTTAAAAGATAAAATAAAAATAAAACCTAAAACACACACACTGAACACACACTAGCACCAGTGAAGCATGGGTACTCTAAAAATTAAAACCGCACTGCAGGGTGCGTGATCCGCACTGCATTCCCATACCACGTGTAAAATATGTAAAAATATCATATTTACGCAAACGCATCTGCATTCGCACTACCATATCCCGTACCCGTGAAACATAGACTAGCACACGCCGAAGCTAGAGAAAAAAGGGGGCAAGACTAGCACACGCCGCACCAGAAGCGAAGAATGGGCAAGAGGGAGAGAGATCGGGGAAGGACGATGAGATGCAGTCACCGCACCAGTCACGAGCACGAGAGAACAGCACGATGAGATGCAGCTTCGCTTGCATGGACGATGAGGTCCTCTGTCACAATGGCATCGCCATCCCCCTCTCCTCCGATCCCTTTTTCTTTCGCTCTATCTCTCTTCACAGATCTATCTCAATGGAAACTCAACAGATCTATCTCTAGTGAGCACCTAGAAGGAAGCGTCTATCACAACAGATCTATCTCTCTCTCCACCATCAACACCACCCTCCCCATGTCAGATCCGCTAAAATGAAGCGTCGTAGGGTGCCTTCGGTGGCGCGATCAAAAGAAAATGCGAAGCTGTTTCCTGGAAGCCCCACGGTCCTGGAGATCCACTGGGTTGCTGGAGCGTGTTTGTGAATCTCATATCGTGATCTTCTTCTACTTCCCCATTTTGGCTTTTCTCTGTTTTTTTTTTTCATTTGTTTGTTTGTTACTTGGGTTCTTATTGGATTGTAATATCAGTTGTTGTTGCTGTTCTCTCTATTACAGTTCTTGATGTGATTTTCAGATTTTGAAGCACTTGAAATTCATGTTAAAAACACTTTTCTGGTGTTAGTTTTGATGATGGATTTTGTTCCTATTAAACTTTTCATTTTTTTACCCTAAATCGTTCTGATTTTGGGTTGTTGTTATTTTTTAATTTTAATTTCTTCTTCTGCGTTTGTAATTTTAAGTTGGTTCCTCTGCGTTTGTTTCTGTGTTCCTCTGCTTGCTGTGAAAATGCAACAATATGCCACTGATTGTATGTAATGCTTATTTCTTTTGTTATTAGACCAATTGAGGCTAGGGAGGACTTGTAATGGGTTGATGCTGCTGGTTGTTTGCTAATTCAAAAAAAAAAAGACGAGGGCTAAAAGCAGACTAATTTTTTTTATTTATTAAATTCTTGGCATTTCCTACGGCCTCTGAGCCCTCGGAAATGCACAAAAATTTCCTACTGTCAAGCCCTAGGAAACAGTTTCCGAGGAGCGATTTTTCTACCATCGAGTGGCCCTCAGTGGGCCCTCGAAAATTTGGCCATTTCCTACCCTTTTTTGCCATTTCCTAGGGTTGTTGGCCCTAGAAATGGCAAGTTTTCTTGTAGTGTCTTACTATAGTTCAAAACTTATTTCACAAATATATCTAAGTAATTGCTTATAATAAACAACTAGGTTTTTGACCCGTGCGATGCACGGAAGAAACAGAATTTGTGAGAATAATTCTGTAATTTTTATTTGGAAATTTTTTATTTGTATCATAAAAATTGTAAGATTATTAAAAGAATTGATAAATAAATATACGAACACAATTCTTCTAATTAAAGTAACTCGTATACAATACACTCGTGCGTTACACGTGTAACTGTGCAGTGCATGTAGTAATATTTATACTATTACTATTATATTTTCTTTTGATAAGTATACTATTATTACTATTACCAAAACAAAAACAAAAACAAAAACTGTAACTTTTTTTATGAATATTTCAGAGACAACTTGACAAAACTCCATGTACGCTCGCAAGCATTATCGGCGTGAGCTTTCTCAATCTCCTGTCCAAAAAAATTGTTTATTTTCTATTCAGTGAAATTACAGTATTCAAGGATAAATAAATTGATTCGAAGACAAAAAAATTAAACTTTTTTTATGAACATTGCAAAGATAATCCGTCAAAACTCCATGTATATTTGCAGACATATTTAGTGTGAGCTTCCTGACAGTCTCCTGTGAATTTTTTTTCCTTTCCAGTGAAATTAGAGTATTTAAATAAATCTATTCAAAAAAAAAATGTAACAATTTTTTATAATCATTGATGAGACAACTCGTCAAAACTCCATGTATTCTCGTAGGCATATTCAATAGCCTGTTCAAACAAAATTTTGTTTATTTTCTTTTCAGTGAAATTACAGTTTTTAAGGATAAGTAAATCGATTACAAACTAAAAAATGCAATATTTTTTATGAGCATTACAGAGACGACCCGTCAAAACTCTATTTATACTCACAGACATATTCAACATGAGCTTTCTCATAGTCTTCTATCAAAAAAAAATGTTTGTTTTTCTTTTAAGTGAAATTATTGTATTTTATGATAAATAAAATTATTCGAAACAAAAAAAATGTAACATTTTTTATGAACATTGCAGAGACAACCCGTCAAAACTCCATGTATGCTCACAGGTATATTTAGCGTAAGCTTCCTTACTTTCTGTTCAAAAAATTGTTAACAATTTTCTTTTATGTGAAATTACCGTGTTTAAGGATAAATAAATCGATTTCAAAACAAAAAAATGTAACTATTTTTTTTATGAATATTGCAGAGACAACCCGTCAAAACTCCTCGCATGCTCGCATGTATTTTCAGTATTATCGATCTTTCTAATAGTGTCATGTTCAAAAAATAATTTGTTGTTTTATATATAAAGATAAAGATAAAGATATATCCAATTATATCTCACCATATAAAATATTGTAAAAATATTGAGGACAAAAAAATTGTGAAAATATTTTAAAAAGTAATTTACAAAGTGATATCGCTGTGATATACGTAATTTTTTTTATATTGCACTGTGATATATGATTTTTAATAATAATAATAATAATAACAAAAACAACAACCAATCATTTAATAATACTATTTTTATTTTGTATCAAACATCTTGTATGGTATCAATCACTGAGATGCATATTGTTATTTGTCATAAATATTAAAAAAAATATTTAAAATATATGAATAAATCAATTACAATCGTAAATCATTTAAAAATACTATTTTTATTCAGAATCAAACATCAGACATAGTATCAATCATTGGGATCTAAAATGTGATCAAGTAGTAATCAATATTACTGATATATCTATATTGATAACATGTCAGACGTTTGATTTTGTAAAATAAAATCAATTAACATTAGGATTTATATAAGGGTTTTTCTTTTGTGTGCAAAACACGATAAAGATCATTAATTGTTCAATTTTTTTTATTAAATATCTAGTTTCCTATTTTGTGAGTAGAGAGAGATTCCATAAATGTGAATCTAAAATAAAAAGGATAGTAAATAATTAATAAGAAAAAAGTGACCAATTAATTATTCTTATCGAGTGCAAGGCTATACATGTTAGAAAAACCGTTTATATAATTATTATTTTTTAGGATTTTGCTCTTTTTGATTTTGTAAACGAAATTAATTAACACCGAGATTTATATAATTATTTTTTTTTAGGATTTTGCTCTTTCTTTCATTTTAAAAAAGATCTTTATAATTATTAAATGCTAAAATACATTAATTAGTGTTTATTTAAGTGATTTAATTATTTTTTTTAGGATTTTGCTCTCTCTTTCATTTAGAAAAAATATCTTTATAATTATTAAATGATAAAAGGTATTAATTAGTGTTTATTTAACTGATTTGACAAAATTATCCTCAAACACTATTACTTTTATAATTATAAAGATAGAAAATAGTAAATTAAAAAAAAATTGGTTAAATTACAAAATTGGTCCTCTATGTTTATTTTAGGTTTCAATTTGGTCCTCTATATTTTATTTGTTTCGTTTTGGTCCCTTACGTTTTAAAAGTTACAACAGGTTGGTTCTTTCCGTCACTAAAAGCCAAATAACATTTTGAAAAATAGACTTCTAGCTACGGACAATTGACTTTTAGTGACGGAAAGGACCAAATTGAAAACTAAAATAAAACGTAGAGGACCAAAACGAAACAAATAAAACGTAGAGAACCAAATTGAAACCTAAAATAAACTTAGATGACCAATTTTGTAATTTAGCCAAAAAAATTATATGGTTCATGTTACATATTTCTTAATTCAAATTTTTTATAAAATTCTTTTAAATATTATTATTTTATATACACGGGTTCTATTTATAAATTCAATTGCCTGTTTTCAGTTCTGAATTTATGCCTTGAACAATCAAGTTGTCGGTAAATTTAAATCTCTAGAATTAGTTAAAAGCAAGCGAAGGATACCCCCGCCGGCCACATGGGCATGGGCCTAATTTCGTGGGAAAGAGATGGCTGGGAACTTGTCTTTAAAGCCGATGGAATGGAAGGTACCCACACCAGAAAGCAACCCTGCTTGGCTGTTTCTCGCCTCCAAAAGAAACAAGAACCAAAACTGGTTTCTTGCTACTACTTGGAAAGCAACTACGCCTAAAAGGGCTCAATATATATTCATTTCGATTTCGTGTCCAAATTGCCATCACCTTTTTAGTTTCAGAGCCTTTTTAGTTTCCCAGTTATGATACGATTGGATTTTCTGGTCCAAATAATACTTGCACGAGTCTCAAGTACCAACAACGGACTTCCATTGTAGATGTCAGTTGAAATGTGGAGTAGATGGTGGTCCTTCATTGTTCGTAGTTCTTTCCTTCCGTACATGGTTGATATGCTTCATTCATTGTCACTCCAAAAAAAATTAAGAAACAGCAAACCAGTTATGAAAAATTAAATACTACTACTTAATAGTGCTTTCCAGATAAAACGTCCTCGTGTAATTCTTAGCCCCCTTATCTCCTCATAAGCCATATTGTTTGCATCTTCATAGTTGCATATTATAGTTATTAATTTTCCACAGTTCTCAATATTTATATGAAAACTAATTATTTTATTTACTATTCAAAAGAAAGTTATCCGGTACTCCATTTATTATATATAAGATGTTTAAAAAAAAAGAGAATGCTAACAAGTATCCTAAGAAGACTAGTTAAGGAATCAAATAAAGAAATTTTGTATTGAAAATTGTGTATTCAATTACTTAAAAGTTTAAATATTATTCATTTCAATACAAAATTTCTATTTTTTAGATTCCTTAGCTAGTGTCCTAAGGACATTTGTTAACAAGACATTTAAAAAAAAAGGTACTAGTAATAGAAAAAAATAATGTGGGCGACAATTGTTGGTGTTTAGTTTATGACACCTAACGTGCAGGGTTGTCGACGTATGGAGTTCATGTCCTAAGGCCACCGACGGAGCCAAAAGAAATTTACTTTCAAAATGTTCGGCGCCATTAATCATCATGCAGTTCGTTGCAAGTTTCATCCACAATTTTATTTTATTTTTTGTCAACATCCACAATGTTTAAATTGGTCTATTTTTATACGGACTAAATCAAGTGTTACATGGAGCTAGGATTACTCTCGCTGAAGGGGTCATAAGGTTGTGGTCAAAGAGGGAAAAAAACTGTAATTTTTTTAAATTTTTGACATTGCAAGCGTATTTTTTTCAAAAATTTTGGCATTGCAAAAGAATGAAAATTATCAAAGTGAAATGTTATATTTAATATGACAAGTACATATTTATCCGGTCAACTAAGTTATAAGTATGATAATTATTGTCAAAAAACTAAGTATGATAATGGTAGCTTCCCTTCATTGTTAAAAAGAAATATGAAAACAGTCCACCGCAAATAGGGTAACAGTTATTTTTCCTTTTGGAATTGGGGGATTTGTGGGTAGCATAAGAAACAAAAAATAGTGATTCTCTTCATTTCTTACATTGAAGACTTGAAGTACACATGATGAAAGTGAAAAGAAAGGTTAGCGTGGTTGAAAATCATTAGTTGTTAGTACTTGTTACTAATAACCAAAAAAGGAAATTGCACAGTACGTGCACACAAAACTTCACAACTTAAGTAAAAAGACAAAGACGGTGAAAGTGTAAAATGATATATGCAATAGTTAGTTCTCCCTCTTTGAAACAACTTGACACCAAGTAGACTTCAAGTCATCACGTACCGCAGAATATTAGGCCCATTTCTTCTAAGATTTTTTTCTTGCCAGGGTCCAGGCCCCTTGGAGGCTAACACATGTTTCGGTCCATGGTTACAATATTGGATTTAATTAGAGTTGCCTAATTTTTTTGTTGGTTGGTTCTTTAGTTAGTTAGTTATTTTTTTTTTAAATCAAAATGACGTGCAAAAGCACAAGTATAATGCAAAAGATAGATCTCAACTATGTCGACATCTGAGACACTACCAATCATTTATAGCAGCACGCCATAGATTTATTAAAAATTTGGAATAAATAATACAAAAATCACGAGGGCCAAACCCAAACTCATGAAAAAATAATCAAGTAAATCTATAGTTAGGAAAACTCATCCTATTGCAGAAAAGTCATCCCCGTATTTTTGAACTATAATTAGCTAGCTTAGCAGCGCACAAGAGTTCCGTTCTCTATCTCTATAGATATGAGGATAAACAAATGTCATCTTCTTAGTGAGAGCCAAGTCACCATGGGCGAGGTTCCTAAGTCATAGAGAGAGGTCCTCGGCGAAAAGTAAACAACGTCGCCAGCGAGACTCAGGGTAGGGAGCATGCTAGGCCCATACACTTGCAACAAAGGAATCAGAGATCATCGACTTCCATTGCTTGCACGCACACTTGAATCGCATCAGAGACTTCACAGGGGAGCCTCTTAAGGATTTCGTAGATGAGTTGTGGTTGTGGCAGGGCATCTTTCTCACTTGTCATCACTGATTGTTTGTTGATCGGTTTAGTAAGGTGTCAGAGTTGGTACTAGTGTTGGAGATACCACTGTTTTGGGGACTGAGGAGTGAATAGTCACTGTCATCATGACTATCAGCTATCGCAGCAATCGACGATAAAAGCCAGATTGTGCTTGTGACGAAATCACCTTGTCACTGGCGCTCATTCCTTTAGTCTTGGCAGCGACGTTGAGAACCCTCAGTGTTGTTTATTTTGCATTTTCCTTAAAGGGTATCCAAAAAGGCACAAACGGGAAGGAACAGGAACTTCACAACTAAAAAATTTTGAAGGACAAAAACATTAAAAAAAAGATCCGCGTGCTATATCCGATCAATTTTAAGGGTTCACCTTTGGACCCTCTTTTAGAAGGTCCATATTAAAAGGACCCTGATAATAACATTTATAGGATATATACCAAGCTGGATGTAGTTCGATCCGATGTATACCTCCACCAACCACTAGTTTGAAAAGAGCTATTATAGCCACTATGTCATGTCATGGTTAGCCTGAAAGAAGTTCAAATTAAATACTCAAACACACAGTATTAAATAGCAGCAAGGTTAACATGCAGCAAGCACCTAAGTAATCATGTTCTCCTTGATCAATTATATTGTCATGAACAACACGTGACAAATGGAAAGTGTGGTTCCTACACGTGGTACTGAGATCATTGCAGCATATACAAAATTTAGAATGCACAAAAATTACCAAATCAAGGCTTTGCATAAGTGCAAACTAACTTTTGATGATCCCATCGAAGGGGGATAGGGTACTACACACAACAACAACACTAACCTTGGTGTTGCCTTGAGATTTGCTTCCACAGTCTACGGTAGATTTATGTTTTCCTTCCTATATTTTTCTCAAGAATTCTTCAAAATTATTAGTCAAATCTATAAAGAAAAATGTGAACATATATACAAAAATACTCTTCAAAAATGTATTGTCTTGTCCTTTACCCTAGCTGCTGAGCAATGAAGTCAAAAAATCTGGTATTTGATAAACAATAAAAGGAAAGAACAATGGGGCTGCAACAGAGCAGAGAACACATATATGTTGTTCCTTTCACCTATTTTTTCATAAACAACTTAAATATATCTATAAACGGATTATATCACAAAAAACAAATAAAAGAAAAATAGTAGCCCCCCAAAAAATCAATTTAAATATGGTAAGCCTGTAGAAACTACAAATTAGCCCCCAGAAAGCTCCAAATTAATATACTAAAGTTTTAACTTTTTGTCATCAAAAGAGAGATACAATCATTTGTATGAATTTGAAAGGCCCATTTGAAAATTGAAAAGGAAAGGACCGAAGACTTACAAATACAGCCAGACACAGAGAAGGGCCTTCTTAAGCCAAATCAATGAACTCAGAGATCGAGGCTAAGTACCAGAAAATTTGTACAACTCCTCCACCGTCTTCATGTATCCCGTAGAAGTAGAACATAACAAAATCAATTTATTTTTTGGAAGATTTGAATTTACAAATCCTCTGCGAAGTATCAAGAATGTTTATTTATCTTTTGTTTACTCCAGAGCTGTGCTGCTTGGTATTTATGTGTTAGGCTAATGTTTGGCTCTAAATTATGTAAAAAGCAAAAAAGAAATATCAAAAAGGGAAGAACAGTGATTAAAGCTTTCGAAGTTACCTCTCACACCAGGCTTTGGATTGATAGAAGGATTGTCCTGAGTCCTGACATCATAAGGAAATGGCCATTTATCCTATAAAATAAAGATTACAGAGAACATCAGTCAGTGTGCAATATTTGTGTTGAAAGCGACCGAAGACAGCTTCAAATGGAATTTTTACCTAAAGAATGTCCAAGCATATATGGCCATTTGCCATGCACATCTACATTGGGGTGGAAGCTGGTGGTTTCTTATCTGAGGAAAATTATTTTAGAGAAGAAAATCCAATATCCAATTTGTATCCCAAATAAGAATTCTTGAAAAGACACAATGTTTGCCCATTGAGGATTAGTTGGACATTTTTGGGTAAATAAATTGAGATTTTATATGTTTTGGACTGACCAATATCTTAACTTGAATTCCTATGTGAATTCCTTTTCTAATATTATTGTAGCACTATTGCATCCCTTAATGCATTTCCAACTGAATGTGCAGATTTATTAAATCTCAATATCACTGTTTCAATAGATTGGCAACAATGTGTACCAAAAGAATAATAATAATAATACTAAAATACAAAAACAAAGGGACATTATTATCTCACCAGCACGCTAGTTAAAGTACCTTCCGCAGTCAATATTGGTGTCATCTCATCAACATTTATTTCACCAACTTGGGTTCCTAAAGCTCCAAATGATTTTGCTTTCCAGATTGAACCATCTTTTAGCACAAGTCTAGCAAATGAATTTTCCCAAGGCCTTTCTCCGTTACCTCTCTTTCATGCAAAAAATTGGCATCTGTAAGTCATAGTTATAGAAACTGAAATCACTGAAATGTTTTTTTTACGACATCTATAAGTGGGCTGACTTTGCTCAGCTAAAAGTCATCCATAAATAAATTACAATTATAACTTACATCATAGTGTGAAAGCGTGTCTTCCATTCTCCAATCTGATGTTCGTCTCCTGAGCACTCTTGGAGGAAAAAGCCTGACATATCAAAGTCATCGTTTTGCATACCTGTGATAAAAAAGTTCCCTCACATCAACTACTCTTCAATGGGCAGACCCAAAGCTTTATAAAAACCAAAGACTACCCATCATTAAAATAGACACAATAGTAAATATTAGATAATCAGTTGATCAATACAAATTAGCATATCATCATTGTCACTACCATTATTCATTAGCCAAAGCCCGAAATCAGATAAGAAAGAATAGAAAAAAATTCACTGACCTTGTTCCGATTGAGAAAACGATATTTTCCGGTCCCATATTCAATTTTACAAAACTGCTGCATAACCAAAATCGTAAAAAAAATGATGAATATGGAATCGATGAAAATAAAACCCTGAAGAAGAACCGAAAATGATTGTTACCAGAAAATCCCAATAATCGTTTGACTTTTAGATCACGATTTTGTTATTCTTAGAAGCTTCCATGATTCTCAAGCCAAGAAAAATTGTGAAGGCGCTTCTGAGACTGAGAATGAACTAACCTTGCTTGCTGAGATTAACACCCACAAGCAAGTAAATGGAAAAATTACAACTTCGAGGCACTCATCGCTTGCACTGTACAGTAAGAACCCTAAAACGTAAGTGAGGTAGAGGAGGAGGGGCCACAACCATGGATTTGCAGTGGGGTTCTGGTGAGGGAGGTTTGCCGGTGGGTTTAGCGACTATGTGAGTCGTTGAAGAGTTCAATGATAGTTGGGATTTTGTTGGTTCTCGCAGACGTGGCGGTGGGCATCGTTGTGAGGGAGGTTGTGATTGGTTCTCTGAGTGGTTTCCGGTGGATATCACTGAGAGGGAGGCTAGAATTAGGGTTACGATTGGAAACAAAAGCACAACTAATGAAACGCTCTCCAACATTATGTAGATGCAATCCTGGAGGATTTTATGGGAAGAAAAGGAGGTGTATATACACGAATTCAATCAAATTTGAAATCTTGGGAAAAAAAAATTGATAAAGAAAATTTTGGAATTTTTTAAATGGTTATTTATTGCTGTTAAATGTATTTCCAATTTTGGTCATATATTTAATATATTATTGGAGGATGAATAAATTTTTAATTTTTTGAAATTTCTTATATCAGTATTTATTGCGAGATAGTCTCCATAGATGGGGAGTGGATTCTCTACGGTTGGAAAAAAATTGAGAGAGTTATGTTCTCTCATCCTCACCCTTAAATACACTATCTCTCTCTTTTTCTTCCTTTTTTTAATGTTAAACACCACACCCTATCTCTTTCTTAATCAATGGCCTAGATTGAACTGCACAAAAAATTAATGGGAGAGGCCTCATTCATCCCCCGAAAATGATATTTGGAGGTGTAATCAATGAGCTTCGTTTGCATTTGTACATAATATTGATTGATATTGATATTGATTGATTACATGATTTGTGATTCTTTGATTAAACTCAATATTGTTTCCTAAAAATTTCTACATCATAAATATGATTGGTGGTTTGTGTATAAGATTTTTACATTGTCATTTCATAATAATTAAAATCCTAAAAAAAATACCTATATCAAAAACTAAATGAGGTAAAAATACCCAAAAAAAAGAAACCGTGCAAGATATTAGTTATTTTCTTCGTTTATAGTATAATGATTAATTAATGGATGTTGTTTTACTCATTTAATACTTTTAAAAATTAACAAGGCATTAATTTATTTTTTTAATGTTTTTTATCTCGTAGTATTTTTAATGAACAGAAAGAAATAAAGTATTAATAACTTGATATGAATAGTTTAAGTAAATATATTATATTTATTTAATACATTTTTTAACTATTGTTAATAAAAATTTCCTCAAAAAAAACTATTCTTAATAAATCTCTTTCTTATTGCGTCAAAAAATAACTTTCTTTCTTAATTTACAATACATTAATACTTCCTATAAAAGTTTAATGTAGTATTCCATCGGTTTCATATCAAATGCCCTATTTGGAATATTGGATCGTCTAAAACTATAACTATTTGTCATTTTACAAAATCAATTATTTTTTATAATAATACTCTTATTTATTAGTATCTCAACCGCTCTATATTACTTCATTCGTTCCTAAATGTAAGCTTCATTTGGTTAAAATATACAAATTAAAAAAAAATTAACCTATTTAATTTGTCTACGATGTGTATTGTTTTTCCAAAACTACATTTCAATTATTGACTTAAGAGAGAGAAATAATCACCTCATCTACTATTGACTACAAAAAACAATATAAATTAATTAGATGCATTCTTGTAAAAAAATAATTAATACATCTAATAATTTAGAAATGAGTTTATAAAAAGGGACAAATTGTCTTTTCAAAAGGGGCTTACATTTAGGGACGGAGGGAGTAATTAGCCTTACTACCTATCTCCTATTAGAATAAGGGTATTTTAATCAAAATAGATTATTTTATCTGAGAAATAAATACAACTAATAATTTTACGAAGAGAAATGACTTTTTGGACACACAATATCGACAATAAAATGGATCGTTAATGCAATTTAAATACGTGGTTAATTATGTTCAGTGGATGATCAATGGATATATCATGTATCGAAACTCATTAACCATCAACGTAACTTCATTAACCACGAATTTGAACGTGATTGACCACAATTTTCAAGTTTGAACACCTGAAATTTGTGGTTAATCATGTTCAAATTCGTGGTTAATGAAGTTACGTTGATGGTTAATGAGTTTTGATACCTGATATATCCATTGATCTTCCACTGAACATGATTAACCAGATATTTAAACTCCGTTAACCATCTATTTTGCTATCGATTTTTGTTGTCAATTTTGTGTGTCAAAATAACACGACCATTTTCTTAATACGCGTATACTAATCACTAATGTATATGTTCTTTTCCGATATTTCTAGAGTAATACTCGTTTCAATCTCAAATATAAACAAAAATAAAAATATATTTAGACTAAATTTGAATCAAATATATTTTAACTTTTGTTTATATTTAAGAAAAGGGGAGTACGGATTTTGGCACGGGAATAAATAGTTGATTTTGATAGTGTCCAGACGCGTGCGGTGGCGGTGGCGAGAACGGAGTTTGCTACTGCTAACGGTGAACGAAGTTGCCACGTCAGCGCGATTCCTTTCACACTGTGCGTTTCCCAAAATAACCTCCAAAGTCAAAAACCGAGAAACCCAATAAAAAGGATCTGACCAATAGCTTAGCGAGGCCCAACCATCTAGTTTCTAGTTTCTACTTTCTCGTGAACACAGAGCTGAACTTGCTGCGATTCTCACTTCAATGGCGAAGACCTTCAAGTACATCATCCTCGGAGGAGGAGTTTCCGCTGTTAGTTCCACTTCTTAACTCTTACCTCATCTTTTTAACTCGAATCAATTTTTACTTTCGCGGTTGGAATATGCCGATCTTTGAAATTCTAGCGTAGTTTGTGTTTAAATTCGCGTTCGAGTAGATCCATGCGAAGTTGCAATCTGAATCGGAGAACGGTTTGTTTAGAGTTAAGCGAACTTAGGTGACGTTTCCGTGGAAGGAATACGAATAGGTCGAAGGCGAATCGTATTTCCTTTCGCTTCCTGTGTTTACGGTGTTAGCTCTTGAAAACTAAGCTATTGATGATGAAACGTGAAAACTGTTATCGTCCAGAAAACTTGGTACTTATTTTTATTTTGTATAAACTAAAAATTTGTCGTGTTTTGATTTCTGGATACTGGATAGTATAATTGACATCTTTTCATAATCGCAGGGTTATGCCGCAAGGGAGTTTGCCAAACAGGGACTTAAGCCAGGAGAGCTGGCAATCATATCCAAAGAAGCGGTATCCTTCTTACGAACTGCACATTACATCATAATATTAAACAGTGATTTTCGCTTTTCCTTTACTTTTTATATTATTATTTGGTTTCAATTTTTCAATGACCGGGGTGGGGCAAGAAACAAGTTTTCGTCCTCATAATTTTGATTTTGATGATATTTAAATTTTATTTATTTATTTTGACGAAATTTAAATTTTTTAGTTCCTTGTATTAACAGAAAATAGTAATATATTAATATAGGGTATAAGGTAGTGTTTGGTTGGAGGGGAACACATGAGAGGAGCGGGGAGGGATTATTTTAAAAATACTATTTTTTGCGAATGCTGAATTGAAAATAAATAAAATTTAAATAGAGATCAAAATTAAAATTTCTCAATTTTATAGGAATGAAACAACAACAACCAAGTCTTATCCCACTAGGTGGGTTGGCTACATGGATCAAACGACGCTACAATGTTCTATCATAAATCATGTCTATAGTCAAACCATTGACTTCTAAATCTTTCTTAATAGTTTTACTTATAGTTTTTCTTCCCCTTCCTCTACTTCTAGCAATTGGGCTGCCCTACATCCGATCTACTCTCCTTTATGGAATCTATAAGTCTCTTTCACACATGCCTAAACCACCTAAGTCGAGATCCCACCACCTTTTCTATAATAGGTGCTACCCCAACTCTCTCTAATGTTATCATTCCTAATCCTATCTCATTTAGTATTTCCACTTATCCGACCCAATGCTACACTGAGTTTATTCTTATGTTGACATTTTATTTCCCAACACTCCGTCTCATACAACATCGTCGGTCTTATAGTTGTACCATACAAATTTCCCTTTAGCTTGAGCGGTATCTTTTTATCACATAAAACACTCGAGGCCTTCCTCCGTTTCCACTACCGCTTGAATCCGTTGGTTTACATCTCCCTATATTTCTCTGTCGTTTTGTAGAATGAACCCAAGATATTTAAACCGTGTGACTTGTGGTATGGTATGGTCTCCAACTTTCACCCTTAAGCTCGAGGTGTTTCGCCTTTTGCTAAACTTACATTCCATATACTCCGTCTTACTTATACTCAAACAGAAGTCATGTGCTTCTAAAGCTTGTCTTCAAGTCTCTAACCTCGCATTTGCTTCCTCTCTCGGCTCTCCAACTAGGACTATATCTACAAAAAGCATGCATCATGGTTTGACTCTTGAATGTGCTCCGTGGTTACATCCAATACCAAGGTAAAAAGACATGAGCTTAAAGTTGACCCTTGATAAAGTCCTCTAATTATCGGGAAATCTTCTATGTCCCTACATTGCGTTCTCACACTAGTCGTGGCCCCCTCATACATATCCTCGATAGCTCGGATATAGGCAATACAAACATCTTTCTTTTCTAGGGCTTTGCACAAAACCTCTCATGGCACTTTATCACACGTCTTTTCCAAATCAATGAAAACCATGCGCAAGTCTTTTTTATCCCTCCGATATTGCTCTATCACTCGACATAGCAAGTAAATTGCTTCCATGGTCGACCTCCCGGGAATAAAACCAAATTGATTATCAGTGATTTTGGTCTGTTTTCTTGGTCTCTGCTCAATCACCCTTTCTCATATCATAGTATGACTCATAAGTTTAATTCCCCTATAATTTGCATAATTTTGTATATCTCCATTGTTCTTATAAATCGGAGTTAAATTGTTTCTCCTCCATTCGTCTGACATGTTTTTTGACCTCATAATAACGTTAAAAAACTTTGTGAGCCAACTAATGCCTCTATCTCCTAGAATCTTCCATAAGTCAACAAGTATATTGCCTTGCCCGGAGTAATGTAAAGGGACAACCCTATATCTCTATCTAGTACAAAATCAGAGTACAAACAGAACAGGGTGGTTCTTGTGCCAGCCATCAAATTAAGGGAGGGCTAAAATCGAATTTCAGGGACCATGAACGATATATTTCAAAAGTTGGGAGACAAAAACACATCACTTTTAAGCCTTGCCATTATCCATCCTTCTGAGAGCTTCTTTTACCTCAAGCTCTTGAATTCTACGATAAAAGATATAATTTTGTTGTTCCTCTCTAATATCTAGCCCATTAGAGCACGATAAAATATCCTATCCTTCATTAAATAATTTGTGGAAATAGTTCTTCCATCTATCTTTAATATTCCATTCCTTAACCAAAACTTTACCTTATTCATCCTTAATAAATTTCACTTGATCCAAGTCTCTCATCTTTCTTTTCATACCTCTAGCAAGCCTATAAATAGATTTTTCTCCATTTTTGTTGCCTAAGGATTTGTATAATCCGTCAAAAGCTTTAGTTCTCACTTTGACCACAGCCTTCTTGGTCTCTTTCTTGGCTACATTATATTTTTCTCAATTTTTAGCATTTTTACATAAAGACCATGCTTTATAACATTCCCTTTTAACCCTAACTTTATCTTGCACACTTTAGTCCCACCACTAGGATTCTTTACCCCTAGGTCCAAAACCTCCTGATTCACCAAGCATCTCTTTTGCTACCTTCCTAATCCCCTTGTCAAACTAGTCCCACGTAGCATTTGCACTTCCGTCTTATTTGTAGTGTCTTGACGTATATTTTAGTGGTCTTTATGTAAAAATGCTAAAAATTGAGAAAAATATAATGTAGCCAAGAAAGAGACCAAGAAGGTGATGGTCAAAGTGAGAACTAAAGCTTTTGACGGATTATACCAATCCTTAGGCAACAAAAATGGAGAAAAATCTATTTATAGGCTTGCTAGAGGTATGAAAAGAAAGATGAGAGACTTGGATCAAGTGAAATTTATTAAGGATGAATAAGGTAAAGTTTTGGTTAAGGAATGGAATATTAAAGATAGATGGAAGAACTATTTCCACAAATTATTTAATGAAGGATAGGATATTTTATCGTGCTCTAATGACAAGGGGATTAGGAAGATAGCATCTCTTTTGCTACCTTCCTAATCCCCTTGTCCATCTTGTCCATCTTGTCCCACGTAGCATTTGCACTTCCGTCTTATTTGTAGTGTCTTGCCGTATACTTTAGTGGTGGGACATATTACTCTTAGAGAATGTAAAAATTTTACTCCAGTCCCAAATAACCACAAGTATTGGTTACATATATGTCCAATATCTAGTGATTACATATGATTGATATTTGAGGATTTTAGCAAGTAGGATGGAACTTTTGCATATTTAGGAATTAATGTGTCTGCTGCTATATTTTTCGATGACAAATTTGGGGGTTTATTCTTTTTCTTTTCAAATTTTGTATCACGTATTTATTGCTTGAACCTTTGCGCAGGTGGCACCTTATGAACGTCCTGCTCTAAGCAAGGCTTACCTTTTTCCAGAGTGTAAGTTTGTAATTCTATTATATGACTCCATCTTTTTTTCTTCCTTTATTTTTTCCATCATTCCATTTATGGATTATATCTTGATTGCAGCAATGATGTAATATTGTTCATTTGATTGCATTTCTTCAAATTTATTTTTGAATTGAATTTAGTGAAAGCTATGTTTATCGTTATTTGTTGTTAATTCTGGGCTTGTCGTCTTTGTTGAGTTCTCCATTAAATTTTAAATATCAGCTTGCCTTGCTTGTCTCGCTGAATATCTAACTTAATGTCACAAATGGATTTTCGCAGCCCCTGCTAGACTTCCTGGGTTCCATGTCTGTGTTGGAAGTGGGGGAGAAAGATTGCTTCCAGAGTGGTACCAAGAGAAAGGTGACCTTGGCTTTGACCCCCATTATCTTAGTTCAGTTTATTATTGGATAGGTTTCAGAAAGAATATTGGGTTATTGTGTCACGTGAAAAGGAAGAGAAAAGTGAATGGAAGAATGGGAGTTAACAACAGTTATCTCATGCTGAATTGCAAATGGAACTAATGATTGCAGGGATACAGTTAATTCTTAGTACAGAAGTTGTAAAAGCAGACCTTGCTGCAAAATCTCTGACAAGTGCAGGAGGAGAAACTTTCAGTTACCAGAATTTGATTATTGCAACTGGCTCATCAGTAAGCTCCTTGTTGATATTAGAGATGTTACATTCGTTGTCCATGTTTCCCATCCTTTCAGCGCATACTAATACAAATAATATTGTTTTGCAGGTTATAAGGTTGACAGATTTTGGTGTACAAGGAGCTGATGCCAAAAACATATTTTATCTGAGGGAGATTGATGATGCTGACAAATTGTACGAGGCAATCAAAGCAAAGAAGAACGGAAAAGCTGTGATTGTTGGGGGAGGATACATTGGTTTGGAGATGAGTGCAGTGTTGAGGCTCAACAATATTGATGTTACCATGGTGTACCCAGAACCTTGGTGTAGTAAGTGGTCATCTATAAATGTTTCTCGTTATTCCTCCCACTCATTAGAATGTGTATATTCTAATTTTACAAATTTATAAAATAATATTTTAAACCAATGTTGCAGTGCCACGACTTTTTACATCTGGCATAGCTGAGTTCTATGAGGGATATTATGCAAATAAGGGGGTCAATATCGTTAAAGGAACTGTGGCTGTTGGATTCACTACTAATTCCAATGGAGAGGTATGGTTGCATGTGATCTTGGAATACTGTACATGCAATGACATTTTAAAGTTCCTAATCAAGTCTTGCTCGACTTTCACCCATGTTCTAGGTGAAAGAAGTCAAACTAAAGGATGGAAGGGTCCTGGAAGCTGATATTGTTGTTGTTGGCGTTGGAGGAAGGCCTCAAACATCCTTATTCAAAGGGCAGGTTGAAGAGGAAAAGGGTGGAATCAAGGTTAGTGATACCATATCCAGAGGCTTGTGGCAAAGATCGAACTTGTGATTAATAAATCTTGTTATCAATATCAATGATGGCATTTGTTGTGGTTGCAGACTGATTCCTTCTTCAAAACAAATGTTCCCGATGTATATGCTGTTGGTGATGTTGCTACATTCCCTTTGAAATTGTACAGTGAGTTGAGAAGAGTTGAACATGTTGATCATGCTCGCAAATCAGCTGAGCAGGCTGTGAAGGTAAGCGCTTCTCTATATGTCTGTTTCTCCAATTATGCACAAAACACACATGTATCATTTTCCCTGGCTATAGCCCCCATGATCCTGGCATCCGGTTTTGAAAACATTTTGGTTTCTCAAGCTACTTGGTAGATACATGCACAAACTTCTTTTCTGGTCCTCCTGATGGAAGTCTCTTGTCAAGAGTCAGTCATGTTTGCCAGTGCTGTTGTCATTTTGTGATAACGTGTTTTATCATGTAGGCCATCAAGGCAGCAGAGGATGGAAAAACAGTTGAGGAGTATGATTACCTTCCATTCTTCTATTCCCGTGCGTTTGATCTGTCTTGGCAATTCTATGGCGACAATGTTGGTGACACAGTGCTATTTGGAGACAACAATCCAGCGTCATCAAAGCCTAAGTTTGGGACATACTGGATTAAAGATGGGAAAGTTATCGGGGCCTTTTTGGAGAGCGGAACTCCTGAGGAGAACAAGGCTATTGCCAAAGTCGCTAGAGTCCAGCCTGCAGTGGTGGATGTGGATCAACTTGCAAAGGAAGGCCTTTCCTTTGCTAGTAAAATATAATGTTATTGTTTGGGAAAGACAAAATGCTTGGTGATTGCATAGAATAATATATCTGTAATGGCTTCATTATACTGAGTTATGCCTTAGGGAACCTTATTTTATGTTTTGTTTGATATGTGATTGCAGAGGGATATGCTTTACCGTATTTACTCCATTTCTCTTGCAATTTTTGTTTGTTCTGTACTTCTGTTTACAGACTTGATATGAGCATCTATTTGCACAAGTCGAAAACCAGAGAAAATGAAGCCTTAGAAATAAAACTTACTTGGCATTATTTGGTTTGCGCGCGTTTTAATTCCTTAGAATCTCTATATGGAATTGGTGGATTCTATGTTTAGCGCAAGATTTCAAAAAACGTTTTTATTTCAAATTATTATCGTGAATGATTTATGCTCAATTGCCTATCACCCTTGCCTTCTCAAGGGGAGGTGAGGTTGTTATATATACATGGCATAAGAACAATTCAATACGTGAAATGATCAAAATGTCTGCCCTTCTATCGCCGTAGCATCATCAACATCATTGTTGGCTACCAATTACCCACTTTTAAGCCGGTAGGCAGGCTCGGTTGAAGTGATTGCCGGTGGTTTTACACTGGTAGACGCGCGGTTGAAACTGCTGGCGTCTTGCTCAAGCAGGGTGCATGCATGGGAGACAAAAGTGATCTTTTATTCTGTTTAACTTGCGCCTATTTTTATCAAATGGTAAGCCGAAATTCATCCTTTGATCGATTGGCGTGGCTTGCAAGCAGAGAAAGTAGGGGCATAGTTATACTTGTAGAAGCAAAGGAGCAAAGAGACACCAACTCGGGAGGAGCTGAAGAGTGACAAGGACTCCTTGGCAAAATCCCATTAAATATAAAGCAATCTTCTTGTGTTCAGGTTACTCCAGGCTGCTCTCGTCCCCCTCCCCCAGAGGAAGTTTCCCTCCTCGCCACAAGTCGTTGAGGGAGATATTAACCTCCCCCCCCCCCCCCAAAAAAAACCCTTCTCTCTCTCTCTCACACTACCGCTATCTCCATTACATCGTTAACCATCTCACATGCAGTTTTCTTGAATTTATTTACATATTGTTATGTCCAGTAAAAACTCTAAATGAAAAATGCATTTATTTATTTTTTACCTTTATATGAGATCAAACTATTAGTGCATGTTTGGATTAAAACTCAAACGCTTGTTTGGTTAAACTTTATTTTACAAACTTATTAAGTTTGGTTAAAAATGAGTTTACTATAACATGATTTATGTTTGGATAATTCTAATCAAAAGTAGTTTTTAATGTGTAATTACCGAAAAAATTATGAGTTTTAAAATGTAATATTAATATATTTTATATCGTTTCAATATTCTATAAGTACATGAGAAGCAAATTTCTCATAAATAAATACTCAGCAAATAGAGGAATGAAAAGCATCAGAAATGTTGTTTCTAGTCTAAATCGAGTTTGAAGGAAAACATGGTCCAGTAAATTGATAAAACGAAAAACCAAACAAAAATGTTTATGTCTCGGACATAACAGACTTGCATTTTCTAAGCTTCAAATTTTTCCTACAAATGTTTGCTTAACATATTCTATCAAATCTTAGTACAAAATACCAGGTTTAAAAACTTAACAAAGAACTTTAAAAACAGTTTTCTGTTCTAAAAAATTCAAAAATAACAAAATTTGTTCTTTGTTTTAAGTTTTATAAAAAAAAAACAGTTTTTAAAAAACAAATCAATCAGACTGATCAGCCCAGCTCTTAGTTTCTTTGACAGGTGGTGAGAAATTAGAATAAGGGGTAGGAGAGAGAGTGGATCTAATAGTATATAGAGTATCATGAGAGGAGTGTGAGGTATCTTTGGGAATCAATTGTTGGTAGGGAGTCCTGAGAGTGAATTCTCAGACTTGGGGGCTACGACTTATTCTTTTCTTCTTTCTTGTAAAGTCACACTCATACATCAATACAATCATACTCCCCATTTCATTCATTCCTTTTCTGTTTCACTGAAATTTTACTTCCAAAACCTATCAATTGGTGCTTTCATTAAGAGATTTATATGCGATCGAACATGGCTGCACAAAGATTGGACGCTTTGGAACTGCGAGTTGCTGCTGTTGAGTCCATGCTCAGAAACCAAGAGGCATTGCTACGGGGACAAGATCAATTGGTGCGCTCACATGATGTGACATTGAAGGAACACTCGGCTCAGCTGAGTTCCTTGATGACTAATGTCATAGAGATCACCAAGTCCCTGCAAGCATTACATGCTGAGGTGCGAGAAGGATTCCAGCGCCAACGGAACGGTACCACTCGGTCCGATTCCAGGTCGAATGGAGATTCAGGCAGCCCGACGTTCATGATCAGCGACGAGTTTCGTTTATCTGCGAAACGAGTCGAGCTGCCAACGTTTGGTGGAGATGATCCGGTCGGGTGGATCGCTAAAGCGGATACGTATTTCACGGTACAAGGCACGCCGCCTGAGATGCGAATCTTGCTTGCTTAGATCTGCATGGAAGGTATGACTTGGCATTGGTTTAAGATCCTTTATGATTCTGAGCCGCAGCTTGATTGGGAAATTTTCAAGCGATCACTGATGGATTGTTACGGAGATCACCAATCGGGAAACACATTTTCCCAACTCAAGCTTCTTCAGCAAACAGGAACAGTTGATGAATTTGTTGAATCGTTCGAAATCTTGATGGCTCAAATCCCTCCTGTTACGGAGGAACAATATATGGGTTTTTTTCTGGGAGGTTTAAAGGAGGATATTAGACTTGAGGTGCTGGCGTTTGAACCCCAGAATCGTCATAAGTTGATCTCTGTTGTGAGGTTAATTAAGCATAGGCTTCATCGCAATGAGCGGCCATCCCAATCGAATGGGTGGAAGAATTCAAATCAGCATCGAAAACCCTTCTCCCCAATTAACTCGACCCGACTCCAAAGAGAAGCACAAGCAGGGTCCAAAGGGCCATTGACTGAGAATGAGAAGGAGCAGAAGGGAAGCCAATCTCATCCTAGGAAGGGAGTGAGGAATTTGCCCTATCACGAGTTGATGGAAAGGAGAAACAAGGGACTCTGTTTTAAATGTGGACAAAATTGGAGTCTTACCCATCAATGTCCAGATAAGAATTTGAGGCTTCTCATATGGGAAGGTGATGAGCAAACAGAAGAGACCTTGCCAGCAATAGAAGAGATGGATAATCAAGGGGACATGTCTTGCCAAATGCTTGATCACAGGTAGCTTAATCCGAATGAGATGGTGAAATCCAAAACCCTCAAATTGGAAGGGAGACTTATGGGGTATCCTATCTTATTTCTTGTTGATAGTGGGGCTGGCCATAATTTTGTGGCAAGAGAATTGGTGGGGTCCTTGGGGTTGGAGGTCACCCAAACTCAAGAGTATGGTGTGACCTTGGGTAATGGCAGTAGGTGTTCATCACAAGGGATGTGCAAGAATCTCAAGGTTAAGGTGGGACAACATATTATAACAGTGGATGCCTATGTTCTGGACTTGGGAGGTATCGACCTTGTTCTAGGAGTTGCTTGAATGGAAACTCATGGAAGGACAACATTGGATTGGGAAAATAAGGCAGTCATTTTTTAAGAGAAGGGCAAGACAATTACCTTGCAGGGATACCATTTCCATGACAAACAACCAACTCATGCCCTACAGGAACTACTTCGAGACACACATGAAGAGAGTAGTCCCATGTTGGCAAGGATGGAAAATGCAGGAGGAGGTACAACCCCACGGTGTCAGCACAAGCAGCAGAATTAAAGTCACTTCTAGACAAGCATGCAGTGATTTTTGAAGAGAGAAAAGGGCTACCACCACATAAGGCCCAAGACCACATAATTACCTTGCAACCAAGCTCAAAACCAATAAGTGTGCGACCCTACCGCTATGCTTACCATCACAAAAATCAAATAGAAAGGCAAGTAGGGGAGTTGTTAACTGAAGGTGTAATCAAGCATAGCATAAGCCCTTTCTCTAGCCCCGTCATGTTGGTCAAGAAGAAAGATGGTACATAGAGGATGTGTGTTGACTATAGAGCACTAAATAAAGAGATAGTGGCTGATAAATTCCCAATCCCCACCATTAATGAGCTTCTTGATGAGCTCCATGGTTCACGATACTTCTCCAAAATTGATTTAAAGTCGGGTTTTCACCAAATCCGAGTAAAAGATGAGGATACACATAAGACAGCTTTCCGTACACACGAAGGCCACTATGAGTACCTTGTAATGCCCTTCGGCCTCATGAATGCTCCCTCTACTTTTCAGTCTACTATGAATTCGGTGTTCCGCTCATTATTGAGGAAGTTTGTGCTTGTTTTCTTCGATGACATCCTAGTGTACAGCTCTACTTGGCAAGAACACTTGGCTCACTTGCATGAGGTACTTTCTATCTTTGCTCAAAATCAGTTTGTTGCTAACAAAAAGAAATGATTGTTTGGACAGACCTCTATTGACTACCTTGGGCACATAATTTCCTTTAAGGGAGTGGAAATGGATCCCTCCAAGGTTCAAGCAGTAGTCAATTGGCCTACCCCTAAGAATGTTAGGGAAATGAGGGGATTCCTTGGCCTTCCAGGATACTACAGGCGTTTTATTAAAGGATATGGTAAAATTGCTCAGCCACTTATAGTTTTGACCAAGAAGGAAGGCTTCCAGTGGAATGAAACAGCCCAGCGAGCCTTTGACCAACTCAAGAATTGCCTTGCCACCTTCCCCGTATTAGCACTTCCTGACTTTTCTAAGGAATTTATCATCGAGTGTGATGCTTCAGGACACAGAATTGGTGCAGTTTTGATGCAGGATCGCCAGCCAATAGCCTCTTTCAGCAAGGCCTTGTCATCACAGACCTTGTCTAAATCTGTGTATGAAAAGGAAATTATGGCATTGGTCCTAGCAGTCCAACATTGGCGCCATTATTTGCTAGGAAGGAGCTTTACTGTGTTCACTGACCATAGAAGTTTAAAACATCTTCTTCAACAAAGAATCACCACTGTAGACCAACAATGTTGGCTTTCTAAGCTTATGGGATACCAATTTGAGGTGCAATACAAGCCAGGGCCAGAGAATAAGGTAGCAGATGCCTTATCTAGGAAAGGAAGGGAAGTTGAGCTACAAGCTACCAATATCAGCCCATTCTGGGTGGATTTTCCCAAGCTAAGAGAGGAAATCTTTCAAAATGAGGGTCTGCAGCAGCTTAGAGAGAAGATTAAAGCAAATCCAGGGGCACATCAACATTATGCACTGAAGGAAGACTTGATTTTCTTTAAAGGAAGGTTGGTATTGCCACACGGGAATCACCTATGATTCCTTTATTATTGGCAGAATTTCATGCAACGCCCGTGAGAGGCCACTCGGGGTTTACTAAGACCTTCAAGAGGATTTCAGCCCATTTCTTTTGGCAAGGGATGCAGAAGCAGATTATGGAGTTCATAAGGGGATGTGAGGTGTGCCAAAAGAATAAATATCAAGCCTTAGCACCTGCTGGCTTGCTGCAACTGATTCCTATTCCTGAGTTGGTTTGGGAAGATATCTCCATGGATTTCATTACCGGATTGCCAAGATCTCAAGGTTATGAAGTCATCTTTGTGGTGGTTGATCGTTTGTCCAAGTATGGACATTTCATTCCCTTGAAACATCCATTTACTGCAAAAACAGTAGCGGAGAATTTTGTCAAGGAGGTTGTGAAGTTGCACGGGTTTCCCAAGTCTATAATCAGTGATGGTGACCCGCTTTTCTTGAGCAAGTTTTCGAAGGAGCTCTTTAGGATTCAAGGAACTCAGCTGAGGATGAGCACCTCTTACCACCCACAAACATATGGGCAGACAGAGGTGGTAAATCACTGCCTTGAAACCTTCTTGAGATGCATTGCATCTGAACAACCCAAGCAGTGGTCCTTGTGGTTGTCTTGGGCTGAATTCTGGTATAATACTTCCTTCCACACTTCAACAAGCATAATTCCTTTCGAGATAGTATACGGTAGACCACCTCCACCGCTGATACGTTACTTGAAATGGGAAACTGTAGTAGATTCAGTGACTAGAGTTCTAGTGGATCATGATGAAGCCTTACGCCAGCTTAAATATCACCTACACCGTGCTTAGCAGACCATGAAAAAGCATGCAAATGCTCACAGAAGACAGCTCAATTTTTCAGTGGGTGATTGAGTTTATATCAAGCTTAGGCCACATCGTCAGCTCACAGTGGCCAGAAGAATTAATACTAAGTTGTCTCCTCGATATTTTGGGCCCTTCCAGATCATTTCCCGTGTGGGAGAGGTGGCATATAAGGTCCAATTGCCAGATTCCGCGAAGGTCCATCCGGTGTTTCATATTTCACAGCTCAAGAAAGCAGTCAAGGATGGTGTTGCAGCTACTACTTTGCCCCCTAAGATGTCAGTTGAAGACCTGGAACCAATCATGCCTGAAGCTGTGCTTGCTGTTCGAGAGGGAATAGTCAATGGTAAAGTGATAGAAGAGTGGTTTGTGCTCTGGAAGTCCTTGCTAGCAGAAGAAGCTACTTGGGAGTCAACAGCTGATGTCAAGGAGAGATTTACTTCTTTCTGCCTTGAGGACAAGGCAAATGTTACAGGGGGTGGTATTGATAAGAAACAGGCCCAAGTTAATAAGCCTTTATTGGTTTATACACGTAGGCCCAAAGCTAATCAGCTCAGCTCTTAGTTTCTTTGACAGGTGGCGAGAAATTAGAACAAGGGGTAGGAGAGAGAAAGTGGATCTGATAGTATATAGAGTATCACGATAGGGGTGTGAGGTATCTTTGGGAATCAATTGTTGATAGGGAGTCCTGAGAGTGAATTCTCAGACTTGGGGGCTACGGCTCATCTTTTCTTCTTTCTTGTAAAGTCACACTCATACATCAATACAATCGTACTCCCCATTTCATTCATTCCTTTTCTGTTTCACTGAAATTTTACTTCCAAAACCTATCATATACCGTAACAAATGCACTTATGTCTTAGCCTAATCCTAAATCCTCACTGATAAAACCAAAACGGTCGATCTATTCAGTTCAACCATTAGCCTCAAACTAGTAACCATCCAAAACAAATGAATCACATATGAACAAATCGATCTGATCACATACCGGTCCAATGCATAATGCTGAAAAATAATTAAAAGTTTAAAGTAGCCATCCAAACAATTCGACCACTAGTACATTACCCATATATTGCTGAATTACTAGGGCAAAAACTGTGTTTTCCAGTTATAACAAATTCCGATGAGTGTAAAAGGAGAAGCAATAACTATTTGCTTCAGAACATACGCCGGTGTCTTCCCAATGTATCCACAAACACATTCTACTATGATCACATCCATTTACTCATATTTATCTAACTAAACAATTGAGAATCCTAACAATTTAATGTTCTTTCTAGACCAGAATAGTCTCGGATTCATTAATAAACATTGTTAGATGTAAATTTTAATAGCATAAATTTATTAATTTCTATCGCTTCTCACTTTAAATAACAAGAGATCTCTGTGGTGAAAAGCTAAAACAAGAAATAAGCTACTCCATGATAACCAGAATATGATCCATAACATTAAGAAACTAAAATAGCAAACTGAAATCATCCAACATAGTTTGATAATTGAAATGAAATTGCACCACATTACTCTTCAGAACAAAACTTTAACAAACTCGGCAACTCTAGATTTAATCAAAGAGACTGAAACCCATATCCTGCATCACAAAAAAAAAATTGAAGAATAACAATCAGAAAAATTTCAGATTACCCAAATCCATACATGCTTGCAAAATATTGAAAGACAATTCATAAGGTGCACTAACCCTATTATGTTTAATCAAAGCCCAACTAACTAGAAAGTAAGACCCATTTCCAGTGCAAACATGCAATTCTAATTAGAAAAGACTCGCCAACCCCAACTACAAGTTTAGAACTATCTCTAGTGCATAAATATAATGGCACAATTAGAATAGCTAAAGAAGAATGAAGCAGATGGGGGACCAGAGGAAAAACTTACATCATCAGATTCCTCTTTCTCCTCCACCTTCTCCTCTTTCTTTGCCTCAGCGGCTGCCGGAGCAGCACCACCACCACCACCTGCAGGTGCTGCGACAGCAACGGCAGCACCTCCACCAGCAGGCACTGAAGCCAACTTATCCCTACCAGCAGCAATAACCTCAGCTATATCTTTTCCCTTAACTTCAGACAAAAACAATTCAATCCTATCATCATCTGCTTCTGCTCCAACTGTACATTTAAACAATTGACAATTTCTCTGTTAGTAAAGCTTCAAACCAAGGAACTGTTCAAATGCATGCATTTTGAGATTTATGTTACTACATACATCACTAAACAAACCAATTCAGCTGATTGTTGTGGTCATTAAAAATCAACAGGGCCAAACAAAACTCAACCTCCACAGAAGCATCCAGTTTCAACTATTACAATATAATTAACAGAAGTAGAATATCTCCATACCTAAAACTAATCAGCGGAAGCCATTTAACCGAATATTCTTTTTTTTTAAAGGAAAACAAAAATAATTGACGGCACGTGAAGAAGAAGAAGAAGAAGAAAAACATGTTATATAAGGATTGGAAGAGAAGAATTTACCAGAGCCGAGGATGTCCTTGATAACATTGGCGGAGGGGCTGGTGTTGCCTCCAAGCACGGCTAGCAAGTACGCAGCTACCACCTTCATTTTTCTGCCAAATCAACCGCCACCACAAGAAAAAGAAGAGACGACAAGGAGAGGGAGAACCTGAACGGCGACTTCAAACACAGGGTTATGTTACTGCTATCTCAGAAGAACCTGTTCTAGGGTTTTGATAGGTTCCTATTTTTTTTGGGACGAATCAAGGTATGGGCCCACATATACGGATGGGCTTTCTTCAAACACAAAAGGTTTTGCTAACAACACGCCCTTTTACTTATATATCCACTGCCCCTTTTTATTTAATTTTTACTTTTCCAGTATACCTCTCACCCTATTATTTTTTTTTATGATAAAAGTTTTAGGCGAATTTAGTCCCGGGGGCTTATTAAGATCAGGGGAAAGCCTCAAGATTCTTTGAACACTTACGAAGGTACTTACATATTACTCACAAACGGGGTTCTCACATCGCCATCTATTATTCAATTCTTTTAATTCCCGTGGAAGGCAAAAATGCACTTCGCTCAAATTTTTTGGAACCATTCTCTCCATTCGTGGTGTCTACTCCTGCAGCCATTTTTGTTGAAATAAAGGATACAAAATTCAACAAAGAACTAACATTTTCCTCCTAAAACATGAAGAAAATCAGACCGAAAGTCTAACGAGGGAGAGGAAAGCACAAACTTAGCAAGGTCCAAGGGACTGAAGTCTAAACTCTATATAAAGGAAGGAGAGTATGATTATGAAAGTTGAATGGAGGATAATAGTAGCACGATAGAGATATATAGATGGACGAGGGAGACAACAGCTAAAAATATGTTTCGACATAGAATTTTAGAGATTAAAGAAAGGAATAATAAAATTTCTATTTTTTGAGTTAACAAATTATATAGTATTTATAAACATACATGAACAGGTAATCATAAGACAAAAGTTTCATAATAATATATTTTCTCATTTCAAAAAAAAATTATTAAATTAAATAAGAGAATATTGATTTAGAATAAAAATTATACATCATATTGTATTGAATTTAATGGATTTTATAATGTTCAACTCAAAAATAAATATTGAATATTGTGGTTGGGTTTACCTTTTAAATCCATTTTCAAACCTATTATTCAATTCAAATCATATTTTGTTTTTTGTTTGAGTTTGGTTCATTCAGTTATATATACCTATTAAGATGGGGCAAATACCTTTATGAGAATTGATTTCTTTAAAGTGAGGGGTTTATTCTAAAGGAAAAAGTGAGAAGTTAATGTCATTAATTCAAATAGTAATTTAATCGGCTGATTTAGTTTATTGTTTTGTTTTTGTAGGGTGGAGCTCGAAACAGTTTCCCACCTGCTTTGTTTGTGTGATTTTTCCTTCTCTATTTGGTTGGTTGTGTTTAGGTGGTTAGATATGATTATTGTTATGTTGCATGATCTTTTTCACTTGTATCCCATCTTTGTGAGGGGGGAGGCATAGGATCGCGTGGTAAGCATAGTCTGACTATGATCTGACACTTGGTGTTATGGGTTCTTTGGGAGACTATGAATGGATGTGTGGTCTCCAACCTATTGATTTTAGTTGGACTATGGTGCTTATTAAGGTGAGATCTTAGCAAAGGTTTGTCGCCAGGTCTAAGTCTCATTTGTGCCTCTTCTATGTATTGAAGAAATTTCCCTAATTTTCGGAACAATTTTACTATGTTTTAATTAGGATTAGAGTAAAATCTGGTTACTGATTTATAGGGAATATTGGTCAATGAATGTGGTCCATTTTTTAGCTTATATTCAGACTATTATTGTTTAGAAACGGAACCATTATTAGCCATTATTCTTGCAACGTTCAGAAACGTATTTGGGTAAAATCATGGGTTCCCACGTTCTCTTCACGTTAGTTGAGCTCTTTGATGGAGAGAGCTACTTAAATTGAACGTTTTGCTCACATTTTGGGTCACCAAGCCTGCTCCTCTCTTTAGCTAGAAGCACCATCATGTATTTGAGCGAGTAAGGGTCTGGAAAAACCAAAACATCAACCGGTCCAAGTCTGATTTTGCAATGGTTGAAGGTAGGAGTTCTCAGATTTTTTTTGCTTCCGCTGTTTGAATATTTTAGTCTTACATTTGGTATTAGAGCCGTCTATTATCTCTGCCTTACATTTGGTTTACGTTTTTGAAAAATTTTCAGATTTGGGTATTGTGTTTTAGACGATTTTAATTCAAACTAAAATCAGAAATCTGAATAATATGAAGTTTATAAGCTTACTGGTATGCAAATCGATGTTTTCGATGTCAAAAATGGAAGGAAACCGTCGGGTTTCCATTCGGATTCGTGGGTTGTAACGGGGTTAAAGTGACCCGGCTCAAGGTTGAAGATGATCAAAACGACATTAACTTAGTTGTTTTAATTTTCACAGACATCGTTATTTTATACACTTGAACTGAGTGGGGCAGTGGCAAGTGCCCTTCTGATTAAGATTTTGTGCGCAGGTTCGATCCGAAGTTCTCCTTTTTCGGCAATAATTTTCGTTTCGAAATTTTATTGATTTTTGCGTGAAAAAAAAAACTGCATACGACAGGATTTGAACCCACAACCATGTACCTAGGGGTGAGCATGGGTCGGGTTGGGTGAGTTTTAGGGCGTTTAAAGACCCAACCCAATGAAATATACACGGGTTAGGTTGGGTCGGTTTAGTCGAAATTTTTTACGAAACCCGAACCAACCCAACTCGACCTATATGGGTTGGTTTGGGTCGGGTGAACGAGTTTATTGTTAAAATATTCATTTCTAAGAGAAAATAAACAAAACATTTAAAAAAATTAAATACAAATAGAAAAAATATCACTATCAAGCCTTTAAACATAAATTTATCCAATATTCAGCTAGCCTATTTGAAAAAACAACAAATTCGTAACGCAATATTTCACTTTTCATAATATATAACGTTTGCAGAGTGACATTATTTCATATTTCATAATATTTTCATATTTTATATTGTATATAAATCATTCTAAATGCAAACACATATTTTATATTCTAAATACGCAACTCAACATTCACTTAGGCTTCCAGTAAAAATGCCACTTCGTATAATACATGCAACACGTTCACTTAATAAGTAATAAAAAAATTTATATGTTTATTTACAATGAGTTGGGTTGGGTTGTTCGAGTTTGCAATCTTCAGACCCGACACCCAACCCATAGGCTTTGGATTTGCTTCATTCAAAATCGACCCACCTCAATGACCCAAACCAACCCGGTTTTTCTGGGTTGGGTAGGCCGGGTTCGTGGGTCAACCCATACCCATGCCCACCCTTACCTGTACCAACGAACATTCCTTCTATAACGTGTTGAACCACTGTGCCAGACCAAATATTTGTGTATTTTTGTTATTTTATTGTTTGTATTCTCACCATAACATGTTGAATTTAGTGATCATATTTTGCACTTATATGGTTGCTTAAGAAATAGATGATGATATGTTTAGTTTATATTAATGTGTTTAAGTTATTTATTTATTTTGATAAATTGAATGTTTAATTTTCATATTTGTTTAAGCATCTAATATTGAGTTGAATAATTTATTTTGTGTGTATGAATTTATGGTTATAATACATGCAAATTTTTGTTATTCATTCAATCTATTTGCATTATTCGGTATGTCATGCAAATTTTTTGCTCTTTATTAAGAATCAATTAATGTTAAGTGATTGATATAATTTTAATTAATTAGGGAGTAGCCACATCATCTTTAAATAATTATAATTACATATTAAGTTTTAAAATCATATTAAAACATTATTGGTAATTAATTAATCATATGTGATATAATAAAACCTACCCACAGGAGTTTTGTTATATTTGTATGATTAGTTGGGATGAAATATTGAATTATATTTCTTGATATACCCATAGGAATTAAGAAATGGAATATAATTTAATAGTTTTGCCATAAGGATTCACGATGAATCTAATTGAGTAAGACTTTAGCCAACAGGCAAGTTTTATGTCACTAGATTCATGGATTAAGACATGATTTACGTTGGTAAAGCATGATATTTATTTTTGTCTCAAATTATGAATAATGATCATGTATGTTATGTTTAAATTTTACAGTTATTCAACCTGCGAATACTTCTGATTTTAAGTGTGATATTCCCGAATTAAGGGATGATAACTATAAGGTGGGTGATAACTATAAGGTTTGGAAGGAGAGAGTGCTTCTCCGATTGGGTTGGATGGACATTGACTATGCTATTAGGAAGGATGAACCACCGGCTATTACTGAAACCAGCACTTCATATGTTGTTGACCTTTATGAAAAATGGGAAAGATCTAACCGTCTTTCCGTTGCGTTTATAAAGACCAACATATCTGCTGGTATCCGTGGTTCTGTCGATCAGCATACTAATGTCAAAGACCTTTTGAAAGTTATTGATGAGCCATTCACTCTGACAAGACCCTTGCCAGCAATCTAATAATTAAGTTTTCATCCATGAAGCTCACCAGGGTAAGAGGTGTGCGTGATCATATCATGCGCATGAGGGATATAGCGGCTCAGCTGAAAGAATTGGAGGTAACCATGTCGAATTCTTTCCTGGTTCACTATATTTTGCATACTCTGCCTCATCAATATAGCCCTTTCAAAATCTCTTATAACACACATAAGGATAATTGGTCAATTAATGAGCTACTGACCATGTGTGTTCAGGAAGAGGAAAGGTTGATGATGGAAGAGGGTGAAAAAGTGAACTTGACTGTTCATGGAAAGAAAAAGAAGGATCATGCCAAAAATAAGGGTAACATTCCTCCTAAGCCAGTTACAAAGAAGGAATCAAAGTCTTTCTTCTGCAAAAAGAAAGGGCACATGAAGAAAGACTGCTTGAAGTTTAAGAATTGGTATGACAAGAAAGGTACTCCATTTACTTTTATTTGTTATGAATCTAATATGGTTAGTGTTAATCATAACACATGGTGGATTGATTCTGGTTCTACAATCCATGTTTCTAATATCTTGCAGGGTATGGAAAACCCAAGGAAGCCAGTGGGCAGTGAACGATGCATTAGTTCACATGTGGAGGCCATTGGGACATGCAGTTTAGTTTTAAGTAGTAACTTTATTTTACGTTTGGAAAAGACCTTTTATGTTCCTAGTTTTTCTAAGAATTTAATTTTTGTTTCAAGACTCGAACCTTTGGGATTTTCGTTTAATTTTTCGGAATCTGGTTTTACTTTGTCTAGTAAATCTGAAATTATTGGTTTTGGTACATTACTCGATGGTCTTTATTATATCCATTTACAAAACGACGCTGCTTATAATTCGATGTATGTTACTGCTGGTTTAAAACAATATGTTGTGAATGAGGAATACTCTATGTTGTGGCACCGTAGATTAGGACACATCTCCATTGAGAGAATTAAGTGATTAGTAAATGACGGGATACTTAGTACTTTGGATTTTGCCGATTTTGAGACTTGTGTGAATTGCATTAAGGGTAAGCAAACTAACAAGTCTAAAAAAGGTGCTGTAGCGACCGAAAAATCCGGAGTGATTTATTCGAGTTTAATGGAGTCGCCACCAATAATTTATTTCGAAGGGAAAATATTGGAAAAAACCTTTTTTTTTTGAAGAAAATAGTCCTTGAGACCAGATTTGGGTTTGGGAGTCGATTATGTGTAAGGAAGGTATTAGCACCCTACGACATCCTTTCGAAAAAGGTTACCTCTAATTAATTGTGCAAATTTTATTAACTTCTAAAAAAATATTTATTTCCCTTTTATTAAAAAAAAGACAAGAATTAACAAAGATAAAAAAAGAGGACTTAATAAAAGTTGTTTATTTTTGCGTTTGACAGGAGTGTGCTCCTGCTCCTACGTATCTCCGGATGCAGTGGAGAAATCAAATGCTACGTAGTTCTTGGGTAGAAAATAGTTGTGTGTTGGTTGATTTTAATTGTATATTTTTTTATGGAAAAAAGGTAGGTTTTGTAGGGACCAAACAAGAAGCAATCAAGAGTGGTCCTCACTAACAACCTATTTTGTTTAGAAAATTAACGGTGTTCATAATGATCAAATCGGAAGCAATCTCGAGTGATCATTACTAGTAAAAAAAACTTGATTTTATTTTTATAAAGAAGATAGGTTTTCATGGGGACCAAACAAGAAGCAATCAAGAGTGGTCCTCACTAATAACCCAATTTTGTTTAGAAAATTAAGATATTTGCAATGACTAAACAGGAAGCAATCTCGAGTAATCATTACTAATAAATTAATTTCCATGATTTTATTATGCGATTTTCAAGAAAAAGAGGGTCTCAAAATTTGTATGTGAAATTTAGTTGAGTAAAATTGTCATAATTTGACTAGTAAAAAAAAGGTGTTCATGTTCATTAAATAAATAATAAAAAAAACAAATAGGCTAAAGCCCAATATTCAACAAAAGAAGACTAACCCAAAAAAAAGGAAGGGGAAGTTAAGTGGGCTGAAGCCCAATGATGAAATAAAAAAAGGGAAGGGGGAGGCGTAAAAAAAATGAAACGGGCTGAAGCCCACTCAAATGAAAAACAAATGTAAAAAAGGAGATTAAAAAAAATAAAATGAAATAAAGGGGGAGGGGGCTGCGTTATTTGGGTTTCATTTGAAACCCTAAAATTGAGATGCTGCTAAGCAGCCGCGAGGAGATAAAGGGGTGGAAAGGGGAAAGCGAGGAGGGGGAGAAAAATGGGGCGTGGAAGAGGAAGCGGCGTGCGGCCATGAGGCGAACAAGAAGGGCCGCGAGGAGGGAAGAGATTGGGGGGAAGAGGACGTGACCGTCCGTCATCGAGAGGGAGAGAGACGCGGTCGTCGCGTGCCATCTCTGGCCGTGCGCGGCCGCTAGCAAGAGGTTCGGGATGAGGGAGATAGAGACGACACAGGGAGGAAAAAGGGGGGAGGGTTCGAGAGGGGGAGGGCTGACGCAGGGAGGAGAAGGAAGGGATGGTGGCGGCGAGATGTGGGTTGACACAGGGAGGGAAAAAAAGGGAAGGGGAAGAAAGGAGGACAGCGGCGGTTTCGGCCGCGAGGAGGACGGCCACTCGCTCGTCCACGACGGCGAGTGGAGGATGAGGGTGGTTCCGGCGCGGTGGTTCGTGGTGGTCTAGTAAGAAGACTTTTCTATATTTTTTTTATTCTATCTGAATCACCATTTTTGCTTCCCAACTTTCTCTTCCTGATTTCATTTTTCCTATTCCTTTCTATTGTTTGTTCTATTGCTCTCTGATTTTCCCTTGTTTGGTTCTATTGTTGTTTTGTTTTATTCTGCAAAACCTATGTTAACAAGCTATGGACATGGCAAAAACACTCATTTACGGCATTTTGAGATTAAAGCAAAGCACAGAAATTTGTTTAATGGACTACCTGAGTGGATGTGATTGCTGTAGAAGGTAACAACACTAGTTTTTTCTCCTTTCTCCTCTGCATCGCGATTTCTCTGTTTGTACTGCCTCGTTGCTTTTTCTTAATTTTTCTCTGTGTTTGGGTTGAATTAGGACTCCAATGTGAAGTCCTTAATTCTTTGTTTGGTGGTAGAAGTCACAAAAATTCATTCCTCTCTTTTTTCTGAATTGAAGTTGTATTTATAGGGTTGAGGAGTTCTAATGAGACAATGTTGGTCTGCTTGTTGCAGGGTGGTGGGAGGGTTGAAGGATGCAAGGGGTGCAGAGTAGTGCCTGCAAAGTTGCTTAGTTGGAGAAAAAATGGAAAAAAGCAAAGGAACCAGAAGAAAGGACCTTGGACCCATTATCAAATTACCTCTTGTTGTTGGTATTGTTGTTACTGATTCTGGCAGGATGCCATGTGCATCCCTGCCCCATTTTTATTGCTTCCTTTTTTGCTTTTTTTCCTTTATTCTGATTTTGTAAATTTGTAATGGATTAAAAGACTGTATTGTATTTTTGCAATTTTTGACATGTAATGGACTGTTGATTTAAATTTTGGGCTTGTGTTTGTGATGGTAATTTGTAACAAAAAGACCAGCTATTTGCACCTCCTTTTTTATTGCAATTGGGTTGAAATTGGCCCAAAGAATTAACACAAAAATGAACCCAAAATTTGTTGCTAAGAATAAAGTAAAAACAAAAATAAAAATAAATTACAAGAGGTAGGTGGACAAAATTGGGGTATAACAGGTGCAAAGAGGAACTCGAACCTATTAGAAATCATACATACAGATATTTGTTGTCTGGACATGGACGCAAATAGTCTGAAATATTTTATCACCTTTATAGACGATTATTCACAATATATGCATCTCTACTTACTTCATTCTAAGGATGAAGCTTTGGATGCCTTTAAAGTTTTTAAGGCTGAAGTACAGAAACAATGTGGAAAACAAATTAAGATCGTGAGATCCGATAGAGGTGGAGAGTACTATGGTAGGTACACAGAGAATGGACAAGCACCTGGTCCATTTGCGAAGTTTCTTCAAGAACATGGGATTGTTGCCCAGTACACTATGCCTGGTTCTCCAAATTAGAATGGTGTGGCAGAAAAAAGAAACCGAACTTTAATGGATATGGTGAGAAGTAAGAGGAGTAATGCAAAACTTCCTCAATTATTGTGGATTGAAACACTAAAGACAGCTGCATATATATTAAACCGAGTTCCGACCAAGGTTGTCTCAAAAACACCTTTTGAGTTATTCAAAGGTTGGAATTCGAGTTTGCGACATATACATGTTTGGGGATGTCCTTCTGAAGTAAGAATCTATAACCCACGCGAGAAGAAACTAGACCCAAGGACTAAGTGGATATTTCATTGGATATGCTGAAAAGTCTAAAGGGTATAGATTATATTGTCCATCACACAACACTAGGATTGTAGAATCATAAAATGCTAAATTTCTTGAAAATGACATGATCAGTGGGGGTGATCAATGTCAGGACATTGCTCTTGAAAAGGATCACTATGAAGCTCAACCCTTTAGCTCAAGTTACAGATTGATTGTCATTCACACCCCTCAAGTACAAACTGGTGTTAGACAACCAATAATTGAAGTTTCACAAGCTGTTGAAAATGATCATGTAGATCACGTTGTTGATGAGAAACAACAAGATAATGTTGAACAAACTGATGAACAGCCGATTGAACAACTAGTCCCTTAGCAAGATGACGAGGCAACATTAAGAAGATCTACAAGAGTCAAAAAGTCAGCAATTCCTGGTGATTATGTAGTGTATCTACAAGAATCAGACTATAACATTGGAGCCGCAAATGATCGCGAAACGTTTTCACAAGCTATGAGTTCTAAGGAATCGAATTTGTGGTACAATGCCATGAAAGATGAGATGAATTCTATGGAATCTAATCAAGTCTGGGATTTCGTTGAGTTGCCTAATGGTGTAAAAGCCATTGGATGTAAATGGGTCTTTAAAACAAAGAAAGACTCAGAAGGCAACATTGAGAGACATAAGGCAAGACTTGTCGCTAAAGGATTCACTCAGAGAGAAGGAATCGACTTCACAAAGACATTTTTCTCCTGTATCCAAGAAAGATTCTCTCTGAATAATTATGGCATTAGTAGCTCGTTTTTACTTTGAGTTACATCAAATGGATGTGAAAATGGCGCTCCTCAATGGTAATCTAGAGGAAGAGGTTTACATGAAACAACCTGAGGGATTCTCCTCTAGTAATGGTGAACACTTAGTTTGCAAGCTTAATAAATCCATCTATGGATTGAAACAAGCCTCCCGCCAGTGGTACTTTAAATTTCACGAGGTCGTCACTTCCTTTGGTTTTGAAGAGAACGTCATGGATCAATGTATATCCCAGAAGGTCAGTGGGAGTAAGATTTGTTTCCTTGTTATACGTGGATGATATTTTGCTTGTGGCAGCTAATGATAAAGGTATGTTATATGAGGTGAAACAGTTTCTCTCAAGGAATTTTGATATGAAGCAGATGGGAAAGGCATCTCATGTCATTGGCATAAAGATCCATAGAGAAAGAGCTCGAGGCATTTTGGGTTTGTCTCAAGAGACCTATATCAACAAAATTTTAGAGAGATTCAACATGAAAGATTGTTCACCAAGTATAGCTCCCATTGTGAAGGGTGACCGACTCGATCTGAGTCAATGCCTGAAAAATGATTTTGAGCGGGAACACATGAAAAATATTCCATATGCTTCAACTGTTGGAAGCCTTATATATGCTCAGGTTTGCATTAGACCTGACATTGCATATGTTGTTGGAGTTTTGGGAAGATATCAGAGTAATCCAGGTGTTGATCATTGGAAAGCTGCAAAGAAGGTAATGAGATATCTTCAAGGGACAAAGAACTTTATGCTCATGTATAGACGGACTGATGATCTGGAGGTGATTGGCTACTCCGATTCAGACTATGCCAGCTGCATTGATACCAGGAAATCAACATCTGGTTATGTTTTCATGCTAGCTGGTGGAGCTATATCTTGGAGAAGTGCAAAGCAGACCTTGACTGCTACTTCCATTATGGTGGCCGAGTTCGTTTCTTGTTTTGAGGCTACCTCGCATGGTGTATGGTTGAAGAGTTTTATATCTTGGCTTAGAGTTGTGGACTCGATTTATGGGCCATTGAAGATGTACTGTGACAACTCTCTTGCTGTATTTATGGCTAAGAACAATAAGAGTGGAAGTCGAAGTAAGCACATCGACATCAAATATTTAGCCATAAGAGAACGTGTTAAGGAAAAGAAAGTGGTCATTGAACACGTTAGCACTGAGTTGATGATTGTCGATCCTTTAACTAAAGGCAAGCCACCAAATAACTTTAAGGATCATGTAGCACGAATGAGACTTGGTTCCATGATGTGATTTCATTGAATGTACATTTATTGTTTTAATTAAACTCTTATTCAATTTGATGTTTTCTCATATATTATGTGCACATATTTATTTTGAGAAATATTATTTAGTTTTGACCTAGAATAAACATATGGTTTATTCATTAAGTTAAAGGAGTGGTATTTGGGCAGAAACGTATTTGGGCAAAATCATGGGCTCCCATGTTCTCTTCACATCAGTTGAGCTCTTTGATGGAGAGAGCTTTATAAATTGAACGTTTTGCTCATGTTTTAGGTCACCAAGCCTGTCCTCTCTTCAGCAAGCAACACCATCATGTATTTGAGCGAGTAAGGGTCTGGAAAAACCAAAACATCAATCGGTCCTAGTCTGATTTTGCAATGGCTGGAAGTAGGAGTTCTCAGATATTTTTTGCTTCCGCTGTTTGAATATTTCAGTGTTACATGTATGGCTTGTGAATCCTTCGAAGTGTATCCATAAGGATTGCAGATGTCTCTTTGGACTAGGATAGTCGATCATCCTCTTCTTTCTTTGTGTTGGTTCACCTTTGTGCTATAATACTCATTGTATAAGGGTTTGAATACCCATTGCATTCATTTTCTTCTAGTTTTATATATATTGCTTTGCTGTTTAAAAAAATTTAATTCAAATATCAATAATTTGATTTAAATTATCTTATCATATATGTGTATATGTCTTTGAGTTCTTCGTACACCTAATTGGTTGTTGGAACATAACTATATCATTTTCAAAATGTTTTTTTTTTATCGCAATCATTTTCAAAATGTTAAAAACTACAATTAGAAAATTTTAAAACTCTTAAGTTTGCCGATTTATTTGGTGACTACTTTCATTACAAAATGACTACATGATGGGAATATTCCAGTTCATAGTAGTGTACTTAATTATTCAGCTAGTGTGCTTATCAGAATCTGTCAAAAAAAAAAAAGAATTTTCAGAAGTCCATAAACCTTAGCTAATAATCTGAAGTACTCCCTCCCTCTCATAAATTTTGGTGTTTTAGCTTTTTATTTTTTTTTCTAAAATTTTGGTTGTTTTAGAAATCCAAAATATTATTAAGCGTTTTTCCCATTATACCCTTAAATTAATAGCATATATTAATTATTGTTTATATTTACTAAGTAGTTTTAGTAAAGTAATAGTAATTCTTAATAAATTTTGCATTAAAAAGTGATATATTTATTAAGGATAATTTTGTCAAATTTTATCTAAATTAATTATTTTTTAATCTGGGACAAAACTTTAAACCACCAAAATTTTGTTACCGACGGAGTACAATTTTGCTTTGAAAACAAACATATTATTATTAAGACAAAAAAACAAGCCTCAAATTAAAGCTATAATGCTTAAGTTAAATAGTGCCATTATTGATCCAAAACTCGGATAGCGACACCTCAAAAAACAAAAGTAAAAGAACCTTTGACAAGGATACATACATTTTATTTTCTCTTTTATTTGGCGACTTCGATTAAAATAACGTGTTACATCCTCTAATCAGGTCATTTATTATTATTATTCTTGGGTCAGTCAATTTAGCACCCCAAAAAAAAAAAAAACTGTACAATTTAGGGGTCGACGGCTCTCTGGTTCGGAACCTAATCTCTTATTCTTTAATATAGAAAACGCCAGATTAGCCAGAATGGATGGATGAGGATGCGCTTGTGAGAAAAACAGTGCAACGTTGAAGTACCTGCTCAAGTTCAAGAATAAAGAATTCACAAGTAGACTGGGACCATCGAAATTACTTTCACGTGGCAACTGTATTATTTTAATTGCTTACTTTGAGGGAGAAGGTGCATGGTAATGACGAATGCAATAAACCTGGAAAGATAACGCAGCACAAATTTGACTTTAACTCTACGGCAAGCACGTGCCACACATGTTGCACGCATACTATAGATATTTTGCTTAATTACATTTTTAAGCACTTCTAGTTTGATCTATGTGTTATTTTGATTTCTCTAGTTTTTTTTTTAGCAATTTTAGTCCATATATTATTAAAAGATGAGGGCTATCAAGTATCAACACACTCTTTAACACTATTTTTTCAACACTCACTTTTTTATTGGCCAAAATTCAAATGTTCTCACCAAATTATATGGGTCCCACATAAATTTGATGGGACCCATATGAATTTCAATCAATAGGAGAGAATGTGTTAGAAATAGATTGTTAAAGAGTGTGTCTCTAATATTTCTCTAAAATTAAGTAAATATGGTCCTATAGTCAATTTTCTCTTCCCTAAACAATTTAAAGTCTCATTTATTATTAAAATATTTGGGGTTCTACAATATGAGATTAAAATAAATTAGAAATTTTAAAAGTAAGAATTTAATAAAATTTGAATAATTTTGTGGGATGTGGAATTAAGGCTTGAAGGGGAAAAAATTGAGATTTTTTTTTATTTTGAGTTAACTTTGATATTTTAATCGGTGGGAATTAGGTGAAATAATGTTTAAAACAATTTAATCAATTTAATTTGTGATATTTTTTAATATATTATGAGAATTTGAGTGCTTTAAATAAATTGAAATGAATAGAGAGAATTAATTGTAACAATTGAAAACTAAGGGGACTAAAATTGCTCAAAAAAAACTAGAGGGATCCACATAGCACATAACCCAAATTAAAGGAACCATAAATATAATTAAGCATATATACTTAAAGTCAACATATGTGGGCATCCCTTAACCCAGTGAAACGCCTTTTAATGACGAAACTGGGAAAGCCCACATGTGCTGCAAAACAGACAATACCTCAAAAAATTATGCTGCACTTGAAGTTAGAATATTGGTGCTAAAAGGAATGTTTAAGCTATACATGAGGGCTGACAGGCTCTTTAACTATTTTGGTCTTGATTGAGAGGCTACTGTTCTGATAGACTAAAAGTTTCACATCACTTGAGAATCAAGGACAAGGACAAGAGGTCCCAAGTAGTAGCTCGGTTGGTGAGCTAAGGGACGCTGAAGGAGTGTAAGTTGGAGGTCCTGAGTTCAAATCCTAAAAACTAGCAATTCTAATAATTATTAACATCTAACATTTATTTACCTATAAAAAAAATACAAGGACAAGAGTATTTTATAAAACGATTATGTGGATTTTCGGAAGAGATTCTAAGTGATTTTAAGGACGTGAGCGGTTCAATTAGTTAAAACCACACTTAATTAAATTTAATTAAATAGTTATTAAAATTATTTTAATAGAAAATTTAGAAAGAAGACAAAGGGAAAAAAGGTTACTCCTAATAAGGAGGGAATTGATTGAGACAGCCACTCCATCATAATCGTCTCAAACTCGCACACTCGCGTCTTTGGATGGGCACATATACGCCTTCCGCGCTCCCTCATTCCGATTTTACATGTCTTATTTCAAATATTTTATTATCTTAAATTAGTTATTTTTGTAACAAATTAATAAGTATTAATTATATTTTTTTAAATATATTATTTATCTCAACTAATTTCTATTAATGAGTTATTAGTGAATAATTACAGCTGTTAAATTTAAATAAAAATATTTTAGTATAAAAAATCAATAAATTTAAAACAAGACAGATGTAGTATTACTTGTCTCTGCTCTGCGGTCTCACCATCTTCAAAATGTCATAGATATTAGTAGTATTATATAAATTATAAATTGTCCAAATTGCGTTCGTTGAAAACTCAAAAGGCAATTTGGTACTATAGTTTATTTTTCAACACCGTGGGTTGAAGTGTTCTAATTGTGCCAAGGATCTTCTCAACTAGTCATACCTTAAACATTTATACTTTATTTGGAATAGAGGAAAGATAGGAAGAAAGATGAAAAGTTTTTTGAAAAACTCAAATACTAGACATGGGTAGATGTGTAATGTCAATCATAGCGTGACACAATAGGTATTTTATACTTTAATCAATAAACTTTTTTTCCCCCCATTTTCTTGGATACCAAATATAGTGTTAAGCTTCTTTAATATTTACTAACTCTTGGTTCAATGTATAAATTAGCATTAAAAGAATTTTTTTTGACAAAATAAAAGTTACGTCATTTCATTAATAGTCAAAATCACACCAGTACAAATGGTAACATGATCAACACATTGAAAGGTAGCGATATATGTAGTCACCCCTACTAAAGTGTGAGCAACTATATTGACTTCTTTCTTAGTAAACTCTACCATAGAGTTGGAAAAAAAAAGATAAAAGACTCCTAACAGAATTGAAAGCCCCATATTTAGGTTGATCCTCTTGAATATTTTGTATGCTACCTACTTCAAACTCTGATCCAACTTGAAGATCACTTTGATTAAATCGAGCTCAATTGCCCTATGACTAGCATCTAGGAGACCATAGACTTCCCCTTCATACACATAGAGTCTGTGAGAGTACCGATAAAATTTAGCTTTGAAAAAATGTCTTCTCTCATTATGTAAAATGAGCTCAATATTGATTGCAACTTACTGGACAAAAGATGTGTCATTCTTAATAGCCTCCCAAACCAGTTCACTGAAGTTGCGTGTAACCTGCAAAAAAAGGCTTAATGATCTGCCAACAGATTTCATATACTTTATTTAAATAAGCTAAAATTTTAAAAAGAAAAATAACTAGCGCGTCCGGCCAGTAACGCCGAACAAGTTAGTTGAGGACAGAAACTGCTCGCAAGTTACCCAAGCCTCGACAGTTCCAACTTAAAATACTCAAGGTAGCATTAAAAGAATTATATATTAATCTTTTGTAAATCATCATCAATCTAACATTACACTCAATATACTATTAGAAAAAATTAAATTAGTATGAAAATTTGGAGTGGAAAAATTTGTAATTCATCTCTAATTTCATCGCTAAATTTATATAATAACAAAGAAATTAGTGATAAATTTTAATTTTTCCCTCTTTGATTTTCATTGCTAATTCTATTTTTTTATGGTAGTTTTAATTATTATTATAATATATAGAAAGAAAACCCCCATCCTCCTCTCTCTCTCTCTCATATCTATTTACCAAAAAATAAATAAATTGAAGAAAAAGAAAAGTCTTATCATTTATGAATACAAGGTCGATGAAAAAAGGGTACAGTGATTGTTATCAAAGCTGGGACACACTGCATGTCCCTTTTTCAGTCAGCAGCATATCACTATTTAATTATACTTTATCATGCTAACAAGTATTCAAAGGCTATGTTTGATAGTCAAAAAGTGAAAAAAAAAATTCTATTTATTAAAATATAAAATTATTGATATATCATATTATGATTGGCCTGTCACATTTATTCATACATATTTTTTATATTTTTTAAAAAACTTTCTTTTTTCTCTACTTTCTTTCTCCTGTCCAAACACAGTGTAAGAGTATTGGTTAAAAAATCAATAAAAAATGATTGTTTCGAGAATATAAGTTAAATACTTTTCGATATAATAAATATATTATTTTTCTATACAAACTTATCTCTTTTTATTTCTTAACCAATGCCCTAAGGGCATCTCCAATGGTGAGTACCTAAAGGGTTGGGTACTTATTAGGTAGAGTATCTATTTGGTACCCATTGGAGCATCATTCTTCATGATATCTATTTAGGTACTCTTCTCTCCTCACTCTTGTGGACCCATTTAATATTTGTGGGTTATAATTGGATGTAGAGTTATTAGTGAAATCTATTTAGTAAATTTTTTAGAGGTATTGGGTTGAAAAAATGAGGTGCTTATTAGATACTTAGTGATATGTAAGTTGAAAAAGTAAAAATAAGTAACGTATACATGTAGGACACACTTAAGTATCCAAATTTACGATACTCCATCGAAGATGGCCTAAGGCACTTGCTACCATTTTCTTTTATTTATTTTTTCATAGCTAAGGTAGATCTGTTATTATTAGTCCACGTATATCTACGTGTCCTCTTTCTAGTGTTTTAGCTATGAATGACTCTGGTTGAGTTGTTGTAAACTAAAATCCATAAGAGCACTGATTACCCAGAAATGGACAACGTATATCCCACACGCTCAAAGCAACTTTTGATTTGATTGGTGGAGAGATAAAAAAAGAAATAAAAAATGCAAAAACATAGCTCACGGTGTCCGACAACTATGAAGTTGTCAAATATCTTTTCTGAATCCATAACAAAGTAATAAATTATTTTAAAAAGTACTAGTACGTATCTATCTCCGCATTTATGGTATGTTTGGTATGTAAAAAAGTGAGAAGAAAAAAAGTGGGAGAAAAGAAAATTTATTAGTTAAAGTATAAAATTGATGATATGTTATATTATTATTGGTCTGTCACATTTATTAATGCATCTTTTTTACACTTTACCAAAAACTTTCTTTCCCCCTTATTTTCTTTCCTCTCTCCCAAACAGACCATTAGTGTCCGCTTTGACCGTGTAAAAAAAATTTACACCGTAATCCAATAATATTCATTCCGTTCTTTTTTATAAGAAATAAAATCATAATTCACACATACTAAGAAATATCATTAAAATCACAATTTTTTAATTAATATATCAAAGACATAAACTTTTCTCCAAAACTATCCTTATTAAAAATAGTGGCTCATAGTTCTAATTAATGATATTTCCTTAATTATTTCCACTAATACGAGACTTAAATAAGGGTATAAATATAATTCATCATTTAATGTTTTTGAAAATTTATGCTTGTTTCTTATATTTATGACAAAAAAAATGTCATTTTGTTTCTTATAAAAAAACGGAGGGAGTATCTCACATGTAGATATTTATTGAGATATTTTAAAAAATAATATAATAAAATAGCACAATAGTAAAATATAATTACACGTTGGTGTGAAACTTTTATACACTGTCAGTCGATATCAAAATTAAACTCTTTAGTGTATCACAAAAAACTCATCACTACAGTTATTAACAGTTTCAGTAGTGTATTCGTTTTTTTTTTTGAGTGCTTCAGTAGTATATTTGTTAAAAAAAATAAAGGTTTCTTTTTGAATAGTTCTTTTTTGGTACTGTTACAAAAAAAGAGTTCTTTTTTGGTACAGAATTTTTTTTTCACTAGTATTAAGTTAATTTTAAAATTTTCAATTTATAAAGTTGGGAACTTTTTTTAAAAATTTATCTTGTTTTAGTTATTTCGGCGGCTGTTTCCCCATTCACCAAATTCAAAAATAAAATATTATTGTCCCCAAGGTGTAGCTCAAGTGGTTGAACTGAGATATTTGAAGAAATTGAAAGAAAAAGGTCCAGGGTTCAAATCTTGACTACTAACATAACTTACTAACAACTAATATTTACCTATCAAAAAAAATATTTTTAAGAAACTAAACTTTTTATTACTTGGACCAACAAACACCTTTTTTTTTTATTCAGGGTCCACCCTAATTAGGTCTTTGGGAGAGTGACCAACAAACACCTGTATATATTTTGTTTTGGCTAACAAATATTTATATTTCGCAATCTTATTTTAGTTTTAATCTTGTACTTTATCATTTTTTCAAAGACGATGTTTATTCTTTTTAAATTATTTTTCTATTTTAGATTAATTTTGAGTTTAAGTTTTTTTATTTAAGAAAAATAAATTGTTGAAAATTAATAAATTTCAATTTATCCCTTTGGAGAGTACTTTTAGTTTACACATATTTTTTTTTCCGATTGATTCGTACCAAAATTTTCAAAATAATTACTTCAAAATAATATTTTTTTGACAAAGTATATAGGCTAAATTTAATACCCCAACAGTTGTTTCTGTGAAGTTGGCTAAAATATTTTTATTGAAAATTTTGATTTACTACACAAAATCGCTTCTATTTTTTTTATTGAATAAAGGATGATTAAGCAAGCCTTCAAAAGAAGAACATTAGGGAAACAAGCTCCCCTTTTATCCACTTCAAGCAACAAACTAAGACTAGGAAATGAAACATCTAAAACCCGTAAAGAAAAGGAAGCAAAATGACCTCTTAAAGCTAAAGAATTAGCAAACGTATTAGCTTCTCTAGGAATGTGGTTAACAGAAACCAACCATTCAGGAAGGTTAAGATAATAGAGGACCTCATCTAAAAGATGTTGAAGATAAGAAGATGGAGCAATTTTGCCATGGATCATTTTGACCAGAATTATTGAATCAGTCTTGAAAACAACAAGTTGTAAGGGTTGTAACCATGTTGGTTTAGTGAAAAAAATCCTTCAGACGGAGAGATTGAACGTAGCTTTTAGTTGGAAAGTGAACCAATACAAATACTTTGTGTAACCTTTTTACCTTACACTTTAAAGTTTTCACTCTCTACTTTAATCTCACTAATTGGGGATTGAATTTGTAAATATGGTTTTATAAGTTTTAGAAAATGTTTTAAATTTTCAAGACGCCAAGTCTCGCTTGCGTCTGGTTGGTACAAATGTGTCTCCACTTGGTGAAAAACTCGCTAAGGCATTTATCATATCTTTGCATCCACCCTTTGACGTGCGATTGAAAATGATCTTTGTGAAATAAATTTTAAAAACACAATTCAACCACTTTCTTGTATTTTTCTTGTTGCATTTCAGTTAGCATCAGAGCTTTACCCCTAGGTTGAACACCTAACAAGTGTAGAGGAATCAAGATCCTATCTACATACATATATGTTGAAAGACAAAACATTAACAAACCTCCACTTTCAGTGGAACTAACTATGACTACTGGAGAAAAAGAAAGAACGAAGCTATTCGTTGAGGCAAATCAAGTGGAATTCTGGGACGTCATTGAAAATGAATATAATTTACCAGCTACTAATGGAGTTCTTACTCCCAGGAATGAATGGACCGATGCTCAAAAGAGGGACTACAAGCTCAATGGAAGAGCTATATGCATTATCTTATGTGTGCCGTTACCATATCTGACTGTGACAAATGTCATAGTTGCACAACTGTCAATGAGCTATGGGATATGGAGACCCAAAGTTACTGCTATTGAAGAAGCGAAGACTTAAACACTTTGTGTCTGGAAGAACTTCTGGGATCTCTAAAAGTCCATAAGCTTGAACTCAAAGAATAAGAAACATCTAGAAAATGAAAGTCCATTTCCTTGAAGGTGAACAACAATATAGGAACCTCCTCTAAGGATCTCCAAACTGAAGAACATCAGACGAAGATGATGCATCTGCTGAGGAAGATGATGAGTCTGATGATGAACTTTCTTTCATTTCTTGGAAGGTTCAACAAATGTGAAAAAGAAAGGAAAGTTCAAAAGGCAATTCCAGAAGAATGGAATCGGGGACACGAAAGAGATCAAAGATAAAAGCCAAATGGTTTGCTATGAGTGCAAGAAGTCATGGTACTTCAAGTCTAAACGTCCACAGTCCACAGCTCAATAAGGAGCAACCCAAAAAAACCTTTAAGAAGAAGAAAAAAGGTATCATGGCCACATGGGAAAACATGGATTTTTCATCGTCCATTGAAGGGGAAGGATGAAAGGATGAAAACATGGATCTTTCTTCGTCCATTATAAGAACAAAGCTGAAAAGATGTAAGATATTGGTCTTAAGAAGGATGAACCAACTTCTCAGATGACTTATCTCAATTCTGATCAAATTAATGAGCACAATGATTATTTATTTTGTACTCTCATTGCAAAAATGAATAGTCATTTAAAATAAGTTTGTGACTATGTTAAGGTTAAGAGGGCTACTCACCCCTCCAGAACTAATAAGAAATAACCCAAGAAAATATGAGTACATAATGATAAGATTAATAACGCTTGTTTCAGATTTTCTTAACAACCAAGTCAAAATCCCTATCTTAGTACATAGGCAGTGACTACTAATGACACATGACAGAAAAAAGATATATATTTCAAGATCTCAAACCTAAAGATGGAGGATATATTGCCTTTGGAGGAAATCAAAGATGTAAAATTATCGGATGTATTAGTAAGCACCCTTTACCCTCCATTGATAATGTTTTATATGTTTATTGATGCTGTTTGGGGGAGTATTGGGCTTTTGCAGGAATTGATTTCGTGTCTTTTCTGGGGCGTTTCTTTTCGGATCATGATGTTGTGATTGACGCTGTTTAAATGCTCTTTAAAAGTTGTTGTCATGGAGTACTTTGCTTGTATTGCTCAGAGATCTAAAGATACTATTATAGGTGGAAATTTTTGTGGTATTGCACTTGAGTTATGATGCTCATATGTAATTATGCATTGTTATTGTTGGTTTGGGCTCGACTTCAACAGTAATGAAATCCTTTTTGCCTTTTATGGAAAAAAAAACTTTGGTCATTACAAGCACTATGTCATGCATATTTTAGAATCTCCTTTGGGGTTGTGGTCAGATCTCCTTGATAATATAGTTGGGGTTTCATCTTTATAATATTGTCAATAAAAGTATAATATCTTTATTTTCTAAACCAAGAAATTTATATTTATATTTGAATATATTAACTTTTAGAGTAAACATAGTTTTTGATTTTTCAAATTATACTTGAGATCACGTTATTTTTCTACTTTTTTTTTTTTACCAATGTTGTTTTTCTACTTAAGCAATATCATTGTGTTCATTTGAAGGGAATAATACCATATATCAAAGTGGCCATTCCCTAATTGTTTATAAAATTCGTCACAAATACTTGACAATATTATTATTCAGTTTAAGAAACAATATGATGTTTTTGTAAAAAAAAAAAAAAAAAAGAAACAATATGATGTTCCTTATAAAAAATTGACCAATGGATATTAAATTCAACTTTATAAATGGCTTTTACTAGTTATTTTAAATAATATACTATCCGTTAAAATAAGTGTTAAACTTTTCTAGTTATGTTATTTAGATACTTTGGACGCACACACTAGGTGTTTTTGTAGATGAGAAATTTAATCAATCAAATCGTTGAATTGAAAGTTTTCGTTAAAAAGAACAAGTCTATAAAATTTTATAGAATTTGAAAACTGTTTGATATTTCATCGCGTCATTTTATTTTAAAGTATAATATGTTATTTAAAATATATATAAATATCTATTATCAAAACATATACCAACGAATGCCTGAATTATTTGAAACTTTGTACACATTATTATCGTGATAATATAAGATGATTTTACGGTTGGATTGATTTAATTTGCCTTCTATAAAAAGTTATTGAAGATGTAAGTATGCTAAGTTTGACACCCGGTGTCAACGAATTCTGACTCATATATATATATATATGGGTCAGGATCAAATATTGTGAGTGTCAGCTTGGAGTATTGTGAGTTGATAACTTTGTTCCAAATACCAGTATTCTGAGCTGTAGTTGGATTGAAAGATACAATCAAATAGATCATATCTACAAAAGTTCACATTAATCTAAAATCATTTGATATGTCATTGAGATGTATCAAGATTAACGTCTTATGCACTTTTATTAAATAACGTTAATCTTGATACATCTCAATGACATATCAAATGATTTTAGATTAATGTGAAATTTTGTAGATAAGATCTATTTTATTGTATCTTTCAATCCAACTACAGTTCAAGAATATAGTATTTAACAAAGCTTATCAACGGTCACAATACTAAAGCTTTAACACCTGTCATTTGATCCCTAATTCACCCTCTATATATATATATATATATATATATATATATATAGTTTTTTATATGATTATGTTTTTTATGTAAAATTTTAATCTCAATTTTTTATTGGACGAAAGAAGTATGAAAAAAAGAAAAGAAATAATCAGTGTATTTTTTTATCCTTAATGAAATAAAAAAAATCAAATGAACTCACTGAGAAAAAAAATAAATGAATAGATAAAATTAAATCAAGGCAATTTCTTCTTTATTCTTAATGAAATAAATAATTTGTTAGTTAATCTTGCTCATTCTTTTACTTTAGTTAGATCCCAGATTATTGTAAATCAGTTCTTTTCTGGGATATGTTGGGCATGGCAATTCCTAGTTTTGCTTAATAATATGAGGTTGCCTCTTTAAGCCTCGTTCAGAGATATAAAAGAGTGAAGAATCTTTTTGAAATTCATAAAATTTTAAGAGAAAATTTTAATTTTGACTCGCATTTGTTTTGTCTTCCCTTTCTACCACACTAGTTACCATCATATTTTTATCCTCCAATTTATTTTTCTAGAAACATCCACACGAGTGATTATTCAATTGACACTTGTGTCATTAAAATCTTACCTAGTCTATAACTCTATAACTGAAATATAAATTAAACATATGATAGAGTTAAAATAATAATATTTCACCAAAAAAATAATATAAAAATAGCCCAAGCGATTGAATTGAACGCTTCTCTCTTTTGACAGAGACGAACGAAGGAAGAAGAAGCGAGTGGCGAGGCAAAATGAGAAGCAAGGCGCGTAGCAGTAGTTAGAAGAAAAAAAATAGCAAAAACAAAAAAAAAACAAAAAAAAAAGGAGTGGACAGCTCGGTTTCTTTTTTCGCCCCATATATATAATAACAAGCTGACTACAACTTAATGTGTGTTTCCATCCTCACATTCCAACTATGCATTTCTAACAACATCAACTAGTTTAGTTGAGTTGAATTGAACTGAACAAACCAATTCAGTGTTGTTGACAAAGTTAAACAAACCCCAAGCGCTCTCTCTCTCTCTCTCTCTCTATTCTGAGAACTCTTCTTTCCTTATACCACCCTTCTTCAGAAACAGTCTTCAAAATGGAGGTTCAGACTCATCCCTCTGCCTTTGATCTCAACCCAAACCCCAACAACAACCCCTCATTCCCCTACTCTTCTATTAATGACATTCACCCACCCGATTTTCGGAGCCCCGAATACCCGGACCCCACATTCCCGCTATCCCCTGATGATCCGCCACTACCCCAACCGTTTCACGTCCCTTCCACACCCACACACCTGTCGCCGGAGCTACACGCGCCGGAACGCGCGTGCCCTCAGTCCAACGCTGCTCTTAGGGTGCAGAAAGTCTACCGGAGTTACCGCACGCGGCGGAGGTTGGCCGATTCCGCCGTCGTTGCCGAAGAACTATGGTTCGTCTTCTCTGCATGCAATCTCTCTCTCTTTCTTTCTCTAAGTATATATTTTATTTTATTTTGTTATTGCCGCGATTTTTTCCTTTTATTTTTTATAATATTATTATTAGTTGATTTTTGAGAAAAGTGAGGTTGAATTTTTTGTGAAGGTGGCAAGCCATAGATTTTGTGAGGCTGAACCAGAGCACGATTTCGTTCTTTAACTTGCCTGAAACTGCTGCGTCTCGGTGGAGTCGGGTCAAACTCAATGCTTCCAAGGTCTCTCTCTCTCTTTTTATCTTTCTAATTTCGTTTTTTTTTTTTGGTTTTGTTTGTGTACGTATGTTATACGGGCCTTTGTACTTTTGGGGGGTGGGGGTAGTGTTTTTGGGTCTGGTTGATTTTGAGTTGGATTCTAAAGTCAACTGTTTTTGGGGGCAGGTGGGTAAGGGGCTGTCCTTAGACGCCAAAGCACAAAAATTGGCTTTTCAGCATTGGATTGAAGCTGTGAGTATTTATTTTTTATTTTTTTTGTAGTTTATAATATGTATATGACCAAGTCATCCTTATATTTTCTCAATTTTAACTGGTCTTGACTTGAAATGTAGATTGATCCACGCCATCGCTATGGGCACAACTTGCATTATTACTATGAAGAATGGTGCAAAACGGATGCTGGTCAACCATTCTTTTACTGGTGAGACCAATTTTCCCTGTGGGCTGGATTGGTTGTGATTTCAGTAATAAGACAATTTTTTTTTATTGCTAATTTGCTGCTGGTATTAGATGATTTCCATGTGGAAACAAGGAAGTAATTTTATTTTTTCCAGTATCTAATTCCAATTAGTGATTCAGTGTTTTACATACTTTCAATGGATATGCTTTTGCATACAAATTGGACTACATGCTGAAATGAATATGCTTTTTCATTTGAACTGTTTTTGGCATTGGTGCTTATACCCACTAACTTATAGAAGTTCACCTGAATTTTACAAACTTCTTTTGAAAACAAAAACGATATTTGTTTCCTTTCTTTTATTGTAACAAAGGTGCAGCTGAACATATAAATAGGGTTAAGGTGTTGAGAATGACGCCACGTGAGAAGGGAATGATCAGAGGACACGGTTGAGTTTTGTTACTGATTTTTCTTCTTCTCAATCTACAGGTTGGATTTAGGAAATGGGAAAACTCTTGATCTTGAACAGTGTCCCCGATCAAAGCTTCGAAAACAATGCATAAAGTATCTTGGACCAGTATGTGAATTTCCTGATTTGATTTAGTACTTTATTGTTTTGTTAAATGTAGTTGACGTTGACTATATTGACTTATATTACACTGCATTATTTCAAAATTTCTGGCCTTTACCTACTTATCTGACTAGTTGGTCCTTCTTAATAATTTCTCTAAATTAGCAAGAGAGAGAGAACTATGAATATATTGTCTGCGAGGGAAAGATTATCCACAAGCAATCTGGAGATTTTCTTCATACAAAAAAACACTCTGAAGATGCCAAGTGGATATTTGTAATGAGCACCTCTAAGAAACTTTATGCTGGCAAGGTAAAAATTCAAGCTCTGTTACTGTTTCAAGTTTTCAATTTTCTCATATATATACAGACAACATACCATTTCTTTCCAGCCCTATTGATGCATTGTTGTAACCTCCCAGAAAAAGAAGGGATCATTCCATCATTCTTCTTTTTTGGCTGGTGGAGCTACATTAGCTGCTGGAAGGCTGGAGGCTGAGCATGGGATTTTGAAGGTATAATTAACTTCATAGGGCTACATGATTTAAATTGTTATGCAATTGGAAACTCTTTATGCTAAGAATCTAAGATAGTCCTACTAGCATTAACAGTATTAAAGAGATCATGGGCTGCTATCATCTTTTTCCTTTTGGATTTTCTTTTTTTTGGGTGTGTATGTGGCTATGCATATTGAATTACACTGATAGACATATTTTCTAATTACAATTTATGTCCGGTGACAAATGTCTGATTCTCAGTGGCTTTGACTTTTCAGTCCATCTCTGCATATAGTGGACACTATCGGCCGACAAATGACACACTCGACACCTTCTTATCATATCTCAAAGAAAATGGTGTCCATCTTGATGAAGTTGAGGTAATTGATTATCATCACGACATTCTTTCTTGTATAACTACTGTGTTGTTATAATTCTTTGTCAAAAGCTTGTCTATAGAAAAAATTTCGTCCAATAGATGTTTCTTCATGAAGACAGTGATCATAGATGGGCAGAACATTTAATAATTAATTGGGAAACATGGTACTAATCACAAACACTTTATTGAACAACTCTTATTTGTTGTTTCAGATCCGCAAACCAAATGATGACAGTGATATTTATGAGGATGGCAAGGTTGACGAAAGAGCCGAAACATCTGAAATTTCTAACACTGCTAACATATCTGAGCTTAGAATTTCTGAGGAAACTGAGAATAATACGCCATCCCCAGCTAAGGAAGACCCTCAACCCGGAACGGTTGGTACTTATAAGAGGACTCTATCGGGTGGTCTTCAGAGTCCAAGAGCAGCTGAGGTTCCCAAAACTGCTATATTGCAAAGAATCAATTCCAAGAAGGGTACAAAATCATACCAACTGGGGCATAAGCTTTCGCGAAAATGGTCAACGGGAGCTGGACCTAGAATTGGGTGTGTTGCTGACTACCCTGTAGAGCTTAGACTACAGGCCTTGGAGATGCTTAACCTTTCTCCAAAACTTCCACCCTCTCCTTCCTCATACATGTTCATGGGTGGTCTTGTTTCGCCTGCAGCTCGTCCTACGCCCAGTACACCTCGAATTTACATCGATGAGACTTCAGTTAGATGAACTTGAACTACTTACTGCTGATCTTAGGATCATGCTACCAGCTTAGTGTAGTGTTTTTTCTGCTAAGAGGTGCTTTAGTTATTGTAAAATATTCGTTACCTATGTCATGTCACGTTTTGAAGACTGTGTTATGTTATATAATCTATCTATTGGATCTATATGAAAGTTTAAACGCAAAATAGAGTTATAATGTCAGTTTTTCCTCATCTCTAATTTTAAGACATGTCAATAAAATTTAAGCATTCTTGATCTCTTGTTCTTATCTTTTCAACTCCTCTTGTTGTCACCACATGGAGTGTCAATATTATTATCAATTTATTACGATCACAATTACTTTCTACAAACTAGCAAAAGAGAGACAAAATAATTGAATTTAGAAGATGACGATAAAAGAGAAACAAATTAAGAACACGATGAAAATAAATTCATTAACTTATACTTGCACCATACGATAGCAAAATTACTTGCAAACCAATTGAAAATAATAAAAAATTGATCTTTCTCAATCTAGTAAGATCAAATCCTTCACCTCATGGATTGTTTCCACTGGCGGTGGAGATGATCGAAGACTTGTTTAATCCGACCCCCAGTAGTGGAAGGCTTATGGTATTATTGGGTTAAAATTCAGATCCGGCCACTACTGGCCCAGCTCATTTGATGCCATAAATGTCTTCCACGACAACAAGCCACGCTCAAAGTAATTTGATGTATCAAATAGGAGTAGCTGCTATAACTTTAAGAAGCACTTGAGTTGCTTTTATGTCGCTCCAAGTTCAAAAGGCACTAAAAATTATAAAAAAAGTTCATAATCCAATACTCCATTCGGACTCGAATACAAGCAAAAATATTTAATTTCATATTGATTAAAGATATTAGTTAAATTCATTTAATTTTCTTTATGTAATCAAAAAAACTAATTGTATTTCCTAAAGGGTTATTTCCTTTAATTTAATTTTCTCTGAGAACTTATTTCAAGATACATTAAATGAAAGGTATTTTGAGAATAATAATATTAAATAAGGTGAAATTAATTAAAATTTGCTTATATTTCATACCACTAAGTATGACTACTTTTTTTTCCCTTTTTCTTATAATTGAGTCCATATGAAGTACCGTTTATGATAAATACTCAAATCATTATTTGACACTAGCGGACAGTATGTATTATTTTATCGTGTTTTAATATCTAATATTGATTTTAAGGAATTTTATTATGCATTTCAAGTAGTTTATGAGACTAATTTTTCATAATGACACTAAATTATTAACACGTGTTGATTGGGAGAGAGGACCCGTGAGTTATAGCAGTTGGTTAAAGTTATAGACAAAATGGTGAACCGTGTCATTTTTCATTTCTTAACCTTTTGGTGGTTTTGTAACTGCTCTATTTTATTTACGTAATTAGATGTTTTGGAGTGGAAGTTTCAAATGCATTTGCTTATGTTTAAAGGGTAAAATGGGGACAAAAAGTAGTACACCAAAATGGCAGTTACCAACACCCATTCTCTTTATATAATGGTATAGATGTTCAAAATTGCTGGGATCATTGTAAAAATGTAATTTTTTTATATAAATTTATTTTTTTTACATGTCAAATAGTAATATTCTTTTTTTATAGACAAATATTAGTGGTTAATTTGTTAGAGGAGAGAGATTTTGTTAGTGACAAAGATCTGAGTCTTGCTCTTTCTGCTTGCAACTCCTGAGCCACTTACCTGGGACGTCAAATAGTAATAATTTGACCGTGTTAAAGATGATATGACAAAATGTGTTTAATTAAGAATGTCTCGTATGACCAGCTACTGAATCTCGAAAGTTGACGTGAATTTGAATATTCGACTGATTATGCTTCTCCCGTAAAAAAAGAAAGACCGAGTACACTTCCAATAAGCCATAGGAAGGTGGTAGTGGTCCTCAGTAACATAAAGGAATTCTTATGTGCGTGCGTGTATTGTAATTGTTCACTATTTAATATTTACAGAATAATGTCAAGGATTTTTTTTTTTCTTAAATATGTTTTTCGTCCCTATAAATATGGAGTGTTTTAAATTTAGTCTCTGCAAAATATTTATTTTCTTTTTCATCCTTGCAATTTTGAACATTTTGTTTTTTTCCCTCTTCGTCCATCTCTGTTAGTATCGTGTCGAGTTGGCAAACGATAGTCCAATCTAGGATTGCCACGTCATATAATTGAGGATTAATAATTTCTTATTTGCTGACCGGATTAACACGTCACATTAGATTTAAATGAAATTAAAACGCAAAATCAAAATCAAAATCAAAATCCAAACCCCCAGGTTGCCTTTCTCTCCCCTGGGTGTGGATTGCAACCTTTGATATGTAATATCCATGTTTAATAGCGCTTGGATCTATTGTGCACTAGGTGTGGAAGCCAAGACCCCAAAGGCAATTCACACACTGCAGAGAGAGAGATAGAGATCTGTGAGAGGGGGATGGAAAGGAGGTGTCACGCCCAAGACTCTCACGAGCTGCAGCGGCACCGCCGCAAAGGGGAGGGGAGGAGCCGCGTTTCCGGTAGTGGCGGGTCGCTAGCGCTGCGATGGTGACTGGGGGGAAGTGCCCAACCCCTTTTTATCTCCTTTATTTTTTTCTACCTTCTTTTTTTTATTTCACTGGTGTTTTTAGGGCTGTTCCTTCTATCTTGATTGAGGTTGCTTTCTTGTTCACAGGTTCTCAAACTTGGTCTTCGTGTAGGTTGTGTAATGATGGTGGCTGATGGTTAAGTGAAGGTGGGTGACGTTAAGTTCATATTTTTGAAATAAGAGATTCCATTAGGGGTGTGCATGGTCCAAAAACCAAACCCAATTGGTCCAAATTTGTGGTTCGGTTTGGTTCATAAAAACCAGTTTAGCAAAAACTGGTTATTTTTTGAACCGGTTTTAATTGATTGATTCAGGTTCAAAACCGGTTTAAGATGAGAACCGGTTCGATAATCATTGAACTGCTATGAAACCGGTTTTTTTATCTGAACCAGTTTTTTGTCTGAACCGATTTTGGATAGAGTTGCAAAAAATCAATTTGTACCTTTTCACCCCTTCAATAAAAATTTTCTTTTTTATTTTCAAGTTAATTTTAAAAATGCGAGTATGTTTCAATATTTTTATATAAAATAAATAAATAAATAATTTTCATATTTATATTTTAAAAAAATACATATTAGTCTGTAAAATATGTATTTTTTAATTAAAAATTAATATATAATTATTATAAAAATACTAAATATAAATGAAATGATTATTAATTCATGAAATTAATATATCTTTTACAGGATGCATGTTTATTTTAAAAAATTACTAAAATTATTTTTATAAAAATGTAATTATGAATATATATTTAAAAATTAATATTTAATTACTGGAAAAAAAACCAAATAAATCTCTTAGAATGATTGAGATTAAGATCTAACATCGTGCCGTTTTATCTTCAACTAAATTGAACTCTTTAAGTTTTTTATTTTCTGTTTATAATTTCTGCAGCATGTTAACGTTATCAAAAGCAAGTTCAACTAACTTCGCTTCAACGTCGCCCGCGATGATGATTCTGATGGCGAAAATGGATCTCATCGGAAACAATCAAATGAGGAAGGTAATGTAAGCAAAACAGTTGAAGAAGTTGTTGGGGAGAGAGAGAGAGAGAGAAGCACAAATCAAAGAGGAGAAGTAAACAAAATCGTAAGGCGTTCAGTCTGTGTAAGAACGCTGGATAATTTTTCCGGCAACCAGAAAAGGAAGGAGGAGTTGTAGAAGGAAGAAGAAACTCGCAGAACGAAGTGTGAGAAGGCAGAAACACAAGGTCATTTCCTCAGCGATGAGAGAGAGAGAGAACAGGAGGGGCATCTCCTTTCCTAGTGTCTGGATTTAAACCGGTTCAAACACTGGGTCGGATCCGGGTTTTGGGCCACTGACCTGATTATAAAATATAGTCTGGGTTATAAGCCTAATAAATGGTTCTAGGCTTTTTTATTGTGGTGTGGTCCAGCACATGAATATGGGCTGGTTAACCACTTAGTTTGCACACCCCTAGATTCGATGGGTGGGTTTCAGACGATGTATGTTAATGATGTTTTGATGGGAAGTGGTTGGAAATTTGAGAGAAACTGCTGGAAAGCTTGGGTGAGGGCCAGTAGCGAAGGGGGGAAATGGATGGCCAGTGGGAGGGGAGGTGGAGGTGGAGGTGGTAGGAGGGGGTGGTGGAAAGGGAGAAGAGTAGGGGTGTGCAAACTAAGTGGTTAACCAGCCCAGATTCATGTGCTGGACCACACCACAATAAAAAAGCCTAGAACCATTTATTAGGCTTATAACCCAGACTATATTTTATAATCAGGTCAGTGGCCCAAAACCCGGATCCGACCCAGTGTTTGAACCGGTTTAAATCCAGACACTAGGAAAGGAGATGCCCCACCTGTTCTCTCTCTCTCTCTCATCGCTGAGGAAATGACCTTGTGTTTCTGCCTTCTCACACTTCGTTCTGCGAGTTTCTTCTTCCTTCTACAACTCCTCCTTCCTTTTCTGGTTGCCGGAAAAATTATCCAGCGTTCTTACACAGACTGAACGCCTTACGATTTTGTTTACTTCTCCTCTTTGATTTGTGCTTCTCTCTCTCTCTCCCCAACAACTTCTTCAACTGTTTTGCTTACATTACCTTCCTCATTTGATTGTTTCCGATGAGATCCATTTTCGCCATCAGAATCATCATCGCGGGCGACGTTGAAGCGAAGTTAGTTGAACTTGCTTTTGATAACGTTAACATGCTGCAGAAATTATAAACAGAAAATAAAAAACTTAAAGAGTTCAGTTTAGTTGAAGATAAAGCGGCACGATGTTAGATCTTAATCTCAATCATTCTAAGAGATTTATTTGGTTTTTTCCAGTAATTAAATATTAATTTTTAAATATATATTCATAATTACATTTTTATAAAAATAATTTTAGTAATTTTTTAAAATAAACATGCATCCTGTAAAAGATATATTAATTTCATGAATTAATAATCATTTCATTTATATTTAGTATTTTTATAATAATTATATATTAATTTTTAATTAAAAAATACATATTTTACAGACTAATATGTATTTTTTTAAAATATAAATATGAAAATTATTTATTTATTTATTTTATATAAAAATATTGAAACATACTCTCATTTTTAAAAGTAACTTGAAAATAAAAAAGAAATTTTTTATTGAAGGGGTGAAAAGGTACAAATTGATTTTCTGCAACTCTATCCAAAATCGGTTCAGACAAAAAACTGGTTCAGATAAAAAAACCGGTTTCATAGCAGTTCAATGATTATCGAACCGGTTCTCATCTTAAACCGGTTTTGAACCAGAACTGAACCGAATTAAAACCGGTTCAAAAAATAACCAGTTTTTGCTAAACTGGTTTTTATGAACCAAACCGAACCACAAATTTGGACCAATTGGGTTTGGTTTTTGGACCATGCACACCCCTAGAGAAGAGAAAGAGAACCCTAATTTAATTTTTATTTAATTTTAATAAAATTTTAAATTAAAATAATGAGTAAATGATGTTTAATAATCTGAGTCAACGTGCCAACTGGGATTTTGTTAGCCACACCAGCATGTTTTTTAACGGAGATAGACAGAAAGGGATGAAAAACAAAATATTTAAATTTGCAGGGATAAAAAAGAAAAAAAAATATTTTGTAGGGACTAAATTCAAAACATTCTATATTTACAGGGACGAAAAACATATTTAAGCTTTTGTTTTTTTTTTGCATCTATGCGTTAGCTGAAGGGGTTTTTCGAAATTGAAAATAAAATACCACCAAAAATCAACAATTTCTCAAGAAAAATTAAATGAATTGAATATATTATTAATTAAAAAATATTATACAAAATTGATTTGAAGAATTTAACCTACTACTAATAAGTAATAACTATGCATAGGCCATAAAATAGTTTCAAAATAAAAACATTAATTGTTTAATTTCTACGCAATGTTGGTGTAAAAATATTTTACACGTACATCAAATAATGTTTGTTATATCATTTAATGAGTATGACAAGTCATGTATTGATCAACTCATTAAATGATATGACAACAAATCATTGGATGCATGCGTAAAATATTTTTACACTGATGCCACATATAAATTAAATTCTAATCTACTATATCTACTATATTATATAAAATGGGGTTTTGCCATGTAGACTCATGTCACGTGGCAGCTCTACATTCATTATTTTCCCGCCAAAATAATAATAATTTTATTTTTTATTTTTTAATTAATGTTATTTCATTAATTAAGACATATTAATTAATTAATGCTCATATCTAGATTTTTACTACCATTCAATCAAATTTTAATTAAGTCAAATTCAAAATGTAAATAAATAAAACATATTAATCAATTAATTCTCATATCCAGACATTTATCATTCAATCAAAATATTATCTAAGACATGTGACAACATAAGAATCATTAAATTTTTTGCCTATATCAATTTAATTTTTTAGTTATTGTTTTAATTATAGCAACCATTATTATCTCATGTCAAACAATATTTTCACAGTGTAAATCATTAATATTTTCCCTTAAATGACTAAGATATTTTTATTTATTAATTATGTCAATTATCAATCACTATTCATAATTATTTTACTATACAAATTTGGTTGCTTTTAATTTTATAACTTTATAAATAATTTATTTTTCCTTCAAAAAAATAAATGATTTATTTTACTTTGCACATTATAAATACACTAGTTTTATTATACAAAGTAAAAGCCCATTTTAAAGTTTCACTCAGTGTTATAAAACTCGGATCGGTCATTGACTCGATCGGGTACTAGATCAGTGGGTCACTGGGCGGACTGATAGGTCACTTATTGAACCGCATAAACCGGTTACATATATATCAATTAAAAAAAAATTTGTCCACCTATATATAAATGTTTTGTCGCAGATATACTAAAAGGTGCATGTGATACAATGGCAAAGACCTTGTTTACAATGCCCAAAACTTGGGTTTGATCCCAGTTAGTGCCATTTTGCAAATTCGAATTTTCTAATACAGGTGGACCAAACGGGTCACACTCCAAACCACCGAGTCTACTGGTTCAAAGCCGGGCTAATGACGTAATGCCTGGGTCATAAGCACAATCGATCGAAAAGGAAGACTGGACCAATCTTGGGTCCCGATCCCGGTCCCGATCGGACCGGCCGGTCTGGGTTTTATAACACACTTTTACTTAACATGGACTGTTAGGTTGTTACGAAGTGATTTGAGTGGGGTTCAATTACCCCCTTTTAATACCAAAAACAAAAATTTCACTCAAGCTGCACCTGCATTGTATTTGATGAATCAAAAACCATTCTTGGCAAAGCATTTCAAGCTGGAATTAGGGTATGCATTATACGTAACTCCACCAGAAATACATTAAACACAAACATCTCAAGGAATAATCTTTAACAGCAATAGGCATGCACGGACTCTTCTTTATGCCCCTTTTTCTCAGTCTCTTTCGGTTGTTTGTTTTCTTGGTTTGAGGCTGGGAGCCAACCAACTGCTTATGCAGAGTGAGAGGTAGGTCAGTCAGTTTTAAGTAACTCACATGACTCTCTCTCCGATCTATCCCCACCTAAAACACTCAGCCACAGCCACGACTCCTTTTCTTCCTCACCTCCACCTTCTTCTTGCGCCTTTCTACTATTCATCTTCCTCTGCCTCTCGTAGAGTTTTCTCAGAGTTATTACATCAATACTAGTCTTCTCGTAGAGTTCTCAGCAAATTTCTTTTAGAACCTTCTGTTCTATAACAGATGCATACTGTTTAATGTTTAATGTGAAACATCTACTGCTGACCTTCCTCACCATAATGCTTGATGTGAAATATCTATTACCAACAAACTCATCCCTTATTTTGTTGTTATGTCTGGTATTCTTTGCCAAGGATCATGGGGATGATGCTGTCTCCCGTAACCCCTAAAGTTCTGTTCCTGCACTTGATGAATATACTACTTAATAAGGAATATAATGAATGGAAATGGAAATGTTACATATTGACTCTGTCAATTGATCTAAATTTACATATTTTCATTCAAGGCCTCAAATTTACGTGGATAAAACGCTATCATCTCTTCAAGGCCCATTTCTTATCAATATTAGAGAAAACAATCTCCTGACAACGTACAAGTCCACTAGCTCCTCCAAAACACAACCATCTCTCACTACCCTTGTTCATGTTCCATCTCACTCTATGTAATGCTATCATTTTGGGAGGAAGGACTTCAGGTATACTCCCAAAATCCGACTTTTCATTATCAACTCGAGGAGTATTTGTCGACACACCATCTCTGCTACAACTCAGTTTTGGTCTTTTGGGCTGCTCCACAGAAGACAATGGTTCCTCAGATCCAGATTCCAAACCCAAATTGTCACCATCACAGAGGGCTGCAACAAATTGAAGACTTGATAAATATTCTCATATAATTTTATGGCAGCTAATCATATTAGTATAACATCATAACTAGCAAGGCTGACCTAAAGTCTGAGAATCATCATTAGAAGCTTTTGCCATTTGATTATTCGCACTTTTGCTTAGATTTGCCTTGGATAATAAGTCTCGGAAAGATTGAGCCTGTGGGCCCTTTTCATATGACTTCCTCACCGGGAAACGACTGTTTGATACTGGAGTGTTGACAATGATAGTTGATTCCTCTTCAGATACGGACCCACAAAGAAAGTTTGGAATTCGATTGTGTGAATTATCTGTATCCACTGCTTTAGTAGTAAGCTGTAATCAAACAAAGCTCATAATTATGTTTATTTTGAAAGCAGGGTGGTGGAGCAAATTCATGCGTATAAAGCATTACCTGAAAACGGATGGCAGCACCATCTGCACCGCAATATGCAACCATGCCTAACATAATAAAATTCATCATTAAGTTAGTATTACTATTAACAGTAATGCATTGTTTGAGTAGCTCATTATAATAGTTAGAAAACTTGATGTTTATCATCACTAGATGGCTTGTTTACTGAGAAAAACTAACAGTTACTTTACTTTTTGTACGGTAAGATTAATAGTATGTAATTCTTCTGCGCCTAAATTCTTTCTAGAAGCAATAAGATTCCATAAGTAATGCATACCCGAAAAAGTACCTGTTATCTGTGACACTTGAATGCTCCAAATGGCAAAAGATGAAAACGAAGAACTATGCAGCCATGGTTGTTTTTTTCCAGTGTATGTTGTTCCAGTGACAGGGAGGTCATTTGCAGCCTTCACCAAGCTAATGGTCTTAATTGTTCCATCCTCACAGGACATAACGACACAACTACAATAAGCAAAATAACTGAGTTAACCATAATTATAAGGTCCGACAGCATTTGATCCAGTTAAATCATGGATTACCTTGGCTTTGACAGCCAATCCAGACTGTATATGATTTTTGGCGTAGGATGAAGGCTCCTCAGAGGACGAAATGGATTACTACAAATAAATTTCCATCAAAACCAAACCAACGTAAATAAGTTTAACAAACTCTAAGGCTGAAGGTACCAATATAAACAAAAGATACTGATAGTTGTCCTTTCTAATCAAGGAAACAGCAATGCTAATATAGACGTAACATATAGATAACACAGAAATGCTGCCTCTCCAGTTTGAGTTATTATGCAATGCCTACACTATGAATGCAAATGAACTGAGATCAAATTCTTGAGAATGCAAGATCAAAAAAGACAGATAGGTTCTTTATTTTTGTATTCACAAGTCAGAAACAAGGAAAGTGTGCTAAGCAATTTAGCTAGGTTCGGCTGTCAACAAAAACTCCAAATACCCACTACTGCTATTCCATAGCAGTAAAATAAATTCTATTACCAAATAAAAGCAATTCTGATCACTGGTCATAGGCCACAAAAAATTGCTTTTAAGTAGGAAGAAAATCATCTTAGGTTGTTCAACAGCACAGGTATATTATGAGCAACAAAAATAACGTAACATTAGAACCAAATGTTGTCAGAATATTAGGCTTATCATGTTATTATTAGTCTTATTGTGATAGTAGTACTGCACCATGACATACCTCTAACAAAAACCAAAACCTTTTCCCACTGGTAGCACTACAAACACTATAACATACATTAAGATTATTATTCGGTCCTTCCTCTCCTTCCTTCCTTTTGCACCTAAACCCTATAATTTTAACATGATATTAGTTAGAGCAATACTGATAAGTTCAGAACGCTGAGCTTTTAATTATAACAAACTTCTGAGCTAAATATTAAGCATGCTGAATGATGATCTACTAATGTATTTACTCTAGTTTAATGAGAAAGGAACAAGAACAAATCATATACGCAATCAGAAACATTGGAAGGCAATTCAGAATCCTAATCAGAATTCATCTATGCTAAGGATCATCAGGTCAAAAAGGTTCAAGATACAAGAAGCAGATATGAGTCATATGACATTATGAGAAAAGGCTTCTCAGAAAAAGAGAAGCCACATGTGAAGGAAAATATGTCTAAGAAGCTTGAACTCTCCCCAAACAGGATCAGAATCCTGTCCAGAACCCTGATCAGAATCCTGTTCAGAATCCTAATCAGAACCCTTTCCAAAATCTTGCTCAGAATCCAATTCATAGTCCAATTCAGAATCCCAGCAGCAAGATAATTTTTCAAGAGATCAGTTCACTAGTTTGCTGATCTGAGCCAAGTTTTAAGATGGAATGCAACATAACCATTAAAGATATAAGTTTAAGATGAACTAAAAATAAATAAGAAAACAAAGAAGAAAAAAACTCACCGTAGGTCCCAAAACTTAAGGCCTTCATGTCCTGCGGTTACTATTATGTTAGAACTCTCTGGATCACTGAAATATTATAACAAAATCACATATCCTATCAAAAATTTCAAAGGTAAAAGGATGGACAAAGGATGTAAATATAGATTATTTCAAATGTGAGATATTTGCCCATGTAATAAAATAATCCCTTGTTTATTGAAGCAATCTTCGTAAAAAAAACAAGGGTGCATGTCTACACCAAGAAAAATTCACTGCCTTGCAAACAGTGTCCAAACATAAATATGCTATTTCTATTACTTTTCAATAGGAAAGAGTTCGATTAAGGAGGAAAGAAGGCAGTTACATGAATGAGAATTATATCCTCCCAGCATAATCATACAAAAAAGGAATAAATCAATCTCCACAATGATTTCAAAAGCAGACAGATACACATAATAAAGATATTAGTTTAATAAACTATCTGGAGGACTTAATTAGATTAGGTTGTAGCTGCAGTACCTATTAAAGCCATTTTTATTTACCAATGACTTTAATGAGGGAAAACAGAGAAGCAAAGATCATATACATATATACAGAATATTCATTAAATAGTCACAAAATTTCATTCTTAAATATGTATAATAACAGCAACATATTCAATGCAATCGAATCAATCATCATGACTTGGTTGAGAAGGTTCAATTATTACTAACCCTTCAAAAGGAGCCCAGGCAACTGTTCTAATAGGAACTGTATCCCCACGGAAACAAAGCACGGGCCTTGTATCTGCAGATAAACAATTGGGTCAATAGACAATGATGTGTATATAGTATATTTTATTTCTCAATGCAACTTCCTTCCCTAACAACCAAATAGGTAAACACGAGAACACATCAGGTAACAAAAATATTACCATCACATTTGGATGAAGATTTTGTAGAGAATTTCCACAGAGCAACCTAAATATAAAGCAAATTATATTAGTAATGACATATATTGTTAAAAAAGATACTAGAAAACAATATACCGATATTTTAACAAAGCAATGATACTGACAAACATAAATTTTTAAATACACAATTATTACAGAAATATGAAGAAAGAAAGTAAAAAAAAATACAACGCTTTCACTCGTTTCCTTGTCAATAAAACATCACACACAAATATATTTTCTTATTATTAAAGAAGTCCGACCAACCAACAACTAAGCCTTTTTCCACTAGGTGGAGTTGGCTACATACATGGATTAATCGACACCATAATAATCGACATCATAATACTCGGTCATGTACTAGGTCAAAAGAAAGACCATTTATCTGTAAATCTCTCTATTGGCTTGTAGTTTTTCTCGATCTCTCACTACCTTTAACTATTGGGCTATCTTCCATCTTGCCAACCCTTCCTGATGCTTCTACTGGTCTTCTCACATACCCAAACCACCAAAGATATGTTTCTACCATCTTCTCTACAATGCGGAACCCCATTTTTCTGTCTAACAATTGCATTTCTAATCCTATATTGACTTGTGTAACCACTCATCCATTGTAATATTCTCATCTTTGCAAAGCTGAGTTTACTTTCTTGTTGGCTTTATCCCCTATATTCATTCCCATACAACATTGCAAGTTCTGTAACTCTGCAGTGAAATTTTCCTTTAAGCTTAAGTGGTTTTTTTTATCGTAGATCACACCTGAAACAATCTTTTGTTTCATCCACCTTACTTGGACTCTATGGCTGATTATCTCCCTGTCACTTTGCATGATAGACTCGATGCAATTAAACAATGAGATTTGTATTTTACTATATATTTTCCAATATTCACCTCTATGTTAGGATTTATGTGTCTCTTGCTAAACCTACATTTCATGTACTTTGTTTTACTTAGGTAGAAATTGTGTGTTTCCAAGACTTTGTCTCCACAACAATAATTTTCCATTTATTTCTTCCCGCCACTCTCCAACAAAGACTATATCATGCGCAAAAGACAGACATTGTGACACTATCTCTTGGATATGTTCAGTAAGCATGTCTAGAACCAAGGTATGATATCCAGTCCAACCGCCTTACCATTAGTCATTCTATTCGATGCTTCTTTTATCTCAAATTCTCGAATTCTGTGGTAATAGGAGTAATCTCAATCCTCCTCTTTAGTGTTATTGAGTTAAAAGAATTATTGTGTCCTTCACTTAATAGTTTATAAAAATAACTCTTCCATCGTTCCTCGATATCTTGTTCAGTGACAAATACTTTTCCCTCAACACTTTAATGCATCTCACCTGGTTCAAGTCTCTTGTTTTTCTTACCCTATTCTTAGCCAGTTTGTAAATACCTCATTTCCCTTCTTTAGTACCTACGGACTGATATAGATTATAGACCATCAAATGCTTTCTTTAGGTTCACTTATTGCCTGCTTAGTGTCTTGCTTAGCTACCTTATATGTATTTCAATTTTCTTCATTTTTACACAAGGACCATGTTTTATAAGACTCCTTTTTAAACTTAATATTTTTTTGCATATTGTCGTCCTAGCACCAACACCAAGAACCTTTATCCTTTGGCTCAAAGCCCCTCAGTTCTCCAAGTGTCTCTTTGACTACCTTTCCAATCCCTTTAACTATCTCTTTCCATAAGTAATTATCACTCCTTTCGATCACCCAAAAACCTCCCTCCAAATCCTTTACCTTAAAAAGCCACTATTTTCATCCTTTAATTGCCACCATTTTTATCCTAAGAATGGTAACTTCACTATTCCTATTTAGTATTTGCTTTCCTCTCAACTCGTGCATCCATAGCAAAGACCCTATGTTGGGTGGTTAGACTCTCTTTTGGTATGACATTGCAATTCATTTCTATTTTCAGAAAGAAATCAATTCAGGAGCATGCCACTCCACTTCTATACATTATATGATGCTTCTCTCCTTTCCTAACATAAGCGATAGCTATAGTAAAATCAAAAGCGACAGCAAAATCTGAGATGCTTTAATCCTCTATATTTACTCCCCCCTCTGGAATCTGGATGCCCTACCCACATGTCCATTTAGATCACCTTTTAGGAATATCTTTTCACTTGTACTAAATCTGAGCTTTACATTGTGTTCCTCTTCTACCCCATAATTACTAAAGCAAGGAAAATTTCATTTTAGAAAAGGCAAAGAAGAGAAAATTGAAGATCATGTAGTGAAAATTGTACCGTTCCATCATGGCAGCCAGCAAGTAAATAGTCGTGAGGGGGCGTAACCGACCACTCCACTGTCAGTGGAATGCTGTGAGATAAAACAAGAGAGTAAATTAGAGCACATAGCCTAGAACAAAAAAACGTAAATTAAAAGCATCATGGACATCCGATAACATTATGCAGTTGTATGAATTTAACCAACAGAAGCCAACATGTCAACAATACTACTCAAATGAGCCACCATTTTCAAGTGATTCCAGCTTTTAAAATTCTCCACAATGAATGATGGGCAGAGGATTCTAAATAGAAAGTTTTAATTCAGTAAAAAAACAGAGAAGGCGGGGTCTAAACATTGCGATTTCTTTTAAAATGAATGTTTTTTAGTTTCTCTGTACAACAAATTTCAATAAAAGCTAACATTTCTTTCGGTAATCAATAGCACGGCAAAATTCTTACAATGCACAATTGTTGACAATCTAATATTTTTTTACCCTAAAAAACGAATAAATTAACAAAAATTAACATTCTTGCAATGCACCTTTGAAGAAGACTTCTTATTTCACTATGCAGTACAGTAGAGTGTTCTCTATAGAACCTTCCTAATTCAGTGCATAGCCAAAACAAGCCCTATTATGCAGGTCCACTGCTTTTTATAAGCATAATGCACTTGCATTTTGCTATTCGTGAAATTATTATTCTAGTGACAAACTCTGAATAGAGATGTAAATGGATCAGGTAGTGTACTGTGGAGTATTCATGACCTGAATAATATCATGCCAACCATAACATAGATAATATTTCTTTACCCGAATTTAAACATCCTGTTGCGAGTCCCACATCGGGTGGTTAACGAGTCTGGCCGTTGCTTATATAGCTAGGTAGACCACCCCCTCACAAGTCGGTTTTGAGGGACCTTTCGGATGCCTGAATTCTAACATGGTATCAGAGCCACGTTCTGCCCGGTGGTGTGGATAGTGTCGCTAGCCCTCGCTTGTGGTGACGAGCCCAAGCTCGAGGGGGCGTGTTGCGAGTCTCACATCGGGTGGTTAACGAGTCTGGCCGTTGCTTATATAGCTGGGTAGACCACCCCCTCACAAGCCGGTTTTGAGGGGACCTTTCGGATGCCTGAATTCTAACACATCCTAATACTTCTATCCAAAATAAATAAATAAATAAATTCAGACATACCCAATCTGAACCCGAATAGTGTCCCCTTATTAAAGGATACATATCTTGTAGTCTAGGTTAACTAAAATAGGACTGCCCTTACAGTATATTCCCCTCTGTAACTAACTAAGTCTGTGAGAGTTAGTTAGAATTCCCAACCATAGCTTAGCTGTAATCTGTTAGGTACAGCTGTAAGCTTCGTTCTGTTAAGTTCGGTGGTTCTATATAATGAACACACCTACCTTGTAAATGATTCAACTCAATGAAATGAAAATCAGTTTCACATTCAGTTTTACAGAATAGAAAAGATAGTTCAGTTTATGAACTTTAACATGGTAACCGATCCTAATGGTCGGTTATATATCTCCAAAGATGTGCTTTTTAATGAATATAGATTCCCATATAAGGAGCTGTTTTCCTCTGCTAAATCTGGTTCTGCTCCTGTCAATGTTCCTGCATCTATTCCCACTGTGTTAACACCTTCTCACACTGTTTTACAACCTTCTTCCACTGCTATACCTGTACCTGGTCAGTCTTCTGCACATTCACAGTCTAATCCTGCTTCTGTTGGAGTCTCAACTCCCTCTGGTCACACTGTACCTACCCAGCCATCTTCACAGCCTGCATCTGTTTCAATTCCTGCACCTGTTATCACACCTGTCTCCTCTAGCAGTTGCTCAAGCTCATCTATGTCACCTCCTATGCCACAAAATATTCATCCTATGCGAACTAGAGCCAAGTCTGGAATAGTTTGTCCTAGGCTGAATCCTACTTTGGTATTTATTGGCTCATGTTGAACCTAAAAATACTAAGCAAGCTCTTGCCAGTCCAACTTGGTTAGCTGCCATGAAGGCAGAATATGATGCATTGATCAGAAATAACACCTGGAGTTTGGTTTCACTTCCTTCTAACAGAATACCAATTGGCTGTAAGTGGATGTTTAGGATCAAAGAGAATCCTGATGGTTCAGTAAATAAATATAAAGCAAGATTAGTGGCTAAGGGGTTCCATCAAAAGTTTGGGGCTGATTACACAGAAACCTTCTCACCAGTGATTAAACCAGTAACTGTGAGAACAATTCTAACTCTAGCTATCTCAAGGGGTTGGTCACTTCAACAATTAGATGTAAACAATGCTTTCCTCAATGGATTACTTGAGGAAGAAGTTTACATGATTCAACCTCCTGGTTTTGAAGCTTCGGACAAATCCTTAGTATGCAAATTAAACAAAGCTCTCTATGGTCTCAAACAAGCACCAAGGGCTTGGTTTGATAGGCTAAAAGGTACTTTGTTACAATTTGGTTTTGTGTCCAGTAAATGTGATCCTTCCCTCCTTGTGTACTCAAAAGGTTCTCTATTGGCAGTTTTTTTTTTTTTTTGGGAAAAAACATATATGATGAGTACATGTTAAGTTTTATTGAGTTTTAAAATATAACAAAATTCATGTTTTCTCCAATAGTAAATAATGAATATTAAGCATTAAGAATGGGTTCACTTATCAACATAAATAAGTTTTTTAATTTTATAAAATAATATATGATTGATCATTATTTGCAGATACATAGGAATCTTAAAAAAAATAACTAAAATCACAAACTAAATCTACCTAACATGAAAATTTTGAAAAATGTTAGCAAATATATGAGTATACACCAGTAGATACTTTTTTATTGATAAACCTGGCCTAATAATTTATTTATTTAATGCTTATCGCAAATTTGTTTTATCTAATTATCAAACAAACATAAAAGAGTTTAAAGTAAATTTGTTCATGATTTGTTTTCTTCAATTATTGAATTAGTTCAAACTAAGGAGTCTTGACGCAACAGTCGAGTTTCTGTCGTGTGACTGAAGATCATGGGTTCGAGCCATGGAATCTACCTCCTGCGAATACAAGATAAGGCTGCCTACAAAAGACCCACAATAGATCCAACCTTTTCCCGGACCCCACTATGGTTGGGGGGAGCTCTATATCACTAGGTTCTTTTTAAATTGAATTTGTTCAAATCCGTGTATGGGTTTAATGTGCACTCTAGTGAGAATGAAGGAGGAACAATACCTCTGCGAGCTGCCACACTTCAACACTGAGCATTTGAACACAGGCTCCAATTTTATAAAACGGGGATCAGTACCCTCTCCATGCATATAAATTGCTCTCAGTACATGAGGAAGAGGAACCTCCCACCTGCAATTGATAAGTATAATGAAGCAACAACAAAAGCCATCCAAGTCACAATGCTCCTCAAAACCACAGATAATTCATAAAAGGAACTTGCCTTTGTTGAGAATGACAAATCACTATGTAATTCTAAATGAATTTTTTTTTAACAATTTATCAGTGGCCTCTATTATAAATAATTTCACAGAAACACTGAAGAACAATTCCATTGATCATCCTCTCACTTGCACAGCCAGTACTGAAATTTATGATAAAGTCAGAAAGAACAGTAAGTATCATTTGGAACACAATAAATTATGAAGTTAAATAGTGAGTCACGCATAAAATATTGTCCTTTGAGGATAATACTTTACTCGGAAAGCAGCAGAAACCAACAGAACCTACTGCCTACCTATTCCACTCATTCATCCTAAATCTATCCTCCTGATTTTGTTTCGCACAAGAAAATCAGACTGGAACATTCTTTTTTCAAACAGATTTTTATGACCAAAGACCATCTGACCTTTTCATGAGAGGTCATTCCGATACAGACATAAAGTAATATACTATAATAATTAGAAGTTAGAACTGTATTTGCCTAAAATATCCAAATTTCAAATACCTCAAATCTAATGAAGATGATAGTCCATAGCAGCATGTAAACATAATCAACAAAATAAAAAACCATCATTAAAGTATCACAAAGAACATCAATAGGAAATAGAGAATGGTGCTCAAGACATCTTACACTTCGAGAGATCCATTGCCCAACAAGACAGCAAGATAGCCCATTCGGTACTTGCATGAGGAATCAGAAACGTTAAGAGGCCGCCATTTCACATCCCATGCCACCTTTCCATTATGAGCTAGGCATGACACGACTCTTGGCATATATCCTGGAATAGAACAAGTAGCTGTTGGAGGTTCCAAATCAGAACTACCATGTGGTTGATGATTTGTCTCACTCTCACACTGTATCAACAGTGGCTGACTCGTATCTTGTTCATATCTTCCCTCCCCATCATTAATTTTTAACCTACTCCTTGAAACAAGAGTTTCTGAATTGCATGCAGAAGCAGCTCTCTTGTCATCCTTTCCCTTTGTATTAGAATATTGTTGTGAAGCATTTTCATCACATTTTCCATGAGTCACGTCCGGAGAAATAAATTCAGCTGAATCTTCTGGAAGTTGAACAGCAAGAGGAACAAATTGGTTTTCACAATTTGGATCACTCGATGTTACTTCTTTTGAATTCTTTCTAGGTCTTCCTCTAGGCCTCTTAACTAATGCTGATTTTTTGTAGTTCATGGCTTCATTTTTCTTAGGTCCTCTTTTTCTCTTGTTTGTAACAAGAAATATTTCTTCATTGTTTTCAGTATTCCCCTTTGGAGCAGGAAACTCAATAGAATTTTCTGCAAATTGAACAGCAAGAGGTGGCATGTACTGGGTCTCACAATTTGTATCATCCGCTGCTATAACAGTTGGATTCTTTCTAGGTCTTCCTCTAGGCCTCTTTACTTTTGTTGATTTGTCATTTGTGCCTCTGTCTTTTTTAGGTCTTCCTTTTTTCTTCTCTGTGAGAGAAGATACTTCCTTCTTGTCTTCCCTGATATTTACAAGACACCATATTTGCACAACACCTCTGCCAGTAAGTAAGGCACCCATCTTGTGATAAGATGAGCCAGGTGGATGAGCAGCAACAGCAAGAAACTAAAACAAATATTAGAAAGAAGGTCATTTAATGAACGTGATTTACAAAGAAAAGTACAAGTGCAAAGGTTAGTGCATCATTTTACTACATATGAATACAAGTGCAGACAAACAAATAGAAAGCGGCCAGAAACTTAGTCCAAAAATGTATATGGAGTAGGTATAATGTAGAACATTGCAAAACTTTAAAATAACTCGCTGCTATGGTGTCACGGTAGTATGGTGTTTCTGGGTGTCTGTATCTTAAATCACCCAATGGTGTTGCAGGTGGCAGTTTAACATGGTGATGCCATAGCCACTGAGTCCACAGCATCTGGCATTTGGCATACAGAAAATGGTGAGGAAAGCAAATTCTTCTCGTATCTGTCCTATTTTCTCATATAGCAGTAGGATAAGTAGTTTTAAAGGTAAGAATGTCCATCAACAATGTATGTAGCAAAACAGAAACAAAAATCCAAAAACCTTCGGGTAAGAGGCCTAAATCATCATTAAGAAAACCAGACCTGCTCCATTAGCATCAACTATTTTTTCCCCTTCTAATTTTTATTTTTCCACCAAAATTCCAGGGAAAGTTGCAAATGTTCTGTCTACCTCTGTTCTTCCTGTTTCTACCACTCAATCCTCTTCATCTGTTCTTCACCTATTCCTCTGTCCTGTGTATTTTTTTTTTTACGTTTACATTAATTTTTTGAGCAAAATAGACACCAATATACCATGCTTCAATATAGCAGCTGCCATTGGACGCGCCATGGCATTTTTTGAGCTTGCCATCATTGACTAATAAATGACATTGAAAATATACTGCTTTAAAATGCCTCAGTAATGAGCACAACTATTATTTGCATGCATGAAATGGTAATGCACAATATAGAGTTTTCCATTTCATTTAATGTGTATCTTGTTTTATTAAAGGTAAATGAAATTATTAAAAAAACCAATAAAGCTTATTTTCGGATGAATAGCTCAGAATGCGCTGATAATTGGTCAAAACAAACAGGGATGTCAAGATGAAGAAGTCAATTTATCATTAGTAAGTCTATAAAAATATTTTCCTCTAAAACTTGAGCATTTCTCTCCAACCAAAGACAGTTACCAACGAAAAATGCAGCATACTGACATAAAAATTTAGCTTTCCACGTTAGCGAAAAAAAAAAAAATGTGAACCACCACAACAAGAGTATTTTCCACTAGGCGGGGATCCGCTACATAGATCAAACAACATCATAATGTCCTATATAATATATTAAATCATTTCTAACGATAAACCATCAAAATCTAAATCACTTTTAATGGTTTGACCTATAGTTTTTCAAGATCTTCGCTGCCTCTAACTATTGGACTAACCTCTATCTGATTTACTCTTGTTATTAGGTCTTCTCAAAACATATTCAAACCACCTAAAGCGATATTTTACCCTTTTTCCAAAATAGGTGACAACCAAACTTTCTCTCTAATGCATTTATTTCCAATCCTATCCTATTTTATATGTCCACTCATCCATTGTAATATTCTCATCTCTACAACAATGAGCTTATTTATTTGTTGGCTTTTTACCGCCCAGTATTTCGTCCTAGACATTATAGGTCTTATAATTATGCGGAAAAGTTTTCCCTTAAGCTTGAGAAGTACTTTTCTATCACAAATATAACTGAAGCACTCCTCCATCTCGCTTGAATCCTATGGGTTACATCTCACTATATTTCCTCATTATTTTTGTTTGATGGATCCAAAATACTTAAATTATGTTACTTTTGGTATGCTATGGTGTCTCTAATTTTCCACCTCTAATCTAGAATTAGGTGCCTCTTGCTAAACTTACATCTCATATACTATGTTTTACTTCTACTTAAGCAAAAACATGTACTTGCAAAGGTCATCTCCATATCTCTAACTTCCTTCTGATAGAATTAACCATTTATATTGCATTCAAAATTTAAAGATTTCCCCACGCAGCAGCAAACCAATTAAAATAACTAATAATAAAGGTTCCATAGATGCCAAAAAGGAAGAGAGAAAACCAAGTACCTCACATTTAATTGAACAATCAGGTTCCTCGTGTATCCGAGGACACCAATCTAATGCCCATACAGGACCTCCAACATTCATCACAAAGTCTCTGCTCCAACAAGACTTGACGTGTTTAGCCAATTAAACAATAGTTAGCGATAAAATACTTTAATTTATCAGCTAGTTAAAAAATAATAGCTGTATGAATAATACAAGCATGAACACACAAATAGTTAATATGTTAGCCATACCTGGATTCTTGAGATTTGGCATCCCCAAGTTGCTCCTCCTTTTGCATATCATGCTAAAAAGAACATACACAATGATAGTGTGTAGAAAGCCTAGTTATTAATATAAATAATGAAAACTTAAAAGGAAAATGCCATGAGGAAATTTATGTTACCAATACTTGCCTGGCAAACAAATAAAGTGGAATACCTTAGGAACAGTGGCAGATGAAAACTGAGGTAAATTTATGTCACTGGCATCGTTTCTCTCATAACACTCAGAGCTCCCAAGTCCATGAGCAAACCTAATGCTTCTAGATGGATATTTAAAATCCCTCCATTCTCTGCACATTTAACAGTCGACAAAATTAAGAAAGTAAGGGGTTATTTTGAAACTTCTAAAAACTAGATATTCAAGTATATTGGTGCCATTTTTTAATCTCATGAAAACCAATTTTGAGATTCAGTCCTTAAAAACAACAATTTCAAAGTTGATTCTATTATAGTCAAACTTTTTCTATACTTTTTCTGTTCTTTTTCATTCTCCTTCCTCCTTCGAGTAATTACTGGATAGTGGCTAGATATAATTGTAAGCAACCACTAATTCATCCATTCATCCAATGATTAATAAAATGCTAAGTTTCCTTAGTATAAACTCTGTAGTCAATAGCGCTGGTGGCGGCCGCAATCGCGGCGGGGCGTGGCGTCGCGGCGTTCCGGCGCGACGCGAAACGCCGTATCGTGGCGTTTGGGAGTTGCGGCCATGGCGGTGGTGCGTTGCGGGTAAAACGCGGCCGTTTCGCGTTCTGGTGCGCCGCAACAGGAAGATCGAGCGAGAACGAGGAAGAAAAAGCTGAAAAGTCTAAAACGCCCTCATTTTTTAGCCGTTTAGGTTTTTTTTAAGGGCATTTTCGTCATTTCGTTTTCCCTAAATGTTAAATAAGATCACGAGCAGAATCGAGGAGACGAGCGTGGGAAGCGAGAAAATGAAAAAGCCCTAAAAAGCTCTTCCTCTCCTCTATTCCTCAGTTCGACTTGTCTTCTTCCTGCGCGACTCGTGGCGTCTGCCTGTAACCGCGGCGCCGGCCGTGGCCCACGTTCTCTTCTTTGCTGCGCGACCTCTTCTCCCCTGTTTTTATTCTGTGCGGTCTCTCTCCCCTGTTCTCTGTTCTTCTGTTTTATTATGGCATCATCAACACCTTTGACCACACCATCCTCCAATCCGTCTTGTGCTCTGGTTAAACCCACTGGGGATAACATTGATTCAGCTTGGGAATGGAATAGCCTAAAAGACATCAACAATAGGAGGAGTGTCACCTGTGATTTTTGTCTGAAAACCACTAATGGTGGCATAACTAGAGCAAAGAAACACCAAATGGGAATGAGGGGTGATGTTGGTGCTTGCAAGAAAGTTCCTCCTGAAATAAAGTTGAAGATTAAGGAAGCCTATGACAAGAAAAAGGCTACAAGTGATGCACATACATTAGAGTTGAACGAGGATGATGATGAGCAAGTTGAGGTGCAAGAAATTTACAATATTCGAGCTGGAAAAGCCCCTGTTTCTGCTGATACCCCTGCTGCCAAGAGACGAAAAACTTTGAAAGGACCCTTGGATTTGCTTTATACTAGAGAACCACCAAGATCCATTAAATTGGGAAAAGTAACGTGCAAACAAGCATTCAAGATAAAGGCGACAAGAGCTAGGACAATTCAATATATTGCTCGATGCTTTTTAAGTGCGGAATTTCTTTCAATGTGTTCTTGCGACAAACGCTCCAAGTTCATGGTTGAGGCTTTTGGCACCTATGGCCCATATCTAAATATTCCAAGCTATCATGAGATGCGAGTTCCACTCTTGAAAAAGAGCTAGAGCTCATCAAGAGATGTTGCAGCCACATATTGTTGGCGAGCTAAAAGTGGTTGTTCTATCATGTCCGATGCATGGACAGATCGCAAGAACAGGACATTGATCAATTTCATGGTCAATTGTCCACGTGGGACAATGTTTGTCAGTAGTTGTGATGCTTCTGGGTATGTGAAGAGCGGACAGAAAATATTTGAACTCTTGGACTCTTTTGTGACTGAAGTGGGAGAAGACAATGTTTTTCAAGTAATCACTGACAATGGTAGCAACTATGTTTTGGCGGGTAAGAGTCTTTATTTATGCTAGCTTTATTATGCCCATTTGTGTGATAATTGGTTAATTGATTATGTCCATTTGAATTGATCTTGTAGGCAGAAAATTACAAGCAAGAAGACACAAACTCTTTTGGACACCATGTGCAACACATTGTATAGATTTGATGTTAGAAGACATCGGGAAACTTCCAAAAATCAAAGCAAAGATGCCAAAGAGGGTCTCTCTTGTAAGCTTCATTTACAATCATACCATGACCTTAAATACAATGAGAAAATACACTGAGAAGATCAATTAGTGAGTGGCATTACTCGGTTTGCTACTCACTTCCTCACATTGCAAAGGTTACACAAATGTAAAAGCAACCTTCGTAGGATGTTCATTTCTGATGACTGGTCAAGCTTAAGTGTATCTAAGGAGCCTGTAGGAAAAAGGCAAGGGACATTGTACTAATGCCATCATTTTGGAATGATGTGCTCTATAGTATCAAGGCCATGGGACCTCTTGTGCAAGTACTAAGGCTTGTTGATAATGAGAAAAAGCACATATGGGTTACATCTATGAGGCAATGGATAGGGCGAGGAAACCATGATGAAATCTTTCAATAACAAGGAAGACAAGTACAAAGATATTTTTGCCATCATTGATAAAAGATGCCAATGCCAACTTCATCATCCAATGCATGCATGTGGCCATTACCTTAATCCTGAGTTCTACCATGGTAACCCGGATGTTGATGGGAATAAGGAAGTTAATGAGGGCTCCTTAAATGCATTGAGAGGCTAAGTCTTTGATCTTTGAAGAAGAGGATAAAGCTACTGCTGAATTGGCATATTATAGGAGGTCTGAAGGACTCTTTAGCTTGAAGGCTGCAATAAGAAATAGAACTGCTATGGCTCCTGGTAAGTTAAAGTGTAGTTTTGATAAATTTAATTAAATTTACATAAGCTTTTGTGTTAATAGTATTAGTAATCCTAGTTGGTTATTCATTATAGCCGAGTGGTGGAAGACTTATGAGCATCATGTTCCAAGCTTGCAAAAAATTGCTATTAGAGTATTGAGCTTGACATGTAGTTCTTCGGGTTGCGAGCGTAACTGGAGTACCTTTGAGCAAGTAAGTAAATGCAAAATGGTTTTAGTTTGTTGTAAGCATTGATTGATATAGTGATTGTGAAAGAAGTTAACATTCTTTTTTTGAAACTTCAAAATAGATTCATTCCAAGAAAAGAAACAAGCTTGAGCATCAGAAGTTGCAAGACTTGGTTTATATCAAGTATAACCAAACACTTAAGGAACGCTTTGTGATCGTGACTTAATTGATCCCATTGCCTTAAAGGACATTGATCTTTGTAGCGAGTGGTTGACGGGAGAAACTTGTGAAGAAGGAGAAGCAGCTGAAGAGGACTTGGTCTTTGGGGATGATACATTGACTTGGGGGAATGTTGCTAATGTAGCTGGGGTTAGTGAGCCTATAATAATCACTAGGCACCAAAAAAGAGTCAGTAACCAAGCTGCCCCTATAGACACACAAAACATAGAGGCAGAAGGGGAGGAGGATGCAGAACAAATTGAACATGATGATGATGAGGAAGAGCTTGAACATGATGATGAGGAAGAGCTTGAAGATAGTGATTCTTGAGCAGTCTTGGAGACTAGAACTTAAGCCTTGGAGACTAGAACTTTTTTGCTTTATACTTTAAGCCTTGGAGACTAGAACTTAAGCCTTGGAGGCTAAACTTTTTTGCTTTATACTATACTTTATGCCTTGGAGACTAGAACTTAAGCCTTGGAGGCTAAACTTTTTTGCTTTATACTATACTTTAAGCCTTGGAGACTAGAACTTTGAGCCTTGGAGGCTAAACTTTTTTGCTTTATACTATGTTTGAATATTAGTAACAATGAAGTAATGAACTTTGATTATTAGTTATGAATATGTGTTTAAATTTGTGCATTCTTCTATTTTTTAGCTTTTATATGTGTATGGTATAAATTGCTTATATGGTTCCCTAGACTTCGACGTAGCGGCCATACCGCTACCCGCTACACCGCAATAGCGTTTTGGGGGTCGGCCGCTACGCTACGCTATCCGCCATTGACTACATAGAGTATAAATGATTTAAAAATAAAATAGATGGAACTGGTTTAAAACAAATTTCAACCAAACTAAGTTAAAACTGGTCAAGAAAAAAAATCTAAATCTATACGACTATCTTATCTTAAGACCTTCAAGAAAAATAATACAAGCAGCAGTTGCATGATATAGCAGAGTTGTAAATCCCAAATATCATAGAAGATACATATTCATCATTAATATACCGAAATCGCCTTGCTCAAGAGATAATACACATTCGCCATATTTAGTTCACAACAGATTAAGAGCAAAAACTCAAAACACAAAAAACGCATCAAACAATTGGTTTTACACACCATACCTTAAGAAAGTGACGGAGGAAGACATTCTCTGGATCTCGCTTTGCTCAAGAGCAGCGTGGCGTTCTTCTTCACCGCAGAGCCTGGCAATGGTCTCCATGTCTCGGAAGAAATTCTCAACCGAGGAATCAAACAAAGAAATCCTAGCGCTAACACCACTGCTGCTACTACTAATGACACCACCACCATTGATTGCAGAAGAATCCACAGCAACTGTCTCGTCCTCTTTATTTGCCTTCGTCTTTTTATTTTTCTTCTTCTTCTTCTTCTTCCCTTTGAGATCAAATAGTTTAGCAATGCTTATGTTCTCGTTCGCCTCTTCCATTCTTCTCTCCTTTGCAGGTGAATTTCAAAAGTTTCGAGAACTAGGATTCGAACCCTAATCCAGCTAAACTGTTGACAAATAATAAAGCCTTGGCGCCTTTTGCTATGGTGAGACTCACCACCCTAGCAAGTCTCGCACCGTGGGTGACTCCCTTTTTACAATTTTTAAAAAAAAATAGTATTAAATATAGGCGACGGCTAGCCTGAACCATTTAGGCAAATGGTCTATGATGGTCAAAGAAAATCTAAATTGTAAAATACTCGTTCGATCGTTAAATTAAAAATGAACAGTCAAAAATAAAAAAGAACACTATACTCTTATCGACAAACTTGTAGATGAGGTCCGAAATATAAATTTTGGTATGAGAAATGATCCAAATTATCTTGTCGGTGCAAAACATCATCAGATTGAGAATTTTAAACCCAAATTTTTACCATAGTCTGTCATGATATAATACGTTTGATCTATTAATTTACTTTCGTGAAATTCACTCATTTGATCAAACGTATTATATCATGACAGACTATGGTAAAAATTTGGGTTTAAAATTCTACTGAATTCTGGACAGTGTTTTGCACCGACAGTATAATTTGGATCATTTCTTGCGCCCAAAATTTATATTTCGGACCTCATCTACAAGTTTGTCGATAAGAGTATAGTGTTCTTTTTTATTTTTGACTGTTCATTTTTAATTTAACGATCGAACGAGTATTTTACAATTTAGATTTTCTTTGACCATTATGGACCATTTTCCTAAATGGTCCATGCTAGCCGTCGCCTTAAATATATTTTTAATCCCTATAAAATTTAACAATTTTGATTTAGTCCCTACAGAAATTTCTTTCAAACTTTAGTCTCTTAAAAATTTTCCGTTAACAATTTTGGTCCTTGCTGTTAAGTTTTGGCTTAGGTGGCAAACAGTTATACAGTCGGTACTTGCTACGTGGATTTTTAGTGACGTGTCATGTGTGAGTCAACAATAATATTAATTTTTTAATCTAATCACTTCAAAACCAAATCAAAACAAAGGGTTTTCTCCCTTCAGGGTTAAGGTTACACTTTCCCTTTTTCCTTACCCAAATCAAAACCAAATCTAGGTTCAAATTTCTCTCTCACCCGATCATCAATCACATAGCAAAAGAAAGAAAGAACAAGAAATAAAAAAGCGTTTGAAAGAAAGAAGCAGAGTTATGACAGGGAAAGCGAAGCCGAAGAAGCACACAACGAAGGAGATCCTTGCGAAGGTGGACGCGGCGACGACGAACCGCGGCGGTGGAAAAGCTGGTCTGGTGGACCGTTTGGGTGCGGAAAAGGGAGGACACGCAAAGTGGGAGTGCCCTCACTGCAAAACGACAGCGCCAGATGTGAAATCGATGCAGATTCACCACGACGCTCGTCACCCTAAGATCCCTTTTGAGGAGTCCAAGCTCGTCAATCGCCACGCAACCCTCGCTCCTGTTGCCGAATCTTCCAAGCGTCGCCCTGGTATTCGCGGCAGCCTCAAGAAATGATCTTCATCATCAAAATCGTCACTGCTTTTATGAACCCTTCATTCATAGCTTTCACTGTCCGTTCTGTTTTGTAATTTTTTTTTTCCTCTTCAAGTTGATGTTTTTAGGGGGTTATTGAGTAATTTGGGTTATGGGTATGCTTAGTTACTTTTTAGTTTTAATATAATATAATAGTATAATGCTGCAATTTAGGTTTGAATGTCATGATGCTCTGTACGAAGTGGTGGAGATGGGCTTTTGATGGGAAGCGGCATGTCAGACTCTGGGGGTTGCTGGTTTCAATTTATATATCATTTTTTAAAAATTTATTTTTTTAAATATACTCTAATTTAATACATTAAGATAGTGTTAATATATTTTCACAAAAAATAGTGTTAATAAGTTCAGTAAATCCCTAATTTTTTTAGAATTTTATTTAACCCTATAAAATAATTTAAGGAGTGATTAGATTAAAAAAAAATATTATTTGTGACTCACACATGCCACATCATTCAAAAAATCCATGTTGCAAGTGTTAGCTGTATCACTATTTGCCACCTAAGTCAAAACTTAACAGTAGGGACTAAAATTGCTAATGGAGAATTTTTTGAGGGCTAAAATTTGAAGGAATTTTTGTAGGGACTAAATTTAAAAATCATAAATTTTATAGGGACTAAAAACATATTTAATCCAAAATTTTATAACTTTTGAAATAGCAACTGTGGTCCCTCATTAACAGCACCATCAGCCTTTCCCTCCCCTCACATGCGGCCAAGCCCCAACAGAGAAGTAGCGGCGTATGGCTATTTGATCAATGCTCCAGCCAGAGATAGATCTGCAGCCGTCGCGGTGCCTCTGACGAGCGATGAGGCGGCGATTGGTGGTCCACTAGAGAACTATTTTCTGGACATGGATCTGTGTCTTGTTCGCTGGTCTGCCTCCCTGATTCGGAGCAAGAGGGATAATAGAGATCTGGTTGTTGTAGAGTAAAGAGAATCGTTTAGATCTGACCTAACCTAGGGGGCGATTAAGAGCCCATTTGTTTAAGATGTTTTTATGAAAGAATTACTTTTTTAAAGAAATAATCATTTTTTAGATTTTTAATTCACTTTTTTAGCTTTTGAAAATAATCAAAATATGAAATAATATGAAATCTGATTATAATCAGGGACGGACCCAGGAATTTTATGGTGTGGGAGCAAAAAAAACATATTCCCTTTAGTCCATAATATAAGAAACAAAATGGTTCATTTTTTTTTCCAAAATATAAAAAACATACATCAATTTTCAAATACATTAAATCCTAATTTCATATTATACCCTTATTTATAGTAGTGCAATTAATTGCAAGTCATCATTTCACCCATTTCATAAAGGGGTACTTTTGGAAAAAAAATTAAATCTTCACGAGTATTAATTAGAAGGTTTAATTACACTTTTGGTCCCTTAACTTTTTCAATTTGGTGATTTTAGTCCCCCTATTTTATTTTTGACGATTTTGGTCCTCCAACTTTCTCAATTTGGCGATTTTGATCCCCATACTTTTTAATTGCACTTTTGATCCCTCAAAATCATTGATTTTTTGCACTTTTGGTCCCAAAAATCTTGGGTTTTGGGAAAGTGGGGACCAAAAGTGCACAATCCACAATTTTTGGGACAAAAACGTGCAATTAAAAAAAAAGTAGGGACCAAAATTGCCAAATTAATAAAGTTAGGTGACCAAAATAGCAAAAAATATAATAGAATCACTAAATTAAGAAAGTCGGGGAACAAAAGTGCATTTAAGCCTAATTAAAATTAGTTTATTTCAAAGTTTTTCCTTGCTCTGTATGAGTTAGGGTTTTGTTTCTAATAATAATAATATGGACAGGAGAGAGTACTGTATATAAATTTATAGTATTGAAAATAGAAACTATCCTTTTTCGAAATATAAATACACTGAGTATTAATGATATAAATTTTAGTCACATCTACTATGTAACAGTCACCTGGTTTTGTGGTAAATTTGTTTTAAAAACATCTGATACCACTACAAGAAAACTCAGGATTACCAACGGCTAACCGTCGATAATGCATCTTTTTCGACGGATTACCGACGGCCACCAGCCCATCGGTAAAATGCACGTCGCAAATGCCTACCGACGGGTTTTTTTTTCCGTCGGTAAATGTCCGTCGGAAAACGGTGGTACATTCCGACGGGTTAAACCCTTCGGTATATTTCCGACGGGCTAGCCCATCGGTAAAGCCGCAATTTTTTCCCGACGGTTCAGCCCGTCGGTAAAGCCGAATTTATTTTTCAAATAATTAAATTAATTGATTAATTTTTATATTTAATGTAATTAATTAATTTTATTTATCAAATTATTAATTAATTTAATTTAATTTAATTTAGTTGATTACTTTTAATTATTAATTTATTCCCATATTTAAAAATGCGATAACGTAAACTAAAACACAAATTAAAAAAAACGTAATAAATAAAATAAAAAAATCCAACGAACAAATATCAGTAACTAAAAAGATATCCGAAAATATGAAAAAATATAAGTACAAAAAGAACTAATAGTCCTGGTAGTCCTGATCATGATCGAGATGCTCTACACCATCTGCATCATCGACATGATCATCAGTACTAGGAGGCGAAGGCGGAGGCAGTGGAAGAGGCTACTGGCGAGCTAGCAACTGGTACATCTGCTCCTGTCGCGCCAGCACCTGAGCCAAAATGGCACTCGTCCGGCGGGACTCCTCCTGCTACTCGGCCACAACTCGCTGCTGCTCGGCCACGACCCGCTTCAGCTCGGCTATCTCCTGCTCATCCACGGCAGAGCGACCAGTGGCAGCACCACTACTCGACGACTCTTCGATGTGGAGGCGACCCCCTTTCTTGTAGTTGCTGGCAAGGTCGCCAACACCGTATAGGCGACCCTTCTTCTCCGCCAACAACATCTCCCCATACCCTAAGCGGTGCAGATGGATCCTCAGGGCTCTGAGAAGGGGGCCATGATGATGTCTGAGACATCATCTGGGACATCATCGCCTCAAACTCCTCCTGTCAAACATAAACAAATATGTCATTTTTTGTAATAAAACAATATAAACATTATTAAAAAACTATTCATTATATTTTTATAATTACCTGGGTCCGCCTCGACCGCTTATCGACGAACTCACTGATACTCCTCCTAATATGAGTTACACGATAGAGCTCGTGCAACTGTACCTCTCTACCCAACCGCTTCGACTGTAATTATTTAATAAAAAAAACCTTAACTAAATAATAAATAATAAATAGTAACTAACAACAACAACAACAACAACAACAATAATAATAATAATAATAATAATAATAATAATAATAATAATAATAATATAAAGCGTCTGAAGTCGAAATTGCGTCTTTGTGCTTGGTAATGAACCTCCGATGTGCAAGCTCCCACCCATTCCAGTGCGCTTACAGCTGCTGCCAGACCTGATCCCTTATCTAGTGGGGTTGTCCACTGAGACGGGCATCTGTAAGCATATCAGAGAGGCGGTGGGAGGCCTTCATATTGAAGTTCTTCTCGATCCGCTCCTCATCCTCTTTCTTCCAATAAACCCTCTCCTGTATGAATATAATACATTATTATTTGAAATTTATGAAATAAAAAAATAATATGCAACAAAATAAAAATTACAACTTACTCCAAAAGATTTGAACATATGATTCCCCGCCTCCTCCTTCAACTTTCCCCAGGTGGGCCAAAATGTGTGGTAATTATCCTCAATTATCGATGTGATAGCCGTCACAGTTGGCTTGGAGGGAATGAACCTAAACAATAATAAGAAGTCAAACAATATTTTATATATATATATATATATATATATATATATATACTTACCCTTTACCAGCTGGCCTGATAGCAACTCGGCCATCATGCAGCATCTGAATATCATCAATGACCTACTGGTCAACCTCCTGCTGCTCATCCTCGTCCTGCTCAACCCCGGTCTGATCAGGTGTGTGGCTCGTACTATACTCATGATCAGACTGATGAGTATCGAGGACCGCCTTAGGCACAAAATGACAGGAAGAAGCGCCAAGTGTCTGATGGAACCCCGGGTTGGGGACCATGTAAATGGGAGGCAAATCGGGTGTTGGTGCAGAAGGTGATGGATGATGTGTACGTGCCAAACGCACTGGAGGTTGTGTAGGGTCGAACGCGCTGGAGCCTGTGCAGGCGTAGATGTACGCGGATGCTGTGTGGATGCCAACGTCGCATAGCCAGCATCGTCAATCCTAATAATGTTCGACCTCCGACGACGAGGGGGTCGATGGCGATGCCCCCTTCCATTTACCACCGGTGGGTGGTCTGGGGGGTCGGATCCTGAACCTCCTGATGTCATATTTGTCTATAGAGCAATTCAACAATAACAGTCATGAAATATTGTATTTAAACATAACAATATTAAAAATGAATTCCATAAAAATAAACAAGTTATATCCCTTTATATATCAGAAACAAACTGACCTAACAAATATTCATGCAATATGTATTCAATAAATCATTTTATAGTTTGAAACTAATAATTAGATTTAAATACACTTTATTTGTCTGTGATTAATTTATGCAACAATTATTTACACTAACTATAGACTTCGATCAGTCCACCATTACTTAAATTGAGTTAAATATGGTAAAATATATGAATAATAACCCAATTTTATGTTTTGATTTTATTTCAGGTTCCAGTACATGGCTCATGGTTGGATACGTTAATGGCTACAGAAGTTTCGATGACATCAGAAAAGGATTATCATTCATATCTAACAATTTACACACTGAAAATTAAAAAGAACTGTTTCAAGTGATGTTTTAAGTTGATTTTACTTAATATTTATGTTACCAATAACTTTTTCAATGTCTTTTTATAATTACAGTCTATACTATGCTGCTAATTATAGTCTCTTTATAATTACACACCGCTAACCTTCGTCGTATCATTTTTAAATTACATACTTTTATATAAAGATTAAAAATATACCTCGTGCATTGCACGGGTATACATACTAGTAACTGACAAATTAAAATATATTGTTAGACATTATTTCTCTAATTGTAAAAAGTTAAACAATTTCATTATGCCCATTCTACCCACTCTGCTTCGGCATCGTCTTCAGATCTTGATGGTTCTGCCACTTCTTCATTTAATTCCTGATCTCTATTTACATCTTCATACAAGATTGGATCATCACGTAGTCGAGAAATGGGTTCCACTTCATTTACTACGTTGACATGAGACATCTCGTACACTTGATAAGCCACTTCTTCCTGTGGATCATCTGCTTTAACGCGACCCCTTGGTTTTGTCTTTATTGCAACACACCAACCTTGTTTGTCCCTTCGAGTTGATGGATAAGGGACATAATACACTTGTCTTACATGTTGTGTCATGATAAACGGATCAAACATTTGGTATCTTCTGTGAATACATGCCTTGACAGGATGGTTTCGATGATTGACAAAAGGGAGCTTTGCAAATAGTCAACCGTGCAAAAAGTGGAAAAGAATACCAAGACGCGTATCAAGAATGATAGTTTCTCAAGTCTTTGGTTTTTGGGTATTTATTTATTTTTATTAAGACTATTTGTAAGTAGTAATAAAAAGCTCTCAATTAAAATTAAATCACACACACACAAAATGAATTTTATTCTAAAAGTGATTTTATGATATTCATAAATAACGAGCTGAGGTTCCGTGTCGAGCTGAGGAGGTCGCGTGTCGAGCTCTTGTCGCGTCTTGGTGAGGTCGCGTCTTGGCCGAGGTCGTGTCTTTGAGGTTCCGTGTCGGTGAGGAGGTCGCGTCTTGAGAGCATTTGTCGCGTGTCGAGCTGAGGTCGTGTGCCGAGGGCGTGTGAGGAGGTCGCGTCTTGGCCGAGGTCGCGTCTTGGCCGAGTGTGAGGAGGTCGCGTCTTGAGATGAGGTCGCGTCTTGAGCTAAGGTCGCGCGTCTTGAAGCTAAGGTCGCGTCTTGCGAGAGGAGATCGTATGTCGAAATGTGTGGAGAGGTCGTATCTTGAAATTTGTGGAGAGGTCGTATGGAAATCTGATGTCGAACACCAAGTGGTGTCCGAGAATCTTTTTCGTCCCCGTGTTTTCAATTCTTTCATATTCAAATCCACGCAACGGACAAATCCACGCAACGGACAAATGCTGCAACGGACAAATCCTGCAACGGTCATTTCGACGCTCCTCCATTACCTATATAAACACAACTCGTGAGCTTTGTTTTAAAACAACAACGCAGTGCTTAATTTTTGTGCCAAAAACTCTGTCAAATATTTTTCATCACTCACACTTATTTGAGCACAATTTTCTGAGAGTCTTTTTATTCTACATAATTTGAGTTGTATTATTTGAGCTTCAATTTGTTATATCTGCACTATTGAGTGTATCTTTCTTGTCTCATTTTATTTGTGAAAATCATTTATTTTTGGGTAGGAATCCCAAGGTGTTCATAGAGAGGTGATATCTCTTGAACGTATTGCTCTGGTTTAGAGTTGTAAAGGTTTCTAGCTGAACCTGATTTAAAAGCTAGTGTCTTAGTGAAAATCCCATAGTGGTTTGCTTTGGGGACAGGACGTAGGCCACAAGGGTGTTAGGTGGCCGAACCTGGATAATTTGTTGTGTGCTTTTTTACTCCTTATCTCTCTACTTTTCAGTCAATTAAATTTCTGTACTTTATTTTATTGTTATTTATATCTTACTATTTACTTTATTTTTAACTCGTTTGCAATTTATTCTTCAAGTGATTTATCTATTTCACATTAATATTTCCGCAACTCATAATTAGCACTTATTTCTCCAAAAGTCTTTGAAAGCACCGTTCACACACAATTCACCCCCCTCTTGTGTTTGGAGTCACTTGTCAACAAGTGGCATCAGAGCTAGACTCTTGTATAAAGGACTTAACCGTCTCAAGAGAATGACTTCAAACAATAACGAGGGAACTTCCATGAACAGACCCCCATTTTTCAATGGTGAGGGGTATGGTTATTGGAAGGATAGAATGCAAATCTTTCTTGAGGGTGTTGATCTTGATATTTGGGATGCTGTGGAAAATGGTCCATTTGTCCCCACTCAATCAATTAATGATGCAGTGGTAGACAAACCAATATCACTTTGGACCGAAGATGATAAGAAAAAGGTCCAATACAATTTGAAAGCTAAGAACATCATCACTTCTGCTTTAAGCTACGATGAGTTCTATAGGGTCTCAAATTGCAAGACTGCTAAAGAAATGTGGGACACCCTTCTATTGACCCATGAAGGTACTACCGAGGCCAACTTATGTCTCATGGCAAAACACGAGGAGGATGAGGTAAATGCTCTTGAACTCGAATCTCCTTTAACTTATGATGAGCTGCTTATTGCTTGTGAAGAATTAAATAATGAAACGATTAAACTTGGAAAAATTGTTCTTTCTTCTAAGAAAACCATCTCTTATCTTGAATCAAAAATTGAAATTTTAAACAAAGAGATAGTGATTCTTAAAGAAAAACAAGTTGCTGTGATTGAAACTTCTCCTCCCATATCTTGTGAAAATAAAAAAGATGAAGTTTTAAAATGCAATGAGTGTAGTGTTTTGAAAAATAAGGTTGAGGATTTAAATAACACTCTTGCAAAATTTACAATGGGAAGAGATAATCTAAACATTATTTTAGGAAACCAAAAGTTACTTTTAGAAAAGGTGGTTTAGGTTATCATCCAAAAATTCATGAAAAATCTTTTAAACTCTTCAATCACAACAAACCCTCAAGTAGTCCTTTCATTAAATGCTTTCACTGTGGTAGAAATGGTCACACTGCCTCCATTTGCAATATTAGAAAGAACAAGAATGTGGTTGGCAAAAAGATATGGATTCCAAATGGTACTTTGCCAAAAACTAACTCATCTGGACCCAACTTAGTTTGGGTACCAAAAGTAAAAACCTGATTTTATTTTGCAGGTGTGCTTGAAAGCCAAAGATTCAAATTGGTATCTTGATAGCGGCTGTTCAAAGCACATGACAGGAGACAAAAGCAAGTTCTCCTCTTTGGAACCCAAAAATAAAGGTTATGTTTGTTATGGTGATAATAATAAAGGTAAAATTCTTGGGATTGGTACTATTGGTAAGAGTCCTAATCCCATTATAGAGAATGTCTTGTATGTGGAAGGTTTGAAACATAACTTGCTAAGTATTAGTCAACTTTCTGACAAAGGCAATAATGTTATATTTGATTCTTCAAAATGCATGGTCGTAAATTCTTTTAATAAAAGTACAGTTTTTGTTGGATCTAGAATTGGAAATATCTATATGGTTAATTTAGATGAACTACCTTCAAATGATGCATGCTGTCTTTTTAGTAAAGAGAATGAATCTTGGCTATGGCATAGAAGAATGGCTCATATTCACATGGATCATCTTAATAAATTGGTTCGTAAAGACTTAGAAATTGGTTTGCCAAAGATTCGTTTTGAAAAAGATAAACTTTGTGATGCGTGTCAAAAAGGAAAACAAGTAAAGGCATCTTTCAAATCTAAAAATATTGTTTCTACAAACCGGCCTTTACAACTTTTACACATGGACTTATTTGGACCATCTAGAACTAAAAGCTTTGGTGGAAATTACTATGCTCTTGTTATTGTGGATGACTATTCTCGCTATACATGGACTTTATTTATTTCTCACAAAAATGATGATTTTAATGCTTTTCGAAAACTTGCAAAGGTTATACAAAATGAGAAGGGACTTAACATTGCTTCCATTCGAAGTGATCATGGTGGGGAATTTGAGAATGAAGCATTTGAAGCATTTTGCACAGAAAATGGCATCGATCACAACTTTTCTGCTCCAAGGACACCGCAACAAAATGGAGTGGTTGAAAGGAAAAATCGGTCTCTTGAAGAGCTAGCGAGGACGATGCTCAATGAGACTAACCTTCCTAAGTACTTTTGGGCCGACGCCGTGAGCACCGCTTGCTATGTGATGAATCGAGTTCTTATAAGGCCGATCCTTAAACAAACACCGTATGAACTCTACAAAGGAAGGAAGCCCAACATTTCCCACCTTCACGTTTTTAGGATGCAAGTGTTTTGTCCTAAACAATGGTAAGAATAACCTTGGAAAATTTGATGCCAAAGCGGATGAAGGTATATTTCTTGGATATTCTATTTCTAGTAAAGCTTTTGAATTTATAATAAGAGAACTTTGACTATTGAAGAATCTGTGCATGTTACCTTTGATGAGTCTAACCCAAAATCTTTGGTAGAAGATAGTGTTGATGATCTTGCGTAAATATTGGGAAATAGTCACTTAGAAGATTCAAACGAGTCCAAAGATGAAGATGAAAATCCTTTGCCACAATCTTCTAAGGAATCCCCTCATTCAAATTTACCAAAAGAATGGAGAGTCTCAAAACATCATCCACTTGACAATATAATTGGCGATATCTCTAAAGGGGTAACAACTCGAAACTCTCTTAATCATGCATGTCTTTTCATGGCTTTTGTTTCTCAAGTTGAACCAAAGGACATCAATGAAGCCATTATTGATGAACATTGGACCCTTGCTATGCAAGAGGAATTAAATCAATTTGAAAGAAACAATGTTTGGGAACTAGTTCCTAAACCTAAAGATCATATAGTCATTGGGACCAAATGGGTCTTTCGCAACAAGCTTGATGAAAAGTCGGTATTATTGTTAGAAACAAAGCTAGACTTGTTGCAAAGGCTACAACCAACAAGAGGGCATAGATTTCGATGAAACCTATGCACCGTAACTAGATTAGAAGCCATTCGTATGCTTCTAGCATTTGCATGTATCATGGATTTCAAACTTTTTCAAATGGATGTTAAAAGTGCATTTCTTAATGGTTTTATTCAAGAAGAAGTATATGTTGATCAACCTCCCGATTTTGAAAATTTTGAATCTCCAAATCATGTTTTCAAATTGAAAAAGGCTTTATATGGTTTAAAACAAGCTCCGAGAGCTTGATGCGAGAAGGTTGAGCAAATACTTACTTGAAAAAGGTTTTGAAAGAGGAAAAGTTGATACTACTCTTTTCATCAAACATAAGAAGCATGACATTTTACTTGTTCAAATTTATGTCGATGATATAATATTTGGTGCTACTAATGAATCCTTGTGTAAGGAATTTTACGATATCATGCAAAGTGAATTTGAAATGTCAATGATGGGAGAGCTAAATTACTTCCTTGGACTTCAAATCAAAAACAAAGGAAGGAATATTCATCAATCAATCCAAATATTGCAAGGATTTACTCAAGAAATTTGGAATGACCGATGCAAAAGAAATCTCAACTCGATGAGCACTTCATGCTATCTTGACAAAGATGAAGGTGGTAAGTCGGTCGAAGTAAGTAAGTATAGAGGTATGATAGGATCTCTTCTCTATCTCACTTTGCTAGTCGTCACGATATTATGTTTAGTGTTTGTATGTGTGCGTTTTCAAGCTAGTCCTAAGGAATCACATCTCTCTGTTTGTAAACGCATTATGAGATACCTCATTGGCACACAAAACACGGGTTTATGGTACCCCAAAGGTGCCGAATGCACTTTGATTGGGTACTCGGATTCTGATTTTGCGGGTTGTAAATTGGACCGAAAAAGCACTAGTGGGACATGTCACTTACTTGGGAATGCCTTGGTTTCATGGCATAGTAAGAAACAAGCCGGTGTGGCTTTGTCCCGCTGCCAGCGGAATATGTTGCGGCAGGTAGTTGTTGTGCACAGATCATTTGGATGAAACAACAGTTGAATGATTATGGAATCAATCTGAAAACTGTTCCAATTAAGTGCGACAATACTAGTGCCATAAACCTCACGAAAAATCCGGTTTATCACTCCCGGACCAAACACATAGAAATTAGGCACCATTTTATTAGAGATCATGTTCAAAAAGGTGATTGCATTTTCTTTTTGAATAAATTCTAACTTGGGCGTTTGAGTGTGCTAACGAGTTTATGTAGGTCTTTTCCCCTTCCATTTTCTTTAAGTACGGAATAATGAGTGGGTGACGCATTTGTCTTATGCAACTAGCTAATCATGTCCAACCAGCTCATCTGTCACACACCAAGCTTGGTATCACGTAACTATCAAAATATGCTTGTTTAATCCTGAATATATGTCTTGCTTTATTTGTCTTTCCCGCTTTTTGATGTTGCCAAAAGGGGGAGAGTTACATGAATGCATGATTCAGGGGGAGTGATCTTTTAAGTATTGTGCTTATTGTGAGGGGGAGTTTTTCTAAATATTGTGAGGGGGAGTTTTTCTAAATATTGTGCTTAAACTCTGATATCTTTTATTGAAAAACAATGCTTATATCTCATTGCTATATCATGATTATATTTTACTAAATTCCCTCCATGAGATGTTTGTCATCATCAAAAAGGGGGAGTCTGTGAATACATGCCTTGACAGGATGGTTTTGATGATTGACAAAAGGGAGCTTTGCAAATAGTCAACCGTGCAAAAAGTGGAAAAGAATACCAAGACGCGTATCAAGAATGATAGTTTCTCAAGTCTTTGGTTTTTGGGTATTTATTTATTTTTATTAAGACTATTTGTAAGTAGTAATAAAAAGCTCTCAATTAAAATTAAATCACAAACACACAAAATGAATTTTATTCTAAAAGTGATTTTATGATATTCATAAATAACGAGCTGAGGTTCCCTGTCGAGCTGAGGAGGTCGCGTGTCGAGCTCTTGTCGCGTGCCGAGCTGAGGTCGCGTGCCGAGCTGAGGTCGTGTGCTGAGGTTCCGTGTCGAGCTGAGGAGGTCGCGTGCCGAGCTCTTGTCGCGTGTCGAGCTGAGGTCGTGTGCCGAGGGCGTGTGAGGAGGTCGCGTGCCGAGCTGAGGTCGCGTGCCGAGCTGTGAGGAGGTCGCGTGCCGAGATGAGGTCGCGTGCCGAGCTGAGAGGAGATCGTATGTCGAGCTGTGTGGAGAGGTCGTATGCCGAGCTGTGGAGAGGTCGTATGGAAATACGATGTCGAACACCAAGTGGTGTCCGAGAATCTTTTTCGTCCCCGTGTTTTCAATTCTTTCATATTCAAATCCACGCAACGGACAAATCCACGCAACGGACAAATGCTGCAACGGACAAATCCTGCAACGGTCATTTCGACGCTCCTCCATTGCCTATATAAACACAACTCGTGAGCTTTGTTTTAAAACAACAACGCAGTGCTTAATTTTTGTGCCAAAAACTCTGTCAAATATTTTTCATCACTCACACTTATTTGAGCACAATTTTCTGAGAGTCTTTTTATTCTACATAATTTGAGTTGTATTATTTGAGCTTCAATTTGTTATATCTGCACTATTGAGTGTATCTTTCTTGTCTCATTTTATTTGTGAAAATCATTTATTTTTGGGTAGGAATCCCAAGGTGTTCATAGAGAGGTGATATCTCTTGAACGTATTGCTCTGGTTTAGAGTTGTAAAGGTTTCTAGCTGAACCTAATTTAAAAGCTAGTGTCTTAGTGAAAATCCCATAGTGGTTTGCTTTGGGAGACGGGGCGTAGGCCACAGGGGTGTTAGGTGGCGAACCTGGATAATTTGTTGTGTGCTTTTTACTCCTTATCTCTACTTTTGATCAATTAAATTTCTGTACTTTATTTTATTGTTATTTATATCTTACTATTTACTTTATTTTTAACTCGTTTGCAATTTATTCTTCAAGTGATTTATCTATTTCACATTAATATTTCCGCAACTCATAATTAGCACTTATTTCTCCAAAAGTCTTTGAAAGCACCGTTCACACACAATTCACCCCCCTCTTGTGTTTGGAGTCACTTGTCAACATCTTCTGCTCATGTATATGTCAACATTATTATATTTTCGATCCACTCTTGTGTCTCTACTTGACGGATCAAACCAATTACAATAAAATAGCACTATTCTTTTAGTATAGTCTAAAGTATTGTACGTCAGTTCATATATATGTTGAATCACGCCATAGAAGTCGTCTTCACCTCCATCTGTGGCACCTTTTACATAAACTCCGCTGTTAACTGTTTTTTCCCCTCTATTTTTGACTGGGTTTGAAATTTGTATCCGTTTACAAAAAAACGTGTGCCATTCTTTTACACGTGATTTAGGACCATGAGATAAATTTCTCAAGTGATCGATTTTAGGCGATTGCGCCTCACTGTACACCTGCGTATACACCATATGCAAACAAATTATGGTTTCTTTTTTCAAACAATCTTTTGTATTTTTAAACAATAAATAGTTCAAATATGACTAAAAATACATACCTGGTTCATAAACCACGTTGGAAAATATTCATGAATATAGGCAGAAGAGTCTTGTTCGCTTGTGGGCTTAGTTAACAATAATGCCCAGATCAAGTCAATATCAAACAAATGATCATGAATAGTTGTGGATAAAAGAAATTGAAAGTGGTCAAAATGATACATACGTAAGATATGGTGATACTTCGGCACAGTTGATCAACACGTGAACGTGGGCTGACTTCCACTATTCTCCCGTTAACCAGGAAATCAGCTCCTTTCCAGCATGACGACCGGGAAGGCAAAATACTGATAAGACTAGCGGGTGTCTTTCACTTTCAATTTCTATTTCATTCATATTATTTGTTGGTATCAGCATGAAGTTCGTAAAATAATGAGAACAAAAATGAATTGTCTCACGGTGTAAGTAAGTTGCACAAATAGATCTTTCATCCCTGGCCTTATTTTTCACCAACCGTTTTAAGTCACCCATAAATCTACAAAATAACAAGGTTGATGATAAAAATTGATACATTTAACCTTTCAAGTGAATATTTATTTTAAAGAATATTTTATTATATTACATTTCGAATGGATACATCCATTTGTATTGAACCGGTCCACCAAGCCTAGCTTCATGTGCAAGATGCACTGGGAGATGCTCCATAGAGTCAAAGAAACCAGGGGAAATACTCTCTCCAACTTACAAAGAATGACTGGTATGTTCTGCTCTATCTTTATAAGATCATCCTCTCTCAAGGTTGCAGAACACAAATCATTAAAAAATTGGCTGAGTCCCGTAAGTGGATTTAAAACATTTGACGGCAAGGAACTAAATGCAATAGGAAGTAAACACTCCATGAATACATGACAATCATGGCTTTTCATCCCAATCATGGTTCCTTTGTTTATATCGGCACATCTTGCCAAATTAGAAGAATAACCGTCTGACATTTGAAGTTCTTTTATCCATCGACAGACTGACTTTGCTTCCTCAGCAGTTAAAGAGTAACAGGCTTTGGGTTTCAGGGTTTTCCCATCCGACCGAGTCGTCAAATGCAAGTCCTTTCGCCTCAGAAGCGGTAAGTCGATGCAGCCTTATCGTTGTCTTTCGTTCTTCCTCTAACGTTCATCACTGTGAGAAAAACATTGTTAAAAAAGTTCTTCTCAATGTGCATAACATCAAGGTTGTGTCTCAATAAATTATCTTTCCAATATGGCAGATCCCAAAAAATACTTCTTTTAGTCCAATTATGCCATTGTCCATATCCTTCAAATCGATCCAATTTACCATGATCTGTGATTTTTGGCAGATCCATAACTTTGCTCCAAATCTGTTCGGATGTCAACCTTGGGGGCGGGCCATCTAATTCAACTCCCCCCTTCTTGAAGGCGTTCTTATTCCGTTTAAATAGATGATCACCTGGTAAAAACCTGCGATGTGAGTCAAACCAAGAACTTTTCCCCCCGAATTTCAAGGTAAAGGCCTTTGTATGCTCCATGCAATGGGGACATGCCATTTTACCATGAGTACCCTAATCAGACAACATGCCATATGCAGGGAAGTCATTGATGGTCCACATAAGAGCTGCCCTCATTGTAAAGTTCTTCTTTTGTGCAATATCATAAGTCAAAACGCCATTCCACAACCTTTTGAGATCGTCAATGAGAGGCTGTAAGTAGATGTCAATACCATCTGTTGGATTATCTGGACCTGGTATAATACAAGTCAAGAACATATAAGGCTTAGACATGCACATTTCAGGAGGAAGATTGTATGGGGTAACAATAACTGGCCAGCAAGAATAGGGTTTCACCGTTGATTGAAGATATGGAGTAAAACCATCAGAGCATAAGCCAAGTCGTACATTACGTGGATCTGCTGCAAATTTGGGATGCACACGATCAAAGTGCTTCCAAGCTTTACCATCACATGGGTGGTGCAACATACCTGAAGTGCTTTTATTCTCATAGTGTCACGTCATTTTGTCTACAGTCTGTGTTGATACAAACATTCTCTACAGCCTTGGAATAATTGGCAAATAAAACATTGCCTTCCGTGGAACTGGTTTTTGTCTACCCTTCCCATTATCAGTGTGTGAAATATACCTTGGCTCGCCACAAAATTTGCATTCAACCAGCGCGCCATCGTTTTTACCGAATTCATTGTTGTAATATAACATACACCCTCTCACACAATAATCATTCCTTTTAGATTCCAACCCCAACTTGGACACTAAGCTTTTAGCCTCATAATAACTTTTTGACAATCCATCTCTGATATGTGACGAGTCCAACATCATCTTCGTTACGAGATCGAAGCACACATCCGTAGCTCCACAGTTGGACTTAAGAGCTAAAAGCCTCACACACATTGATAACTTAGAGTCTGCAGACCTTTCAAACAACTACTTATTTGTTTCTAACAAGAGATTATAAAAATTTTGTGCTGTCTCATTTGGAAGTTCATCTGTGTCATCATACTGTTGTTCCTCGAATGACACGTTGACCCCCAAGGCATCACACGCCATATCTTGCATCAATTCAATTTGCTCACCATATCCTGTATCTACGCAACTGCTTGAAGCACCTGTGCAATTATCGCCAACCCCTAAATCAACTCGAGACAACTCTTCACCATGTCTAGTCCAAATCCAATAATTAGGCGATGAAACTCGATTTGTATCTCAATACTGGTTGGTATCTTCTTCTTCTTTCTTTTTAAAAAAATAAAATAAAATTAAGAACACATCTGCAATGAGAAATAAAAACAATGGCTACTTACAAAATTGGTCCTCTATGTTTATTTTAGGTTTTAATTTGGTCCTCTATGTTTTATTTGTTTCGTTTTGGTCCCTTACGTTTTAAAAGTTACAACAGGTTGGTCCTTTCCGTCACTAAAAGCCAATTGTTCGTAGCTAAAAGCCAAATTCTAGCTACGGACAATTAACTTTTAATGACGGAAAGGACCAAATTGAAAACTAAAATAAAACGTAGAGGACCAAAACGAAACAAATAAAACGTAGAGAACCAAATTGAAACCTAAAATAAACTTAGAGGACCAATTTTATAGTTTAGCCAAAAACAATTAAACGCCCAAGCACGTGATAGTTGAAGTGCTTACAATACGGTACGATTAATAGGCAGGAAAATTTGTACTAATTTAATTTAATTATGCATATATTAATGTCTTGACTGTGATGATGTACGGTAGGATGTAAAAAAAAAAAAAACGGTGCGGTAGTTTTGTACTGTATCAAACTCGAAAAGGTTCCCGCCGAGGAAAAAGAATCTTGTGTGAAGTAATCACAGTACCAAACATATGGATGATGCAGCGAGGAAATAGCTCTGGTGAATTGGTTTTGTTTCATAGCGAACGCACGGGTCCATCGTGCGCCCGCTTAACTTTGTTTATGATTTTCTAATCACCCTTCTTTGCAGGACTTGTCAACCACTAAACAAGAGTGTGTACGACAAGATATTTTAACTAACTCATAATTCATGAGTTTGTTTGATCAGAAACAGATGTTTGTTTTTCTATCCAAAAAATGAAAAAGATGTTCGTTTAATGATATCACCTCACAAATTTATAATGTTTCGGGTTATTGTTTATTTTTTTATCGGTACTATTTTAATAAAAAATATTCTTTACCCCCTATTAATTATTTTTACAAAACCCTTAAACATAATCTCTCATATTTCATTATTTTTATTGCTATGTGATATTATTGTTAGGTTATTTTTTATAACGTTTTTTTATCTTTAAATAAAAATAGATAAGAATCCAAAATTATAAAGAAAAATAATTACTTTTTAGTTTCAAAAGAATGATGTTTAAAATATTCTACAAAAATTTTAAATTTTTTTATTTTGAATAAATATGTTTTTGATCCCTATAGTATTTCTATTTTTTTTGTTTTAGTCCTTTTAAGAAAAATTCTCAAAATGGTCCAATAACATTTTATTCATTTTGGTTTTTATTGTTTTGTTTTAGTCCTTATAATATATATTTTTTATTTTAGTCATTGTAATATTTAGTTCATGTTTAATTAATCCCTACATGATAGGAATTCAAACGGAAAAAATGTATATATATTACCGGTACTAACAAAAATAACTTATATTATAGGGATTAAAACAAAACAACGAGAACTAAAATGATAAAAAATATTACAGGGACCATTTCAAAAAAGAAAAATTAAAAGAACTAAAACAAAAAAATGAGTTTATTACTAGAACAAAAAACATATTTAAGTCATTAAAGTTAAATATTTGGAAATAAATAACATAGATATAAAATATAATTTATATAAAAATCATATTTTTTGCTAAACCCACCATTGTGTCTTTTATGAGGATTGAACATTGGTCCTCCCACTTAAAAACTCAGCGTGTGTTGACGGCTAAGCCATACCTATTAGATATATAAAAAATGATATAATAATATATTTTTATGTCATTTTATATTTATTAGATGCTAATTTTATGAAACATTTATTAAATTACATGTCAGTTTTCAACTATAAGTTTTTTTCTAAAAATTAATTTTTTATATTTCAGCTAATTTATCAGTTAATTTTGTTAGAGGATGAATTGGAGTATGTTCACGTGCATGCATATGTTACACCAGCATAGGAAATATCAGGAATAGGAAATTAACTGTCAGTCAGCACCTTCTCGACAAGAGTCCGACGTTTTTTCAGTAAAAAAAAACAAAAACAAGAGTCCGACTTATATAATTAGTCTCTCGCAAATAATTTTCTAAAAAAAATTAAAGAACTATATTAACATATTACACTGGTAACAAATAAAAAATTATAACTTATTTTTTTGAAAATTAAATTAAGTGATATATAGTATAGAATCCTCTAGAGGGAGTGCTACATGAAAATCGATCGTCCAATCAATTATATAACTGTAGCATCCATTGCCAATCCCACTTGTCCCCTTCTGGACTCTGATTGCATATATCTCTCTCTTCCCCTTGATATTTATCTAGCTATATCCATTTACTATATATACTATACTATTACTCTCTGGTGTATCTTTAGTTTTTCATCAATGGAACTTCAATCTTTAGCCACCAGCTGCAGCACGCTGATGCAGTTCTTAAGTGATGATTTTTTCGGTTCTCTGATTTTTCCATTCATAATCGTGGTGTTGATGATCACTAGTATCATTTTCGCATCTCTCACATCTTGTTCTCCCAGAATATTGAGCAGTATGATTCTGTGTAGTTGTGAAACTTGCCAGGCTTATCTCACTTCAAGCTGGTCCAAAGATTTCGACAATCTTTGCGATTGGTATGCTCATCTTCTCCAGAACTCCCCAACGAAAACCATCCACATACACGTCCTCAAAAACACAATCACTGCCAACTGGAAAAACGTTGAGTACATACTCAAAACCAGGTTCGACAACTACCCGAAAGGGAAAACCTTTTCCATGATCTTAGGTGACTTTCTCGGTCGGGGTATCTTCAACGTAGACGGTGAATTATGGCGGTTCCAGAAGAAGATGGCAAGCTTGGAACTCAACAAACACTCCATAAGATCCTTTGCCTTTGAAGTTGTCAACTACGAAATCAACCACCGACTCATCCCTCTCCTGTTATCAAAGCAAAACGGTGTCGTCTTCGATTTGCAAGATGTTTTCAGGAGATTCTCCTTCGATAGTATTTGTAGATTCTCCTTCGGGTTAGACCCTATGTGTCTTGAAAAATCCTTGCCCATGTCGGATTTTGCTGTTTCTTTCGACTTGGCATCGAAATTATCCGCGGAAAGAGCCATGGCCGTGTCCCCTTTTATTTGGAAGATGAAGAGGTTCTTCAACATGGGTAGCGAGAAAGAGCTAAAAGAAGCGGTTAGAATGATAAATATGTTAGCGAAAGTGGTAATAAAGCAAAGACGAAACAACATGGGGGTTTCTGTCCACAAAGACTTGTTGTCCCGATTCATGAGTACAGTTCATGATGACAGGTTTCTAAGAGACATCGTCATAAGTTTCCTATTGGCTGGTCGTGACACCGTGGCTTCAGCACTTACGAGTTTCTTTTGGTTATTAGCGAAACACCCAGAAGTGGAGTCAGAGATTCTGTTAGAAGCAGATCGAGTAATTGGACCACACAACAAGGGTCTTACAAACTTCGAACGACTTAAACAACTGCACTATTTACAAGCAGCAACACATGAGAGTATGAGACTGTATCCCCCAATTCAGTTCGATTCAAAGTTCTGTTTGGAGGACGATGTGTTGCCAGATGGTACCTTCGTGAAGAGTGGAACTAGGGTTACGTATCATCCATACGCGATGGGTAGGTTGGAGGAGTTGTGGGGTCCAGATTGTTTGGAGTTTAAGCCCCAAAGGTGGTTGAAGGATGATGGAGTGTTTAACCCTGAAAATCCATTCAAATTTCCCATTTTTCAAGCTGGATTGAGGGTTTGTATTGGTAAAGAAATGGCTTTGATGGAGCTCAAAAGTGTGGCTCTTTCTTTGCTAAGAAAGTTTCACATCGATTTGGTACCACCATTTCATCATGGTAACAACCCGCGATTCTCTCCTGGCCTCACTGCGACTTTTGGTTTTGGCCTTCCTGTTATGGTTCGTGAAAGAGTAACCGCACCCCACTCAACTACCTAGTACTTTTAGACTTGGAACTTATATATTTATGGTCCATGGTATGATATATATTGTTTGAAGGATAGTATATCAGATCTTTGCGAATTATAGAAGATGATGATGTCATTTTTTGTGGTCAGTTATGAAAGTGATTAACGAGGGAAAATGACTGGGGTGTCATTAATGGTGCAGGGCCTTGTTGCACCAACCAGAATGTCCCTTGACGTCGGTGGCTTCTCTATATTCTATTGGGGGTACAAAATTAAGAACAATGATATTTGGATCCTTCCAAAAATCCAATATTTACCTAACACCTCTTTCTCTTTCTATATCTCTCTTATTTTCACAACATTCATTTATCATATTTATTACTATTCTCTTCTCTGTTCTTATACTTCTTTCGTTACTTTTTATAAGTTTTCTTAGACAAAAAACACATATTAAAAAAAATAGTTAGTATTAATATAATTAAATTGTCTATAATATCTATGTTTTTCTAAATTTATCTTTTAATCATATTTTTAATTAATTAATACATGTTTTAAATTTTTAATTACTATATAATTAATTAAAAATACTTTTAAAAAAATAATTAATATATCTTATAAATTAACAAAAGAATTATAATTAGTTAACAAACTTTTTTATCTAAAAAAACTTATAAAATGCAACGGATAGAGTATCTCTCCACGTGTCAATGTTCGCAAAACATTTTTGCAAAAGGGGCCCAAATATCATTGTTCTGTTGAGGTTGCTGCTTGCAGCGCCGTTTTTTTTGACTGTGCAGGTGGATATTGCTCGATTAGTGGATTCAACAGTGATTACTTTAGTGCGCCACAAAAGTTAATTATGATGGCTGGCTTGTTTGTGTTGTATGATTAAGCGTCTGATGTGACAAATATATAAAATTAAATTAAACCTGAAATTTTATTTCTAGCTTTACGGATGTATGTTTTGATTCTTTAGAGCACCCGCAGCGCAGTTACTTTACCTGCGTTGTCAAACTGACAATCGTAATACTACTTTTTTGTTATGTGTGTGTCTCTCTTTTCGATAGACCCTTTTTTTTAGTTTCCCGTTCTTTCTCCCGTTGCTTTGACTGAATAAATAACAACAGTGCACTACTTTCTTCTGCCATGTAGACTAAATATTGCTGACTGTCACAATAAGAAATGCTGCACAACTTTAAAAAATGCCTGTTAAAGATGCCCTTAGAGCACCCACAACGGGTGTCTTTAAATTGCCGTCCTTGCTTTTTTTACTGATACAGTATCCAACTCAATTTTCTTTTATTTCTCTCTCATCACAGGCCCATTTTTTTTTTATTGAAAAAGGACACAGAACAAGCCACTAAGAAACAGAAATAGGGGAACAATCTCCCCTTTATCTAACTCAAGAAACAAAAAAAGGCTAGTATTATATCCCAATTTTATCCACTCACCTCTTTTAATTTATTTTATTTTATAATTGTTGGGCTCTTTGTTGTGTTAACTCTGTTGGGTCAATTTCAGCCCAATTGTGATAAAGAAAAAGACGTACAAATAGCAAGCCTTTTTGTTACAAATTACTATCACCAAACACAAGCCCAAAATACAGTCAATGTTCATTACATGTCCGAAAAATTGCAAAAAAAGTACAAACAAAGTCCGAAATTTATGAAGTCCAGAATGAATAAAAATTACAAAACTGATAATAACGTAAAAAACAAAAAAACAAGATGCGCATGGCATCTGCAAGAAGAGCTGCTGCAACTCATTTCTTTGGGTAAGAGCCAATGCTCTTTCTTCTGTTGGTTTTGTTCTTTTCCATTTTTTTGCCCAAGACAATTTTGCTTTGCAGCCACTACTCCTCAGAGCTGGTCTTCCAGTACTCTGAGGCACCACAAGAGGTGCTACCTTGTCTCCAACCAGCAATTTTCCCCTGCTCCATGCATTCCACCTGCACCATCAATTGCTCCTATAAATACCATAACAGAATAACAAAGAGGAGAAGAAGAAAAAATTCAAGGGAATTTCTGAGTTCTTTTTTTTACCACCAAGCAAAGAATTAGAGACTCCACATTGGGGTCCTAATTCAATCGAGTTTTTAAACACAGAGAGAAAAAATAGAGAGTTGTGTTTTAGGGAAGGCAACAAGACAGTAGCAGAGAGGAAGGAATCACAATAGCAGAGGAGAAAGAATCAGTGTCATTACCCTCTGCTGCAATCACATTCATTCCCACACTAAAGAGCTTGGAATCCAGGTAGGTCCATCGAATTTTTTTTGTTTGCCGTGAATGCTGTATGAATAAGATGTAGCTTCCATGTCCATAGCCTGTTAATCAGTTCCAGAATAAAACGAAGTAGCATTTAAATCAGAGAAAAGCAAATCAGAGAGTAATAGAATGAATAATAGAAAGGAATAGGAAGAATGGAATCAGAAAAAACCAGAGAGCAAAGAAATAGTGATTTGAAGAAGAATCAGGAATAAAGAAGGAGAAGGGAAGAGTGAGACCACCACAAGCCACCGCATTCGCGGCCTCGGCCCTCCGCTTTGCGATCTCCTCGCCCTCTCGCCAGGACCACCATCAGCGCCACCCTTCTCCTCTGTCACGCTCGTGGCCGTGTGCGGCCAAGGACGGTATGCACCGGCCGCTCCGCTGTTCCTCCCTACGTCATCTCTTTCTCGCCCTTTTCCCGCTCTTCCCCCACGGTTTCGCCACGGTCGCTCTCTCGCGACCTATGCCCGTCACGCGCAGGGTCGTGCGCGGCCAAGGATGGCGCGCGCCGACCGCTTCTTCTTCTTCTCCCTCGTGGCCGCATCCCTGCTCCCCCTGCGTGTTCTCCCTATTTTCCCCTTCTATCCCTCTGTCTCATGGCTGCTGCTTAGCAGCGTTTCTAATTAGGGCTCCCAAATGAGACCCATTGGGTCTTGCCCCCCTTTTTCTTATCAACCCCTTTCTTTTTTTATTATTTATTTTATTAAAACCATGTTTAATACCCATTCCTTTTATTAACTGCACAATTTTTATCTTAAAATACTTCAATCCTCTTAATAAAAAAACCTTAAAATATTAGTAGTGATTACGCCAAATCCACTTTTGGTTTGGTCATTACGCAAACCCTTTTCAAAAATCTCAAAATCAATGACTACTCCAAATCCTCTTTTAGTTTTGGTCATCACAAAATCTTAATAAAAAATCTTAAAATATTAGTAGTGACTACGCCAAATCCACTTTTGGCTTGGTCACTATGCAAACCATAAAAAATTAATTCAAATTGATTAATTAAAATCAGTCAACACACAACCATTTTCTACCCAAGAACTACGGAGTCTTTGATTTCTCCACTGCACCCAGAGATACGTAGGAGCAGGAGCCCACTCCTGTCAAGCGCAAAGATAAACAACTTTTATTAAGTCCTTTTTTTATCTTTGTTAATTCTTGCCTTTTTTTAATAAAAGGGAAATAGATATTTTTAGAAGTTAATATAATTTTGCAAAATTAATTAGAGGTAACATTTTTCGAAAGGATGTCTTAGGGTGCTAATACCTTTCCTACGCATAATTCGACTCCCGAACCCAATTCTGGTCTCAAGGACCATTTTCTTCAACAAAGGGGTTTTTTCCAGTATTTTTTCCCAAAAATAAATTATTGGTGGCGACTCCATTAAACTCGAATAAATCTCACCGGATTTTTCAGTCGCTACAGCTGGTGACTCCACTGGGGACATTTAGAGAGTCAAGCCTAACATAATTAATTGTGCAAAGTAGTTAACTTTTGTATTTAATTCCCCTTCTTGTTTTTATTTTGTTTATTATTCTTTTGTGAATATTTGTTGTGAGTATTATGCATATATTGAACCCTAGGTTAGAAGACCATACTGTGTATATTTTATTTATTTTTGCAGCTTGAGTAATTTTAGGTTACCTCCATCACACACCTCACTTACACATATTTTACACACACTACCGGGTGAGACCCTATACCCGAGCCTAAGTGTAGCTTAGGGAGCGAGAGGTTGTTAGTGATAGTCACTTTGAATCTACTTTCGATTTGGGTATCATGAGAACCTCATCTAGAGTGCAACTGTTTCGTGGGTGCCCTCACGTAGGATCATCTTCCTATTTGTGGTCGTATCTCAAAATAGTACTTGGCTCTTGAGACCTTTGGTGAGGAATTTATTAGTACCACCTGTGAAAGTACTCACAAGTCAGATGACTTATAGGCCCTTAGAAGTAGAAACCCTCTGATTTAGGTTACCTTTATTTAGGACACAAGAAGGCGGTCTATTTTTTGGTTTACCTTTCTTTCTTAGAAGAAAAAAAAACAAATTTTCATGAAGTAGCATAGGCATCTACAATATTTCAAAAAAAATAGACATATCACATTTGTTTGTTGTCCATTTCATTAATAATTGCATTAGTCGGCATGCCCATGCATTCTTTTATAATCAACATGATAAAGTTTGACATCAGTGAATTTTAGCATACTGCACCCATCCTCGCTTCATTTAATTTTTGGGTAGGTTCGCCAAGGAATTGTAAGGAAGAGCTAGCTAGTGAGTATTCGCGGCAAAATAATATCAAACCGAGTCGTCGAACAGTTTCAAAAAAGCTCATACGTGCCAAAGCAATGAGGCCTGTGATTCCCTGGCACGAAATAAATAGATTCATGCATCCTCATCCATCCATTTTTCTTTTTTTACATACTCATACCATTTTTTTTAAATCACCAGAAAAAGTAATTGAACAAACTGGTTCCTCGACACCCTTATCGAACTCGCTCTCAATCAAAGATTATGGATGACCAAGAGATGAAAGATGATGTCAACCAGCTGAAGGAACAGATGAGCAAAGTTTTAGAGCTTCTGCAGTCTCTAGACAAAAACAAGACCGCAGATGGGGGATCTCCAACAGTGAATAATGAAGGTCAAGCTACACCTTCCCACCCACCTGGCTTCAGTCCAATGCAGTTGCAATATGGTCTCAATGCTCAAGGAATGATGGTACCTTTTGCAATTTACCCACATGGTCCTACACATTCACCAGCTAACAACCCTCAGAATCAAATATCCCAATTCCCACTTTACAGTCTCCCACCTGGTTATACGCCACCTATGGTCAATGATGATTCTGCGAACCATAATCCTCAAGGCCCCCAGGCACAACAGTTCCCACTATTTGGTCTCCCGCCCGGTTGCACACCGCCAGGTGCTAATAATAACTCTGCAAAAACTGATTCCCAAGCACTTGTTATACAAGATGTAGCTTAAGGATCCGGTTCAGGTACTGAAACCATACCTGTTCAAAGCTCAACTCCTGTCTTCATGACATACACCTTTCCACCTGGTTATGTTCCACTCAATGTCGGGAATACTCAAGGAGTCAGTACGCCTGTAGTGACCCCCATAGTGAATCCCCAACCATTTGGTCACCCCTATTATGTTCAAGGAAACCCATTAAATCCCCAGACTAACCACGTTGCCTGGTCTCCAGCCATGGGGGGATCCAATCTAAGCGTCCCAGTTAGGAATCAATGGTCTGATACAAAGTTGCAAATCCTTGAAGATAGACTAAGAGCTGTAGAACGAGTGAGTTATCTCGGTTCAAGTATTGCTTCGGATCTTTGTCTCGTGCCAGATGTGGTCGTACCGCCAAAGTTCAAGGTGCCAGACTTTGACAAGTATAAAGGGACAACTTGCTCGAAAAGCCACTTGACCATGTACTGTAGGAAGATGGCGTCCTATGCACATGATGACAAACTTCTGGTTAACTTTTTCCAGGATAGTTTAACAGGGGTTGCGTCGAGTTGGTATACACACCTTGAGCGATCTCATATTCGCTGTTGGAAGGATTTGGCGGATGCTTTTTTGAAGCAGTATAAGTATAACATTGATATGGCTCCTGATAGAATGCAGTTGCAAAATATGGCAAAAAGAGACACTGAGACTTTTAAGGAATATGCCCAACGATGGAGAGGATTGGCAGCCCAAGTGGAACCGCCTCTGATCGAGAAAGAAATGGTGGCTATGTTCATAGATACTCTTCAATCACCCTTCTATGACAAAATGATTGGAAATGTATCGTCAAACTTTTCAGATATGGTCGTCATAGGGGAAATAGTTGAAGGAGGAATGAGAAACGGAAAGATTACCCACAATTCTGCTGGAGTAAATGATGCCAAGAAACCCCCTACAAACTTCATGAAGAAGAAGGAAGGGGAAACTAATGACGTGATGACGAGCCAGGGAGGACAAACCCAAGGAAAGCCACCCCACTTCTTTACCAATTTTCCGCAGCCTTTCCCATGCTCTTACTTTCCACCTCCATACATTGCCGCTGCCTCTCATAATCCACCCACCTAGCCTAACTAAAACCAGAAACAACCAAATGACCAAGAGAGAAGATTAGTCCAGTTTGACCCTATTCCCATGACATATACAGATTTGTTCCATCACCTCATCAGCAATTCCTTGGTCTCCCCGCGCTCGATGAAACTGCTTCAACCGCCCTTCCCAAGAGGGTATGACCCAAACGCCAAATGTGAGTTTCATGCAAGGGCAATAGGTCACACAACTGAAAACTGCAAGGCCTTGAAGTACGTGGTTCAAGATCTGATCAATACCAAATTATTGAGTTTTAAAGAGGATGGCCTTAATGTGGGTAATAATCCCCTTCCAGGTCATGGAGGTCCAGCAGTCAATGCCATTGCTGAGGAGTTTGGGGACCAACACCTAATAGTTAAATCGAAAGGCAGGGAACCAAATGATGAGAATGTCCCTATCTGCAACATCTGGCAAAGATTCTAGAGCACAGGGATGTTGAAACCAAACCAGATAGCAACAGTCAAAAATGATCGCAGTGCTGAGGACGACATTGTCAACTTTGTCCACTCTTGTCCTCCAAATGAAGAACTTGGAAATTGGGAGATTGTTGAGGTTCCCGTGATATTTGATTCAAAGTAATTTTGTAATAAAAATCCTATTGCTCTGCCCAAGGATTTAGGATAATTTATTGTCAAAAGGGCGTGCATGTTTCATTTCAGTGTCTTTATCAATAAAATACACTTTTAATTTTTCCAATCATTTCCCCTTTTTTTTTTCATCTTTTCCATTCCCTTTCATCTTTTTTTCGTTTTTTTCATTTCGTCAATTTTAACTAATGCATATCAAAAATATTGTCTTTGAAAATGATGATGACAATGACTCATACTATAATTTTGACTACCCCATGAGGACAATTGGGAAACCCCTTCTGAACTGACGAGATTGATGGTTCAAGAGGCAAAAATGATTTAACCCCACGAGGAAGAATCTAAACTAATCAGTCTGAGTACTGAAAGTGACAAAAAAGTAGTTAATAAAAATTGAAAGAAAAAGGTAAAGCAAGTGCACAATTTGCCAAAAACTAATTTTTGTGAAAATTTGAGCAATAAGGTTTTGAAATGAAGTTTGACCATTTTTCTCTATTAAAAATATATATATCCCTTGCTACCCCTTTTGGGCCCTAAATTTTTTTTCCTTTCAAATACCCTAAACAAGGATCACCCATCCATTGGAAGCTAGCACAATAGTCTATTCAATTTCGTCTATTCAAAAAAGGCAAAGCAAACAAGCAAATAGTAAATACAACGTATCAAAGACGCTTGCAAAAATAAAAAATCAATAAAGAAAAATGCCAAAGCAAGACAAGACGATTGTGCTAGCAACCATCAAAGTGCATCTTTACACTAAAAATCCTTGTTAAAAAAAAACCTCAAAACACTTTTTGAGCCTGAAATATCCTTTTTTTTGTGGCCCTTCAACCTCTGACCATGTTACAACCCTAATAAAGTCCATTCTGATCAAAATCAAATTGCTCATATTTTCTCAAAACTTGATTTTTAGAAGAGGAAATCCATATAAAGTCCTCATTGCAGTTGCTTTACCAAAAATGTGGTTGTCAAGTTCATCAAAAGGGGTCTGATCCGCCGCCATGACCTGCCAAATAAGATCATCACTGATAATGAGACTAACTTGAATAACAAGATGATGACTTCAAGATCCAACATCATAATTCTTCATCATGCCGCCCAAAGATGAATGAGGCAGTTGAAGTTGCAAACAAGAACATCAAGAAGATTGTCCAAAAGATGGTTGTAACATTTAGAGATTGGCATGAAATGCTCCCTTTTGCCTTGCACGGTTATCGAACTTCGGTTTTCACCTCAGGGGGCAACCCCTTTCTCACTGATATATGGAATGGAAGCAGTACTTCCCATTGAAGTCGAGATCCCCTCGTTAAGGGTATTGATGGAGACAAAACTAGAAGAGGCAGAATGGGTTCAGGCTCGCCTGGATCAATTAAACCTCATTAAAGAAAAGAGAGTGATGGTCTTATGTCATGGACAGCTATATCAGCACAGGATGAAAATGGCTTATGAAAAGAAAGTTCGCCCTCGAGAATTTCAAGAAGGAGACCTAGTACTCAAGGAGATTTTGCCCATCCAAAAGGATTCTCGTGGAAATTGCACATTAAAATCGGCTGATACATCAAAAGGCTCTACCCAACCGGGGCAATTTTATATATTTCTAGAAGTTGAGTAATGAGTATTCAAAGTTATGAATATGAGGAGCTGGCATTGTTCCTACAAAGACGCAAACTATAAAAAAATCTGCTTAGTTATTTCCTTTTCTTTGTTTTTTCTTCTTCCTACACGTTTTCTTGACTGAATTCTCGATGTACCTTCAAGTCTGTGTGACTTCAGTTCTTGTACACATGACTCTTCTTTGAATATCAAACACCTCCATTTTTTCCCTATATTCTCGTGTTTCAAAATGCTATTTTATGATGTTAGGCACTAAACTGTGAAACATGTGATGATACCGAAAATCATTACGATTATTATATACGTTATAAGAATCACGAGGAACGCGAAATCTCAACAAATAAGTTTCAAAAGGGCAATAACAAAGGGATTACCTGTAAAAATGACAAACACTGCATCGATAACTTGCGCTTCCTCCCGATGTTGAAAGCATAGTATGAATAAACCCGATGAATCTTGGTTTGTCCCATATCTTTAAACACTAGAGATCATATGGACTGAGGAGCCAATGCAATAAAAATAATGGTTGCATTGCATACATGCATCACATACCATATATTCATGCATTATCTTCATAACACCACCTTTTAGCCGTTTTGTTACACCTGGTCTGTGCACCAAGTGTTGATCCTTCACTTTTGTTTTTAAAACAATGCGTCGAGCATTGGTCCTTTATTTTGCGGCGTGCCAAGTATTGCTTCCTCTTTATCGCTTTAAGGTTACCGCGTCAGTACCCGACCTGGCGGTAATCCCTCATTATTGCTTTTTGACCAACGTATCAGTTCCGAGCCTGATGTTGATCATTCTTTATTGCTTCATCGACGCGTCAATACTCTACTTGGCGTCGAACCCTCAATATTGCTTTTCGATCACCGCGTCAGTACCCGACCTTGCGGAGATCCTTCTTTATAGTTTTTATGATAAACGCACCAAACGTAAATCCCTCATTATTGCTTTTTGATTACCGCGTCAGTACCCGACCTGGTGGCGATCCTTCTTTATTGCTTCCCGATGAACGCGTCGAGCGTTAATCCCTCATTATTTGCTTTTTGATTATCGCGTCAGCACCCGACCTGGCGGTAATCCCTCATTACTTTTCGATTAAACGCACAAAGCGTTAATCCCTCGTTGTCTTTCCTCACCCCATCCTATGCCTATCCTGGTTCAGGACAAAATTAGTGTCTTTATCTTTACTTCTATTTTACGACGAAAATATGACAACCATTGTTGTTCACGTTTTCTAATAAAATATAACTAAAGAGGGGCATCTATTATACCCCAAATTTGTCCACCCACCTCTTTTAATTTATTTTATTTTATAATTGTTGGGCTCTTTGTTGTGTTAACTCTGTTGGGTTAATTCCAACCCAATTGGATAAAGGAAAAGATGTACAAATAGCTGACCTTTTTGTTACCAATTACCATCACCAAACACAAGCCCAAAATACAATCAATGTCCATTACATGTCCAAAAAATTGCAAAAAAGTACAAACAAAGTCCAAAATTTATAAAGTCTAGAATGAATAAAAATTACAAAACTGATAATAATGTAAAAAACAAAAAAAGCAAGATGCGCATGGCATTTGCAAGAAGAGCTGTTGCAGCTCATTTCTTTGGGTAAGAGCCAATGCTCTTTCATCTATTGGTTTTGTTCTTTTCCATTTTTTTGCCCAAGACAATTTTGCTTTGCAACCACTACTCCTCAGAGCTGGTCTTCCAGTACTCTGAGGCACCACAAGAGGTGCTACCTTGTCTCCAACCAACAAATTTTCCCTGCTCCAAGCATTCCACCTGCACCATTAATTGCTCCTATAAATATCATAACAGAATAACAAAGACGAGGAGAAAAAAAATTCGGGGGAATTTCTGAGTTCTTTTTTTTTACCACCAAGCATAGAATTAGAGACTCCACATTGAGGTCCTAATTCAATCGAGTTTTTAAACACAGAGAGAAAAAAAAAAGAGTTGTGTTTTAAGGAAGGCAACAAGATAGTAGCAGAGAGGAGGGAATCACAGTGGCAGAGGAGAAAGAATCAGTGTCATTACCCTCTGCTGCAATCACATTCATTCCCACTCTAAAGAGCTTGGAATCCAGGTAGATCCATTGAATTTTGTTTGTTTGTCGTGAATGCTGTATGAATAAGATGTAGCTTCCATGTCCATAGCCTGTTAATCAGTTCCAGAATAAAATGAAGTAGCATTTAAATCAGAGAAAAGCAAATCCGAGAGTAATAGAATGAATAATAGAAAGGAATAGGAAGAATGGAATCAGAAAAAACCAGAGAGCAAAGAAATAGTGATTTAAAGAAGAATCAGGAATAAGGAAGGACCACCATCAGCGCCACCCTTCTCCTCTGTCACACTCGCGGCCGTGTGCGGCCAAGGACGGGGCGCACCGGCCGCTCCCCTGTTCATCCCTGCGTCATCTCTTTCTCGCCCTTTTCCCTTTCTTCCCCCATGATTTTGCCGTGGTTGCTCTCTCGCGACCTCCTCCCGTCACGCGCAGGGCCGTGCGCGGACGTGGATGGCGCGCGCCGGCCGCTTCTTCTTCTTCTCCCTTGTGGCTGCATCCCTGCTCCCCCTGCGCATCCTCCCTATTTTCCCCTTCTATCCCTCTGTCTCATGGCTGCTGCTTAGCAGCATTTCTAATTAGGGCTCCCAAATGAGACCCATTGGGTCTCGCCGTTGGTAAAGCCAGTTTTTTTACGACGGACCAAGGCCGTCGGTAACTGACAGTCGGTATCCGATAGCTTTTTGTATATACCGACAGGCTTGGCCGTCGATATTTGAATTAGGTCGTCGGTAATCCTGAGATAGTTTGCCAACGGGTCTAGGCCGTCGGTAATGTAAATGAGGCCGTCAATAATGTCCCTATACAACCAGAGGACGACCCCTTTCTCTTCTCTCCTCTCTCTCTTTAGTTCTCCGTTTTCTTTGCACTTCCCATTTCCTCCTCTCCTCTCTGAGTGCTCATTCCCTCCTCTCCTCTCTGCGCCACGCACAGCCACACCTCAGTACCTCCTCTCCTCTCTGCACCGCGCACAGGCACCGCCTCTCCATTTCTCCAACACCCAATTCGATGCCTCCTCCACTTTCTCTGACGGCGGATTCACGTCCTCCCAGCCCAACGATTCTTCCCCAGCACCGTCAAAAGTAAGCCCTCTTTCTCATCTCGGTTATTTCCCCATTGGCTGCAATGAAATTTCGCTTTAAAAATCTCTCGACTAATTGAGTGTGTTTTGTTTTGTTACTTCTCGCGGTGTTCATTAATTAAGAGCCGTGAAACTCAGGGTTTGGTTCCGGTTACAGTGAATTTGATCACGCTGTCTCAACATGTTGGTTGTTGTGGTTTGTGATCTTGGTCCTAGACGAGAATATTGATCGCGACTGTCAATGGGAAAAGGAAAGACAGGAAATGTTGAACTGACAGTGATGCTGCTGCTGTGAAAATTGATTTTTTTTTAAAAAAATACCGGAGGGCAAAACCGTCAGTAATTAACGGGCAAAAAAATTTCCATTACCGACAGCTTTGCCCGTTGGTAATCACCGGTAATTACCGACGGTTTTGCCAGTCGAAAATTTACTGACGGGCAAAACCGTCGGTAATTATTTGCGACGCCCGTTTTACCGACGGGCTTGTGGCTGTCGGTAATCCGTCAAAAAATTGGTATTACCGATGACTTTTTGGAATTACCGATGACCATCCCGGGATTTCTTGTAGTGTGTGCAAAAAATTGCAGTTTCAACCGCCCTAATTTTATGTATGCTTTAACTAATTATATTTACATTTAAATACGTTTTAACTCTCACAATACATCCATTACTAATTGCAGTCTTATTATTAGTTGAAAGCCAAATCAACTTACTTTGTTAAATTTACATTTCATTAATTTATTAAAATCTTTAATATATTACATGTTTATTTCAGATTTTTAAGTGATTATATACATGTATAAGAACTAAGATATAAAGATAATAACTATAAGTTCACATTTAAGAGGAAAATACTCATTTAACAATTAAACTAGATGGTCAATGTAAGTAGCAGAAACACACATGTTTAACAACTATGAAATTACGTAATAAGGCCCCATTTGGATTGACTTATGAACAGCTTATTTGAACTTATCTATTAGCATAAGCACTTATAGAAGTATTTGATAGAGCTTACAGAAATAGCTTAAAATGACCCGTAAGCTGTTTATACCATATTTTTATAAGCCAATGTGAACAGCTTATCAAATAGCTTTATCGGCTGCTTATTGATACGGAGTACGGAATAAACTTGGATCGGTGTTCGAAACCAACCGCGTTCAGTTTTGTTACGTTATTATTGTTTTTTTACTTGCGTTCATTAATTAATTAAAATCTTTACGTTTAGTAAAGATTTAGCGAGGTCTCACATTTAAGAGGAAATTATAGAATAAACTTGTATCGGTATTCGAAACCAAACATAAAGTTTTGTTTACATTAACAAAACGTACACATAACGTAACAAAATCTTTTTCTATTAAAATTACATTTCATTAATTTATTAAAATCTTTAATATATTACATGTTTATTTCATATTTTTAAGTGATTAAATACACGTATAAGAACTAAGATATAAAGATAATAAGTTCACATTTAAGAGGAAATTACTCATTTAACAATTAAACTAGATAGTCAATGTAAGTAGCAGAAGCACACATGTTTAACAACTATGAAATTACATAATAAGTCAAAGTTTGATAAATATCCTAAATAAGTCATATGCCATTAGGAGGAGCAGAAAGACTCGGTAGATCCGCTAAATTAGTGTTGCTTCCATCTGATGATCTTCTTACGTCATTCGGTGATAAAGCCCCACTTCCAACATCTGGTGCCTATAAGACATAATAAAGATTCATTGTTTAAAGATATCCTAAATAAGTCATATGCCATTAGGAGGAGCAGAAAGACTCGGTAGATCCGCTAAATTAGTGTTGTTTCCATCTGATGATCTTCTTACGTCATTCGGTGATGAAGCCCCACTTCCAACATCTGGTGCCTATAAGACATAATAAAGATTCATTGTTTAAAGAGACGGTAGAAAAAGATAATACAGAATTGTAATGAATAAGATGATAATATTTAAAGAGGCGGTAGAAAAAGATAATACAGAGTTGTAATGAATAAGATGATGATATTTAAAGAGGCGGTAGAAAAAGATAATATAGCCCAAGCCCCTCTTCTCTCAAGATTTCCCACTTCAAGGAAAATGGCACCGTATGCAAATAGTTCACACATCAAATATTACACATCACACATTAAAGTCTTCCTAAAAGTCATGGCCTGCCAAAAAAAGTTCACATGCAAGTGTTAGCATTATGACCAGTTTAGAGTGTTATGACTTATGTCAATAAGCTGTGGGCCTACCCTTGGCCTATGTTTGTTTTAGATGAAACAGGGGAGAGAGAGGTTGCTAAGAGAGAAATTGGAGAGAGATACCAAACTTCTCTTATTTGGTTTGAAGAGATGTTTGAGAGAGAGATAAAAATAACATGGGACCCACATGTTTTTTATTTCTTCGCACAAGACTGAAGAAGAAGAGGAGAAATGACACTTTATTTCTCACGTTCCGTAGTTGCCCATGTCAAAAATGAATAGAAGAGTGACATATTAAAACAAAAGTAAAATATAAACATGGGGTGGGGTCTTACAAAAAAAGAAAATAAATAAATAAATAAACATGGAGTGGGACTTGGGAGAGGATACCACGTGCAGGTGGGGGTGGGAAATTTTCATCCATACACGTGGGGAGTTGGTCTTTGTATAAGACAAATAATTTAATTAAATTATTAGTAATTTGATAATATATTTGTTTAAAAAAGAATTAATAATATTTTAATTAGATTAATATTAATAATTTAGTTATGTTAAATTAACTTAATTATTTAAATAAAATTGAATAAATCGAATAAAATCAACTAAAATTATTTGATTATTAAAATTAATTGATTATTAAAATTAATTACATCAATTAATTAAAATAACTATATATTGATTAGTTAAGGTTTTTTTGTCTTTTAAAAAATAACTATCACTTCTCTCTTCTCTATTTCTTTTCTCTTTCTCTTATTCCAAACAATACCTCAAATCTCTCCTATTTTTCACCTCTTTCTCTCTTTTTACACTCTCTCTCACATATTTCTATCTTCATAATTTTTCTTGGAAACCAAACACACCATTAGTGTGTGCGCTCAAACAATGGACTAGTTACAATGAAGTTATGCAATATCTATCCTTGTCCACTAGTGCTCAAGAAAATAGGTGAAACTATTGCTACCTGATCTGATTTTTATAGTTGCCCCCGTCATTGAAATTACAATGTGAGAATTAATTTTTAGGGTTAAATATGTTTTTAGTCCCTATAAAATTTTATTTTTTAGTTTTAGCCCCTACAAAATTTTCGTTTGAAGTTTGGTCCCCCAAATATTTTCCGTTTGCAACTTTAGTCCCTACCGTCAAATTTCTGGTGATTCAACAAACGGTCGTCTATGTGGCAACTGCCACGTGGACATTTTAATTGACGTGACGTCCATGTGGCAAGTGTGTCAAAAAAATATTATTTTATTATTAAAACCTTTAAATTAAATAAATTCAATTTAATCCTAAACTAATTCACTTGGTTTGATTAACCTCCAGTTCAATTAACATCAAATTAACCCTTATCCCTAATCTGCTTGACAAATCCAACAACATGAAATCGGTTCCCAAAGAACAAAAGAAGAGACGATGGAGGAAAAATAGAGAAACAGAAATTCAGCAGAAAGGGGTGAACACCTCCCTTCCTCCATGAGTCACCCTCTTCCACCATTGTTCTTCATCCCCAAATCCATGGTCATCCAAACCAGCAAGCTCCACCATTCGAATAACCACCCACATTTCCATTTGACCACTGCTCCAATCCTACAACACCTTCACCACATCTGAGTCGCACCACCAATTTCCTTCATCCCTTTGCCACAAAAATGCAAAGTCTGTAACAGAAAAGAGTGAGGGAGAGAAAGAGCAAGTCAGAAAAACAGAGTGAGAAAGAGCAACTACACTCTGCCTCGTATTGCGTCTCCATCGCTAGAGTCGTGGCCTTCGTCTCCTCCACGAACCACCATAGCCACCCAAGGTTGCGACCAATCGCGTACGACCACCCATAACATCAGCGTACGACCACTGTTCTACCACCACCAGATCTGCTTGAACCGTCATGGCCATCTCCCTTCACGTCGGACCTCTGTTCCTAGCGGATCTAACTTTAACGAAACGAAGGAGAGGGATCGGCAGAGGAGAGCGACTGGACGAGATGGGGTTCTGGTCTTCAATATTAGGGATTCAACTTTGACGAGCTTTAAGGAGAAGGCGCTGGGTGGTGGAGGGAGAGGCAGGGAGAGTGATGCGCTCAGGAATTTTGGATAGAATAGTAGCAGGTTTCCTCAGTTTCGAGCACTGAGAAGGCTCCAAGAAAAGAAGGCAAGGTAAGGCAAGGTAATTTGGGTTTTCAATATATCTCCTTTTATTTCATTGACTCATGCATACATATATAGATTGCTAAGATCCTAATTAATCGGACCTCCGTACAGGTGGTGAAATCTCACCAATACAAGCCAAAGAGAAGGGAATCTAAATAACAAACTTTAGAAGCTTCTACACAGTGCAACGGAAATGTAAACGAGAGAGAATATGCTGATGAAGGCTTAAACGTAATCCTTTGTCCAGGTGGGCCTTTTTCTTATCCTTTCTCTTCTCTAGCGTTTTTCGTGAGAAGGCCCAGTCTCTTCTTCTTGGATAATTCTTCTTGGGCCCATATTTGTCTCTATTTCCTGTTGGCCCATATTTATGGTCGTATCATTACCCCCCTTCCAGAACAAACTTGTCCTCAAGTTGGAGATTAGGGTAAGTGTCGACCACACGTGTAGCGTCTTCCCAAGTGGCTTCCGATTCAGGAAGGCCCTGCCACTGAATCAAGAGTTGCTGTTGAGTGCCGGAGGGGGTACGGATCGCGCGAGAGCCCACAATCGCATATGGGCGTTGGTCCAAACACGTGCTTGTCACCACAAGATCCAGAGGTGGGGGTTGTGACGGTGGCGACCCATAGAAAGGTTTCAGCTTGGAGATGTGAACCACCGGGTGGATGCGAGCTTCAGGTGGTAAGGCTAGCTCGTAAGCGACCGGGCCGATGGTGCGGGTGACCTGAAATGGCCCGAAAAAACGCTTGGCCAGTTTGGGGCAGTTGCGGCCGCGAACTGTGAGTTGCTGGTACAGCTGAACTTTCAGGAGGACCCAATCGCCTACAGCAAACTTGCGATCAGTGCGATGCTGGTTGGCTTGTGCACGCATTCGGAGTTGAGCTCGCGTGAGGTTTTCTCGAATGAGTGAAAGCATGCGACGGCGGAGAGACAAAGTATCGTCCAGGGAAGCAATGCTGGTGGAGCCTGATAAGTAGGAACGAATACTTGGGGGTGGCCGGCCGTAGACAGCCTCGAAAGGGGTCATGCGCAGAGACGATTGGTAAGAGGAATTATACCAATATTCAGCCAGGTGAAGAAATTGAACCCACAGCTTTGGAGAGTCCGTCACAAAGCAACGAAGGTATGTTTCTAATATGCGATTTGTCACTTCGGTTTGGCCATCCGATTCCGGGTGGTAAGCACTGCTAAAAGCCAGTGTGGTGCCATTCAAACGAAAGAGTTCTCTCCAAAACTTGCTAACAAAGATGCGGTCTCTATCACTAACTATAGTTTGTGGCATACCATGCAGCTTGTAGATTTCAGTCATGAAGGTGGAGGCCAATGAAGCAGCTGTGAAGTGGGGGGAAAGAGCCAGGAAGTGCGCCGCTTTGGAGAAACGATCCACGATTACCCAGATAACAGATTTCCCTTGAACAAGGGGAAGGTGAGTGATAAAATCCATGGAAATGTCTTGCCAAATTTGTTGAGGGATTGGCAAGGGTTGAAGTAACCCGGATGGTTTCTGATTAGAACTCTTGGTAACTTGGCAGGTGGAGCATGTTTTGACGAAGGCCTGGACATCCTGAGCCATGTGTGGCCATGAAAAAGAGGCTGTTAGCCGAGTTAAAGTACCCCAGACACCAGAATGGCCCCCTGAAGGAGTGCTATGGAATTCCTGAAGCAGCTGAGATCTCAGTTGAGATTCCAAAGGGATGAAGATGCGATTCTGGCAATGGAGGATGCCTTGGTGAATGGTAAAGCGGGGGTTTGGCTGGGCTTGAAATTTGGTCAAGAGGGCCTTGCCGGTGGGGTGATCAGTGTAAAAAGTGCGGAGTTGGTCAAGTAAAAGGGGTTGGCAGGTTGAATAGGCTAGAAAAATGGTTTCAGTAGGGTCAGGGTTTGGAGATTGGATCCTGGAAAGGGCATCATCAACAAGATTACTGCGGCCAGGGGTGTAAAGAATCTCATAGTCATAGCCAAGAAGTTTGGTTAGCCAACATTGCTGAGCGGATGTTTGGATGGTCTGAGATAAGAGGTTGCGTAGGCTCTTTTGGTCGGTAAAGACACGGAAATGACGACCCAAGAGATAATGGCGCCATTTGCGTACAACTTCCGTAATGGCGAACATTTCGCGATCATAAGCCGAAGCTTGTTGCATCCTTGCACAAAGCTTTTTGCTGAAGAAGGCCAATGGTTGAGAGTTTTGGGAGAGAACAACACCAATTGTTGAGCCAGAAGCGTCGGTTGTCACGTCAAAGGTGATGTCAAAATTTGGTAGTGCGAGGACAGGGAGGGTTACCATAGCATGTTTAAGGTCTTCAAAGGCCTGTTGAGCTTCGAAAGCGCATCAAATAGAACCGTGCTTGCGCAGAAGAACTGGAAAGCTGGCCGCAATGGAGGCATACTACTTAACGAAACGACGATAGTATCCTGTGAGACCCAAAAACCCGCGTAGAGCCGTGATGGATGAAGGGGTCGGCCATTCGGTAATTGCCTGGATTTTTGAGGGGTCAGCTGCCACTCCATCACAAGAGATAATGTGGCCAAGGTAGTCCACAGTGGTAACCCCAAAGTGACATTTAGAGAATTTGATGAAAAACTGATGGTGAGTCAATACCTGCAAAACAGTAAACAAGTTAGATAAATGAGAGGACCAATCCTTGCTGTAAATCAGGATGTCGTCGAAGAAGACCAGGACAAATTTACGTAGGTGGGCTCTAAAAATGTCGTTCATGGTGGCTTGAAAGGTAGAAGGGGCATTGGACAACCCAAAGGGCATCACTAAGAACTCAAAGTGGCCGTCCACTGTTCTAAAGGCAGTTTTGTGGGTGTCTTCAGGGGCTAGGAGGATTTGATGGTACCCTGAACGAAGATCAAGCTTAGAAAAAAATTTTGCCCCATGAAGTTCATCAAGAAGTTTATCCACGGTGGGTATTGGAAAGCGGTCTTTAATGGTGATGGTATTGAGAGCCCGATAGTCAACACAAAAACGCCAAGTGCCATCCTTCTTTTTTACAAGGAGTACTGGGGATGAAAAGGGGCTGGTGCTTGGTTTAATAATTCCAGTAGCAAGCATGTCCTGAATCATGTGGGTCATAATGGTCTTTTGACATTGGGGGTAGCGGTATGGGCGAGTGTTTACAGGTGGGGCTGTTGGATGAAGATGAATGTGGTGGTCTTGGGATCGGGTATGAGGAAGGCCTTGGGGAAGAGAGAAAATGTGGGAAAATTGGGTAAGTAGAGTGGCCATTTCTGGGTGTAAGGAGGAGGTGTCGAGAGGTTGGCCAGGGTGATGGGTAGGTGTTGGGGAAGGGTTAGTGACATGGAGCACAGAGACTGAATGTATGGATTCAATAGAATTGGTGAAGATAATACGGTTGAACTGAGAAAAAGAGGCATGGGTTGGGTTAGCAAAAGAGGAACCTGAAAGTGTGATTTCCTTACCCTGTTGAGAGAATCGGATAGCAGGGATGGTGTAGTCAGACCAAAAGGGACCAATAGTTTGGAGCCATTGAACACCGAGGACCATATCAGCACCATGTATAGGTAGTATGTAGAAAGGAATAGTGAAAGTGTGGTGTGCGAATGTGACTGGAACTTCGGCACACATGCCGGTGCATTGAATGGACTCACCATTCCCTACTAGGACTGAGAAAGGAGTAATGGCAATAATGGGTAGGCCTAAAAAGTCAGCAATCCTTGGTTGAAGGATATTGTGGGAGCTCCCGGAATCCACTAAAATCGTAATGGATAGTTCTCTGATCTGACCTTGCAAACGCAATGTGCGTGGGGAATTTTGGCCCCCAAGAGCTGCATTAGAGAGATGGAAATGTTCAGCTGCAGAGGAAGAATCCTCTAGTGGTGGGGAAGGTGTGGACGCATGAGTGAGGTCAGTAGGGCCTGGATCTGGGGGGTAGGGTATGTCTCTTCTGGGGGGTACTCTTCTGTTAAGATGAGCATAAATTTGGCCTTGCAGCGGTGAGTGGGACCAAATTTTTCGTCACAGTGAAAACAGAGGCCGCGGCTGCGACGGTCTTGTAATTCAGATGGGGAAAGCTTGCGAATGGGTAATGGGGTAGTGTTTGGAGGAGGGGAAGGGTTAGTGTTTGGTGGTGGGGAAGGGCCTAGAATGGACGGTGTAGGTTGGGAGGGGGGAGAGGGTTTGGAAAATCTGGAAAAAGGAGGTTTAGAATCGACAATTTTTTCTTCAATCAGTTTAGCTAAACCAATTGCATCAGGTAAATTGTAGGGACGACGGATAGTGAGCTCTCTGTAAATATCACGGCGGAGGCCAGAAAGGAAACAATTTAGCAAGGCAATGGGAGACAAACCCGTCACCCTATTTGACAGGGTCTCAAACTGGGCCTGATATTCCATAACAGAGCCTGTTTGGCGTAAGTTAAAGAGGGCTACCTGATGGTTCTCGTAAGATGAAGGCCCGAAATGGCATTCTAGTGCCCGAGTGAAGCTGTCCCAAGTGGTCAATTGGTCAGTGGAGTGCATCCACTTGAACCATGCAAGGGCTGCACCTTGCATATAGAAGGGAATATAAGTGAAGCGCTGGTGGGATGGGATCTGAGAGAGCTCAAAGAAACGCTCAGCTTGGAACAACCAATCTAGAGGGTTGGTACCATCGAAGGGAATGAGGTGTAATTTAGGGGGGCGAAAGGTTTGGAACGGAGGGTTATGAGGTGGAGGAGGGGGTGGAGGGGACGAATAATGTTCTTGTATTTGGGTGAGTTTGGCCTCAAGTTTGGCATCTAGTAATTCCTCTAATCGACTGAGGCAAGTACTGATGAGTTCTTCACTGGGTTTATCTTTGTTGTCAGGTTTGGGAGGCATGGTGACGGTAATGAAAGCACCAGAATGATGCGCTCAGGAATTTTGGATAGAATAGTAGCAGGTTTCCTCAGTTTCGAGCACTGAGAAGGCTCCAAGAAAAGAAGGCAAGGTAATTTGGGTTTTCAATATATCTCCTTTTATTTCATTGACTCATGCATACATATATAGATTGCTAAGATCCTAATTAATCGGACCTCCGTACAGGTGGTGAAATCTCACCAATACGAGCCAAAGAGAAGGGAATCTAAATAACAAACTTTAGAAGCTTCTACACAGTGCAACGGAAATGTAAACGAGAGAGAATATGCTGATGAAGGCTTAAACGTAATCCTTTGTTCAGGTGGGCCTTTTTCTTATCCTTTCTCTTCTCTGGCCTTTTTCGTGAGAAGGCCCAGTCTCTTCTTCTTGGATAATTCTTCTTGGGCCCATATTTGTCTCTGTTTCCTGTTGGCCCATATTTATGGTCGTATCAGAGAGGGAGGGTTCGAGGCAAAGTGTCTTAAATTTAACGTTAGAAACATTTTCTCATAACCTTCATTCAGGTATTTAAGTAAAAGATCCTTTGTCCTACATTTTTATTTTTATTTTTCTTAGTTACAAGTTCAAAAGCTTTTATCCCAAATATCACAAACACACTGAATTGTAAAACTGCTGTTACTTGGTCTCTTATTCATCGCTCTATATCATATCACTTACCTACTTACATTTGTTTATCAATTTTAAATTAGTTTAATTGCACTTTTAGTCCCCCAATTTTTTCAAATTTAGTATTTTTGTCCCTCTATTTTATTTTTGGCGATTTTGGTCCCCCAGCTTTATCTATTTGGCGATTTTGGTCTCCATACTTTTTAATTACACTTTTGGTCCCTCAAAATCATAAATTTTTTACACTTTTGATCCCAAAAATCTTGGATTTTGGAAAAGTAGGGGACTAAAAGTGCACAATCCACGATTTTTAGGACCAAAAGTGCAATTAGAAAAACATATGGACCAAAATCGCTAAAAGGGGACCAAAATCACCGACCGAAATCACCAAATTGAAAAATTTAGGAGACCAAAAATGCATTTAAGCATTTTAAACTAGAACTTCGAATACTGATACTAAAAGTGGTACTAAGCCATAAAAAACAGGGCTAAACGATAGTTTCGCTTTGAGGAAACGAAAAATATATTATGAAACATTAAATACAACTCCACATGTTCCTCTCAAATTCATTGCTTAAAAATTACACAAGAAGACACGCCATACTAGTTTAACGCTGGTTCATGATTCAAGGTTCCATTAGCTAATTATTCTTATATTCAGAAAAGATCATCAAACAGCTTTTATCAGTACAAGCTATCTATAAAGTTTAAGTAGGTATGTTCAAATCGTCCCTTTCAACATTTAACTGATATATCATATAATCTTCTTGTTGTAAAAAATAGTTAATTTACACTCTCAATTAGCTTAAAAATAGTTAAAAGAGATGGTTAATAAAAAGACTTGTACAACTAATTAGCATTTTATCAAACACTTGCTATGCAACCATTCATCTCTAGCATTTAGGAGAGTACCAGAATCCAACAATCATCATTGACATCTACAATTTATGGAACTAAAAGAATCATGAATAGTTAAAATTATGGCACAATCGTATGAGCATAATATTAGGACAATGGTTCATGCTCCAATCAACTCCAATCATTTGAGTGAGTTTTGATTTTACAGGTGGTATCTATGTTCGTCCTTTATTCTGCCTAATAGAACAACATTAAAAATTTTGATTTTTCCAGTCCAGGTAAAGAGAAAATAACTCTAAAACTTCTCAAGGGCAAATCCCAATGAATTTTCTACATTCAACCCCCACACCAAAACCCATTTTTAAACTTTCACAGAAAAAAGTGAAAGAGAAACAAGAATGGCCAAAAACCCAATTCACAAATTTACCTATCACTTAGCCACTAGTTGGACCACCACAAATCACTTGCTATTGCTCCAAAATTTCAATACAAGCAAGCAATCACACTAGCATTTCAATAATTACAGATATCTTTTATAAAAACAATATTTGATCTAGAATGAATTTGTAAAAGTTTCAAATGAACTACTACTGAGACGTTGTATCCAAGTCTTCAGGGTAAGCATTAGAGACTTATCAATTCCTTTATCCAAGGATACACCTAAAATAGCCTGATATTCAAAGTTCAAACAGTAGATATTTAGTTTAATCAACCACACAACTTACACAATCAAATATTCAAAGACAAACACTACAATGAAAAATATAAAAGGGTGGCCTCAGCATAGTAATTACCTCAACCATGAGAACTTTACAAGTCAAAAAAGAAAAATCCCAAAACAAAAAACAGAGAGAGAATAGAAAATCTAATAAAAGGGGGAATCACCCAAAGTATGCTTCACTGTAAAAACAAAATCAATGAACTCTAGCAGCTTTAAGAAAATAGTGAAATTAAAAAATAAATAAAAAGACTCGAACGCAGATGAGTACTTTTCTGAGATTGCACGAGGGACGCACCAATCTAGCGAGAGAATGGGGATGATGGCAAGAAACGGGAGCGATGGAGATGCTATCGCTAACACCTGCACAAGAAAATCTACATGCTCAACCACAATGGCAAAAAAACTAGGGATTTGGCTAACAAAAATCAGAGAAAAAGAGATTTTTTCCGTGATGAAGGTGAAAGTGTGCGCTTCAGGTTCACCTCTTTTCTTACGCTTACAGTTCAGGGCACTGTGATGATCAATGAAGGTGAAAGTGTGGGTAGGAAAGGGAAAGCTAGGGCACGGTGTAAAGCAAAACTAAAAGAGTGAAGGCTTGAAGCAAAATAGCAAAGGCACGGGTGACCTAAAATAAACCGCGCTTTGGGTTAATGTAGTATGAAAATTCTTGCAGTACAAAACTGCCCTAATATGATTTTATATTTTGGCGGCTCATGAAACCGCCCTAATTTATCGTAAATTATGGCGGCTCCTTTTAAAACTACCACTATTTTCCCTTTTTTTGTAGTGAAATTGCGGGTAAAATATGTGTTATCGAGCGCCTACTGAGAGTCATGCGTCTGTAGGTTATTTGCTTGTCGAAAATACATATAGGGGGACATCTAAAAAAAAGCCGTATGTAATTACCGAAGGCTGTCAAGCCACATGTAATTATAGAGGGCCTAAAGCCCTCGTTATTATATTTTTTTATGTTGTCAATACCGAGGGCTTTAGGCCTTGCCAAGGAACCTCTTTTTTTATTAATTTAATTAATTATTTCTCAAATTGCCAGATTTGGACAATTCAAGGTTCAGTATATACAATGAGCAACACCCAAAACAGGACAGGTGCTCAGTAATATACATTGAACCTCAAATGGGAAAACTAAGGTTTCTCTATGTATTAGTTAAATTGTGGTCTCTGACAGACTCTCCCATTGGTGTAATGCGCTAATACACTATAAATTAATTATAACAATAAAAAATATTGTTATAATTAACTAATCTAATATTATAACTTAATAGAGTACATACCAATTGAAATACTCCCTCCGGTCTCAAATACAAGCAAAAGTCAAAATGTATTTGGACCAAAATACATTTTGACTTTTGCTTATATATATTTGAGACCGAAGGGAGTAATATAACAATTAACTAATTAATTAGCATAACAAAAAACTAATTTAATAAACAATTAAAAACATATATAAAATTATCCTAATATATATTTCCATAATCCTAAAAATACTATCTAAAATTAACTTATATTTTTTTGGCTACAAAAATTAACATATATTAATTAAACTAACCTACATTTTTCCTAATCCTAGCATAATAATAACATTTAAGACAAATATATAATTAGTGAATTAATACAAAAAAAAATTGAATACATATATTAAAAATATATATTTTGAATATATTAATCAAAACATTATTAACATTTTTCTAATATAAATTTTTCTTAATACTAACAAATAAACATTAAAAAAATGCTCACCAAAAATTAATTCATTGAAAAAACATATATAAATAAATAAAAACATAACTTTTACTAACCAATGGTGGCGAGAAAATTCCAGTAACTCCAGTGGTGGCTCCGATGACATTTTCGGTGGTGTATCCGGTCAACACTTACCAAAAACATGGTGTGAGACAAAAAAAATTAGAAAAAAAATTAGTAAGACTGTGAAAGAGACAGATCTACTCACATGAGAGAGGGAGAGGGATAGTGAGGGAGAGGGACAGTGGGGAAGGGAGGGAGAGACGAAGGGACGGAGGGGATGAAGAAGGAGGGACGGAGGGAAGAAGGGAGGAGTGTTGAGGGAAGGAGGGAGGATAAGAGAGGGAAAGCTACGGAGAACATAAGGAGAAGTGGAAGAAGCCGAAGGAAGAAAAGGAAAGAAGGTGAAGAAGATGTGTGTGCGATCAAAAGTTTGCGTATACCGAGGGCCTCAAGCCCTTGCTAAAAAAATCTCAACACCAAGGGGCTTAGCCCTCAGAAACGACAGTCAGTACCGAGGGGTCGGGCCCTCGCTACTAAAGTGTTGGTGTTACCAAAGGGCTTAACCCTCGCTAAATATTAGCTGAAAATTCAAAATCCAAAATGCGGGAACGGTACCAACGAACAAGCCCTCGGTAAAAAAGCAAACACGCTACCGAGGGCATGGATGGATCTTCTTAGTGACAGGTGGGAGCCATGGCTCCCCCAGTATTTTTCTAATTTTTTTATATATGCTTATTTTAGACTAAATATTGGTTTATATAGGTTAAGATGAATTGTTATGTTAATGTTGGCATTGGCGCAGTGGCCGATCTCGATTTTACAACCAACGAGACCGGGGATCGATCCTTGTAGTATACTTTTCCGATTTTTGCAGCATGTTAGTTATATTTTTTTCGCAAAAATGACACCAAAAGTACTTCTGCAAGGATTCGAACAGCATACAATTGAATTACATAAATGAAACAAAACACTACAACAAAAACAATTGTTTCGTTATTAATTTGTGAAATAAATTTATATATAGTAGTTAATAATTTGGTTCCCTCAACAATTTCAGTAAAGATCCGCTATTGCCGAGGGGGCAAGGCCCTCGCTAAGGGACTCGCTGATTTTTCCTAAGGCCTGGGCCCTCGTATTACCTACGGCCTTTTGGCCCTCACTAATAGTCCGTAGGTAATATGAGAAATTCTTGAGGTGTAATTCATATGTTTAAGTGATGTGATTTATTGTATAATGCATTATGTCTAACTTATAGCTGTACTTGAAAGATGGTTGTCTGATACCTCCTAAGTTTAGCTCATGGCACAAATACTGTAGACCTGAAGCTCGAGCATGCGAGTTCTCATATGTTTATAGGATGTCTACATTTTGTTCATATGTTCCCGGGAGTTCAAATATTGTACCCAAAAAACCATTTGTAGACCCAGGTGAAGACTAATTATTTTTGTATTTATGGGTTGTACAATTGGTATTGTTCTTTTCAATATATAAATAGTATTTTGATGATACAACATATTAAGAGTTGTGGTTATATAGTTATGTGAAGTTTTGATTGTGGTATTGCAAAATATAAATAGTGTTCGGTTATTTCAACTCGTTGTTGTTTGGAAATATTTGGTTTTTCCAAGTTCTGATAACCTCTGGAAATATATTTTCGGAATGCATTTACATGTGTCCGTAAATAGATTTACAATGCTCTCTCAGAATCTGTCTGTAATATATTTCTGAAAATTCTTACAATTGGTCCATAAATACATTTCCAGATATTGAAAATTGCCGGTAAATGACTATCCGAAAGGCTAATTGACATGTACCTTGGGTTTAAAACGTTCGAAAACAGAGGGGTGTCACCGTAAGAATGTTTGTCATTTCCTAGGGCCAAAAAGCCCTAGGAAATGCCAAAATTTTCGAGGGCCGCGTGGCTGTACGTTATTCGCTGGTAGGAAACGGTTTTTGATGACTAAATTTAAAAAACCCTAGGTAATTTTCGAGGGATTTTGGCCCTAGGAAATGCCAAGGTTTTAATAACAAAATTAATTTATTTCAGAAACAAGGTTTTAATAAAATTTAATTTAATTTAATTAATAAAAAAATTAATTTTTTTTATTGTATAACATAAGGTTTAGAATAAAATTACAGAATTGAAATTTAAAATTTAAAATTTAAAATACAAAAAAAACCAGAAAATAACAAAAAAAAATTGCAAACAGAAAAAAAATACAACAAAATAAAATAAACAAAAAAATGGTGAGATCCTCGTCTTCTTCTTCTTGATATCTTCATTCCTAAAAAAAAACATATTATGAATAAAAAAATTAAAAACGAATTCAGTAAATAAAAAAATGAAAAACCAAGAAATTTAAAAAAAAATGAAAACGATGAAGTGGAAGAGGAAGAGGGTGGTGGTGGCTAAAGGTGGTGGTTCCTGGGGTGGTGGCCGTAAGTGGTTCATAGGGGACGGACAACATCACAGCCCCCACCAAAGCCCATCAAAATCTCCCTCTCCTCCTACTACTTTTCTTTCTTTCTCTGCTTTCAACTCCTCCCCCTTCTTCACTTGTCGCCCCCCACACACACACAGACACAGAGAAAGATAAAAAAACAAAGAAAGAGAGAGATGTGGTGTGAGACTTAGTCCTCTTTGATGCTCTTTACTGTGATGAAGAAAATCGTGGATGTCTTTGAGAGGGAGGCGAAGGGTGGCGATGAGGGCTTGGCAGAGACGATGGTGAGGTCCAGATCCACCGACTTCGACGGAGGGGGACGCAAAATCAAGCGAAATCATGGAGATTTGAGGCAGATTCAGACTAATCACGCGAGATTCTTGATGAAATTGGATCAAGAATGATGTTTGAGGGATTGGGGTGAGATTGAGGGATAGGCCGAGAAAGAGGGAGAGATGGGGGAGGCGGAGGGTTGCACTGGTTTCTTCTAGGGTTAGGTTTTGAGAGAATGGAAGAAGAAGAAGAAAGGAGAAAGTAAGGTAGGGAGGCGAGGTAGAGGGAGAGAGGCCGAGATAGTTGCTAGGGTTTGGGAGGAAATGAGAAGGAGGGGAAAAGAAGAGAAGGTGCTGCGTTGGAAGATCCGAACTAAGGAAATGAGAAAATGGGGAGAAGAAGAAGAGAGGGCGCAGGTAATTTCGCTCGGTCCAATTTTTTATTATTTTAAAAAGGGCTTGTCAAGGGCCTGCCCCTTGGTGATGTCCAAATTTAAAAAATAAAAAATAAAACAAAAGTGGGTGTTTTTAATTTTTGAGGGTATTTTTTAAAAAGCCCTAGGAAACTCTCATATGTGTATTTTCCTAGGGCTGTGACCGTAGGTAATTTCCTAGGATCACAGGCCCTAGGTAATTTTTGTAGGAAATAAGTAAAATTCTTGTAGTGTGTATGCTAACAAAACATGGGTGTATTTAAGAATATCCTTTTTTTTTTGGTCAAAGGCATATCGGTTTCATTACTAGCCTACAATTTCGCAACAGCCAACAGATTTTGGCCCAAAATATTGAGATCCAAACTATATAACGTATTGATTTGAGATCCGGGCTAGGTTGCATGCACGAAAGCTAAAAATATATTGCTCTATTTGAATTAAAAAACACAGCCACATGCCCACATCACCGGTAATTACCGATGATCTTGCTCGTCGGAAATTTACTGATGGGCAAAACCGTCGGTAATTATTTGTGACGCTCGTTTTACCGACGGGTTTGTGGCCGTCGGTAATCCGTCGAAAATTGGTATTACCGACGACTTTTTGGAATTACCGACAGCCATCTCGGGATTTCTTGTAGTGTGTGCAAAAAATGTCAGTTTCAACCGCCCTAATTTTATGTATGCTTTAACTAATTATATTTATATTTAAATACGTTTTAACCCTCACAATACGTCCATTACTAATTGCAGTCTTAATATATTGGTCAAAGGCATTTCGGTTGCATTACTAGCCTACAATTTCGCAACAGCCAACAGATTTTGGCCCAAAATATTGAGATCCAAACTATATAACGTATTGATTTGAGATCCGGGCTTGGTTGCATGCACGAAAGCTAAAAATATATTGCTCTATTTTTTGATGAATTAAAAAACACAGCCACATGCCCACATCCCTGGTATTGATATTCATAAAATAAAAAATAAACGCTAAAAAGAAAGCCGATTAATCATCCTTTTCAACGAATTTTGCTTCCAGCATTTTTATTTCAGCATAGAATAAATACAATAATCACGGGAAAAAAAACAATCAATTTGCACATACTGCACCTTTGAAATGAAATTATTTGGAACAATTACAAAAAACACGCAATTTAAGGACAGATTAACAAATGAAAAGAGGGGTGCATTATTAAACAATAAGCAAGAGGATGAAAATAGCTAGCAAGCATAACTCTCTACTAGTATAGAATTTGATGAAGAGCTCTGGTCTGTAACTCGCTATACACAGCATTCCAACCTGCTTGTGTTGGGTGCAACAAATCCCAAAAGAAAGTAGATTTGGGATTTTCACAAACCTTATATTTCTTCGCGTTATTCTCGTCCACGCTCCCACAATTATACTGGCTGCTCACTCCAACGCAACATGGCTTGAACTGGTCCTTGATGTTATGGCTTGAAGGGTTGTTCAACACCGACATGAAACTGTCGAAAATGTCGAGAATTACGAAGGTGGTGTGATCCTTGCTTTCTTGGTTCAACTTGGTCACAGATTGGTTCAAAAGGTTGTTGTGGATAGCTACGAGGTTGTTAAAGGTACTATTGCAGCTTTGGAACGAGGCTTGAGCAGTGGTTTGTGGAAGGCAACCAAGGGGTTGTAAACCACTCACAACAATTTTCTTCACTCCCAACCTTTGGAGGGTGATCAAATTGGTGGTGGTTTGTTTAACCACCGAGGCTATGAAAGATGGGAAACCCTGCGTAAAAAAGTGAAAATTTATTAAGTAAACGAATATGAACAGTGTAGGCTAAATTATTCTTTTACACTCTTATCTTTATTTTATGTTTTGGTTTGTTCTTTTTCGAATTAGTCACTTGTGTGTAAAGATTATATCATTGTGGTCTTTTTTATTTCCCTTTTCGAAATGATCACCTATGTTATAAAAATTATACTAATGTGATCATTTTTTCCGCAAATTATAGAACCAAAAAGGGACAATATTAATATAACTTTTGTAATATAATAGATTATTTCCTCCCAAAAAAAGGGATCATATTAGTATAGCTTTTACACATAAATGGTCAATTCGAAACTTTTAAAACCTAATATACTAAACCAAAACCTAAAATAAAATGTAGTTCAAGTGGTTGAGCTGAGACATTTGAAGAAATTGAAAAAAGAGATTCAGAGTTCAAAATCATGGCTACTAATTACTTAACTCAATACTAACTAATATTTGCCTATTAAAAAAAAAACTAAAATAAAGATAAAGATAAAGATAAAGCAACAAATTAAAAGTATAATTTAGCTTGATGTATTATGATGATTTAAACCAGTTAATTACCGGGAGAGAGCCATTTGTGGCCAAGTAATTATTGTAGTCGTTTCCAGCGACGGAGACTAGAGCCACTGAATTGGTGAGATCTGAGAGAGTGTAGAATTTATCTTCGATGACGCGGTTGAAGGAAATGATCTGGGCTGTCAAATTTGGGCCTGAAGAGGATGTATCAAATACACCTGTACCACCAACTGCAAAGTTCATCCCATACTTCAAGTATTGCTTATGCACCAAATTCCTGAATTTGTAGGGGATTGGGGATTTCAGTCCCATATACTTGGCTGCATCACATATAGCTTTATTATTAGTTTAAGTGTTACAAGAGGAAGCAGCAAGGGGGAAAAAAAAAGAGGTTAATTATGACCACCAGATGTTTTTCTTAATCAATCATGAGAACATATCGTTATAAATAATAAGTAATTAGCGCTCAGTTATATATACATGTGGTACGAACATTTTTGTTCAAAAACTCTCGTTTGGTTTGTGGTTTTTGTATATTAAAAAAAAAAAAGCTCTCGTATGGTTAGTAATAAATAATAGTTAAAAAACAAATTAAAAATTAACATGTAAAAAATAATAAAAAATAACACAAAAATTTATACCAATCTTCATTTTTGAGTTGGTTCATATAATATAACATTTTTATAAATAAATTAAAGAATTGACAATGCTTTTGCTTTAATTGACGGACAAAGCTGCGTTAGTACAGAACAGAACCAGTGGTGATTATAAAAGCTCCTTTTTTTTTTGACAAAACTATAAAAGCTCCTGGGAATTAAGAAAAACGATGATATACAAAAGTCAAAGGAATAATTTGGTCGTGGAAATATATAAATCAGCATATGCTAAACGATGGTTGATAATTAATTAACTATATGGCTTTATGAAAAGTGCTGCACATCCCAGGAAACCCACATGGAGAATGAGGAATTGGGATTTCCTCTAGTTATTGGAGAGTCCAATTAGAAGGAGAGAGACACATAATAATAAAATAATATTATTTATAAAATATTTTATAAATAATATTATTTTATTATTATGTGTGTCTGAAGAGGAGCCAGACTTAAGAATGACATATGTATTACTATATGTTTTTATTATTTTAAGCAGAATAGAAGTATATATAATTAAGAAAGGTCTGATCACGTTACCCGGCTCATCTGGTATGTATAAAAATGCGTAATAGTTTACATTAATTACTAATATGTTAACCCCTCAGCCCAGTTGTCAAGTCAAGGTACATACATATATATTCAATTTAAATCAGATATATTATTATTTTTATATACTGTTTCAACTACTTCATTATAAATAAACTATTTCACTCCATCGATCCCACAAAACTCCAAAGCATAATTTCTTTCTTTGAAACGTCGGTCATGGCATTGGCAATATAATATACATTAGAGAGGGAGTGGCAAAACAGATAGGCTAAAATGAGGTGCGAGGTATGCGCGCAGTACATTCAGGAATAGTAACAGTGTGGAGACAAAAGTTTCTGGGTCCAAAGGTAAACGTTACATACAAGTTGAAAAAGAAGAAAAAAAAATGCACTGCGAGTATTTCCATGTGATCAAAACGATCGAGATATCTCATCATGTGATTTTCCCCTTGGAATTCAAAAATAGAATTTATTCAAAAATTATAAGACACGTACAAGACTTTTTCACATTTCTTAAGGAAAAACAAAAATGAAGCATGCAAGTATAATAATACGTATATAGATCCAACGTGAAACATGATAATGATAATATTAATAAAAATTGAGTAACCAAAACGAGTATAACGCAAACATAATAATGTAACTTTTTTATTGGCAATTATTGATCGATGTAGCATTTCACTGGCAAAGAGATAAATTAAAAAATAACCTCAGATATATATATATATATATATATATATATATATATATATATATATATATATATATATATATATATATATATATATATATAAAATCTTATAGATAAGAGCACAAGAAAGGTAAAGTGGCAAGATGAACCCCACGATCTCCAAAATTATAATCATAGCGAAGTGTAATACACAGGAATTGAATCAAAGCATCTGAATTCCAACGCATCACTTTTCATGTGAAAGAAAACCAAAGCTAAAAGAAGCTAATAAAAAAGCATGCACTTCTTAATTAGTGTTCCGATTGATAGCATTTAGAGAGAGAAGGGGGAAGACACGTACCAATGAAGTCAGTTAGGACTCTACCGTCGGAGAATCTTCCGGCAGGTTTTCCGGGAAAGGTAATACCATAAGGGTCTCTCCAGGAACCAGGTTTATTTTTTCTGGTATTACCGGTATCAGCATACGAGTCCCCAAAAACAAACAGTTTTTTTGAGGGATAGTTGAGCTGGCGACTAGCTTCAACTTGCAACCCCATTTGTCCTGTAACAATGGAAAATAAGATGTATATGTTTCAGATTTTGGTTAACCAGTCAAGGAAAATCAATGAGTGAGATCAACAATTTACAGGGGGACCATAGAATATATTGATTAAATTCATTATTGAAGTGTGTTTTTTAAACTTTATATACAGTGACATATTATACTCAAATATGCTATAGTCATATATGTTCATAATCATACCTGAGAGAAGTACAAGTACTAGAGAAAGACATAAGAGGGAAAATAGTTGCATATGTGAGTCCATCATGAACAGCTATGGAATGAGCTAGACGATCGATCGAGAAGAAAATATAAGTGAAATGAAGAATTGTTATAGCTTTCTTTGTCGAGAGAGAAGGAATTGAACGAGCTAGCTAGGGTGATCAGTGTTGAGAGAACAATGATGATAGATGAATATGGGATTTTATTTATTTATAGTGAAAGGAGAAAGACGTGGGCAACACTTGGAATTAATTAGGCAATTAAGACACCTAGGATGCAATGGTTGAATGAATGCGTGAACGCTGTTTGATTTTGTCGTCGGGGCTGCTTAAGGTGAAAACACGGAGGGAGAATGAAGACTGAAATAAAATAAAAATTGCTGGCCCGGTCTGTTTCCTACCACTTGTGAAGTTGTGATTACGGACCAAAAATAAAATTTTCACCGCAAGCACGTGTTATTTATATATAAAGTACTAGTACTATTTTCATAACCAAACTGATCTCTTAGCCAGAGTGTTTTGATTTTTAAATGCTCAGTCATCATAATGAGAATGTAAATAATGGTGGATTTGATTAAGGTGAGAACTCCCATAACCAGAAATTTTATTGGGTATGAATACCCAATCACCAATTATGTGACGCCACATCATTTTTTAACTTTTTTAAAGTGAAATTAGATGCTTAGTTTTCATACCTATTGTTAGTGTAAGAGTATAGGAGAAATTTCCTGAAATTTTTTTATATTTATTAATAAATTTGACTTTCTCTAAGGAGTCTTTTTATTTTTTTTTATTTCATTTTTTATAAAAATTCTTTCTCTATTTTCGTTATTTGGATCACTGCTTAAATAATATTCTAATATTTGTGTAAGCTATTTAATTTTATTCCTAGCTTATTCTTCTTTTCTTATTTCATTCCTAATAATAAAATTATATTTTTGTTAATTTCTTCTATTGTTTTACTTATTTCATATACGATTTCAATTTCTTTTGATATTTCAATTTATTTTTTTATTTCGAGTTTGTTTTGTAGGTTTTATTTGTTTTGTTATTTATAATTTATGTTTGAATTATAGTTTTTTTATTTTATTGAGATTATTTTTGTTTGTTTAACAGATGAGTATCGATACCTACCTTTCTTTCTGGGTATGGAAGAATTTACCTTTGATTAATGTTTATTTAAAGAGAATATTTGAGGCGGTCCGGAGAATATGTACGAAAATTACCGACTAAGCTCATCTTTTAATTATATTCTTATAAATGAAAAAAAGTCAACAGAATTTTTCTTCTCTAAAATTAACAATAACTTTTAGAGTTTTAAAAACTACAAATTGATAATGTAAATGCAGACATCAAAACCAACCATAGTATTTTATTATCATGATTTAAAACTTATTTTATTACTATTGATGTAAAACTTAGTTGTACGGTTAGTGAGTAATTAATGAACTCTAATTTTTATGTGAATACAATAGTATGAGGAGTAGTGTGTACTCCTATTTTTTATTGACAATAATGTAACTCTAATTGACAGCCGATATGATTCGAACTTTGGCATATTAATTCAGTATGATCCATAAAAATATTTATATTTAGAGGAATGCTAAGGACACTCTCTCTGACACTCTCTTTTAAACACTCTCTCAATGATTGAGCCACATCACACTTTTTTTCCCAAAATCAATCATTGGATTGAAAGTTACTGTCATATAGATCATATCTGTAAATTTTAACATTAATCTATGATCATTTGCTATGTCATCAAGATGCGTCAAGATTAACGTCAATGGTGTAGTTACAAATAACGTTAATCTTGACGCATTTTGATGACATAGCAAATAATCATAGATTAATGTTAAAATTTATAGATATGATCTATATGATAGTAACTTTCAATCCAATGGTTGATTTAGGAAAAAAAAAAGGTGTGACGTGACCCAATTATTGAGAGAGTGTTTAAAAGAGAGTGTCAGAGAGAGTGTCCGTAGCATTCCTCTTATATTTATATGGGAAAAGACGCATGCGGTAAACGAGTTACGTTTGGTCAACCACTCATTCGTATGATCCTGTAAACAACACTTCATTTATGACATTTAGGCTATGTTTGGGAGGGGGAAAAGAAAGTAGAGAGGATAGAAAAAATTTTATAAAGCATAAAATATATGCATAGATAAATGTGACAGACCAATAATAATGTGACACATCATCAATTTTACATTTTAACCAATAAACTTTCTTTTCTCCCACTTTTTTACATACCAAACATAGCCTTAGTGTTAAACTATGAATACCCACTTGCAGTATTTGGAATACGGCTCCGGCATAGGTAATAAAAGTTCAAACCAATTATTTAAGATTTGATTAGATTTAAGAAAATGCTAACAAGTGCTTTATATAAGGGTATTAGTTAAGAAATTAAAAGAAGTAATTTTGTATAAAAAATGATATATTTATTATATCAAAAATTGTTTAACTTGTACTCCTTCTGGAATGAATTATAAACAAAAAAATACTTGTATCTGGTCTAAATTTGGACCAGATACATGTACTTTTTTACTTATAATTCATTCCGGAGGAAGTACTCGTATGACAAACTTTCTTTTTACATATTCCTTATCCAATATCTTTAGGACATTCGTTAGCAAGACCCTTAGATTTATTTATATTTTACATTTTACAAATTTTATAATAGTACTTTTTAAAAAAAACAATTGGTGAAACTATTTAACTAGAACTATTTCAAACGTTATCGCAAAAAACTAGAAAATCTAAGTCCCCAATGCAAGTGGAACTTGTTGGTTATCAAAGTCCACTTGCAATTTGTAATAAAGTAGAATTATTTAAGTTCCGAATGTTGGTATCATGAGAAAAATGCAATTACCAAACTAGAAGAACTATATATTAATTATCTAAGCGGGTCAATATTGGATGTGTGTGAGCGTAGTGCAAACAAAAAGAAGCAGTTAAGAGAGATCAAGAGTGAAAAGTCTAGAGACACCGTTTCACTTGTTCTTTTAGTTCCCTCAATCCCTAGTTTTAATCCAATTTCTTTATTACAGTCCGATTGCCAACCCTTACAAATACTACGTACTAGCTCTTGGTCATTTGCAACTAATATTCTTCTTCATATGATAAACCTTTTGTTTGGTCATTCAAAAGATTTTAATCTAGTAAAAGCATAAAGATAAAAGGACTTGCAAGTGATTGAAAGACTATAACTAGTGTTTGGTCATTAACAGATTAACCCCATTTATTTTATAGATCCACTAATTAATTAACGTTTGGTCGCACAAATTAATTAATTATTAGCATGTAAAGGTTAGCAACTCCGAGTACGTGATTAATCACAACAAAATAAGTCCAATTGACACAATAATAACACAACTGAATCAAAACCAGATCCTTTAAACTAAGACATAGCAATAAGGGTTCATACTAAAGCAAGATCCACCTAAGACCATAGAAGAGATTTTAGCTACTCATGTTCATAAAGAAAATAAAAGCATAAATAGGGGTCGTATTTACAGAATAGGAGAAAACTCGAGTTGTAAGACCTCCTCCTGTGCTTTGAACCCTAGCCTCCACTTCAAGCTATCAAAACTGGACATGGCGAACCTCTGGCAGCAAACCAGTCCTCAAAACCGAGCTCTGCACCCGTATTTATAACGATTGGCAAAAATCAGACGAATTAACACATGCATGGTTATGCTTACCTCCGCAGCACGACTGTAACACCCCGCCGAGATAGGGCGTTTACTTTATTTATTTAAACAATAGTAATCCATATTTAAGGCAAACACACATTTTATTTATTATTAAAGTATACAAAGTTTATTACACATACAAGTATAAGTATAACTCTACACCCATGGGGGTGACCAAAGACACACTGGCCGTGACGTGAGTATCCCTTCTCAGCCTTTAGACAGTTCTCCCATAGACTCCCCAACCTACAGGTTGTTGTTCTTGTCCATCTGCTTTTAATATCATATAATAGATACACATCATAAAAACAAAGGGGTAAGATATCCATTAACCTCCATCAATCAGGAAAATAGCATAGTAGAGAGAGATTGCTATCATGTTCAGCTCAACACATAACAACATAAACATTAAGGCATCACAATCATCATCATGACTATTACCACAGATGTCACACACTTAGACTCCTAAGTACACGGTCACAGACCAGACCATACTGATACGTCATACTAACAACCCGACCACACAGTCACAAACCACATCATACTCTGATATCACAGACTGACATGTGTCACAGATCTTTCTGCTGATCACCGGCTCTACAGACCCAAACCACTGGACATTCAGCTGATCACATGCTCTACTGTCCCAGAGGCTGACACATAACATCGGTCCTTCGGACTGATCACCGGCCCTATAGACCCAGACCATCGCTAAACGTTGCAGGCCATTATTGCCCTACTCCCTAGACCGATCACCAGTCTCAGGACACAGAAGGATGAGATAAGTTGGTTGTCCCGGGAACATATCCTGATACGCTACCATCTCCGATTACCGGTTACGGCATCCCATACTACCATATCCGATTGCCGGAGTAAGGTACCGTCCCGTGCACAAGGACAACATTCCCTTATAAGGAATAACCAAGATTGTCTACCTGTCAGACGTGGAGTCATGGAGTCTCATCAAATGACCGAGTCCACACCTTCGAACTGATCACCGGCCCTCAGGTCCCCTCAAGGTCATCGACTATCTCCAAACTATTACGTACCCTTGGTCCGATCACTAGTCCTCAGGTACATCAACCTCGGGTACACCGACCCGACTATCACCACTGACAAACAGAATACTGACAGTGATACTTCCTATTACCGTCTAGGGATTCGCAAACCTCTAACTAGAGAGCGTTACCCTTGACTCTAAAACCATGCATCAGACTCACATGTATCATATATAACCAACATATAACTATCACACATAAAACAGAATATCATTAACCATCATTTGTTATAATCTAACAGCATATAATTACTCCTAGCGTCGCATAAGCGGCTGTCTACTAACCATATAAATTAACCCATAAACATAACCTATGTTGGTTGATAGGTCTACGGTGACTATCCTTAGCCACCGCATACCACAACCCCTCTCTTGAGGTGTTGCTACTATCAACCCCTAGTAGGGTTAAGGTCCCCTACTCATGCTAACAGTGCTACTCTACTACCTATTTTCCCTAGAGATTAAGGTATCTTCCCCCTTACTTGGCTTAGAAGATCGCTGCCGCTCGTATCCCGTCTCCGTGCCCTGTCGCGCTGTTGCGTCAAAATCGCAAGTATACGATCTCGTCAAGTTATAGTATAAAAGATTATCGTCTCCACAGGGAATTGGAATGATTACTGCTCTACTTAGATCAATTTGTTATTTAGACAAATGGTTCGAGGTGAACTTTAAACAAAGAGTGCATAAAAATAAGTAGAAAAGAAATTATAAAATATTTAAGAAAGGAATTAGATAATAAAAGCACTAAGGTAATGGGTTCACTAATACTTATATCTGTGTATTTGATTAATTTATAACATGAGTAACAATTCTTACTGATTACCAATCATCTATTCAAAAGCTATTAACACCCAATGATCATGCAAAGTTAACAGTCTTCCTCCTAATTTATTACTTTGTTTGATCATTCAAAGCAAGTAAATAGAAAGAGCATAAAACATCAATAGATTTACCAATTCAATGACTGACTGGAAATGAACACACAATCCTTGATCCGACAGAGCATGCAGATTTAATTATCCCTAGAGTTCCGTTAACTAATTGAAGGTACGATCGCCACACACTTAATTAACTATGTAAAGAGTAGCTAATTCTTTTATTAAAGAAATATCACCAGGAATAATTTAATCAAAAGGATTTAAACACTCATATTATAAATCATAAAGATACCACAGATAAAGTAAAAGATCCCCCGTCACCTCAGTGACAAGATTAGTTACATAACATAATATAGAAAAACAAACAAAATAAGACTAGAAGGTAACAAGAGAAGAGATAATTGGGAGAGAATCAATCCCGGGGAACCTCCAAATGTTCTACTGAGCGTTCCTTTTATAGGTAAAAATTTGAGTTCAGCACGGCCTAAGCACGGCAAGGTCGTGCTAACTTTCCAGCCTGTTTACGCGTCACCGACCTTGCCGACATGATTTTCTGATATTTTTGGTTGAGCACGGCCGTGCTTCATGATAAAGAGGTTGTGCTTCATGTTAGAGTCCATCCAATTTGTGACAAAGTTGTAGGAAATTCTCTTAGCTTTCCAACGCCACCCAGAACGCCTTAATCCGATAACTACAGCTCCAGATATGATTAAAATACCAACTAGCCATCTGGGTAGCGCGTGGACGCGCGTGAGGCACGCTCATGGCTAATTGCTGCTTCAGGTAAGCATGGGCATGCTTCATTATATTATGCAAAGGTCTTGCTTAGCATTCTGGGCCTATTTCAAGCCCAAATTTGTATTTGACCACCATATTGCCTAATTTTCCATTTTTGTACAATTTAGATTAAAAGAGAGTGAATTTTAATTGATAATATTCAATAATTATTTAAATCACATTCTAATATCCTTATAAAAATGATGCAATATTGGTGTTATCACGCGCCTCCGCAACTCCTCCACGCAACCCCCAAAGGATCCTTGGGAAGAAGGTGAGAAGAATGGAGGGATTACGGCCTATTTATAGGAGAGATGGAGAGATCCTTCTCTCACCACTGCCTTTGATCGCGAGTGGATCACGTCGCAATGGACATACACTGAAAGGCCGTCGCGTCGCGATAGACCCTTTTCTAGAAGGTTCATTTTCTCTCTTGCACTGACTTATCCACCAGCATGCATCGCGTCGTGATGACCTATTCCATCGCATCGCCACGAACGTATTCTAGAGAATTCTCGTTTTCTTTGTACTCTAAAGTTTTTTCTACACCTTTTTAGGGTATTCTAAGCCTCTTATGAGTCATACTAAAGCCCAATTTAATTCTAATTAAGGTTTGTTTTACACTCGTTTATCACCTTATTATTAATTTAATTATCCTTCTAATATTGTTTAAAAATCAGGATGTCACATTACTACCCCCTTAAAATAAATTCCGTCCTCAGAATTTAACAATAGGTACCTGAGTCTAAAGTCTCCTCAGTTCCTTTGACCACGAACATTTGTCCGGCTCGTGTTGCTGGTTTGGTTGATGTCGTTGGCTTAATTTCAGCAGTGGGTTTTTGCTAACACACCAATTTGTCTATATTTATAAGACATTTTTAATATCTAATTACACCATTTTGTACTGATTAATGCACAAAGGTACTCATTTATGTCTTTATGCAGAAATATCATGAAGACACCACTTGGAGCAAAAGATGCGAAAAAGGACAAAAAGCTGGCTAGTTTTGGAGAGTTTTAGCACTACTGGACAAGCGGTACGACCTGACCTACCAACGGTACGACCGTACCTAGAGCAGAATCCCATTAAGGGCTTACCCTCTCAGTCTATACCACCTGACGCCGATAAAATAGTCCAGTACGGCCGTGCCAAAGGCAGTACAGCCGTAAACAAGTGATGTCAGGGCAACAACATGAACGGGTATGGGTCAACATCATCTTCGAAGCTCGGTACGGCCGTGTATATACTCTGTACGGCCATACCCTGTCCCTAATCAGTGCAGATTTGAAGCCAGAAAACCTAATTCGCAGCCTAGTCTATAAATAGGGGCTCTTAACATGTTACAAAGACCTTTTGACGAATTTTTGAGTCAAGAGCCCCTAATTGAGATCTGATAGCAAACCTTGCCCATTCCAAAGAACTCCTATCTCCTTGAAGCTTGGTGCCATCTCGAATCGCTACCGGGGCTTGTGAGAACGCGAAGAACGTGCTTAAGGACCGTCGTCATACTGAAAGGGTGTCCCGATTTAGAATTTATTCTCTTGTTATGGATTGTTCTGAATTCATATATTTGTTTATGTTATTGTCATTAGTAATGAGTAGCTAAACCCATCACTAGGGGTGATGGGGGATCCCTTACGATACTCTTGATATTTTGTTCTTTAATTATATGAGTTTCTATTGATTGTTTGAGTATTTTATTCCTATTGTGCTTATTCCAATAAGGCCTGATCACACTTTATCTAGTTGGCTTAATTGTGGTAACATGATCATGATTAGTTAACGGAACCATAGGATAAAAGAACTCGCACTATACGCCGGATAGGTTAGGGCTTGTTTCTAACCAGTTATTAAGTTAGCAAACCCACCTGAACTTAATGCTCTTTCCCTTAGTTATTTCCTGGACCAAACAGAGTAATTAGTTGGGAGGAAGGCTATTGTATGCAAGGACAGCTTCTAGTAATTTACAGTGGGTGGTTAGTGCTCTTACATGATAGATAACTCATATCAATTGATTAATAAACTCAAGGGTAAAGTATTGGTGAACCCGGTTATCCTTAGGTCCCCCATAACATAGTTAAACCATTCTAGCATTTAATCTGTTTACTGCTTTAATTCCAATTACTTTTAGTACTTTCTTAATCATAATATTTGCTTGCCTAATAGAATAGAATCACAGTAATTCACTAGTACTCGCTTATTCTCTGTGGGTTCGATATTCGAAGTCCTAATTATACTCCATTTTTATTACGAGTTACGATCAGATGCACTTGCCTGAGCCGCAACAAGTTTTTTGCGCGGTTGCCGGGGAATAATTGCGATATTAATCGAATTCAAGATTTTATTCGTATTAGGCATAATTTTATTTAATTATTTAATTTTCTGTTATTTTTGTTTAATTCTAAGACATTCTAATTTGGTTTTCTTTGGTGTATGCAGACAAGGTCTCAACATCCTGAATTGATTTTTAATCCTGAAATTGAAAGAACATTCAGATTGTTGAGAAGACAGCAGTTAGCAATGGCTGAAGAACTAACATTGAACGAGTATTTCACACCAACTACAGATGTGGCAGATAGTGTTAACTATCCGACAATTGAGGCCAACGATTTCGATCTGAAGCCAGCACTGATCTCTATGGTATCTACAGTGTATTTCTCTGGTTTATCTTCTAAAGACCCAAATGCCCATCTTAAGAGATTTCAGAAGGTTGCTAATACTGTCAAATGTGAAGGAGTATCACTGGAGGCAATCAAGTTAAGGCTGTTCTCTTTCTCACTGCAAGGGAAAACACAGCTATGATTGGATTCATTCCCACCTAACTCTATTACTACTTGGGAGGACCTAAAAACTAAGTTTTTTAAACAAGTACTTTCCTCCTGCAAAATCTGCAAAGCTGAGAGCTGATATGTCTGGATTCACCCAGAATGAAGGAGAATCAATGCATGAGGCATGGGAAAGATTTCAAGATTTATTGAGAAGTTGTCCTCATCATGGTTTCACTAAGTGGCAACAGCTTCAGATTTTATATAATGGGTTCAATATGCAAACTAGAGGAGCTATTGACGCTGCTTGTGGAGGATTTTTCGGAAAGAAAACACCCACATAGGCTTTTGATATTATAACTGAAATGGCTTAGAACAATGCTCAGTGGTCAGCTAATGATAGGCAGTCCAGAAAGAAGAACCAACAAGCAGGTACCTACAAAGTTGAAGCCAACACCACTCTAGAAGCAAAATTGGAGGCAATGACTAAGAAGTTAGAGACTTTGATGGCAGCGCAAACCCAGTCTAATCCTAAAAGTGATTGGGGTCGTATGACAATTGAAGTACAAATAGAAGAAGTCAATGCTATAGGCCAGAAAAATTTTGACCCAAAATTGGGGATACAAGAGGCTATATTAAAATATATGCAAAGACACGGACATTCGTGTATGGGAGTTTTAGCCGGTTTTATGGAGAAGACTGAAGAAAGATTAAGGGCTATAGAAAATAAAACAGTTAAGGCATCTTGCAATTTATGTGGAGTTACAACTCATGATTCAAAGGACTGCACTGAGGAGGTGAATTTTATTGGGCATAAGCAAAACAACCCATACTCAAGCACCTACAACCCTGGTTGGAGGAATCACCCAAACTTTTCATGGAAAGATCAACAGAGATCCCAGGGCCAAATCTGAATACTTATAAGCCCCCACATATGCAAAATCGTGGCCAGAATGATAAAAGTCTCGGAGAGAATGATATTAGCCATGTTATGGGACAAATGAATGAGAGGTGTAGCAACTTGGAGAAAATAGTCACTGAGCAAGCAACAGGCCAGAAAACATTTAGTGAACAAATGGCACTTGTGTTGAAAGCAGTGACTCAAAGAGAAAAAGGAGCACTCCTAAGTCAAGTAGAGCCAAATCCCAATACAAAATGCAATGCAATCTTCATGGAAAAAGAGGAACCAAAAGAGAAAAAGACTCAACCTGAGTCACAGCAGGTAAGTAACTCTTCCAAAGGTTCTAAAAATTCTTGTAAAGATAGGCAAGATAAGAGGTTACTAGAAAAACTTAAAAAATTGTCTGTTAATATCCCTTTGACTAAAATTGTCTCTGAAGTCCCTAAATATGTTAAATTTTTTAAAGAAATAATTTCTAACAAAAATAGGATAGAAGATGAGACTGTTAGGTTGAATGAGGATTGCTCTGCGATTCTTTTGAAGAAATTACCACCTAAGCTTCAATATCCGGGAACTTTTGATGTTTCTTGCTCAATTGGTAATAATACATTTAAGGCACTATGTGATTTAGGATCAAGTAAAAATTTAATGTCTTTGTCTATTTGGAAGAAACTGAATTTGCAGGAACCACAACCTACTTACATGTCTCTGCAGTTAGCTGATAGAACTCTTGTTTACCCAAGAGGAATAATAGAAGACATGCTAGTTAAGGTAGGAAAATTTATTTTCCCTGTGGATTTTGTAGTTTTGGATATGGAAGAAGACAAAGACATTCCTATTATTTTAGGAAGGTCATTCTTGGCAACAGGAGATGCTACCATCTAAGTGAAGAAAGGACCCATGACTCTAAGAATTGAGGATGAGGAAGAAGTACTTAATATATATAATTCTAACAAAATTTCTCCCTCTAGTGCTTCTTGTTGTTTCTTGCAGGATATAAAAGTTGAAAAAGATAAAGAAGTACAAGTTGCAGAACAAGATAGTGATTCTTTAGAGCAAGATAAAGACATAACCCTCTCTTTGATTTTGGATGCACTATGTATTCCTAAATTTAAAGGACTTGATATTGATGAACCTTCTTATCATTTATTAAACTTTTATGGCTTGGAAAAATCTAACAATCTTGCAGGAGCCAAAGCTGAAAGAATAAAGCTCAAATTATTTCCTCTTTCTCTAGAAGGAATAGCAAAAGAATGGTTCTTAATATACCCCAAGCACCACTTTTCAAGTTGGGAAGAATTAAAAGAAGAATTCTTAAGAGTTTTCAAGGCCACACCAGAAGAAAGAATGGACCTATTCCAATTTTTCAGAGGATCCAAGAAAGACGCTCAAAAGGAATTTACAGGTTTTAAATTAGACCCATCTTTAATCTCGGAAGTGTCAATTCTGCAATTCAAGGGAACCAGAGGATAAGATCCTGTTGAGCACATGAGACAGTTTTGCAAGAAGATGAGGAATGCAAAGTTTAAAGGCTTATCTCCAGATGAAGCAAAACTAATGACTTTCCCATTCTCATTAGATAAGGAAGTCAAGATTTGGCTTTATCTCCTACTAGTTGAGGAAGTAAAAACATGGAACAACTTGGTGAAGAAATTCATTAAGACCTTTGCACCCAACTTAGAAAAGTCAATGTATATCTGTGCAGACTGAATACACAATGAACCCACCAAAAGTGCTCAGGACCTGCTTGGACGGACCAATCAGAAAAAGGTGACTACTTTGCTGTGTTTCCCAATGGTGAGAAGACCAAAGGTAATGTCAAGGACGGGTCATTTCCCGCTGAGGACTAATTTCTAAGTTCTCTGACCCGTCAGGCTCAGGACGTTAAACAAGCGCTTATCAGGAGGCAACCTCGGTTACTAACATTTTTTATTTTCTGTCTGTTTGTTTTATTGTTATTATTATTTTACTCTATTTTTTATTCATTTTAGGAATTTAAAAAAAAATAATACCAAAAAAAATGTTAATTATAAAATTCAAAAATCAAATTTTTATTTTTTCCAGAAAACCAGTAGGTACGGGCGCACCTTGCACCGTGTGCGCTCGTACCGCACGACTCCATCTTCAAAATTGCGGATAACAGACAGGTATGGCTGCTCATAAACCAGGTACGACCGTACCCCGTGTCTAGAGGCTAAATAAAAGGTAAACAGTGAGAGGTAAGGGCGTACGTCCACATCGTACACCCAAAACCTCTCCATTCGATCACTCTTTTCTCTCATTCTCTTTGCATTTCCACTCACAAGATCATCCAGATACTGATTCTAAACTCAATTTGTGGAGTGATTAGCTGTTTTACTGGTTATTTTAAGTTTTTAGTTAGTTTAGGTTTTTGGCTTTATTTAATTCTAACTTTAGGTAATTAGGTGTAGTTTTTGCTTGGTTTTGCATGCTTAGAGACCCTAGGAATGATTAGAGACTTATAATCTAGGCTTAAAATGAGAAAATCTAATCATAGGGTAGATTTTTCACAAAACCATAGCGCAGTACAACCGTACCTATCAAGAACAGGCCGTACTGAAGGCCGTACTGGCGGCCTTAGGGTTGAAGACTGACAATAGGTGCAGGCGTATCTATGGTAGAGTATGGCCGTACACAGACCTTAAGTCAGGCCGTACTTACCCATTAACCCAGGGCGTACTTAGAGCATTAGTACAGCCGTACCACACGAAGCATGGCCGTACCTAAAACAAGTTTTACTTAAAATTAATTTTTTTATTTTATTTTTGCAGGAAAATGCCTAAGCGCCAAAAGACTGACGGTTCTTCTTCTTCTGCTGCAGCAGCACGTGGCTCTAGGCCCGTGCCTAATTATATACCAGAGCAGTTTAGAGATAGATATAGGCAGCTACGAGATTTCCACACTCACACTTAGAGATATCTAGATTTTGATGCCCTTCAGTAGGTTGGCCTGCGGGAGGAGGTGGAGACCCTGCTGCGAGGGATAGGATGGCTCCAGGCAGCCTCTGTCAGACAACCCTTCTACGTGGAGGCGGTGATAGATTTCTTACTCACTTATGGTTATCATATGAGGGACATAGAGCCTCAGTGTGCAGACGGAGAGGAGGAGCCGGAGCAGGAGATCGTGGTTACATTTTGGATCCGTGGGACTCACCACGAGATCACGTTGGCCGAGTTCAACATTGGACTTGGATTCGAGACGGCGCAGTCAGTTCAGACGCCGGAGTATATGGAGGCACTTCTGGAGATCCCAGAGGGATGGCAGGATTCAGAGAGTTGGAGAGCTCTCACTGGGGATGGCCACTACATTCCCAGCCGCGCCAAGGCTAGCAGGATCAGAGACCCAACTATGCGTACAGTGCACAGATGGATTGCCCATTCCATTAACGGAAGAGCCTTGAGCAACGACACGGTGACGAGGCCGGACTTGTTTTTGCTTTGGGCTATGACCACAGGACGCCGCTGTAACGCCAGGATGTTTTTCCTACGAACGTGCACCCAGTTGGGCGTTCATCTTCAGATCCAGAACACCGGGCACATCGACTTGGGTTCTTTCATCTCCCGTCTAGCCCAGTACCTCGGAGTTTGCGCTGGAGCTGGAGCTACGATGATTGAGATGGATCCCATTGGACTTCAGACCCTTCTTAACATCGGTGTTCTGCGGAGAATGGGGCACGAGGATTATGGGGTCATCAGACTGGAGGAGCAGCAGCAGCAGTAGGACGAGGCTACAGATTTTGTCCCCCTAGCAGAGGAGCATCCGCCACCACTATCGCCACAGCCTCTGCAAGCAGCACAGGGCCACTCCTATGAGGATGTCATGATGCGTCTTGACCAGATGCACTCCAGCTTTGTGGATAATAGGACACATGTGGACCAGCAGCTGGCACTTATTTTGGAACACCTTCAGCGCATCCAGCCTTTCCCTTCTGCCAAGTGATGCGGGACCTTTCTTTATTTTCTCTTTTAGTACTTAGGCTTTGCTTTTGTATTAAAAAGAGATGTATATATTTTGGCACACTTGCGGGATACACATTTTATTTCATTGCATTGCTTTTATTTTATTTTATTAGTATATTTTTCTTATATTATGATCTAAACTTCTTAGTTTTGTGTTGCACAGTTCTTCCGTCGCTTACCAGCTCCATCGGTATTGCGACAAGGAAACAGAATATTTTGCCAATATCCCCATCCAATTTGCTCGTGATATTTTTCAAAGGGGAGTCTCTTTCCACATTCTTTTGTAGCACTTACTTTTAATTTTTTATCTTATATTGTTGTGCTTGCTTTAAAATAGTCGCAGTGGGGACACTGCTAGAAATAAGTGTGGGGAGGGAGTTTTACATTATACTTATTACTTGGTTGTGTTTATAACTGCTTACAATTATAGAAGAACTTTAAATTTTTGCTGATTTAGGGGCTATACAATTTTTTTATGACAACTTTTTGATTGAATCAATTCGTTGCTAGTTGTGGAATTTGCTAAAAATTAGCATTGAAGTTCTGTGAGTTTGACTTTCTGTGTAAGCTATTAAATGTGAGTTTTGAGCCTGAAATAAGAGGCAACATCATGCTTTTGTCTCTCTTATTTGTTAAGTGATATTTTTCATGGAATGTGCATTCTAGAACTTGTGCCGAGACCATTACGAAGCGAATATGAATTTATTTGCATGTGAATTTGGAAAGGACAATTTTTAGGAATGCTTCAGGCCACTACCATTTGAATATATTATCCCACTAGTTGCCCACTTTTGAGCCTAAAAGTATTATATTTAATTTCTTTGGTACCCTTCTTGTTTTTATTGATTATCTTTTGTGAATTCAACCCTGGAAAAATTTTATTTGAGAGCAATTAGTGGCAAAAATTTATTGAATAATATTGCAAAGTCCCTTTTATTTGTTTACAAAAAGAGAAGGCTTATGAATTTGTTCCCCTCCTAATTCTTAAAAATGATTGATTGCTGCATAATTGTATGAAAGGGGGACAGAAAAAAAAAACGAAAAAAGAAAGAGCATTGAAAAAGAAAAAGAATTTTTTTTTGTGATAATGCTCATGCCTTCATAAGTTGCAAAAAGAAAATATTTTGATTGAAAAATTGGGATTATTGCCTGCTCTTGAAAGCTAAACAGAATTAGGTTGCTTGTTTTGGTTGATTTGTTTCCGACCCTTTGCATGATCTTTTCTTTGTTTTATCATACCAAACATTATTACCTTGGCCCCATTACAACCAATGAAAGACCCTTATTCCTCTTTTGCATGTTTTATAGATTCTAATAGTAGAGTTTTTGGTCAATATACAAGCCTATGGTAATGCCTTTTCATTTGAAAAATCTGAGTGTTAATGACTATGCCTACAAACACTTTGAGATTGGTGAGAGTGTGACTTAAAAATCACAGATTGTTGGCTTACTTGAACTTACACCTCTAATTGGGCACTCTATTGACTGACATGTTTTGTGATATCATATTGCTGTCTCACTTCTTTTTCTGCCCTTATTCAATAGAATTAGTTTTTCTTACTATAATTAACCAAGTAGTTTGCTTTAGGGCAAGCAAAGTTCAAGTGGAGGGATGTGTTAACACACCAATTTGTCTATATTTATAGGGCATTTTTAGTATCTAATTATACCATTTTGCACTGATTAATGCACAAAGGTACTAATTTATATCTTATTATGCAGACATATCATGAAGACACCACTTGGAGCAAAATATGCGAAAAAGGACAAAAAAACTGGCTAGTTTTGGAGAGTTTTAGCACTACTGGACAAGCGGTACGGCCTGACCTACCAACGGTACGGCCGTACCTAGAGCAGAATCCCGATGGGCATACCCTCGATCTGTACCACCTGACGCCGATAAAATAGTTCAGTACGGCCGTGCCAAAGCGATGCTGACGCATACAGTGATGTCGAACAACAATGCGAGCGGGTACCGTGCGTCATCTCAAGCTTCGATGCGACCGTGTATATACTCTGACAGCGATGCTCCATCACGATCGGTCGCATTTGAAGCCAGAAAACCTAATTCGCAGCCTAATCTATAAATAGGAGCTCTTAATATGTTACAAAGACATTTTGACGAATTTCTGAGTCAAGAGCCCCCAATTGAGATCTGATTGCAAGCCCTTGCCCAATCCAAAGAATTCTGTCTCCTTGAAGCTTGGTGTCATCTCAAATCGCTACCAGAGCTTGTGAGGATGCGAAGAACGTGCTTAAGGATCGTCGTCATACCGAAAGGGTGTCCCGGTTTAGAATTTATTCTCTTGTTATGGATTGTTCTGAATTCATATATTTGTTTATGTTATTATCATTAGTAATGAGTAGCTAAACTCATTACTAGGGGTGATGGGGGATCCTTTACAATACTCTTGATGTTTTGTTCTTTAATTATATGAGTTTCTATTGATTGTTTGAGTATTTTATTCCTATTGTGCTTATTCCAATAAGACCCGATCACCCTTTATTTAGTTGGCTTAATTGTGGCAACAGGATCATGATTAATTAACAGAACCATAGGATAAAAGAACTCGCACTATACGCCGGATAGGTTAGGGCTTGTTTCTAACCAGTTATTAAGTTAGCAAACCCATCTGAACTTAATGCTCTTTCCCTTAGTTATTTCCTGGACTAAACAGAGTAATTAGTTGGAAGGAAGGCTATTGTACGCAAGGACAGCCTCTAGTAATTTAGAGTGGGGGGTTAGTGCTCTTACATGATAGATAACTCATATCAATTGATTAATAAAATCATGGGTGGAGTATTGGTGAACCTGGTTATCCCTAGGTCCCCCATAACATAGTTAAACCATTCTAGCATTTAATCTGTTTACTGCTTTAATTCCAATTACTTTAAGTATTTTCTTAATCATAATCGTTGTTCGCCTAATAGAATAGAATCACAGTAATTCACTGGTACTCTCTCATTCTCTGTGGGTTCGACATTCGGGGTCCTAATTATACTCCACTTTTATTACAAGTTACGATCATGTGCACTTGCCTGAGCCGCAACAATTTTTCCTCAACCACTTTTCTTTTTGCTCCAACTATTTCTACTCTACAGTCTCCAGCAATATGACCTGGTTTCTTGCATCAGTAACAGACAAGTTCTTTTTCAGGACATTCCCATATATTATGGTTTTTCCCGCAACACGTACATCTTATCGATCTTGTTTGTTCACCTCCAGCATCTATGGATGATTCTTCAAGACGATCATAGGGTTTCTGATTATTCTTTAGCCAATATCATATTAATTAATTCAATTATGCTCTCAATATAGCCTAAAATACCTGTGTAAAAGGCACTATTTAAGGTTTATCGCCAACCCAATATAAGATTTGATAAACAGCCTCCCCTTGTTTATACACCGACACCTGCTCGTCCTACCAGGAGGCATATACTATTACATGCATCATACTATTACATCAGTGGGATCATGTACCATCTTTCATCTTGTTGCTCTGTTTTGCCCCTTTCAACTCCTATGGCTCATCCTCGGACCCACGATGGCAACTCCCAAGAAAACCCCCTTTTGTGGTATTACCCTAACGTTATACGTTGGCCTGAAATGTAAATTTTGTTAACTTATAACCCACAATCAAAAGTAGGATAAAATATTATAACTCAATGTGAAACCCGCGATTCAATTGCAACAACCTCCTAACAACCACTATTCTCAAGAGGTCTACTGTTGGGCTAGGACAGTATTAGGGGCTCCAAGTTATAATAATAAATTAAATTTGTAAATATACTCTAAAAAATATAACTCATTAATACACTTATTCTAAAATATTGGTTGTAAATATGAACAGAAATAAAGTTTATCCTCATTAATTGGCTATTTATCCTTTAACCTACTTAGAGATACATCAGATGATAGGCCTTTAAATAGACTAACATGCCAGATCGAACTTTCCAAAAAGTTATACCAGACCTTGAAAAAAGCCTTTGACAGTTCATAGACCAGGATTTTGAACGTGAACACAAGAAGAGGGTTGAATAGTGTCGAAAACTTTTCGCAAACTTTAAGTTAAAAACACTTTAAAACACTTTGCTTTGAAAAACTGTTGTTATCAAAAGCTTGGAATGAACCGGGCGCAGAAACAAAGTTTATGAAAACTTGTTTTTCTTCGCAAGACAAAGATAAATATAAAGCAATAAGGAAAGAGACACAGAGATTTATACTAGTTCACCACCAAACTGATAGCTACGTCTAGCCCCTTCGTTCCTGAAGGATTTTCACTATAATCAACCTGATTACAAATTCCTTAAGTGTATTATACTGTCACAAACTTGACAATACTCTTAACTTCTCAAAACGACTCAGTACGTTCGAGCCTTTGAGGAATCAAGCCTGTTACGAGGCAATACAAGTTACACAAAGAAGTTTTGAATACAATCAAATAACTCTCAACAAGAGAGGATGAAAAACTTAAGCTCAAAACAATAGCTTTCTATTGTTTATACACCGACACCTGCTCGTCCTACCAGGAGGCATATACTATTACATGCATCATACTATTACATCAGTGGGATCATGTACCATCTTTCATCTTGTTGCTCTGTTTTGCCCCTTTCAACTCCTATGGCTCATCCTCGGACCCACGATGGCAACTCCCAAGAAAACCCCCTTTTGTGATATTACCCTAACGTTATACGTTGGCCTGAAATGTAAATTTTGTTAACTTATAACCCACAATCAAAAGTAGGATAAAATATTATAACTCAATGTGAAACCCGCGATTCAATTGCAACAACCTCCTAACAACCACTATTCTCAAGAGGTCTACTGTTGGGCTAGGACAATATTAGGGGCTCCAAGTTATAATAATAAATTAAATTTGTAAATATACTCTAAAAAATATAACTCATTAATACACTTATTCTAAAATATTGGTTGTAAATATGAATAGAAATAAAGTTTATCCTCATTAATTGGCTATTTATCCTTTAACCTACTTAGAGATACATCAGATGATAGGCCTTTAAATAGACTAACATGCCAGATCGGACTTTCCAAAAAGTTATACCAGACCTTGAAAAAAGCCTTTGACAATTCATAGACCAGGATTTTGAACGTGAACACAAGAAGAGGGTTGAATAGTGTCGAAAACTTTTCGCAAACTTTAAGTTAAAAACACTTTAAAACACTTTGCTTTGAAAAACTGTTGTTATCAAAAGCTTGGAATGAACCGGGCGCAGAAACAAAGTTTATGAAAACTTGTTTTTCTTCGCAAGACAAAGATAAATATAAAGCAATAAGGAAAGAGACACAGAGATTTATACTAGTTCACCACCAAACTGATAGCTACGTCTAGCCCCTTCGTTCCTGAAGGATTTTCACTATAATCAACCTGATTACAAATTCCTTAAGTGTATTATACTGTCACAAACTTGACAATACTCTTAACTTCTCAAAACGACTCAGTACGTTCGAGCCTTTGAGGAATCAAGCCTGTTACGAGGCAATACAAGTTACACAAAGAAGTTTTGAATACAATCAAATAACTCTCAACAAGAGAGGATGAAAAACTTAAGCTCAAAACAATAGCTTTCTAAAAGAAAGAATATAAGATGCTGAAGTTCAGTTCTGGTTCTCAGAAACTTGGCACAGAAACTTGGTTGCTCACAGAGTAATAACTTTAGCAGTATGTAGTTTCTAGCGACCTTCTTCAATAGAGAACTTGAGGTATTTATAGATGTCATTGAGAAGAATACCGTTGCAGGGAATAACAGCTCCAAATCTGAGTGAGGTAATTTGAAAAATACACGTCCTTATATTTCTTTTTTAGAGAATTTCATAATAGTACACTTTTCCGTTATGTACTATCTGCTTTTTAATCATTTGCTTTGTACGAATTTTATCTTATCCCAAAGGTGTCACATTTGATTCCTTGTACATCAATTTGACCGCACAAAATCAAATTCGAATTCCGTTTCAGGAAAGCTGAGGTAAAGGAGCACAAACGTGACCAACACGTGCTTCATTAATAAGACCGGATGCTCGCTCATAATTCATAGGACGCTCACTGCAAATGAGTATTCCACATGTCTTAACAAAGCAATACCGGACGCTTGCTAGTATTGTAAGTGCAAGATGCTGGAGTGAACCAGATGTAGACACAAACGAAAGTATTCAACTCTTTGTAACTTTCTTCTTCTTGCTTGAGTGAGTTATAAAATATGAATGATTTTATTACTTACGCACTTCAAGACTGATCAGAAGTTAAGTTGTTCTCACATAGATACTTTGTTATCATCAAAATTAATGAGGGTCTAAACTTTTCAATCGTTTTGGTTCCAACAATCTCTCCCTTTTTTATGATGACAAATATCTAAGATTGATGAACAATTTATTTTCAAAAATAATTTCTAGGGTCTCACCCTGAGTTCAACAATAAAAAATATCATCAAATATTTCTAAGTATCAGAGCATAGTATTTTAAAAACAATACATACATGTATAAGAGCATTTTTAAATGTAAGTATTGGATAGCGGATGCTGAGATCACAGGACCAATTATCAGATGCTAAGCAACATACAATTAGTTTCAGAGCTATCAGAGCTATACATCATACTAAGTGTACCAAAACATGATGAATAATGCTATGCAATGCATGATACTTGTTATTGAGACGCGTTCATCAAACCTTTACTTTTACTCCCCCTTTCGTCATCAGACAAAAAGAGTGTAAAACATATCATAGTCAAAGCAGAATAAATAAGAGCAAAATTTGAAGTTAAAATTCAATTGATTTATATAAAGACAGTAGGAACATAAGAGTTAAGTGTATTAGAGTAAAAAGTACAAAAGATTTAAAACAAAAGGGAAGGTCTAGGGTGGAGGAGGTGGGAATTGGTTAAGGCGTTCCATGAGGAATTTAATAGTATTCTCCAGCCTTGCCACTGATTGAGTTGCAGCCATGAAGGTCTCAAATTGAGCTCTTGAAATGATGACAGGTTCATCATTAGTAGGCTCTGGAATCCATTCAGCCTGTTCAATGTGCTCATCAGGTCTATACCAAGTGATATCCCTTTGCCATCTCCTAGTAGACTACCTAATATGTTCCATGAAAACCCCTTGTGACAGCTTCAATCTCCTTTCCTTTTTCTCTTTAGCCTTCATGAAGAATTCGTCATTTGGTAAACACCATTTGATCAATCTTCCCAGCTTCTGCTTCTCAAATTCCAACTCCTTGAATCTTCTGTACTCTAATTCTTCAGGTTCAACCAAGCTTAAGAACTCAACTTCTCTTTTCTTCAATAGAGCATTAACAAATTCATCAAATTTGAGCAGTTCAACTTCTGATGCATACTGTTTCAAGTCAGCTTCTGCTTCTGCAAAGCAGGTGCTGAGGATCTCATTTTCAAACATATATCTTCTTCTCAAGTCTTCCTTGTCTTCGAGGGCTTGAACAATTGGTATCAAACTATCTAGATGAGCCTGGTCTTTCCAATTCAATGCCATATTTTTCCAATCAAAATCAACTTTAAGTTCTTCACTGATTGCTTCCCATTGAAGTTATAGTTTCAAGGCATTGGGAGGCCTAATGACAGAACTTTGTAGCTTGTCATCAAAGTGCAAAATGGCAAGATTTGAGTCCCAAACCCATTTGATTAACCCAAAAGTTTCAATGGTGGCTTTTTCTGTATCACAACAACCAGAAGAACCAATGTAACAAGAATCTATCTTTATTTTGTTAAGATAGTCTTCCATTGCATGGTTCTCTGACCTTTCTTTAACATCTGCCAAATGAAAGAATTTTGTATTGTACCTTCTAGGAGCTTCTTCAAATTCTTTTAGGGTCATAATCTTTGGAAGTCTCTGAGAAACTTTGGTTTTCCTCTTTTTCGGAATCAGCCAAGGCAACAACCTTTGCCTATCAAGGACTATCTTTACAGAGGCCAAAGAAGGATCCTTGTTGAGAAAAACCATTTCATTCCTTTTCATCTCCAGGCAGTGGTTCATGAAAGCTGTCTCTTCATCAGTTATCCATCTGCCACACTCTTCCAGAGTGAATGGTTTATTTTGAGGCAGAGTGAGAGGGAGGTTAAAAGACAATGGAAGAACTCCACGGTTTGGAGGAAGACATAATCTTCCGCCAAAATGCATCTTCACAATGTCATTGTAGCTGAAGGGAGGAATTTCCAACCTTGCTACTCCAGAAGTGAAGGTCTTTAAGTGCCATAAAGAAGGGTGATCATAAACTAAATGATACTCTTCTTCTCGAATAGGAGCAAGGAGGTTTAGCCTAAGTCTAATCCTAGACTCACCAAAGTATGTGTTATCTATTGTGGAAGTAGATGGTGAAGTGGATGAGGGAGTAGTAGTGGGAGTGGGAGTGGCAGTGATCTTGATTTTGTAGGTTCTAGGCTTGGTGGGAGTGATTTTGAATAATTGGTTGAAGGGGTGAGCGTGAGATGTGGCTATATGAGAGGTGAGGGAGGTGTTTGAGGATGCAGAGGCTTGAGGTTTGGGTAAGGTTTGGGTTTTAGATGAAGTTATGGCTTGGATAGGCTTAGGTGACTGATTTGCCAAGTACCAGGAAATTTTTCCTGATGAGGTAACAAATGGTTTGATGGATTTGTTTTGGTATGTGGAGGGAAGTGGTGGTTGTGGTGTGGTGGAGGTAGTGAACTTTGATTTAGAAATAGTCAAAGTAGGACGAGAGGATGTGGTTTCTTTGTGGTTTTATGTGTTTATGGTTTAATGGGTGGAGGTTGTGGTGAGGAAACATATAATGGAGGTGTAGTAATGGGATCATCAGTACCAAATGCAATAAAAAAATCATCAGCATTAAAGTCTAGTACCTTAGGAATAGGCTTCTCAGAGAGCTTAATCAATCTCCTTCTCTTGCCTTGAGGGACAACAGTAGGAGGAGGAGGAGGAGCTTGCTTCTTAGGACCAGAATCTGGGATAGACTTTTAAGCTTCTGCCTTCCTCTTATTCTCCAAAATGTTCCTAATGGGGACCCTGTCCTCATCATCTTCTGGTTCATCTTTTCTTCTTTGTGCAGGAGGTATCTTCTATTTCTTGCTTCTAGTCTCCCTAGCTGGAGGCTCACCAGTTCTCTTCATACCAGACATAGAGCTTCTGGACTTCACCAACAGTAGCATCAGCTACTTCCTGTTGCTTTTGTTTAACCTTCTTGATCATTTCAGCATTGATCAAGTTCATTCTGACTAGGTTATTTCTTCCAAACACCTCAGGAAGAGTCATAGCACCTTTTCCAAAATATTTTTCCTTAGCTTCATCAGTCAAAGTACCAAGCTTTCTTACAATTCCTTCCTTAACCATGATCTCAGTCAAAAGAACACCATAAGGGATATTCTTTTTTATTTGCTTATCTTCAGCAGAACCCTTCCTTGAGTTGACAATGGCATTTAGCAGAGTATTGGTGATCAATCTGGGTAGATTGACTTTGTGACCAGCCATGTAATGTCTCATAATGAACTTCTGTTCATTGTTAACCACATCACTGGAACCAGCCTTCAAGATGACGCATTTGGATATCATTTTATGAAGCACCCTGTAGTGTCGCTTCAAGTTCTTAGCAGACAAAGGTTGCTTTGTAGACTTCAAGTGTTGATAGTTCTCGAACAGAGCTTCATCAACCTTCTCCATTCCATTAAAAGCCTTTTCCCATTCATTATGGAAACTGATTCCTTCACAAGGACAACCAATAATCTCAGCAATACTATTCACTGTTGCCACAAACTGAAATCCTTTAATGTATCCCTGGATGATATTTCCTTTGTAAATTCGAACATTTCCCCAGAGTTCCTTAACAGCATTAAGGAGCACTTCTACCGGTTCCTATTGAAAATACTTTAACCAGCCCATATTCTTCAAACCTTCTTCGAAATCAAACCATAGGGTTTCAAATGCCTCAAATCAACCATGTTTTCTATCAAAACCTTTCCTTCAGTCATGGTATCATAGATTGCAGTGTCTTCCTAAGCTCTAACGTCCGTCATAGTGGTAGTAGATGAACTAGTGATGGAGGTCTAGGGTTTCTCAGAGAAGGGGAACTGAAAGAAAGAGAGAAAACAATTTGTAGAGAAAAACAGAGAGTACGGAAGAAGTGGGAGAGGTAGTGGAGTAGTGGGAAAGTTTTGAAAGACAATGGTACAGTTACTTTTTGTAAAACCGCTTCGCATTTCTCTCAAAGAAAATAAATAAAAAAGAAAATAGAAAACAAAGATTCGTTTTGCATTTAATGCTCGGACGCCAAAATAAAGAAAATCAAGAAAAAGATTTTATTGAAAACATAAATTTAATCATGACTCAGTATGTGAGATGAGATGCTTCAGTACCGCACGCATGAGAGACGTGTATACCCGGATGCAAGCAATATGTTCACCAGATGCTGAGTAAAACAATGTGAATGACATATAAGATGCTTACATGTATGAATGCTTATGTCATACCAGATGCAGAGTAATACTATTCACAAGATGCTGAGATTAATAATTCTTTTATAAGATGAAAATTTAAATTTCTTCTTATAAAATTGAATCTATCTTCAGCAAGGGGTTTTGTGAAAATGTCAGCCCACTGATAATCAGTGTCTACAAATTTAATTTCAAGTACACCATTCTGAATATAGTCTCTTATAAAGTGATGTTTAATATTAATGTGCTTTGCTCTAGAATGCAATATTGGATTTTTAGTAAGACAAATTGCAGATGTATTATCACAAAAAATAGGAATGTTATTTTCTTTTATCAAATAGTCTTCAAGTTGATATTTCATCCATAGAAGTTGAGAACTGCAACGTGCGGCTGAGATGTATTCAGCTTCTGTTGTTGAGAGTGCAATTGTGCTTTGTCATTTGCTTGACCAAGACACAAGATTTGCTCCAAGAAATTTGCAGCCTCCACTTGTGCTCTTTCTTTCAATGCGGTCTCCAGCAAAATCAGCATCACAAAACTTACTAACTTGTAATCTTTTGATTTCTTATAAAGCAAACCAAGATTAGTAGTTCCTTGTAAATATCTAAAAATTATTTTAACAGCACTCAAGTGAGATTCTCGAGGATCAGATTGAAACCAAGCACACAGGCAGACGCTGAACATAATATTAGGTCTTGAGGCTGTAAGATAAAGTAGAGATCCAATCATACCTCTCTACATCTTCTGATTTACCTTCTTACCAGTTTCATCTTTGCTTAATATACAAGTGGGATGCATAAGAGTACACATTGGCTTGCAATCAACCATCTTAAATTTCTTGAGCAGTTCCTTGATATATTTGCTTTAATATATATAAATACCATCATTGCATTGCTTGATTTGAATTCCAAGGAAGAATTTCAATTCTCCCATCATGCTCATTTCAAATTCAGCTTGCATTAACTTAGAAAATTATTTGCAAAGGTTTTCATTAGTAGCTCCAAAAATAATATCATCAACATAAATTTGAACAAGTATAAAATGCTTATTTGATGTTTTTCTAAACAAAGTAGTGTCTGCTTGACCTCTAGCAAAACTATTTTCCATTAAAAAGGAACTTAGTCTATCATACCAAGCTCTGAGAGCTTGCTTAAGACCATATAAAGCCCTTTTAAGCTTAAAAACATGTTCTGAAAATTCAAAGTTTTCAAATCCAGGAGATTGTTTCACATAGACTTCCTCAGTTATAAAACCATTCAAGAAAGCACTTTTGACATCCATTTGATAAAGAATTATCTCATATGCGAATTGCTTCTAACCTTGCAACAGGTGCGAAGGTTTCAGTAAAGTCTATATCTTCTTCCTGTGAGTAACCTTGAGCAATTAGTCTTGCTTTGTTTCTCACTACCTTACCATCTTCATCAAGCTTATTTCTAAATACCCATTTAGTACTAATAGCTTATTTATCTTCTGGTAGGCTGACTAACTTCCAAACATCATTTCTTTGGAATTGATTCAACTCTTCTTGCATAGCTATGATCCAACTTCATCTTTCAATGCTTGATCAATTGTTTTGGGTTCCATATCAGAGAGTAGTGCAAGATCTGCATGCTCCTTGAAAGAGGATCTTGTTCTCACTTTGTCTCCAGATTCTCCAATGATTTGATCTTTAGGATGATGAGTTTTAAATCTCCAACTCTTTCTGGCTTCAGCTTCTGGTTGAGTAGAGTCTTGTGTCTGGTTAACACCATCGGACACTAAGGTTATAGGTTCATTGCTTATTGTTCCACCAATATCTAATCCTGAAAACAACTCATCTAGCTTTGACATATCAGTGTCAGGCTTCTTGTCATCAAACTTGACATGAATTGATTCTTCCACTATTAGAGTTACTTTATTGTATACTCTAAAAGCTTTAGATCATTCAGAGTATCCCAAAAAAATACCTTTTTCAGCTTTGGAATCAAACTTACCAAGTTGATCCTTAGTATTCAAAGTATAACATATACAACCAAATGGATGAAAGTAAGAAATGTTGGGTTTCATACCCTTCCATAGTTCATATGGAGTCTTCTTCAAAATAGGTCTACTAAAGACTCTGTTTTGAATATAGCAAGCAGTGTTTACCTCTGCCCAAAAATATTTTGCAATATCAGCTTCATTGATCATGGTCCTGGCCATTTCTTGAAGGGACCTACTTTTCCTTTCTACAACACCATTTTGTTGTCGTGTTCTAGGAGAAGAGAAATTGTGGAAGATGCCATTTTCTTCACAAATTTTTTGAAAGCTTTCATTTTCAAATTCTTCCCCATGGTCACTTCTAATAGAAGAAATACAAATTCATTTTTTTTCATTTTGAATTGATTTGCAAAAAACAGTGAAAACCTTGAATGACTCATCCTTGTGGGTAAGGAATTTAACCCATGTCCATCTAGTAAAATCATCAACAATGACTAAACCATATTTTTTTTCCAGTCAAAGAGGTTGTCCTTGTTGGACTAAAAAGTTCAAAATGCAAAAACTCAAGTGGTCTAGAGGTTGAAACAACAATTTTAGAATGAAAAGAAGTTTTAACTTGTTTTCCTCTTTGACATGCCTCACAGAGAGCATTAGATTGGCATTTAAGATTTGATAAGCCTCTAACAAGACTATGCTTGCTCAACTTTGAGATCAATCTCAAGCTGACATGACCCAATCTTTTATGCCAAGTCCATTGCTCATCTTCAACAGACATGAGACACTTGACATCTTGTTTTGCAAGTTCAGAAAGATCAATTTTATAAATATTTTGTTTCCTCTTTGCAGTAATGAATATGAAACCATCTTTCTTACTTTTTACTGAACAACCAGTTTCTGTAAAATTGACATCATAACCATTGTCACATAATTGACATATGCTCAATAAGTTATGCTTTATTCCTTCAACATAAAGTACATTATCAATAGAGGGAAGAAAGCCTTTACCAATGCGACCAATTCCAACTATCCTACCTTTTTGGTTTCCTCCAAAACCAATATATCCTTCTTCTCTAGATCTTAGCTCTTGGAACATATGCTTTTCTCCTGTCATGTGACGGAGCTTCCATTGTCTAAGTACCAGGATAGGTGTGTTGACCTTGTTGCTAAGCATGTCTGCAACATAGACTATTTTCTCCTTAGGTACCCATATCTTCTTGGGTCCTTTCTTGTTAGTTCTTGAATGATACTTATCCTTCTTTATCTTAGAAGTAGTACATGCACTTTTCAAATGACCAGATTTATTGCAGTAAGTGCAATGCAAGCTTTCACTGTTATCATTGGGTTCATCAGATGCTAGATTTTCATTTTATAAAGTAGGTTCATCTGATTTGTAACCAAGACCTTGAGTTGTCGTTTTACTAACACCCCAAATCATTGAAGTTTACTTGCTTTGAGTTACACTCTCTGCAAGAAACTTTTGACAGGCATATTTATAATCATTTGATTTACACTTAGGATTGCCTTTAGCTTGTGAGCTTTCAGCTTGAGAGCTCTCAGCTTCTAATTGTTGACTAGCTACCAGACACTGATGATCCACCAGACGCTGATTTTTAATTTTCAGTTTCTGGTTCTCTTCATTGAGCTTTGAGTTTTCATTGTTTAAAACTTGAAATTCTTTTGATAATTTTGAAAATTTCTTTTTCAAAGCTTTATACTCAATGGAGAGAGTGGTAGAATCCTTAAGAAGATCATAAAATGCATTTTGTAGTTCAGAGTGAGAATCATATATTACCTCTTCAAATTCTTCTTCAGAATCTAAGTCAGTGTTTGCCATGAGGGCAACATTGGCTACTTCTTCATTTTCATCATCCTCAGAGGATGATAAGTCCAGGTCTTCCCATGTAGCCATGAGACTTTTCTTCTTTCCCTTGAAAGAACTCTTTGTGGGCTTTTCCTTAAGACTAGGACATTCAGATTTGAAGTGTCCTGGCTTTTTACATTCATAGTAAATGACTTGACTCTTGTCTTTGCTTTCCTTCTTGTCCTTGACATCTTTCTTCTGGAATTTTCTTTTGAAGTTTCTTTTCTTCCACATTCTTTGGATCTTCCTAGATATGAATGCGAGCTCATCATCTGACTCATCAATGTTGCCTTTTGAAGCTTCATCTTCTGATTCTTCTTCAGCCTGAAGGGCTTTAGAAGAACTGGCTTTATGCTTGTTGACTTTCAAAGCAATAGACTTGCTTTTCTTCACAGGTTCTTCCTCATTCAGCTCAAGTTCATGAGCTTTCAGAGAACTCAAAAGATCTTCAAGACATAAGGTGTTTAAATCTTTTGCTTCTTGTATAGCAATGACTTTGGGTCTCCACTGGTTGGTCAAACTTCTCAGGATCTTTCTCACATGGTCAGGAGTGGTGTAGCTCTTTCCAAGGGATTTCAACCCATGAACAAGAGTTTGGAATCTTCCAAACATAGACTCAATGTTTTCACCATCTTCCATCTTGAATAGCTCATATTGGCGAACCAATAAGCTAGCTTTTGTTTCTCTCAATTGGGCAGAGCCCTCATAAGACAACAAAAGAGAATCATAAATTCTTTGGCAGTATCAAATTTGCCACATTTACCATATTCTTTTTCTAACATAGCACAAATAAGAATGAATTTAGCTTTTTGATTGAGCTGATATCTCTTTTTCTGCTCATCATTCCAACTTTCTCTGGATATAGCAACACCAGCAGCATTAGTGGAAATAATGTATCCACTTTCAACCATATCCCACAACCCAAGTTGTTGAGTCTTAAAGAAAGCTTTTATTTTGTCCTTCCAGTAATCAAATTTTTCTCCTGTAAATAGAAGAGGACGGTTCATGTGACCACCTTCTGCAGACATGTTCACAAGTATAGGATCTTTTCTCTAACACTGTTAAGTGCTCAATCAAGAGGTCGAACTCTGTTACCAACTGAATGTGAACACAATAAGGGGGTTAAATTGTGTTGAAAACTTTTCACAAACTTTAAGTTAAAAACACTTTGCTTTGAAAAATCGGTATTACTGAAAGCTTGGAATGAACCAAACGTAGAAATAAAATTTATGAAAACTTGTTTTTCTTCGCAAGACAAAGATAAATATAAAGCAGTAAGGAAAGAGACACAAATATTTATACTAGTTCACCACCAAACTGGTAGCTACGTCTAGTCCCTTCGTTCCTGAAGGATTTTCACTATAATCAACCTGATTAAAAATTCCTTAAGAGTATTCTACTATCACAAACTTGACAATACTCTTAACTTCTCAAAACGACTCAGTACGTTCGAGCATTTGAGGAATCAAGCTTATTACGAGGCAATGCAAGTTACACAAAGAAGTTTTGAATACAATCAAATAACTCTCAATAGGAGAGGATGAAAAACTTAAGCTCAGAACAATAGCTTTCTAAAAAAAAGAATATAAGACGCTAAAGTTCAGTTCTGGTTCTCAGAAACTTGGCACAGAAACTTAGTTGTTCACAGAGTAATAACTTTAGCAGTATGTAGTTTTCAACAGCCTTCTTCAATGGAGAGCTTGAGGTATTTATAGATATCCTTGAGAATAATACTGTTGTAGGGAATAACAGCTCCAAATTATTGAGTGAGGTATTTTGAAAAATACACGTCCTTAACTTCCTTTTCAGAGAATTTCAGAATAGTACACTTTTTCGTTATATACTATCTACTTTTTAATCATTTGCTTTGTACGAATTTTGTCTTATCCCAATGGTGTCACCTTTGATTCCTCATACATCAATCTGAGCGCATAAAATCAAATTCGAATTCTGTTCCAGGAAAGCTGAGGTAAAAGAGCACAAACGTGACCAATATGTGCTTCATTAATAAGACTGGATGCTCGCTCAGAATCCATAGGACGCTTACTGCAAATGAATATTCCACATGTCTTAACAAAGCAATACTGGACACTCACTAGTATTGTAAGTGCAAGACGCTGGAGTGAACCGGATGCAGACACAAACGAAAGTATTCAACTCTTTGTAACTTTCTTTTTCTTGCTTGAGTGAGTTATAAAATATGAATGATTTTAATACCTACACACTTCAAGACTGATCAGAAGTTAAATTGTTCTCACATAGATACTTTGTTATCATCAAAATTAATGAGGGACTAAACTTTTCAATTGTTTAGTTCCAACAGATTTGACCTTGAGTTTTTTAGATTAGGCCAGGGCTATTTATGTAAAGTCTTCTTGGGCCCAGCCTTTTTCCTCCCCTATACACAATGAAATCCATCCTTCAAATAATTTCCAAGTGCCGAACTGTGTATGAAGACTTGAGTGCTGCGAGATTTTTTGGAAGAATTAGTCATGACACGACCCGATTGCAGGCAATAGAGCAGTTGGCTAAGCCTCCTAGTGGCATGGTGAAATGTAACATGATGCTACAATTTCTTTATAACCTCTAAATGTTGTTGGAATTAGGCTTTGCTTAAAGCTTTACTTCATGCCATATGGTGGGTGAAGGAACTAATTAACTCAGACTAAGTGGTTTTTGGGATGGATGTTAAGTTGGTGATTGATAGTTTTAATAAGGCAAAATTACATCAGAGGTCCTTTATCTTAATTTAAAGTTTCATTTCAGTCATTTATATTTTTTTTTGTCAAGTTAGTCCTTTAAAGTTAATCTTGGTTTTAATTTAGTCCCACGTGTTCTAAAATATTAACAATGTTAGCCAAATTGGTCTGTTTTGGGTTTTTTACAACAGTTTTTTGGGTTCTGATTTGTGACACAATTGATAGGGCAGATTGTCCTTATGGTACACATGCATTTCTCGTTGTAGATCAGCTAACAATTTGTCTCGAAATTAACGTTTTAAAACATGCAGGGCTAAAGGACCTCTGGAGTAATGTTGCCTTTTAATAATATGATGTCTCACAATTTGGTCATATTATTAAGGATTAATTATTTTAATGCTTATTTTAATAACTCTTATGTTGAGTTTTACGGGGATTGCTCATAAGGGTAGCCACATATCTATGGTTGGCTTTCAGTCTTTTTTTTATTTTTTTTTATTCCATTCCCTATTTGAAGCTAGGCATGGCAACAGAATCAGAACCCGAGGGCACCAACCCTACCCGACCTGATTTTGAAGAAAAAAACCCGCTTTGACCTGGGGTGGGGTGGGGCAGGGTTGGGGATATCGATACCTGACCGACCTGCCCCTGACCTGAACCTACCTGACCAATGGCAGAGCTTGGCTTGCTTTTTTGAGGGGGGACAACAACTAAAAAAAGGGAGAATTATGGCGGTTTCAATATGGCGGTTCTCGCTAACCTCCATTTTTTACGGTAAATGAGGGCGGTTGTGTGACCCGCCACAATAAACAATCATGTTACGGCGTTGTCACTCGCCACAATTTTCTTATTTTACTTACCGCTCCATTTTCAGCTATCGCGCCCTTTTCATTTACCCTTTTTTTCAAACAAATCCCATTATTAAATTCAAATTTTTAATTCAAATCTCTTTTATCTCTTCTACAAGACAACTAACACGGCCACACAAAACCTTAGTTCTCCAGCGACACGAACAGGTAAAAGGGGAAGACCACTGCGCGGAGGAGAGAAATCACCACTCCCCCACCTCCGCAACTATGTGACCGGAGCTTGATGGTGTGAATGTCGTTTCCTTTCCCTAGTGGTGGATGTGGTACCTTTTATGTTGAAGAAGAAGACTCGGTAGATCTACGATAGAGGAGGAAAAAAGAAGCTTCACCGCCGATGGTGGTGGGAGATCATTGTCTCCATCTGTTGCTCTTATCTCTGATTCTTTCTTTTCGTTTTTACTGATTTCATGTCTCTTTTTTTCCTTTCCTATTTTGGTTAGTGGTGACAGAACATAGTGGGTCGCCTTTTGGTGGCTTTTTTGTGACAGAACACAGGGTGCGAAATAGAGAGAGGGGGAGAGCATTCAATGATAGCGTGTGTGCTTTGTCATGGGAATTCTCCATGGAATGCACACGTCAAAGAGAGAGGGAGAGCATTCAATGATAGCAGTGTGTTCAAATTGTGCCCTCAAGGGTTTTGTTTTTGTTCTTCAAGAGGTATTTCTATGGATTCTATGCACAAGGGGTGTACTACTGGTGGCAAGAAGGAGGCCAGGAGAAAGAAGAGAAAGTTATTGGAGTGTTTGATTTGGTTTTAGTTTTCAGTTTTTAAAAACTATTTTATAAATCAGTTTTCAAAAACTGTTTTTAAGAAAAAAATAAAAATAAAAACTGTTTGGTTATCCTATTTTTAAAAACTGTTTTAGAGATGAGAAAATGAAAAAACATGTTTGATAGACTTGTTTTTAAAATGTGTTTTGCATACAAAAAAAAACAAAAAACTTGTTTGATAACATTTTTAAATGATTTTTTTATTAACATTTTTTATTCATCATGAGACTTTTTTTTATTCATGAGATTTTTTTTTACTAGACTTCAATATGAAACTTAAAACTCCATTTATTATTAATTAATTAAGTGATACCACCACCTCATCTTCAACACTTTCTTGTAATTATTTTAACGAGAGACTTAAAGCAGGAGTAACAAATGTAGGAGCATAATATCACCATAAAAAATGGTAGGTACGTTGCAAAAAATTCAAATTGGTCATAAAAGTCAATTAATCAAGTAACATTTACAATGACAACTCAATTAATTAAGTAAAATCTTATATAATAAAAAGTCAAATTGGTCTTTAAAAAAAAGGAAGTCAAATTAATTCAACTAATTATTACGTTGTGCCCACATCATTTTGCAATGCGATCCCTTTTCATTGCCATTTCACGACTCCGAGATTGTCTGGCTCGGCCTCTATATTCTTGCGCATGATATCTTTCACCCCTATAAGGGGGAAGAAAACCTCCAGTACATGGATAGCCAGAATCAACGAGATAGAACAAACCTTCATCACATAAATTATATGTTAGCTCTACTTGTTCATTTCATCAATAGAATATAACGTTATTATGATATTCTTACTCATCTCTAGACAGCCAAGGAAATTCCGCATTTGGATTTGCAATTGCATCTAAGAAAACTTTTGAATCATGTGCACTTCCTTTCCACCCAGAATATACAAATGTAAACATCATATTAAAGTCACAAGCACACATGACATTTTGTGTGATTGTTGTCTTTCTACCTCTACATGAAATCTTTTTCTTAGCAGGAACCCATGCACTTATATGCGTACCATCAATTGTACCTATGCAATTCTATAACGCATAGCCCAAGTAAAAAGAATCAAAACAAGATAGACCAAGCATTTTCAAGAGTCCTTTTCATCCTGTGTAAGCACGAGTCTAAGGTAAATTTCCTAAATACCTTACTGTCAAATACTTGTAACAAAAGCTACTTTTCATACATATGTTAAAAGGCACTTCCATTTACATCCAGATTAACCAAATAATATATCACTACGACCAAACAAAACCAAAGTCATGAGTCAAAGGAATAGTAAAAGATATCATAAAATCCAAGCATTCCTCATTCACTACGACATATTGCTTTTCAGTTTTCACAAACATTGAAGATATAATGTTTACAGTGATTACTATAAAATTGACAAAATTCAATAACTTAGCTTTTGGTTTGACACGACAAGAGGAATCCATTTCCTCTTCTTTTCTTTTCTTGCACTCTATTTCCCTATTCTTGCTATTCTGTTGTTGCTTGCATTTGATTCTGATTGTCTCTTTTTGTTTCAGTAGGGATACGATGGTGGCGGCAAAAAGAATGGTTGTAACTGTTTTTTGTTGTTTTTTTGCTTGAGTAATTGTTCTTGTGTGGCTTACACCATTGGAAATGGTTGTCAACTGTGGACTGGTAATCTATTTGATGTTAGGATCATCAAAAAAGGAGGGATGGATCTGTTTATTCAAATGCCAACTCCAGAGCTAGATATTAGTTCTTGCTATTCCTAACTTCTTGTAATAGTTCCATTTTGATCATATTGCATTGTTAAATCTTGTCCACTTTTGAAAAATTGACTGCCTTTACTCAGGATGTATGGAGATTTGTGCATGAATTAGGCTACAACAATGAATCATCATCTAAAAACAAAAGCATCATTCAAGTACCTAATTTCTCTTAACTATTTCTTTTGCACTGGTTTATATTAGGATATGCGCTTAGTAACTTCTTTTGCAAATCTCTCAACTGTTTTTTTGTTAGATACAGAACCCATCAACCAACAGTATTGTAGATGCTAGTACACAAGTTCGTTCAAGGCAGGCAACCGATGAGGATGGAGATCTATATTTTGTGTTCTTGAGTAATACTTTGAGTGTCTAGTGCCATTTTCTTCAAGTTTAATATGTGCAGTGTTATAGATAATTGGCTATTGATATCTCACTGATCATGACTCTTAACTAATGTGTCCATGTTTATTTTTGTAAGAAACATGTTTTACTTTGTCATCTCTTATTGCTTGTGGAAGAATTCTCAGCTTGTCCTACACGTCTAGGAGATTTGTTGCAGGTGGTTTGACAGATAATTTTTTTTATAGAGGTTAGTCAGATAACTTATGTATCGACTCATTTGTTACTCGTTGTTTGGCAGGCGAATTTGGTGATACTTTATATTATTAGGAGCGTTAGTGTCAGGTAGAAGTATTGTAGGATGCGTGTATTTTTTTAAAAAAAATAAACAATGTAAATTATGGCGGTTAAAACTGCCATAATATACCATTTTTTTGTAAAAAAAGTTGAACATTATGGCGGTCATAAATGCCAATTTTTTTCAAAAGTTAACCTCCGTTTTATTCAATGTATATTACGGCAGTCTAAATGGCGGTCGATCGTGGACCGCCGTTTTATACTGAATGGCAGACGTAATTATGACGGTGTCAAAGACCACCAGTTTCATAAATTATGGCGGTTAAAATCGTCACAATTAGCAAAATTGAACCGCCACAAATTTCAAGTTTTTTTTGTTACATAGTATCTAGGATTATATATTCCATTTCATACCAAATTACTATTTGGCGTAGTGGTTTCGGTTGCTTATATATTTCAGTTGTCCTGCATGGAGTATTTTAGTTGCATTATTTACTTATTTTTTAGCAAAAATGCAAAAAAGTATATCATAGGAATCAATCCTACGTCCCGATTGTTACAAAACAGATATCCCTACAGCCGCGCCACTATGTTAAGACTGAATAGCGTTGGCAAGAATAACATATTTAACCAAACCAAATAGCTACAAATGTGTTTATTTATACAAATGAAAAGAAAAAAAAACTTGGGGGAGCCAAGGCTCCCCTATGTCTTTGAGAAGCTCCGCCTTTGCACCCGGCTAAATATAAATTATTAATTTTTATTTTGTTTTATGTATGTATACTCATTTATTTTGTTTCATATATTTTATTTATTTTTAATTTAATCTCTTTTCAATAAAAAATTTTATTTTGATTTTTTTTATTTTATTTTATTTTATCATTGTATAATAAATATGATTTTATTTTTTTAATTATCATAAATATAATTTTTCAATTTTTCTACATATATGGAGCGAAATCGAGACCCGCGGGAAAACCCCTATCGGGGCAGGGATGGGGAAAAAAACCCGAACCCGTTGGAAATAGGAACGGGGACAGAGGAGGCAAAATTCGCCCCCAACCCGACCTGTTACCATGCCTATTTGAAGCTCTCTTTCGGTAAAAAATGGTTTTAGGAATGTGTTGATTTGAGATCCGTACTCAGTTGCACGAAGCTATAAAAGTCCAGTACTGCTATTTGGTACGAAGGATATCCTTGTGAAACATACGAACGCGCACTTGGCTCGCACAAATGAATAGCTTATGGGTTTTTTTATAAAAAACAAAATAAAATATTTTGCTTTCTACTGCGATGAATGCGTTACGTTAGATGCCACATCATTTGTCAATTTCTTACTTAGAGCATCCACAATGGGGAGTTAAAAGTGAGTATCTTATCACTATTTTGTGGGCCCAAAATGCCACGTAGAATTTAAGACACCCATAAGACATTCTTCTAGTTTTTGCTCCAATGGTGGTATCTTATTTCTTTTTGGGTCCCACAATGGACCCCACATATTTATATTATTTTATTTGAACCCAATTTTGATTTAAATTTAAATATTAAATCAATTATTTTAATTAATATACATAAAATTATTAAATATTTAAAAAATATAGAATTTTTTTAAATAATATTTAACATAATAAATTAAATAGAATAATAAAAAAACATAACATCATATTATATAATTAAAAACGATAGGAACTACATAACGATAGAAAAGTAAATAACAATATATTTTAAGTGAAATACATAATGTAAGACTCATAATTAATTTTCATTATTCTCATGCCCGAAACGCTCCCAAATGTGCTCCACCAAATCTGCTTGAAGTTGGCGATGGATTGATCTTTAACGAATCCATCGCCATAGTGGGATTGGTTGGATGCATAAAATAATTAGGATTTTGAGAACTAGCACTACTATGGCCAATGGATGGATGTGGTGGATACATCATGTAATTAGGATTTTGAGAACTATCACCGGTAGGGCCATTAGGTGGGGGTGGTTTGTTTTGTAAAAGATTTATATAAGACTCATAACCCCATTGATTGGGATCCATTTGACAAAGAAAAACACAGAAGGAGATGGTTTGGTAACAAGAAGAGTAGAATTGTGAGTAGAGAAATTTTGTGCAATCTAAATTGAATTAGGAGAGCAATATTTATAAGCCAAATATGTGGCTGTTGCCAACGGTAACATCAGTGAAAGTGAGAAAAACGGTAACATTTTTCCTGTTTCAAACGGTCATATTTATTTTTCAAAAAAAAAAAATTTAACGCTGCCTTCAGTGCTACGGCTCTTGTTATTTTTTTTTTTGATGAAGGGTAACATAATTTCCATTTGGGTCAAGCCCAAACGTGCCCAACACACAACACACAAACCCTCTCTCATTCTCTCTGTTTCTCGGTTTCTCCAGAACCTTCGACCAGACCCTATCGCATCTCATCATCTCATCTCCCTCGCCCTCTCCAGACCAGCACCATCATCTCCTCTCCCTCGCCACTGACCCTCACATCTCCCTCGCCACACTCCATCGCGTGACCCTCTCATCTCCCTCGCCTTACCTCCGTTCTTCTGCTCTTCCTCTCCGTTCTTCTCTTCCTTGTTCTGTGCTTCCGTGCGTGTCTCGTTCTTCTGCTCTTCTTCTCCGGCACGGCTCGCCGAGCCACGACATCTACAAGTTAAACCTGGCGATGTTGCGGCGAGTTTATTGTGATCGGTCTGGCGAGTTCGTGACGATCCGCGATCTTGCGGTTCTACTGAGGTTCTGCTATTTTAATTTTCTACAATGTAATTTCATGGTTGTTCTGTAATTTCAATTTTTGTTGTAATTTTCTGTAATGTAATTTCATGGATGTTCTGGTATTTTCGTTTTTTCCCCACCTCTTTCTTGTTGAATCGGTGTTGTTGATTGTTGTTTTGTGTTGTTGAGGAGAGAGAAACAATACTTTTTTAAGAATAAGACACGGTATGTATACATAGACGCCGGATCGAAAATTTTAGACGCCGAGCTTCCCACGTAGACCGTCTCCAACGCCAAAGAAAATAAGCTGCTAGCGCTGTGGATGCACTAAGTTGTCCTCGTACTATCAAGCATTTCTCATAAAAGCTGAATCATCATTTTCAACAAAGTTTGTTTCGAATAATCTCGTTTTAACATCAAATAACAATAATCACGAAAAGACGGATCGATAAAGTTTGTACATTGCACCCTTTGAAATGAAATCACTTGAATGACTACAAACAAAGCACAAAGCGCAATATAAGGATAAATTAACAAGCGAGAAGAGGGGTGCATAATTTAACAAAAGAAGCAAAATGCTAAATATAGAGAGCATAATATGCATAACTGTCTAATAAAGAAGTTGATGAAAAGCTCTCTTCTTCAACTCATTATACACAGCATTCCAACCTGCTTGCGTCGGGTGAAACAGATCCCAAAAGAAAGCTGATTTGGGATTTTCACAAACCACATATTTCTTCACATAATTCTCATCCACATTCCCACAAAAATAATCACTGCTTACCCCAACGCTGTTGGTCAAAGAAAACCTCCCCAACCTACCCAATTCAATGCACCGAATGGTGCATCCCAAGTTTTCAACAAATGGGAAAATTCAACTTTGTGCAAAGTTGAATGTTGAAAGTTGAAGGTTGAAAATTGAATTGTTTTGGTTGGTGAGGCAATGGTTGTTGAGCTTCATCCTTCTATAAATAGAGCCATCTGTTGGAGAGGAAAATATTCTAACATTGAGAGGTTGTGGCTTGTGAGTTCCAACAGAGAGAAAATTCCACTGAGAGAATTTTTGTGAGAAATATTTAGAGAGAAAATATTTCTTTGGGTGTAATTGGGTTGTGGGTTTTGCGAGAGAGTGTGAGTGTTTGTAAACACAGTGTGTATTTCCTTTTTCAATATAAGGTCTGCAGCAGCCCGGAGACGTAGGCATTATTGGCCGAACTCCGTTATCAATTTTTTGTGTGTGCTTCCGCATTTATTTTTGCTTTTCCACTAATCTGACTATGGGGAAATTTTGCGTAGTTTCCTAACAACTGGTATCAGAGCTAGTTGGTTATTTCTGCTAAATCTTGGTGAAGATACTATTCACGTGAATAGTAATTTTTCGTGAATAGTGAAATTCGTCGGCACTACCAATTTGTCCACGGACGTGTTCTAAAAGCACGGTGGTTAGCAGAAATTGTCAGAAACGATCCTGAGAAGTCAGACTCGAGTGGGAGTGATGGCCGCAGACGAAGGAAAGGTGAAAATTGAAAAGTTCGACGGTGCGGACTTTGGCTTTTGGAAGATGCAGATCAAGGATTATCTCAGATCGTAAAAGTTGTATCAACCTCTCACAGGAAAGAAACCAGCGGAGATGAAGGAAGATGAATGGATCCTTCTCGATAGACAAGCCCTCGGCGTTATCCGGTTGACGTTATCCCGTAATGTTGCGTTCAACATTACAAAAGAAAAGACCACGACGGATCTTATGAAAGCTCTTTCCAACATGTACGAAAAGCCGTCGGCCTCAAACAAAGTTCATTTGATGAGGTGGTTGTTTAACTTGCGGATGACGGAAGGCGCATCGGTGGCACAACATCTCAATGAACTCAACATAGTCACAACCCAGTTGAGTTCAGTTGGAATTGAATTTGATGATGAGGTACGAGCATTGATACTTTTGTCTTCTCTTCCAGAGAGTTGGAATGCTACTGTCACAGCTGTGAGTAGCTCAACGGGAAACAATAAGTTGAAATCTGATGATGTTCGTGATCTAGTTCTCAGTGAAAAGATCCGACGGAGAGAGTCGGGTGAATCTTCATCCTCTTCAGTATTGCATACAGAGTCAAGGGGAAGAAATTCAGCTAGAGGAAATGGACGTGGCAAATCAAAGGGCAGACGGTCCAAATCCAGAAATCATCATAGTTCTCAAAACTCCAACTCGAAGACTATCGAGTGTTGGAATTGCGGGAAGACCAGGCATTACAAAAATCAGTGCAGGAGTGCACCGAAGAACCAGGAGGCGAAGGACGAGGCAAATGTTGCTTCCACCTCAGGAGGAGGTGATGCGTTGATATGCTCTTTGGAGAGCAAGGAAGAGTCTTGGGTGTTAGACTCTGGAGCATCTTTTCATGCCACTTCGCAGAGAGAATTCTTCGAGAATTATGTACCCGGAAACCTTGGTAAAGTTTACCTTGGTAATGAACAGTCTTGTGAGATTGTTGGCAAAGGTGTAGTGAAGATTAAGTTGAACGGGTCTGTATGGGAATTGAAAAATGTCAGACATATTCCCGACCTGACGAAGAACTTAATCTCGATGAGCGGTGGCGATGTGACTACACAACAGTCTTCCACGGTGATCATTGGAAGATTTCAAAGGGTGCAATGACGATTGCTGGCGGCAGAAAGAGTGGTACTCTTTATAAGACAGCAGGAGCATGCCATTTGATTGCAGTTGCAACAAATGATAGTCCCAATCTATGGCACCAGAGACTAGGCCATATGAGTGAGAAAGGGATGAAGATCATGCACTCGAAGGGCAAATTGCCAGGTCTTCAGTCAGTAGAAATTGACATGTGTGAAGACTGCATACTTGGAAAGCAGAAAAGAGTTAGCTTTCAGACAAGTGGAAGAACCCCAAAGAAAGAGAAACTCGAGCTTGTTCACTCTGATGTTTGGGGTCCAACGACTATCTCATCCATCAGTGGGAAGCAATACTTCGTGACTTTTATCAATGATCACTCTAGGAAGGTATGGGTATACTTTCTGAAACATAAGTCTGAAGTATTCGAGGCTTTCAAGATGTGGAAAGCCATGGTAGAAAACGAGACAGGATTGAAGATCAAAAAGCTCAGAACCGACAATGGTGGTGAATATGAAGACACCAGATTCAAGAAGTTTTGCTATGAGCACGGGATCAGAATGGAGAGAACCGTGCCAGGTACGCCTCAACACAATGGTGTAGCTGAGCGTATGAATCGAACATTGACAGAGAGAGCTAGAAGCTTACGGGTGCAGTCAGGCTTACAGGCGATTTTGGCGAAGCGATCAACACACAGCTGACTTACTTGATCAACCGAGGTCCTTGGGTACCATTGGAGCACAGAATACCAGAAGAGGTATGGAGTGAAAAAGAGGCAAAACTCTCACATCTTAGAGTTTTCGGTTGTGTAGCATATGTGCATATCGCTGATCAAGGCGAGAATAAGCTTGATCCCAAATCAAAGAAGTGCACTTTCATTGGTTATGGTGAAGATGAGTTTGGCTACCGTCTTTGGGATGATGAAAACAAAAAGGCGATCCGCAGATAGAGATGTGATCTTCAATGAAAGAGTGATGTACAAGGATGCATAGCACGATACCAAAGAACTCGTAATCAGTGGGCGGTGTATGCAGAGGTGGACAATGTCCCGAGAAAGTCCTATGTTTGAGAATCCTCAATCGAGGAATCAATAGAACAAAGAATCGATGCACCGAGCCTCCTACTCCACTCTGGCGGTGAGAAGATCTTCTCGAGTTCTGCTCCCAACAGAGATACATGGACTACATGTTGTTGGTGATGGAGGGAGCTCAAGATTATGCGAAGCATGTCGATCGCAGATGCCGGCAAGTGGGAGCTTGCCATGAAAGATGAGATGAAGTCTTTGATCTCCAATCAAACATGGGAACTAGCAGTTACCCGTAGGAAAGAAGGCACTTCACAACAAATGGGTGTATCGGGTGAAGGAGGAAAATGATGGCTCCAAGAGATACAAAGCCCGACTAGTCGTTAAAGGATTCCAAAGAAAAGGAAGGAGTTGACTACACCGAAATTTTTGCTCCAGCTTGTAAAGCTTCAATACTATCAGTCCGTGTTAAGTATTGTTGCGATGAAAGAGCTCTATCTTGGCGATTAGGCGTGAAGATCTGCGTTTCTTCCACGGAGACTTAGATGAGGAGATCTACATGCACCAACCTGAAGGCTTCTCGGAGAAAGGCAATGAAAATATGGTGTCTTGATTAAAGAAGAGCTTGTATGGCACGAAACAAGCTCAGACAAGTGGTACAAGAAGTTTGATAGCTTCATGCACAAGGAAGGTTTCGAAGTGCAACTCAGACCAGTTGTTTCTTCAAGAGATATAAGTCCAGCTTATATCATTTTGTTACTTTATGTCGATGATATGTTAGTAGCGAGGTTCTGATATGGACTAGATCAGAAACTTGAAGATGCAGCTGTCAAAAGAATTTGACATGAAGGACTTGGGTCCAGCAAAGAAGATCCTTGGAATGCAAATCACGAGAGATAAGCAAAGAGGAATTTTGCAATTATCTCTGGCAGAGTACATCAACCGTGTTTTGCAAAGATTCAACATGGGCAACGCCAAACCTGGCCAAGACACCTTTAGCGATCATTTTCGCTAACCAAGGAACAATCACCTCAGACGGAGGAAGAAAGAGAATACATGGCTAGGATTCCGTATGCTTGACCATTGGAAGTTTGATGTATGCAATGGTGCATGCGAGGCGGACATTGGCCATGCGATGGGAGTAGTTAGCGGGTTTATGTCAAATCCAGTAAAACTCATTGGGAAGCGATGAAATGGATTTTGAGGTATCTACGAGGCACTACAGAGAAGTGTCTGTACTTTGGTAAAGGAGAATTGCAAGTACAAGGCTACGTAGATGCGGACTTTGGAGGTGAAGTTGATCATCGAAGAAGTACCAGCTTTGGTTATGTATTCACCGTTGGTACTCTGACAATTAGTTGGATGTCGCGGATCTGTAAGATTGTTGCTTTATCCACTTCAGGCCGAGTATGTAGCGATGTGGCCAAAGAAAGAATTGATATGGCTTCAGGGATTGTTAATGAGTTGGGTTTCACACAGAGAAGAGTGTTTTGCACGTTGATAGTCGAGTGCGATACATCCGCAAAGAATTGACATTTCACTCGAACAAAGCATATTGGTCTTCGTTATCACTTCATCGGATCTGCTTGAGGATGAGGTGTTAATGTTGAAGAAGATTCAAGGAAGTAAGAACCCAAAGCAGATATGTTGACAAAGGTGGTGACTATCGACAAATCAAGTTGTGCTCAACTTCGCTTGGCTCGCTGAGTAATGCACTGCAGAAGGTCTGCATTGATTTAGGTGTGAAGACCGATTGAAATCAGTCTTCAAGTGGGAGATTGTTGGTCAAAGAAAACCTCCCCAACCTACCCAATTCAATGCACCGAATGGTGCATCCCAAGTTTTCAACAAATGGGAAAATTCAACTTTGTGCAAAGTTGAATGTTGAAAGTTGAAGGTTGAAAATTGAATTGTTTTGGTTGGTGAGGCAATGGTTGTTGAGCTTCATCCTTCTATAAATAGAGCCATCTGTTGGAGAGGAAAATATTCTAACATTGAGAGGTTGTGGCTTGTGAGTTCCAACAGAGAGAAAATTCCACTGAGAGAATTTTTGTGAGAAATATTTAGAGAGAAAATATTTCTTTGGGTGTAATTGAGTTGTGGGTTTTGCGAGAGAGTGTGAGTGGTTGTAAACACAGTGTGGATTTCCTTTTTCAATATAAGGTCTGCGGCTGACGGAGACGTAGGCATTATTGGCCGAACTCCGTTATCAATTTTTTGTGTGTGCTTCCGCATTTATTTTTGCTTTTCCACTAATCTGACTATGGGGAAATTTTGCGTAGTTTCCTAACAAACGCAACATGGCTTGAGCGGGTCCTTGATGTTATTGCTTGAAGGGTGGTTCAATTAACACTGACATGAAACTGTCGTAAAGGTCGAGAATTACGAAGGTGGTGTGATCCTTGGTATCTTGGTTCAACTTGGTAACAGATTTGTTCAATAGGATGTTGTGGAGGTCTACGGCGGAGTTAACAATACTATTGCAGCTTTGGAAGGAGGTTGGAGCTGTTGTTTCAGGAAGGCAACCAACACACAACAATTTTTGTAACTCCCAAACTCTGGAGGCGAATCAAATTGGTGGTTGTTTGATTAACCATTGAGGCTATGAAAATCGGCAAACCCTGTGTACATTGAATGATTTTTTTTATTTTATTTTTTTGAACACGGGAGTGAATGCTCAAAGAAAACAAGAGTGAAAGTTTAATAATTAAATAAACGAATCTGAATAACTTAGAGTTGTGATAAATGATCATCACAATTTCAACCACCGTATCCCACACCATATTCCACACACACATGCCGATCTCGTACTGTGTGCTAAGTTGACAAAAATAAATAAAAAGGGGGGAGGTCGTATAAAAATACGATGTCGGACACCAAAAGTGGTGTCCGAGAATCATTTCTGAATAACTTATCTCCAGTTTTTTGCACATTCCTACTTGTGAGTGAATACGAGAATAAGATTGAAAATTATACGGAGTGGGTGACTATGATTCAAACATTAACGGTAAAATATATAAATCCGAGTGGGTGACTGTGATTCAAACATTAACAGTAAAATATATAAATCCTCGCTATAGACTCAATTATAAGGAAAAAAAATGTATAAGTTTAGTGGACTCAAATATAAGTAAATACTCCCTCCAGTCCCTATTATAAAAAACAAAACTCTAATTCACAAGACCAAGGAAAAACATCGAAAACAATTGATTTCATTTAATATTGATATAAATCTAATTTTTTTTTCAACAAATGCCTCTATATTTATTACTCCTTATTCCACTAACTTGATTACTTTTAATATCCTCTCTCATAATAAATAAGTGTATAAATGATATTTAGCATTTAATACATTTGAAAATAGATCAATTTTTCTTATAAAAAGGATAAAAAAATGGACCTTTTTGTTTCTTATAAAAAGGATCGGAGGGAGTATCAACTAATCAACCTATATTTAATACTATTATTCCAAAAATACCCTTAATTTAATTCATTAATGTTGTGTGAGAAGAGTACCATTATGATTAAGGGTAGATTAGTAAATGTATATTCAGCCTTTTTACATGAAATCAAGAAAATTAAATGCACTTAAGTACCATTCTTTTTGTTGTTGTTGACAAATACCATTTTTTTGACAATGACAAATATCATTATTAATAAGTGTGAAAGTAGCTATTTTTACTTATAATTGAGTTCGGAGGGATTATATGTAATAAATGATAAAATTATTTAAACTTCATTTATTATCTTTAATTAATGCCTAATTAATTTTTTTTAAACAACTTTTTAAAGTGAGTTTCTTACTTGACATATCATACAAATCTAGAAATCTTATGATGATTCAAATTAATTTACCAGGAGAGACCAATTTGAGGTCAAGTAATGAAAATAGTCATTTCCAGCGAGGGAGACTAAAGCCATTGAATTCCTGAGATCTGAGGCATTATACACTTTTTCTTAGATGAGGTGGTTGAAGGAATCGATCTGGGTTGTCATATTTGGGCCTGAAGAGGATGTATCAAATACACCTGTACCAGCAACGGCAAGGTTCATCCCGTAATTCAAATATTGCTTATGCGCCACATTCCTGAATTTGTAAGGGATTGGCGATTTCAGTCCCAAATCCTTGGCTGTACCACACGTAGCTTTATTTGTCAAGTACAAGAGGAAGCACTAATTAGTAATTAGGACATAAATGAGGTTATTATCACCACGTGTTTTTCTAATCATTCAAGAGCATATTGTTAATATTAAATAATACTCTCACAGTTCTTTTTTACTTGTCGTTTAAGGTTAATTTACAATAACTAAAAAAATTAATAAATTTTATTGTTTTGATGAAATTATTAGTCTTTTTCTTATAATACCATTGACAATTTATTACTCCATAGAACATATTTCTCTCTCTGCAATAAATAGTTAAGGGTATAATTCATGACAAATAAGTAATTAATGTAACCTTAAACTTTGAGAATGACAAGTAATTAGAAACAAATTTTTTTCTAAAAAATCGACATGTAAAAAGGAACGAAGGCAGTATAAGTTAACATTTATTTATACGGGCCGGAGGCCAATAAAGAGTTTAATTTTCATGTACCATCATTCATCTAATAATATTTTATCATTTCATTCAATGAGTTTAAAACCAGATGATTTGTCATACTCATTAAATAATGTGACAACACATTATTAGACACATGTGTTAAAAAAAATTACACCGACAATATATATAAATTAAATCATATACAAAATCTATCTCATAAACAACTGATGAAATATAATAACTTTTACACCCGTCTTCATTTTTTTAGTCAATTCACAATTCAACATTTTTATAAATAAATAAATAAATGCTTCTCATATATAAATATCAGGGATTGCAAAACAGGTTGAACACATCGGACCAACCCATCAACTCGACGGGTTAAGGGTGGGGTGCCAACCCACAAGTTATTTTTTTTATATAAAAATTGTTTAATTTATTACTTTTTTTGTTTTTCATTTTAATTTTTGGTGGGCCAATCCGTCTTGCAGGCCGGGGTGGGCTTTAACAGCTCAACCCGCCATTTTTAACTAAATATTTCTTTTTTTTGGGAATTGTTAAATGCACCTAGCAAATTATTGGGTACACCCAAAATTTACACGAGATGACAAATACCCCCTGGTAAAATTATCAAAAGTGAAATCTTTTTTTTCTTCATTTGTCTCACACGCAAAGAAGGTATTTGTGAGTTTCCATCGCAAATAACATATTTGTGCGTGAAAGAATTCCAGAATTTTCAACACGCGTAAATAGCATATTTGTGAGTAGCTGAAAAAAACTCACAAATATGCTATTTGCGCGTTTGAATTTCTGGAATTCTTCCACATGCAAATAGCATATTTGCACGTATGTTGCATTTTTAGAAATCGTCCACGCAAATATGTTATTTGCGCGTAAAAGAATTCCAAAAATTCTAACACGCGCAAATAGCATATTTGCGAGTCTCTATTTTTTATTTTTATTTTCAAAAGCTACTCACAAATACTAATATGCACAATGTTGGGAATTTGACTCTTCAAATTCTCTTCCCCAGAAACTGCACTTGTGAAAAATTGGAAAAACAAAATAGAGAAATAATAACAACACAAGAATTTAACGTGGAAAACTCCCAAACCAGGAGAAAAACCACCAGCACCAGAGAAAAATCCACTATGTAGAAAATTATTACAACTACACAATTTTCTCTCTGCACCCCCGCACACCCACAAAGCTTCCCCACTAGCAAAACTTATTCCTCACACCTCCTTTTACAAGAAATATTCCTAATAAATTCTTTTACGATGTGGAGGTTCAGCCCAAACTGCAACCACAGAGCATACTAAGAATTCTATTAAATTCTAAAACAAAGAGAGGAATTTATCTAGAGACAAAAGTTGCTAGACAAGCTTTTGAATGGTGTACATAAAACCAAGGCCTAAGCCTCCTTTTTATAACAAAGAGGTTCACTCCTCTTTACTATTTTATCTGATGTGGGACTAAAAGTCCCAACACCAACAATCTCCACCTTGTGACTTTGTGGTCCCACAACGCTCCACCTTGATGAAGATTCCCATAGCTTTCGCTATCAACCGCAACGCAAATCATGCTCCACCATAAAAGCATAATCACTCAACTAGCCATCCCAAGCATTTAAACTCGGCACATGTCGAAATATAACCTTCTTTGAAAAACTATGGTGCAACTCCCATATTTGACTCTCATGGAAGTTTATCGACCATCGACATAAATTTCACCACACACCCTCGTGATCAATGTCAACCAATGCCGTGTGCAAAATATGGTCCCGCTAACATTTAATATCCTTTATGATGGCAACTTTGGGACCCATGCCATAAGGATATACATGTCCTTCTTTCAAAAGACATCAAGATCGGAGATAATGTTAGCCTCATTATCGGCATCTCCACTTTGCCGACACGCAGCTTTTTGCCGAACCTGTTCTACCTTTACAATTCTTCTTGATGTGGCCAGATCGCCCACATCCCCAATGCATATTCTTTATGGAGTTCTTCTTCTTCCACCACGAGCTACCAATGCAGAACTTTCATGTGGATTGTTACTCCCACCAAGTCTCCTCTCTTGAGAAAGAAGCTTACTAGTAACCTCCGAAAATTATTTTCTCCTTACCATGCCTATGAATTAATAAGCGGCTTCATGTGCTCATGGGACCGTGGAAGAGACACGATCGACCTTAAGGCCCGATCCTCATCATCAATTTTAACTCCAATAGATTCAAGCTCGTAAACAATGCCATTGAGAATACTTAAATGATCCGAAATAGTAGTACCTTCATCCATTTGCAACGTATGAAACTTCTCTTCAGATACAACCGATTTGAGACGCCTTTGTCCGATACAACTCCTCGAGTTTTTCCCAGAGTCCTTTGCAAAGTGGATGCTCCTTCACGCTTGCAAGAACATTTTTGGTCGTGCATGCATTTAATTGCACTTGTCGCTCTCAAATCCAGATCCTCCCAATCATCATCGCCTTTGTCTGCTTTACTAGCGCTTTACCAAAGATCACCGCTTACTTTCGTGAGTAACCTCGCCTTCAAAGCCTTGTGTAAACTAGACTGAATCAACACATCCTTGACTTGTATTTGCCACAAGCCAAAGTTGATCTTTCCGTCAAATTTCTCTACATCAAATCTGACTGCATTTGAAACTCTGCTTCCCAACATCCTCTTTAGCAGAACTTGTGCTCTTGATACCACTTGTTGGGAATTTGACTCTTCAAATTCTCTTCCCTAGAAACTGCACTTGTGGAAAATTGGAAAAACAAAATAGAGAAATAATAACAACACAAGAATTTAACGTGAAAAACTCCCAAACCAGGAGAAAAACCACCAGCACCAGAGAAAAATCCACTATGTAGAAAAATATTACAACTACAGAAGTTTCTCTCTCAGACTCAAGACACCCACTAAGCTTCCCCACTAGCAAAACTTATTCCTCACACCTCTCCTTTTACAAGAAATATTCCTAATAAATTCTTTTTCTGATGTGGAGGTTCAGCCCAAGCTGCAACCACAGAGCATACTAAGAATTCTATTAAATTCTAAAACAAAGAGAGGAATTTATCTAGAGACAAAAGTTCTTCAAGCTTTGAATGGTGTCACAGACATAAAACCAGCGCCAAGTTCTTTTTATAACAAAGAGGGTCACTCCTCTTTACTATTTTACCCGATGTGGGACTAAAAGTCCCAACACCAACACACAAATAGTTTTTTTTTTTTAAATCTGCGCAAATATCACGCGGAGGAAAATTTGCGAGTAATTTAGAATGTACTCGCAAATAGATTGTTCAATATCTATGCTTTTTGGTCACAAGTCCACTGCGCAAATATCTACTCGTAAATAATGGCCCAATATCTACTTGCAAATAATGGCCCAATATCTTTGTGCGTGAAGGAAGTAATAACTAACTGAATTTTTACCCGTTGCGCGTGAAGGAAGTAATATCTACACGCAAATAACTTTATTTGTGCGTGTTTAAATTTTTTCAACACGTGCAAATAAGTTATTTGTGTAGTATAAAAAAAAATTAAATTTTTACATTGTACAAATAGTTTATTTGCGCAGGTGATATATATTTCTGTAAACTATGTGCAAATAAGCTATTTACACGTGTACAAATTTTTAAAAAAAAAAGCACAAATAGCTATTTGTGCGTGTTATTTTTTTAAAATTTTGTACACGAACAAATAGCTTATTCGCGTGAATTTTTCTTATTTGTATTTTATCCGAGAGTATTTTTGTCAAATGTTGGGTGTATTCATTTAACAATTGTCTTTTTTTTTTTCGTTTTTTATGTTGGCAGGCAAACCCACAGCGGTGTAAGAGCACCCACAGCGAGAGTGCTCTATTTGCGTGTGTTGTCTGACAAAAGCTGCACCACCTTTTTGTTGTATTTCAGCCTCTCTCATCGTTTTTGTTTTAGTTGCCGTTAGTGATAGAAATACTTTGACCAAATATTTCTCTGCTTAGTGGGTGTGGCTGACTGCCACTAGGAGAGAAAGAAGTTAAGAAACGGCTGAAAAACTTTAACTTCCCTGCATTAAAGATGCCCAAAGGCGAGCTGAAGATCTCAATCGTCTTCCTTTGGCGGTTAACCCGCCTCGCCTTGTACGTAATAATCAAGACAAAAGTGTCTGGGCCCAAAGCTAGGCGTACACGCGAGAATAAAGAATCCACTACCAATATTTCCATGTGACCAAAACGAGATGTCTCGTGTGGTTTTCAGTTTGGAAGTCCAAAATTTTAAATTATTTCAAAGTTTACAACACACAAGTCTTGTTTTTCTTTTTAGTAAAAAAAAAAGTCTTGTTTTTCTTAAGAAAAAAAACACGGAGCATGCAAGTATAATAGGCAAAGATCCAACGTGAAACATGATATGATATAGTATCAATGAAATGTCCACCAAAAAAAAAAGTATCAATGAAAATTGAATAACAAAAACAAGTTAACGCAATAACGTCAAACATATATAAAATCTTATAGATAAGTAAACAAGGTTAAGTGGCAAATTAACACCAGATCCCACCCGTTACAAAATTATACTAACTCCATCTATATATATATACAGGGCCGTCTTAAATATTTTGAGGGCCCTATTCTAATTAAAAAATTGGGCCCCTAATAAAAAAAAGACAATTTTAATAATTAAATATTATTTAAAAAAAGGATAATCTTAAATATTATTTCAAAAAGGGTAATTGTTCTAATAAATGCAAAGAAGATTATTAAAATCCTACCAATACAACTTGAAGCTAATATCAACCTTCTAGCTATTTAAAAAGAGTCATCCTTCTAACACTTTTTGAAGCAAATTCATCAACCAAGTCTTCATATTGTATTGTCTCCAAAAGATCATTCTCAACTGCTATCAATGCTAATCCATTAAGTCTTTCCTATAACATGGTAGACCGCAAGTAAGACTTCAACAACTTCAATTTTGAAAAACTTCTTTCTGCAGAAGCAACTGTCACCGGAATAGTCAATAAAATTCTATATGCAATAATTGTATTAGGAAAACAATCTAAGCCTTTTAAAAATCTTAATATATCAATAGGTCCTATTTTTTCTGAAGGAAAGATTTCTCTTAGTAACTTTAACTCCACAAATAATTCATTCCCATCAATATCAAATTGCTCATTATGTTTCAATGCTTGTTCAAAATGACTACAACAAGACATCAAAGTTGCATCATTCAATGATTGTAACTTGTGAGAAGTAAACAAGAAACCAAAAATACTTTCATACTCTTGGTATTGCTCAAATCTCTTATTAAGAGAAACAACGGCTTGGTCAACAAGGTAAAGAAAATAATTAACCCTAAAAGATTCCTCTCCAGATAGCTCAACTGATGGGGTATTCAAATTCTCATCAAATTGTCTTTTTCTTCTAATTATACGCTTTTGAGGAAATACTGGGTCGATATTCAATTCAATAGCAATTTCCTTAGCATTATCCAAGGCATTATAAAAACCAGTTTCTCTATATCTCTCAAAAAATGAAATCAACCCCTTTATTTTTTCCATAGCAACATCAAAAAGCATATCCTTTGATTGTAAAAGCTTGCTAACCAAATTAATTGCGGATAATATTTCAAACCAGATAATTATAGCCATTAAAAACTCAAAATCACTAAGCTCATTTGTTGCTAAGGATTTAGCTTCATTTCTTATTTTAGAATCGAGATCCTTTTCCGACACTTCAAGTAAAGCTTCTCTAAAATCTGACATTTGAGCTCTTATAGCTTTGACACTATCTACACGACTCTCCAACAAGTGGATGACAATGATTTTGGAGTCAACCCTTTTACATTATCTTTCAAAATTTGCCATCTCTTAGTAGAATTGGCAAAAATTGTATAAATGCGTTGAACAACTCCAAAAAAATCTTGTGCTTTAATACAAGAGTTAGCCATATCACACAATGCCAAATTAAGACTATGACAACCACAAGGAGTATAAAAGGCTCTCGGATTTATGTCTAAAAATTTCTTTTGTACTCCTTGATGTTTTCCTTTCATATTTGACCCATTATCATAACCTTGTCCTCGCACATCAATAAATCAAGATCAAGATTTTTCAATTCATTTTGTAAAACATCAAAAAGCCATTGGCCAGTTGTATCATTCACATTCAAAAATCCTAAAAAAGATTCCTCAGTGCTAACAGAATTTGAAGAAACATCCACATATCTTATTATCAAAGACATTTGCTCTTGATGACTAACATCAGGAGTACAATCAAGTATCACTGAGAAATACTTTGCTTGTTTGATTTTTCTAATGATTTCAGTTTTAATTGCAGAAGCAAGCAAAAGTATCAACTCATTTTGGATGTTATGCCCAAGATAATGAATGTGAATATTATCATTTGTAATACGTCTAACATGTTCTTGGACAATTGGGTCAAATTCTGCTAACATTTCAATTAAGCCCAAAAAATTGCCATTGCTATTTTGGTACAATCTCTCATTAGAACCACGAAAGGCCAAACTATGTTTAGCAAGGAATTTCACTATTGAAATAATTCTTTTTAAAACATTTTTCCAGTGATCCTTTTCTTTCTCAATTAGTCTTTGATTCATTTTATCAATAGTCTGATTCTTTTGCAGCCTTTGACGCAACTCATACCAAGTAGTCATATTCTTAACATGTTCCATGCATGTCTCATGCTCTCTAAGTCTTTCACCAATATGTGCCCAATCACTAAAACCCTCATTTGTTAATTGGCCTCTACCAATCCCTATTTTAAAAACTTTACAACAAAAACAAAATACTCTATCAAGCTCTTTCGAATAAACAAGCCAATCTCTATCACACTTCTCTCCATTTGATAAAACTGTAGTATACAAATTAGCCGTAAAGCGTCTAGAAAATTTATCTTTAGGACCATTCACAACGGACAAATCTCTTTTAGGACTTTTTGTAACTAATAAATCAATCATTTTAGAATCAAGAGCATCCCAATTTCTTAGATCAAATATATCAAACGAATGTTCAAATGGATTTGGTTGCTCTAATGGATTATTATCTTCATTATCAAGTGAATTATTCAAATTAACACCATTACCATTTTCAGCATCAACATTTTGATTATTCAAATTATCATTTTCAATGGGCACTTCACCTCTATTTTCCGGATCAACACTTTCATTCTCCATATTATTATTCTCAGTAGTAACCACAGTTTCAAGAATTTCAACATCAACATTATCAACATTCTGATTTTCAACAGGAATTTGTGGTTCTTTTCTAAAAAAATTATCAAGAGCTCCTCTTTGAGATTGAGTTAACTTTTCAAGTCTTTTCTCTTTTTTACGCTTCTCATATCCAGATTCATACTTTCTAGGAGGCATAGTAAAAAAGACTAAGGTAAAGAAAGAAACAACTTGGATTTAGAAGAGGCGGTGCCTGTGCCACCGTACCCGATAATGGTTTTCTTCCACGGTTCCACCTTGTTGTTTTGGTTAAAAGTGATCAAAATATGCAGATAGCCAGATAATGTGAGTCAAAGATAATACAGATGCCATATGGTCATATTTAAGAAAGTCAAAGAATAATAAAATAATGTGAATCTTAAAATAGTCATTTTTCCAACACAATACTCCAATTATTTTAATCAATTTTATCTCTTCAGACTCTTCTACACACTTCGCTGACTAAAAAAACCAAGACATGACACAAACTGACAAACCCCTTCGCTTCATTCATCTATTTGCTTTTTCTTATTGTGCCACTTCTTTATTTCTTTTCATTTTGTATTATCTTTTTCTTTTCATTATAACACATTCAGTTCACTCTGTCCCATAAAGACCCGTTCGAATCTTCCCTTAGGCAGCCAGGCTTTTCATTTCAACTTTCTGCTTCTAACATTACCTGTTCGAATCCTTCAGTCCTTCTTTCCTCACTTCACTCCCTCTTCTTCTCTCAGTCTCACTCTCACTCTCTCAGCCACATGAACTTTCACACAAAAAAGAAGATAATGAAAGAAAAAAAAGTTGAAACAAAGAGTTCGCACTTCGTAACGTAAGAAGAAGAAAACCAGCGACGCTGAAAGTAACATAACATTCGCTGGCTCGCGCTGAAGACTTGGAGCTGGAAACCAGAGGAATCGGCGCTTCTTTCTTTGCTTAACTGGAGAAAGAAGGTCAAACATGAAACGCAGAGTAGGTCGAAGACTCGAAATGGAGAGTGGAGACGAAGGCAGCGCACGACACGGCGGAATCAACAGAAGAAGAAGAGGAATCAAGAGAAAGAGAATTTCAGAGGGAGAGGATTCGGTTAGGGTTACAAGCAATGACATTTAAACGTTGCAATTCGAATCCCTAATTTTTCGAGCTCCTCAATTAATTCAGTTCAACCGATCTGAATCTCCTCTCATGCGACGATTCTTCTGCTCTTTTATTTTTTGGTCGAACAATTCTTTCTTCTGCTCCAAGCGCCAGCGGCCGTGAAACTGAATCCCTACCCCCCTTTTTTTTGTCATAATAAATTTTGGGGCCCCAAATTTTGGGCCAAAATTGGGCTACATTTGAGGCCCTGTGCTGTAGCACTGTTTGCATAGCCACAAGGCCGGCCCTGTATATATATATATATATATATATATGAAAAAAAAATTGTCCCTTTTTTATAAGATATTTTTCACTTAATAGTGGGGGTGACTAATTCTCTCTCTTAATAGTCTTGAGGGATGACTCCCAATAATTAAAAATAATACACATTGTTGATAAATTTACTGTATTAACTAAATTTTTTAATTTGTGTGAATTAGTTAAAAGAGGTGTATATATAAGAACAAAAGTAGTAATAAATGCCGAAGTGTAAGTATAATAATACGCAGGAATTGAACCAAAACAGCTAAATTTCAGACGCATCACTTCTCATGTGAAAAAAAAAAAAAAAGTAAAGACAAAATAAGCTAATTAAAAGTTTGTAGTGTTCCAATTGATAGCATCAGATAGAGAGAGGGGAGGCACTTACCAATGAAGTCGGTTAAAACTCTACCATCGGAGAATCTTCCGACGGGTTTTCCAGGAAAGGTTATGCCATAAGGGTCTTTCCAGGCACTAGGTAGTTCTCTTCTAGTGTTGCCAGTATCAACATATGAGTCCCCAAAAACGAACAATTTTTTTTTTTAGGGATGATTGGGGTGGCGAAGAGCCTCAGCTTGCAGCCCCATTTGCCCTTGTAACAATGGACAAGTATATAAGATGTTATAAGTTAAAGTTTGAGGTTTTGATTAACCAATCAAGGAAATTCAATGAATAAGATCAACAAGTTACAGGGGACCATAGAATATTTTGGGCTTAATTGCACTTTTACTCCCCCAGCTTTTTTAATTTGCCGATTTTAGTCTTTCTATTTTATTTTTGCGATTTTGGTTCCCTAACTTTCTCAATTTAACGATTTTGTTTCCTATATTTTTTTAATTGCACTTTTGGTCCTCTAAAAATCGTGGATTGTGCACTTTTTGTCCCCCACTTTTGAGGACCAAAGTGTAAAAAAAATTCATGATTTTGATGAACCAAAAGTGTAATTAAAAAAATATGGGGACTAAAATCGTCAAATTGAGAAAGTTGGGAGATCAAAAATGCAATTAAACCAATATTTTGTTTATATACTATACTCATTATTAATGTAGTGTTTTTTAAGCTATAGTGACATATTTATTATATTAATATTTTATAATCATATCATAATCATACCTGAGAGAAGTATTAGGGAAAGACACGAGAGGAAAAACACTTGCTTGTGTGAGTCCATCATGAATAGATATGGAATGATCAGCTAGACATGCAAGCGTTCAAATGAAGTTAGAAGGGGAGAGAGGGAGAGAGAGAGAGATGAAAATATAACTCAAGGAGTAACGGTTATAGCTTTGTTGAGAGAAGGAATTGAATGAGCTAGAGTGAGTGTTGAGAGAACTACTATGAAGACATCAGAGATGGATATGAGATTTTATTTTGTAGTAAAAAAAAGGAGAAAGATGTGGACAACACTTTGGTGATTATCCCGTCAAAAAAAAAAACAAAAACTTTGGTGATTAATTGTTACACCAAGGAATATTCAATGGTTAAATGCGTGAATGCGGTTTGATTATGACTTGCAAGCATTATCAAATAAATAAATAAATAAATAAATTATGACTTGCAAGCGTTTTCATGTGTTCCAAAGGGGCGTCGTGTGAGAAGTACTATCATTTTGTTGTGTTGGCTAGCTGATACCCGTTTAGTGGTGTTTTTGCGTCTTGAACGCGTTTAACGTGACCTTGATGCCACCCCAAAACACACACCTATTCATTGTGATTACGGACCAAAAACAAAATGTTCATCGTAAAATCACGTGTTAAACTCTTTTCTAATTTTTCCATGAGCTAAATGAATATTTATTAGAAAATAAAAGAGAGAGATGTTCTTCGCACACTACTAGAAATTGCGGCATTTCCTACAGATTTTCCTTCAGATTTTGCTGAAAAAGTTTCCTGCGGATTTACGTCCCCATGTAATACCTTCGTGGGTAATATTTCCGCAGGTAACTCCGTAGGAAATTTCCGCAAGTAAATCCACAGGTACTTTTTGGCAGCAAATTCCCCACGAAAATCCGCAGCAAATTCTGCAGTAAACGTGTTTTGCAGGTAAATTCGCAAGTAATTTTTCCAGGTAAATCCGCAGGTAATTTTAACACAAAAAATAAGGATTTTTTATTTTGCAAAAGATACTTAAAACTTATTAATATTAATATTGTTATTATTAATTTCGCATATACTTCACAATAAAACATTAATAAATGTTTAAAATCACATATAGATATATTATAAGTCATAATATTAATTTTTAATACACAAAAAATATACCTAATTCTCAAATATCATATACATAGAATACAATCCTATTAAACATTACAATATATTTAATTCTAAAATACAATCCTAATAAACATTACAATATATTTTAATCCTAAACTAGTAGAAGTGATCTCAGCACCACCATCCTCTTTTCCAAGAATTGCAACACGACCACCAATTGACCTCATTATCTTCTCACCATCTGCTGCTGACACTAACAATGAAGGTATTAGAGGAACATCTCCTTCTTTCTCCACCTCATCCTTTGACAACCTCTCACACTAGCAACAAAGATAATCATAACTTTGTGACTCTCAAATCTTCACCTAACCATTTTCAATAGAAATAAAGATACCAAACCATCACAAACAAATATAACATAATAGAAATTGGACGTGGAGTCCAGAGTTATTAGAAAGCGTCTATGTTATTAACCTATATCTTGAGTGTGAAAGCATCAAGATATCATACTATACTCAAAATATACATTTTCACACAATTGTAAGAGTTAATTGAATGAATAAAAACTAAATAAACAAGCTGCATAAAGCTAAGTACATGTGCCAAAATTTAAGACGTGTCAACTTTCATGGACAAAGAAAATCGCTCATGTAGCTCTATCTCACCTTTGATACAGAAGGGATAACTGAGAGTAATGTCCCTTAATTTTGTTTGATTTGTTTGAAATTGTCTGCTTTACACTTTCTCCATATTTATCTTCAAATGTAATAACATATTAAGAGCCATGAAGAAGATCCCTCAAAGAGCTCGCACTTGGTCCATCTTTGACCTGATTGCTTTTGATGCATGTCCCCCATTGACTCCGTATTCATTAAATCTGTATCAGTTAACTCCTGTTAATGCTGTCAAATTTTAGAAACAATTAGTGGATAAGGAATCAATATTTTGAAGGTTTCAACTTGTAAGAATTGAACTGATTCCAAAAATTTTGTACTCTAATTTAACAGTCAGAGATCAAAACATCCTTAAGTATGATGGTTAATTTAACTCTCTTAAGTATAATAGCTAATAGAAATCATCCTATGTGTATACAGAAGGGTACATTCATCCATTAGGACCCCTAAGAACAATTAACTAATCGAGAAGTCCATATCCACATAGAAAATGATAAGAGGCATAAAAGTAAAATTGATAGAAATGAGCCAAATTATCAAATGTTTTGTGACGCCGACAACATGAGAAGTCATGATAACCTTCTTAAATTTCAATATCCAATCATAGCAAGTATAAAATATGATGATAATTCTTAAAATTAATTTATAACAAAATAGATAGAAGGTTCTTACCAATGTAAATGCATCTAAGATAACAGGACAAATAACAGTACAAAATCTAAAAAACTGAAAAGCAAAGGATCAATCAGCAAAGGCACACGTTACAAATGAACACATTCACAAGATCTACACTAAAGACACATTATAAAGGCCTCCAAAACCACCTTTCCTGCTGGCATTCTTAGCAGCAAATCTCCAATTGAGTGTGGTAGCCACCTTTGCTTCCCATTGGATTCTCATTGTCCAAGACATTGCCCGTTCTCCAGATCTACACTAAAGACACAGTCAGAATATCAAAGCCTCCCTGTCCATTACCAACAACAAGGGAATGCAATCAGAAACCAATCACAAATCTCACCAAGTAATTGAACCAAAATCACAAATGCAAATCTCATACAAACATAAACTAAATGGAATAGAAATATTAGCACAAGCTGTCACAAGATTTAAACATAAAAATGAACAATATTGTGTTAGGAAATGACTTACATAACAGCCTAAGCAGACAACAACAAAAGAATAGAATGAACGTTACTTGATTACTGAACGGTTCAACGCTAAAAGACGAATGAAAGACTTGAATTGAACTATTCAAAGAAAAAGCTAGGGTTTACAAAGGAACTGAATCAAACGAAGAACCTTTGAGATCAACAGAGAAAAATACTTGAAAGCGCTTAATTTGCTCTTTGAAGATGAGAAGACATTGAATCAAACATTCAAATCTAGAGAAAATGAGAAATCCATATCTAGAGAAACACAATTTCATTGACTAAAATAGAGAGCGAAACGAACCTTGAGGATCACGTCGTTCTTGCGTGCTTTCGAAGTGGCAGCGATGAGCTTAGGAGGGGATCGGCAGCGGAGGCATCAACGCCTGTCGATCAGGCGACGTGGCTCTTGTAGCTAAGGAAGATGTGGTGTTCGTAGGCATTGACGGTGCCGACGAGGTTCTCGGTGTACATCTCCCGTCGAGTGAAGTCGTTGGTGGTGGCGTCGACTGAGAGGTTATCGGAGGCCATGGATGGAAGAAGAAAGCGATGGGATGAAAGTGAGAAAGAGAAAGTGGAAATGAAGGGTTATATTGATTTATTTTAAATAATTTTTTAAATATTTAATAAAATCTGTAGGTAAATCCCCAGTAAAAACATTTGCATGAAAATTCGCAACAAAGCTACCCGCAAAATTTGCTGCGAATTTCAGCTAACATGTGTTCCTGCGAAATTTGCCGCGAATATTTCCTGCAGATTGAGTTCCGTAGGAAAATCCGCAGGAAACATCTAATTATTGCCTACAGATTTAAATCCGCAGGAAATATCAAAATTTTCTGCAAATTTTCCTACGAATTTAAATTTGCATGAAAATACCTTATTTTTTAATAAATGGTAGCAAAATTGGAAATTCTTGCAGAAAAAATCCGTAGGAAAATTCGCAAGAAATACCGCAATTTCTAGTAGTGATAAGTTATGCCATTATATAAGCATAAACCATAAGCTATGCCACCAATTAACAGATTTTTTTCGATAACTGAGAATTTATTAATAATGTCCAGTTACAACATCAAAGTGAGCAAGCTCTACCCCCCTTTTATGAAGGGTTATAGAGAGCCCACACTATCAAGCTAAAAAGTTAGACTAAGCAAGGGAAGCACCTAAGCACCTGGCCCGCTTTATACAACACAGGGCAGCCAAAGGGCCTCTCACCAAAATTTAGAGCTTACATTACTAAGATCTCTAAAGCACTCTACAGACCAATCACCACTGTTAAGAGACAGAAAAATAAGCTAGAGCACATACATAGAACACAAAGCCGACCCCTTATTTCTTTTCAAAGTAATACACCTTTCCAAATATTCGAGCCAATTGCTCCAAAGCATGCTACCAATCTCCTTGACTTCTGAATCCATAGATTGCTGTATTTAGACTTGTTAAGATCATCTTTAAGCCACCTGATCATGCATATACACTACAACATTTTTACACTACGGTGTTGGAATTAAGTGGATTCAGAAACAATGACCCTTAATTATTTTGATGATAATACAAAGTCAATAAAACAATTTATCCTTTAATATGTTTGTTAGTATGCAGAAATCACTATTCATCAGAAGATATAAACTCAGAAGACTTAGTGAAAGCATTGATCCTCTGAAAATTGCTGACGTCATCGTCTGATTGCCTCGCTCTGTTTTTTGTCAACGCTCTGCTGGTAATCAATGCTCTGGAAGACCAAGCTCTGGCAAGACATGCTCTGTTGTTGGTCAATGCTCTGGTAGACCGAGCTCTGATGAGACCACACTCCGTTGTTGGTCAACTCTCTGGTGGTAGTCAATACTCTGGAAGACCACACTCTGTTCTTGGTCAACGCTTTGGTTTTTAGTCAACACAAAAACAGACTATTGTTAGACTACACTGTGAAAGCCTTCGTCCGTTTCTTCGTGACTCTCTTATATGAAAGGCCAACAAATTCTGTACTGAAGAACTTGCCTCTGTTTCAAGCTCACTCTGGTGAACAGTATACCTCAATATCAAGCATTGTCTGTTTGATTAATGCTCTGATTGGAAATCAGACTGAGTGTTCATTTAAGGCTACTTCATGTATTTAAGAAACCTCATTGATGAGTATTTTAATGTACAAGGTATCAAAGGCCAAAGGGAATGTCAACGTTTATAATCATCAGAAAACTTGCTCTCGAAGGGTCTAACATTCAAAAAGCTCACAAGGGACAAAAATCCTGATTTTGTCTACTGTGTCAGTATGCTTTGAGCAGAGTGGAAAGCGACGTGACTTGCTAAAGCCACAAAAAGGGGATCTGAAGTTTTTGGCCTAAGTGAAACGAGCTGTTAGGTCACAACGGCACAATTCACAACCCTAGCTATATATACCTTACTTCATTCACTGAAGTAGGTTAACGAAGTGAGCAACCAAGAATCATTCCAAGTATCTGAGATCATATTGAACAAAGCACTCAATCGTTTTTACTCTTTCAGTTTGAAAGTTATTCTTTGTGCTTAAGTTTTTCATTGCATATCCTCTCTGTGAGAGTTATTTGATATTGTTTCAAACCTTTTTGAACATTGTATTTAGCCCGGTAGTGGCTGTATTCCTTAGAGACTTGACTGCACTAAGTCGTTCTAAGAAGTTGTGAGTATAGCCATTTTGGCAGTATTATACTCTCAAGTGTAATCAGGTTAATTATAGTGGAGAAATCCTTCATGTGTGTGAAGGGACTAGACGTAGCTATCAGGTGATAGTGAACTAATCATTGTGTCACTCTCTTCTCTCTTCTCTTTATTTACTTATTGCTTTATTTTATTAAAGAGTTGTTTTGAAAAGTTTTCATAAACACACAAGCTTTGCGAAAAGATTTCTAAAACCCAATTTAAACCCCCCTTTCTTATGTTTTTGCCACGTTCATTCGGCAACACCTATCTCTGGGGTGGTCAAAAAACTCTTGTTGTTGATTGAAATAGACAACAATTTTTGATTATGTTGGTTTAATATAGTCCCCGTTTTAAAAACTTAAGTAAGCAACAGGTTTTCTTTTTTTAGAACTATTAAAAATTGTTGTCTATCAGTTTACTATGGAAAACCGTTGTTGTAGATAAGCATTGATAAAAATAAAAATCATCATCATGAAAATTGAAAACAATTCTTTAGGCGCTAAACCTTTTTCCCCTTTCCCCGTGTGTATTCTGATTACGCTGAAGCTTTCGTTCAAACCCCCATTAATGTTCAACCCTAGTTCTACGAATCGTGGCTTTCATCAAATTGTGTCTCCAATGCTTCTACTTCGATGTAGTTGTCTTCAATCTACCATAGATCCACCGTCGTCGTCTCAACTGGATCCCATTCATCCAGATGCAAAAGTGATACAGATACATTGGCCTGCATCTAGAAGCCAGGCATGCACCACCACCAACCCCTCCATGTGCATGCACCACCACCAACCCCTCCATATGAAGACTCATCATTTTCAACTCAAAGCCACTATTGTTGACAACTTGCATTTTTATACAACTAGCATTCACATGTATTTTCTTTTGTATTACAATCAGTATCCATCTACCTAAGGCCTCAGGATTAGTATAAAGGCCACTCTCCTCCATGTATTGGATATCTTGAAGTTTATGAGAAATTGAGTATTTTGAGTTAGAGAGTTTTCTCTCTTGTTCCTGAGCCATTTTGGCATCGAGCAAGTTCTTAGATCCTGAGTTGAGTTTGAGTGAGAAAATCAACGGAAAGTTAAGTGTTTTAGGTGAGCAAGAGAGTTGTCCGCCCAGAAACTCCACTTTACGGCCATTTTTCGCAAAACTAACGCCGCCATCGAGTCCTGGAAGGGCCGAAACCTTAGGAACCCAAGTTTCGAGGCCAGCGGAGCCTCCACGCGCTCCACGAGCGTCGCCGAAAGTTCGCCGAAAGCTCCGCCGTGCAGTGTTTCGTAACCACCGCCGGAGTTGCACCATTGCGGAAAATCGAGGTTGAAGACGACCACGTCGGCGCCACATCACGGAACACGTGTCACCTTCAGCCACTCTCTTCACGCCACGTGTCAAGGAGCCACATCACCATCAAAGTCTACCTTTGACTCGAGCCACCTCAGCGACCACGCCATTCGTCACCAACCGCAATCGCCACGCGTCACTTTGACCGATCACCAACATCCACTGTCTGGGTTACTGAAATTATAGATAGGCCCCTATACTTTGCAGTATTTACATTTTTGCACCTAATCTTTTGAAAATTACAATTTAGCCCCTAAACTTTTGAAAAATTACAATTTGGCCCCTAATTTTTTGATGAATTGTAATTTGACCCCTAAACTTTGTGAATTGCAATTTGACCCTTAAACTTTTCAAATTTATAAAATTGCCCCTCTATATTTTCCCACACAAAGTACCAAATTGTTCTTTGTTATTGGAAAAGAAATTGTGGAATTATAAAAGTGCATTTCAAGAAAGGTCGTAAGGAAAGACAAGGTTATTAAATGCGCTTAGCGACACCTCTCTTTCCAGGAACTTTCTTGGTGTTCTAGTTATAAAACTACAATCTCAATCCTACCCGTACTTCACCAATTTTATTCTCGTCCAAAATGCCTCCTCAAGACAACCTCTACGAGACCTTGAAATGGCAAAATGCGAAGACAAATTCAGAATTACAAGACGCTTTACAGGCACATCGAGGTCCTATTAGAGGAACGCCACCATCCTTCGTAAGAGGAAGAATATTCCGGTGATTCCTCATCAACCCGACGTCCCAGAGACCACCAATCGGACATGATGACATCAAAGTTGATATTCCAGGCTTTGAAGGAAAACTTCACCAGATGACCGTTGATTGGCTTCAAACAGTTGAAAGAGTGTTTGAATACAAGGAGATTCCGTAAGAAAAGAAGGTGAATATTATTGCTTTGTGAAATTAAAGAGATATGCTTCCACTTGGTGGGAAAACCTTAAAAAGAGACGAGCGTGATGGGAAAAGCAAGATCAAGACATGGGAAAAAATGCGAGAGCTAACTGTAATGTTCTTACCTCCTCAATATTATCAAGACAAATTCATCTAACTGCAGAACCTTCGTAAGAATTTGTCGTGAAGAATACACTAGAGAATTTGAGAAGGCGATGATGCAAAGTGTGATGTACAAGAGAAAGAGGAGCAAACAATCGCTCGTTACCTTGGAGGATTAAACACCGATATTGCCGATCGTGTTGAACTTCAAAGAATGTTGGTCGTTAGAAGATGTTATTCGCCTTGCTACGCGAATAGAGAAGCAGTTGCCCAGGAGATCCACCTACAGAAACTTCTCCTCCAATAATCCACCTTACACTCGTAAACCACCCACCGACCAACCTAGTTCATCTAGTAAACCTCCTGCCAAACCTACCACCACTGAAAACAAAACCAAGGCCGTCAAATGTTTCAAATGCCAAGGCTTTGGTCATATAGCCTCCAACTGCCCGACAAGGAGAACCATTACCATCATCAAAGGAGAAGCTTATGAAATTTCTGAAGAAGAGGAGGCTCGAGTAGAACCTGAAGGAGAAGAAGAGTTAGATCCAATATACGATGAAGAACTCACTGTTGCTGACCATGGTGAATCCTTAGTAATCAGACGAAGCTTGCATACAGTATCAGCAAAGGAAGAACCTTGGTTGAGGCACAATATTTTCCACACTCGTTGCACTTCTGCCGAAAAAGTTTGTGACGTTATTGTAGACAGTGGAAGTTGTGAAAATGTTGTTTCCAACTATATGGTGGAAAAATTGGATCTACCAACCCAAATACATCCACACCCTTACAAGTTGCATTGGCTCAGCAAAGGAAGTGAAGTGAAAGTTGACAAGCGATGCCTTGTGACCTTTTCCATTGGCCAGAAATACCAGGATCAAGTCTGGTGTGATGTTGTACCTATGGATGCCTGTCATCTCCTCCTTGGAAGACCCTGGCAATATGATCGTCATGCACTATATGACGGTTATACCAACACCTACTCCTTTGTCAAAGATGGAGTAAAGATCAAGCTAACTCCTTTACCATTGAATGAGCTTGATAAAGGCAAGAAAGAAGCCAAACCATTGGTGTCCTTAGTCACAAAGGAACAACTCAAAGAAGCTGCAAAGGAAGTTCAAACCATGAGCTTTATTCTCTTTGCTCGAGTCAAATAACAGAGACTACCATTCAAGTGGAAATTAAACAACTACTTGAAGAGTTTCGGATGTTATACTGTAAGAAGTTCCAACGGACTACCACCAATGCGAGACATCCAAAGACGCCATTGACTTCATTCCTGGAGCGATCATTCCCAATAGACCACTACGTAATGAGTCCCCAGGAGCATCTTTGAAATCCAACGCCAAGTTGAAGGATTGTTAAAGAAAGGATTGATACAGGAAAGTATTAGCCCTCAGGCCGCTCTCGCAATCCTAGTGCCCAAGAAAGATGGAAGTGGAGAATGTGTGTTGATAGTCGAGTCATCAACAAGATTACCATCAAGTATCGTTTTCCCATACCCAGACTTGATGATTTATTGGATCAGTTACATGGTGCCACTATCTTTTCAAAGATTGATCTTCGTAGTGGATACCATCGATCGTGCTAAGGCAGGAGATGAATGGAAGACTGCCTTCAAAACCAGAGATGGCCTTTATGAATGGACTGTTATGCCTTTTGGGTTGTCCAATGCCCCAAGTACATTCATGCGCCTGATGAATCAAGTCCTTCGACCCTTTATTGGTAAATTTGTCGTCGTCTATTTTGATGACATTCTGATTTTTAGCAAGGACAAAGAAGACCACTTGGAGCCCCTTCGGCAAGTGCTACAGACTCTTCGTGAACAGAAACTCTATGCCAACTTGAAAAAATGTTCTTTCTTAACCAACGAAGTTACTTTTCTTGGTTATATCATCACATCCGAAGGCATACGAAGTTGATCGAGAAAAGATAGAAGCGATCAATAGGGCCTGTCCCACAATCAATCCGTGAGGTGAGAAGTTTCCATGGATTATCCTCCTTTACGTAAGATTCATCAAGGACTTCACTCAATTGCCGCTCCACTCACAGATTGCATAAAAGGAGACAAGTTTCAATGGATGAGGTCGCCGTAAAAGTTTTGACGAATCAAGAAACATTTGATCAAGCACCGGTGTTAGCCGCTTCCCAATTTTGATCAAGTGTTCGAAGTTAGTGTGACGCTCCAACACCGAATTGGTGTCATTCTAAACCAAGAAGGTCATCCCATAGCCTTCTTCAGTGAGAAGCTCAACAATGCTAAACTCCGATATTCTACATATGATAAAAAGTTCTATGCAATTGTTCGTGCTTTGCAACATTGGAGCCACTACTTGTTGAATAAGGAATTCATTCTTTATTATGATCATGAAGCCTTAAAGCATTTGAACTCTCAACGTAAGATTAGTCGTAGACATGCCGCTGAGTGAGTATTCTGACCTTTCCCCTTTCTCGATCAAGCATAAGGTCGAGTTCAAAATATTGTAGCAGATGCCCTCGAGGCGTCATACTCTACTTTCCACCCTACAAACGAAAGTAGTTGGCTTTGAAACAATTAAAGAGTTGTATCCTGATGATCCCGACCTCCAGAAAATTTGGAATGCCACCAGTTTCATTCTTCACAAGACTACTATAGGCATGAGGATTTTTATTCAAAGGAAAGACCTTGTGTATTCCTCAATGCTCGCTACGAAGCTATTATTTGGGAAACACATGATGGAGGATTAGCGTGTCATTTTGGACGAGATAAAACGTGGCTTTAGTAAAAGAGAATTTCTATTGGCCAAGATCGGAAAGAGATGTCAACCGACATATACAAAGATGTAGAATCTGTCATTTGGCCAAGTCTAAATGCCAAAACATGGATTATATATGCCACTTCCAGTTCGGAAGCACCATGGGAAGATGTTAGCATGGATTTCATTCTAGGACTCCCACAAACTCAACGTCAAAGATTCCATCATGGTTGTGGTAGACAGATTTTCAAAGATGACCCATTTCATTCCTTGCCGAAGACCAATGATCTTTGTTCAAGTTCTTGATCTGTATTTCAAAGAAATTGTTCGTCTTCATGGAATTCCAAAACCATCACTTCCGACCGAGATGTAAAGTTCTTAAGCCACTTTTGGAGAACCTTGTGGAAAAATGGGAACTAAACTTCGCTTTAGTAGTGCGATCATCCCAGACAGATGGACAAACAGAGGCCGTCAACAAAGCTTTTGGGAAATCTACTTGAACTTTTGTTGGTAAAAATCAAAGCAGTGGGATCTTATTCTTGCACAAGTTGAATTTGCTTACAACAATTCAACTAATCAAGCCACCGGAAAATGTCCTTTGAAGTAGTCTATGGCACTCGTCCGCTGAGTCCACTTGATTTAACTCCTTCAACAGACAAACAGCTTTAGTTGATGCGGATAACCGAGCAAAGGAGATCAAGCGCATGAACAAGTTCGAGAGCGGATTCGCAAACGTAATTCAAGGTACAAATCTCGTGACAAACATCGAAAGCGACAAATTTTTAAAATTGGAGATTTGGTATGGATTCACCTACGGAAGGAACGGTTTCCAAATCAACCAAATGCTAAGTTGTCCCCAAGAACTGATGGACCATTTCGAGTCAAGCGAAAAATCAATGACAATGCTTATAAGATAGAACTACCAGGATCATATGGTGTTTCTGCAACTTTCAATGTCGCTGATCTTTCACCATATTTAGATGATGAAGCGGATCTAAACTCGAGGACGAGTTCTATCCAACCCGGGGAGGATAATACAGATACATTGGCCTGCATCTAGAAGCCAGGCATGCACCACCACCAACCCCTCCATGTGCATGCACCACCACTAACCCCTCCATACGAAGACTTATTATTTTCAACTCAAAGCCACTATTGTTGACAACTTGCATTTTTATACAACTAGCATTCACATGTATTTTCTTTTGTATTACAACTGTATCCATCTACCTAAGACCTCTAGGATTAGTATAAAAGGCCACTCTCCTCCATGTATTGGATATCTTAAAGTTTATGAAAAATTGAGTATTTTGAGTTAGAGAGTTTTTCTCTTTGTTCCTTAGCCAAAAAGTATCACCGTCGAGAGTGGCGAATCCGATAAGGAACGAAAAACAAAAAATGAAAAGTGTTGGAAATGTCGGCGACGAAGCTACATTGCAAGGGCACAACCATGGGCGTCGTTGCTCTCGATCTCTGCTCCAATCTCGACATTTTCCCCTTCTATCTCTCGGTAGTTTCCCGTTCTGATTTCATTCTATTATTCGATCATCGATTCAGGTTTCGTGCTGACACTTCTTATTCAATCATTATTTGAACCTGGTATTAACCATGACGATCGCTGATTCATTTTTTTCTATGGACAATGGGGCGATTTGCTTACCGCATCCAGCAGAGGAAGAAAATATGATCGTATCAGAGTTGATCAAGGAATCAGAGCTTAATTTGAAAGAAGGTAACTTGTACTACGTCGTTTCCAATAGGTCTTAATATCATCTCTTTTATGTTCTTTTTATTTTAACGAATCTATGATATGTTGTGCATGATGAACTTGGATATGATTATCTTGTGAAAAACCATGCGGATTGGCCTGTTCAACTGTTTGCTTTAAACTTTCTAGTGTATTTTGATAAGCATATATGATCTTTAAAGGGAATTCATAGGAGCTTTCAATTAGATTGTAAACAGTAATTTCTAGAACTGAGTAAATTCATTTCTAGATGAGCATATCTGTCGCTCCACCATATGGTGCCAGAGAGAGAGAGATAGAACTACGGAGAAAGGGGGAATTAAGGGAGGAGGACAGAGGCTAGAACCATTGCGTACGATGGTGGCATAAAGGAGCAGGAGACCGTGGAGGACCACTGACAGGAACTCTACGCTTGGTGAAGCTGCCAAATCAAAGCTGCGAACACGGCAGCGCGTAAGTGCACAGGGTTGCAATTCTCTTCCTCGCAGAGCTTGTCGGCGAAGGTCCACCCTCTCGTTATATTCAACACCTGTGATTGCTATTTCCGTTGTCCTGACCAAAGCGGAACGGTTTAGTAATGATTGGGGCTGTAATTAGAAGAGGATTTTGGTAATGGTTTAGTATTTTGAAGAAAGGAGGATTATGTTACAAGGGTAGTGGTTGGGGCTGTAATTAGAAGAGGACTGATTTGAATAATGGTCAGGGGAAGTAGTTGAGGAAATTATAATAGGAGGAAAAGCTAAAAGTGGTAGAGATGGGATTTGAGGGAATGGAAATCTGCTGAACAGGGACCAAATCATGGTAAGGAAACCCAGACTCATGGAAGATTACATCTTTAGTTATAAGGATTTTACCGCTAACATTTGTCACCATAGGAGTGGATATTCCTTGAGCAGTAATAGCAGTTTCCAGTACTCCGCACTTCAAGTATCCATCAATGATGGTGTAGTTTAATTTAGAAGTTGTTTTAAATTGTTCACTACTACATTTTAAATTTTCTTGAAGTACCTTATCATTCTAGAAATTTTAATTAGTTAACTTAATGCAGTGCTCTTTTCGAAGCATATTTTGCATTTTCTTTTCTCATTATTTAATTTGTATTTTAATTTTTATATGCATCAATGTCCTAAAACAAACTAGTATATAAAGTTCTGAATCCTCCTCATCAGGTGCCAGTGGAAGTAGTGAGGATGCTTTACAAGTATATAAAGTTCTTTTGGTCCGAATATATTTATGCATCACCGTTATAATCAATTTGCTTGGTTATTCTTGCAGATGCTTTGCGAGGAACAAGGTTTCTTTATGGAAATATAATAATGTGAGTATATTTTTTGTTACCACCATTGAAACTCCATGAATTCGCTCTCTTATACTGCTGGTTTAGTTATTCTGAGATGTTTTGGTTTCTACTTTCTAACTTGGTCCTTTATCATCTTCTTGGTATGGTTCTACATCCCACACATGTTCTCCTATATTTTGATCTGTTAAAACAGAAACCTCATTTCAATAACCAAGTAACACTTGGTCTTCTTTTGATAGTAACTCTGTTGTATAACTGCGTGTTGTTGTGGTAATTTGTTACAGAAAAGCTTGAGGAGTTACCAGGCAGGACTATCTTTCATTTAATGGTTGTTCAGGTTCAGTAGTGGAAAGGGTAAGGCTCAGCTTCATTTCATGTATCTATATGATATGTATTAGCTGTCATTATATTACATTTTTAATGCATTCAACATGAGTGAAAATAATGATTTATCTAAGTGACAACTTGGTCCTCATTATTTCTTGGGGGCAGGAGCATGATGTAGGAAAAAAAATAAGGAGTAAATGGTGACAAGAATTGATATGGAAAAAGAGTTGATATGCAAGAATTGGTTTTAACATAAATACATGTTTCTTTTGGTTTTTACCTTGCAGCCCATAAATGGATTTGGAGTGGCTAAAGTTCTGGATTCCGACCATCCTAGATTTGGTACAGGTGACTTGGTCTGGGGAGCAACAGGTTATGAAGAATATAGTCTAATTCAAAATCCAGAAAAGCTCTACAAAAATCCACTACACTAAATGCCAGAGGAAGAGCAAAAAGAAGAACTATAGGGTTTTGAGGATTTGAAATGTGTATACGATAGTTCCCTTTCGATGTACCTACTCGACTCCATTAAAATACCTAGAAAAAAGGAGATCAATACAACTTGAAGGTAGTATATATAAATGTTACACAGATATAAAGGTGTAAAGAAGCTTTTTGTCTAATCAATCTCCATAGCACAGTCAAGAGTTAATTTATATATTAGATGACTCAAGAATAGTAGCTTTGCGTTTTTACTTGAAGGCTAAATAACATAGTATAGAATGATAGTTGTATTATAAAAATATGGAGGTGCTAACTGCTAAAACTAAAAAATATTGTCTAAACTTAAATGACAACAATCTAAGAGTACTACTATTGGCCAATCATAGGCAACGGTTTTACACTGTGGTCATTCATAGCAACAGTGTAAAACCGTTCTCCTAGCATCTGTTACAAACCATAGCCAATGCCTATACCAATGGAAATGGTTTATATCAATGACAACGGTTTTTCGATAGTGTTGTCTTTAGTGAGAAAAAAAACTGTTGTTGAAGGAATAGGCAACGCCTTAGACTATAACACTTCAAAAACTGTTGCCGAAAGAAAAGACAACAGTTTTTTTTTGTTTTGGAACACAGTTTTGAGTTGTTGTCTTAGATAGAAAATGTTGTAGTGTATATAGCACCTGTTTTAAGCCACCAATTAACGGATTGATTAATAACTTATGCTCATATATCATGTCCTGGAACTTGGGATTTTACTTATTTCTGTAACTCATGTAATCAAGTACTGATTTATGTTGGTTTAATTAGGATTGATCATTTGTATTGATTTAACGTTTTTTTTTCCTAATGTGTGCAATCTTACACAGATTAAGATTCATTACTTATCTATTTTTTTCCTTTATTAGTTACCCACTTTCTTATTTATTTTATTTAAGTAATCTCCCTCTTCCCGTAAAATAGGAAAGTGATTAATTAATAAGGAAAAAAAAGTGTTTAATTAATGAACCTTAACCTGTATAAGGTTGTACCCGTTAAAAAAACGTTGATGTAATTTAGTGATTTGATTTTTTTTTACTTAATATATAAATAAACTTCTCCCTTGTTGGGCAGACCAGGGAGGGAATTGCCACTGTTAACATTAGCAATACCTCCTGGTTCCTAAGCTTCAGTTTTTGTTTTTATTTTTTGATGAACGGCTCCTAAGCTTCAGTTGTCAGAAGCTGCAGCACCACAAATAGATTTTTTTATCAATATCTCTAACAAAAAGCTCTTGCAAACATATGTATATATAAATAGTAAAAAAAACATATATATAAAAATATATTTTTGTCACACATTACTTTCTTTTGCGTCCCTCTTCTGTATATATATATATATATATATTTTTTTTCCCGGTGTAGCCCTCTTCTATATATCTTAACCTATAAGTATTTTACACAACAACTCAACTATTATATGTATTCTCATACAAAATCAAACTCAACATTAATGTGAAAAATCATAACCAGTGTGATGTATATTATAATATGCTAGCTTCCAGGATTCCAAAGATGAGCAATTTACATGGAATTCAAACCATAATATGGTTACAAGGAACTTTACCTCTGTAACCCGGGGTTGAAAAACGTAGTCCTAAATTGTAACATTAATTTTTTTATGATCTATTGGTGAAAGGGTTAATCTTGATAACGAGGCCAGGGAAAACATCATCAGGGTCATGGATATGTGGATTCTCTTCAACAATATAAGGATCACCACATTTTTCACTTATTGTTTGAAGGGTCTCTCCCTCACGAACCACGTATATCTCATCACACACCTTGTGGCTAACCTTGACATTGTAATCATTCTCCTTCGCCATCTGAACCGTGAACCGATCACTTGTGCTTGACTCGCAGATGCTCAACACCAGCATTAGTGCCACAAACAGAGCACAGTTCCAAGAAATCTTCTCTGCTATTGCTGTTGATGAACAACCACAAGCCATGTTGTCTAAATTGTAACAATTTATGCACCAGTTTGCTTGTTTGCTTCTTGAAGGTATTGTTTTTGAATAAAAAGATCCCGCTCACAAATGACAATGTGATATCTTTGGTTTTAGAGGAATTATTATATGTATATATAAATAGATAAAATGAGAAAGGAGTTGCTGTTTCTGGTTGTTGGAGTGGGTATAGTTCTATGTGGGAGTTGAAAAGGCTCCTTTAGTAAAGTAGGTAACTGTCAAGTGCACAAAGGTTTATGACCAAAACTTAAAAATGAGAGAGAGTTGGTTTAACTGCTTTATTAATGAGATTGGTATTTGGTTTTGACTTGACATCTTTTGGGGCCGGGCTTTGAATTCCTTTGCACTTGCTGTGAGTGTCCTTAAGTCTGAATTATTTTGTTTTAGATAAATATATGTTTAGGTTTCTTTGATTACAGTTTTTCAAGAGATATTTTGAAAGATAGAAAAAACTATTGTTTCTAATAAGAAGCGATGTGAATCAATATGCACTAAATACTCTCATTCATGATAGGAAAATGCTTTTTTCTCGCGAACGGCTACGTCGCGAGACACTCACGAAGTTTTGCTATTGGCTTGACTCGTGATTCCACTTCCGATTTTCTAAATATTTATTTTTGCTGTCCCATTTTCTAGATGTTTGAGAGTTGACACGTCTGAATTCGTGAGATTTGTGATCATATATGTTCGCGATAAATAGCATTACTGTTCATGATATGTCAATATGAGGTAGCATCATAGGAGGGAAAGGAACCCTACCTTTGGCGCGAAATTCATCAGCCTAACTCTCTATATCTCTCTTTGATTTTTCTCTCTATTTCTTATTTTCCCATTTTTTATCACATTTCTCTCTTCGCTATATATAACCTAAAAGCGCCGTGTCTTTTGCAGTAAAAAAGCAGAGAACTGTTTCCTAATAACAGATACGTTCTAACGTTTCCATTTATGGAAGGCATACACTAACATTCTCCTAAGATTATATGCTATAAGAGGTTAACCCAAAAAAAAAGTTGTTTTTATATTGGGATTTTTGTGTTGGATCAAATTAACAAGTCTTTGAACCTTAGATTAACTGTTACGCGTTGTCAATTTCTTATTATAACTGTTCAAGAATTTACAATATATGTATATATGTGGGGGGGGGGGGAACATTGATTGTCCCTTTTTAAGTACCATGTTAGATGCTGCCTAGGATAAGGTGTCTCTTTGATTTAGCAGAATTTGGCATGTTAAAAGCAGTATATATGAAATGGGTAACAAAAGGTAGAAGAAGAAAATCTTGAAGTGGTTTGAAATTTGAAGGCATGATTAATATTTGGTTGAGCCTACCAAATTGGCTGATAACGGATGGATAATCACAAATTATAATGATCCACTTGTCCTTCAGACGTAATTCAAAGATCAATCATTCATGAACTACGTACTATACTCCTAGACTTAAATAACACCAACATTTCTCGGCCTTAATTGTACATAGATTTGACTTGAAAAAACATAAAAGTCCTAAAAGCAATGAATTTATATCTTCTCGGGAACGACACGTGGATCATGTCCTATGATTACTGAAGTAAAATATTTCGTAATTTCAGTTTGAAATTTGTTCTACAAAGTAGTCACTCTCAATATGGCTATCTTGTGGATTAAATAAACACTAAAAAAGAATCATATGCATAAGAAGAATAAGCTCAAGATTTGAACATGCAAAAATGACCCTGACAATCTGACAATATATTTACCAAGAAGAAAAAGGAAAGGAAAACAAAACAAAACAAAACAAAAAACAATTTGAATTTCAGTGAAGGAGTCAAATAATAAATAATTGCAAATAAGTATGACAAAAGTTTGAAGAGGAGAAGGTGAAGTTGATACATTGCCAACGCAGAGAACTAATTATGAAGGTGACCAACAAGGTGTTGGAATCATTTTCTACAAGACTCCAACAAACACTCAGGGTCTTATCATTGTAAAGGCCGAGCTCTAGGTAGCTAATGTTGGCCACTGACATAGGCACATAGCGACATTAAAAGACGAGGTTCTGTTGCTTGGAAACCACGTTTTAAAAACTTGTAAATGGTGTATTACTACGATTCTAATTATGATTAGGGATGTTTATGTAATACTAGTAATTTGTTTTTCAACCAAATTGGCAAAGTGGTAATTATAATAATAAGGGATGTTTATGTAACAATTCGTTTAAGATCACTTTGACGAAACACAAATTTCAATACAGGACAACCCGGGGAGCCATGAGACAATTTCTTAAATAAATATGTGTATATAGAAATTTCTTAACATTTTAACTTATTCGGTTCATAAATTAACCAAGTTGTTCATTAAGGAAGCTTAGTGAATAGTTAATGGATACCCAATCTTAGTTAATAATGTACATAATCTTATTTAATGAAACTCAATGAATGATTAACAAGTTAATTAATCTTAGTGTATCCATTATCCTAACTCAATACACCATTAATCACAATTTTAAACCTCATTAATCATGTGTCGCAGGAGATATGTATAAATATCATTTTTGTGGTACACCTTTATCTTGTATGGTTGTTTTTTGGTAGTTCTACAGGACTAATTCTAGGATGGACAAGTAAAGTCATATGGTCCATGGTGGATCAAGTATAGGAACCGTAGGATCAATAAGTCCCACAGAATGCTATGATGCACTAGCTACATCAGAGTTTGCTTTCTCACCCTTGACTCTCACGTTGAACCTTGCGCTGGGGACCTGTTGGCGTCGTCTCCTCCACCACGAACAACCACTGCCATCGCCTGAGAGACTCAAGCCACCCAAACCAACGATACCTGTGAACCACCCTTCGCCACTGTCGAACATCGCAAGAACCACTATGAGCGTCTCCCCAGCTTCGCACACATAACTGGAACCATTCCCAGAACAGCAAGCCACCCATTTATTTCTGAGCCACAAGATCAGAACCAGAGCATATGCTCGTTCACGAATGAAACCTCTTCCCTGCGTGGAAGTCACGCACCGTGATAAGGAACCAGCACCAAGTCACGCGTAGAACACCAAACCAAACTTTCGCCCGTCGCATTGCAGATGGGAACTTTCCCTTTCTAAATCTGAAGGTCATGCGACCTATCGTCGCACCCATCCTGGAAGTACCTCATCCATCTCAGCCACTGCATCACAAGAGCGCGACCGCCAGAGAGCATACCTCCTTCGATGCAAGCCACGCCGCCCGATCTCAGCCGCTGCGCCCGATCCCACGCAGAAGAGCTAAATAAACCCAGATCTGCGAAGGAGGGGGATCTGAAACCTCTTACACTGAACGGCAGCAGTACGAAGGAAGGGATTCGCACAGAGGGAGAAAGGTGAGTGAGGAAGGAGAGGGAGAACGAATTCTAGCATCGACAATGCATGATAGAATGCGGTAGACCATCTTAATCCTATGGTTTTCAATCATGGTCCATCACAGACTATTTGGGGTCCTTGTCCAGTTCTATTGTTGAATCGTTATGGTATCATTTAAACTTTACAGTTACCTTCAGTCTCTATTGAAAAATTTACAATTATTTATTTAAAAAATATTCTTCAAAATCTTTTGTATCTTTATATATCCTATCCTATACATAATAAGCGAATACCGTCTCCCCCATTTTTTCCCGCGAAACTCAGCGGTTCTGCCTTCTTCGTTTGCTCCTTCTTCTTGCCATGCTGCCACATGTTCCAATCCTCCTGTACACAGAGAAATTTGTCACTCAGAGAAACTCTGCAGCTAGACAAAAGCATGTATTGGCTGCTGGATCGGTGCCTCGAGAATAGAATAGAGTGAAAAAAGGGAAAGATGAAAGGAGGAACGGGACAGGGGAAATCGGTGCCTCGAGAATAGAATAGAGTGAGAAAAGGGAAAGATGAAAGGAGGAACGGGATAGGGGAAAGATGGTAAGAGAGAAGTGAAGAAACAAACTAGTGGCAGCGCTATGAGCCAGCGCCGCACGGGGAGCGGAGGTCGCACGACGACGGCGTTGAGGGCTCGGAGGTGCACGCGGCGGGGAACATCACCGCACAAACAAGCAGTGGTGGAGGCGTGATTCCAAATGTTGGAAGAAGGTGTAGATGTTCAAAAATTGGGAGAAGGAGAGGTTTCGATCGACAATCGCCGCAGACCGCTTGCCCACCGTCAGCGCCGCCAGACTGCTCACTACCCACAAACGCGAGCGCACAACTTCCTCCATTATCGCAATCAAAAGCACCGCCCCAACTCGTGCTTTCACTCCCTTGATCTTTAGATCTCTCTCTATATCTCTCCCTCTTCTGTAGTGCAGATCGCCCCCTTCCCCTCACTTGCTGCTTTAATTTTTTTTCTTTGCTCTGTGCTTTTTTTTTTGCTTCTATTTGTTTTTGGCAATAATCTTTTTTGGAATAATATGATGCTCCTTTTTAATTTATTTGCCTCTTCTTAAACAGGAGACACGAAGAAGAAAGGTCACCGGGAATATAGGGAGATAACTGAATGAAATTTCTTGCATGAAGTCACTATGAAAAGGTGCTACGATAACGAGTTCTATCAATGCAAGACAGCTGCAACAGGATCTGCTGCTGGATTTGTAGTTGTTCCTGCATCATTTGGAGATAGTAGAATAAGTTTTGATTTCTATATGCAGTGAACTTTGTAATAAGATTGGTGAAATTTGTATCAAATCTTGCCTTTTCAATGTTCAACACATAACATTTAGAATCTCTATTTCTGGGCTTGCATTTTAGGGAGGCTACTTTAATTGTTTACTCATTTGATTTTCCTTTGTATAAGCATCTCCAATTGCTCAATTGTTGTTTATACATTTTAACAGTGTTATATTATGATATAAACTTCTTTCTGTTTGCTATGAATATGTATTTGCTGCCTCATTTATTATAAGGTATTTCTTTCATGTTTTGTCTTGGGTTTTGGTTTGCTATTCATTTGGCTGATGATTATCCTACATATATGAGCAGAGTCCTTTTTCTTTAGGAATTGCTAGCTGTTGATGTGTACTACTTTTGCCATTATTTAAATCAAGGAATAAATCCTAATGTCAAGTTTATGCTAATAAAGGATTTGTACTTGGCAATGATATGGCTCAAGGTGTGTGCATAATCATCAATTAACCCTACAAATGTGGCATTTGAGAATCACTGCATTCATGGCAAAGAATTTTGATCTTTCATACTGTCCATTCTACTTTGCTATTACTAACAAGATCTGTTAATTGGTTCATTGTTTACTGGGATGGTTCAGGAACAAGATATTGCAGCTGTCAGTGAGTGGTCCACATCCCTGTTCTAATGTTGGTCTATTTTGGTTTATATCTCGCACCTATTAGAAGGTTTGCTTTGTTATCAGAATACGTTTATTGGTGTTTCTTTTCTGGATATATTTGGTTCATTGGTGTTTCTTTTCTTTGTGCATGGAGATTTTCATCACTGGGTTGATCTTTTTAATGATTTCCATGTTAGAAAAAATAATACAAATAACAGAAGATTTTGGCATGCGGTATATTTTTTATCTTGCATTTGGCACATGTTCAGATCCCACTAACTTATATTGATAAGAATGAGGGTCTTACTTTTGGTGGCTTCTTAGAATTCTTGAATTATCTCAATTCTAGAATTGACTCTTGATAAAGGTTTCGTTGTGTTTCTAAATGAGTGGTTATTTTAAGTTTGGGGATGAGAGAAAAGAGGTTGTTTGATTAGGCCTTTAAAGTATATCAGACATGTTAACATTCACACACCATGTATTGTTTATCTGGTATGCTTTGTATAGTTCGAAAGATCTTCAAGTTTATGATAGTACTTATATATATGATGTTTCAAAGCTTACTCAATGTTGACCTTCAGTTCTAAAGCAGATATCATTTAAAAAATATGCTTTATGGTTCATGAAATTTTTGGAATGGATAGTCAGGCTCATGGACTGATTATTGCAAATTTTGATTCTGAAGAAGATTTTATATTTGATTGATAGAGAGTGGCTGATTTATGCTTGGTTGTTTGATTTGCTTTAACATCTAATTAACATGCAACTGAGGGTAAATTGTAAATGCTTCTTGCAGATTTTGATGCTTGAGTTCGATCTCAGGAATGCATTGATAAGTGTAGTCTGCACCACTTAATCCTAATTTGGCCCAGCCACGTCATACAAATAATTCTCAACCTTCTGCATTTATGAAGTCACAATCATAGGTATATTTAACACTAGATGTGTTTCTGTCTTTACAATGTGTATTAGCCAAATTTGTTATTCTGCTACCTATATATACTATTGTAAAAGAATTCTATGCAAGTTGGTTTTTTCTCTTGCTGGTTTAGAAAGTGATATGCAATCTTCTTATTTATTCTTTGTTGTATGCCTAAATATTCGAGTTAGGTAAACTTCTTCCCTTGTGTAATTATTTTTATTTATTGATCATGTCCTCTGGCTTTTTACCCCGCCATTTGTTTTCATTCTCGATTACTTGGTTTTAGTTACCAAGGTGATTTGATTATATTTAAAACTTGCACTTTTTCTAGGTGGTTAGGAAAGCGATTCTATCGCTTGGCTTTTTGCTAATGCATGTCTTCATGAGGTTAGTACTTCCTGACATACTAAGATGCCTGATGTTCTTTTCGATTCTTAATTGTATATTATTTTTTCCAACAGATTGTGGCAACCGAAATAATTTAACTTCAGCTATATTTTATTTGTTTTTGTACCTTTCTAAAAGGCATACAGTCACAATGGGATGTACAAGACATTAAGAGGATCACAAGAAGTTTATATTCACCCATCATCAAAGACTATTCGGTAGTCATAAAAACTGAGTTTATGATATCTATTTTGTGCTGGGTTTGTCACAATTAATTTATGCTTTTTAGAAAATTAACCACTAACCAATTATCTGAGGATATAAGAAATGCTGTAGTCTTTTCCAGCATTTGAAGTCTTTGGATTTTTACCATCCCCCCTTTTGTGTTGATCACGATGAGAACTTGGATGGACGGTCTCTGTATCTAAAGTCAACTAAAAATTATGTTATTTTGCAGAGTAAATCCAAAGTGGGTTATTTACAAGTATATTCATGTTTCAAGTACATTCACAAAATAAAGAATAAGCAGGTTCTGCATATAGGTAGGTATCTTCTTGCTGCTGCTGCTCTCATTTTTTTGTCACTTAGTCATGGATTTAAAATATTCTTGGTCTAGAATGGTTTTATAGTTCGAAGAAAAGATATAAAGTTGATATATCAATTTGTCAATATAAAGTGTTAGAGAAAAGATATAAAGTTGAAACTCGATATAAATAATTGGTTGAGGGTATTTATCACTCAATTTTTTTTTCTCCTTTTTAATAGCTACATGCTTTGCAGTTACAGGGTTACTAAATTACATTGAGAATAAATACTGATTTTATGACTCTCTTCAAATGTTATATGCCACTAATATGTTACCAGAGGCTTTGGCATGTTATCAAATTGCATTAACATTGATCTCAATATTTTGGAAACATCTTTCAAGGCATAGTGTACATTTTTCCCCTTTTTTCTTAGAGGTAAAACCTCATTTTTACACTGGAAATGTGAATACTGGACTGAGTGAGAAAACCATATTAAAGCTTTTGAAACAAAATGCATACATTCAATTGAAACAGAATCTCAACTTGATGTAGATGAATTGTAGGCTGCAGCAGGAAATGTTGATATCTTGGTCATCCTTGATATGTGAAAATACTGCAAAATAAGGTCAATTTTGTCGATTTAAAATTCAGAATTACTTGGGTTGAGAAGAAATAGAACTTGAATCAAAGGAACTGCTGCTGGGAATAAATGAGTGAATTAGGAAAGGTACCAAAAAAGGATATAAGACTTTGCCTACCTTCCTGCTAAAGTTCTTCTCTAGCTCCCTTAGAAGTCAAGCTCATTTCTCCATATTTACAAGGAAGATTACACAATATGTATTCTAGCTTTAAAGTTCATGTTCATAAGTCCACAAGTAGACACACGATTTGCTATTGTATTCTCATAGCAAATCGAGTGATTTTGTTGTTAGCATTCTAACAACACCACATCAACTCAAGTAACAAAAACAAAATATTTGAATAGAGTGATTTTTAACATTTGAACTAACATTTGATTGCAGAATTTGCTCTCCTCCTTGCTCAATGAATGAAAGGATGCAGATTTTGTTGTTAGTACTAATGATAAGAATAAAGATGCAAGATGTGGCTTTTGCATATTAATTAACCACCCATAATCGAATGTTATGCGCCTCTCCATTATAAGCTAAACCACTCCAAATTTCTTTTCTTTTGTCTTCTCATACTCTTATCTTCTACATTCTCCTCCCTCTATTCCACAATCCATTTTCCTTTTTATTTTCATTTTTAGACATGCTCTATGAGAGGGTAAGACCATGTTTCCCATACTGATTTTCATCATAGAAATATAATAACTAGAACTACAAAGTACAAGTCAAGATTACAATGATTTTAAATTTTGCAGTGTCACTATGGGTGGTTGTGACTGGCCGGATAAATGATTCTCACCAAGAGTCGCTTATGACACAATTTTTCCTTTTGCTTAATCGAACTTAAGTAATCGCCAATTCCTCTTCTTTGTACCAAAAGGGTTTACGATAGCCATCCTTTTCCCTTTCCTTCAGAACCATGAGAACATCAATGCTGAGGGAACCAAATAACGACAATTTATTTAAGACAGAGACAGAGAATCATCATCGCATCATAATGAGGCACCTATATAGAAGGTAACAACCCCCTCTTGCTGTTTTTAATGTTTTATTTCTTCTCCCCCTCTCTCTGTATATTCTTCTGATTGCTTCTTCTCCTAATTTCCTCATCCTTAATTATTGTTTGTTAATTTGTTTTTTGGTTCTAATTTTTCATAGTATGCTGAATTCCCCCCTAATATTTGCATACAAGCAATCCCAAATGAGTATTGAGGAGGAAGAGGAACTTGCTAAAAGAGTATGTACTTTCTTATATGCATTGTATTGTTTCATTTCCAAAATCAATCATTTTATTACTTAGCAATATATTTCTTATATTCTTATTCTTTATGAGTTTATGCAAATCCTTGCAAATTACAAAGTGATTTAATGTTTATATTTGATGTCTGATTCAAATGTGATTTATATATTATTGGAAACCAGTTTTTGTCTTTCCAATCACTTTACTTTGTACATAACATATACAAATGTCTTCTGCATTCCAGTGGTATTAGAATTTTAGAGGAGGATATAGTAGAGGCAAGTGTTAGAATACAACCCAATGAGGCAAGTGTTGGACAACTTTTATTTCATTTTATTTTGTGTCTATTTCATTCACATTGTAAATTTGTTCATAAATGCAATGCAGGCACCAAGATATGATTACAAAAGGGAAATGGTAAAATATGAATATGAATACAGAAAATTTTGGGACTTTGGGATGTGAAATTATGATGAATAAGACTGTTAACAGAATGTGAACTAGCTTTGCTTTGTTTATAGCTAATTTTGGCTTTAGGAGAGATTATGATGTTTGTACAATTCCATTAATTTTGGAGCCTGTGGGTTTGGCTCCTTTTTGTTTTGTTATGCTTTCAGGATGCAACATTATTGCTTATCAATATAAACTTTCATATTGATTTGTGTTTATATTACAATTCTCTAACATAAGCTGCCTTTTTTGAATGAGTCTCCCACATAATTGTGTTACTTAATAATGTTCCATTTAACTTCGTATTTAATGATACTCTCATTTACCTTTTCTTTTAATAGGTTTCCATTTAACTTTCCTATTTAACAGTACTCCCATATAACTTACCCGTGCATTGCACTGGACAACCGACTAGTATATATAAAGCGAGTAATGTCTTCAGCATTTTTTGCCCGCCAAATTCATCGCTTTGTTTCTGCTTCCTTCTTCTCCCTTTCATCCTTCTTTCATGCATTCTGCCACATGTTCCACAAAGAGATTTCTCACTCAGAGACACAACCATGCATTCTGCCATATGTTTTCTCACTCAGAGACACAAGCATGCACTGGTCAAAAATTCGGTGCCTCAAAAATTGGAAAACTCTCCACCTTTACCTTCAGTTTCTCCCTACCACACCCTCTGTCTCTCCCCCTCGCACACCATCCCCTCCCTTCCAGTCCCACCGCGCCACTCACGGCCCACCACCGCGGCGGCGCGGCTTTGTTCCCCTCACCGCGGCAGGTTGCCGCCATTGCTACCCTTTCATCTTTCTCTTCCATTTCTTCCATAAACACCATATTCTTCCTCTAATCTTCTAACCCTTCACATTTTGTTTTTCATCTTCCATCTAAAATCGTCAAGGTTTTTTTGGGAGGCAGCTTTCAGTTCGAATTTCGCACAGTTGGGGTGGAGTGTGTTCTGATCGGAAGGAGAAAGTGCGTTTGTAAGAAGCAGAAATCGATTTCTGAATTTTTTCCTTTCAGATTTTCGATTTTTCCGTTGGGACATTTTCCGCATGGCGGAGGATGAGATTTGAAGGATGAAACATGCCTGTGCTGCATAGCGGAGTGCGCAGGGGTCGGGCAGCAGCGAAGCAACAATGACAACTGCGGCAGAAGCAACCAGAACAGCAGCAGGACCCGATTGAAGTGGAAGCGATTGCAACGAGAACAAAGCAGCAGCGTGCGGCTGCAGCGGCGGCAAAGAACACTAGCATCAACGAACAGCGGGAGGAGGAGGAGCGCCGACGGTCTATGAAAACGCAGTTGTTGCGGCGGCAGAGAAGGTAGCGGTGGATAATCAGGATTTGGAGGTAGCTGGTGGAGCGGAGAAGGAAGAGGTAGGGAGAAACAAATGGATGATATTGACAGTGGAGCTGGCAGCAATGATAAAGCCAATGCTGGTGAAGATAATGCCAACGCCTTTGTGATTCCTGATAAGGTCTCTTACTCTTCTGCTTAGTCGCTTTGTTAGTTTCTATTTTGTTTAGTAAAAGAGTACAATAAATGAGTATGTTAGCACAACTGTAATACTATCTCCCCCATTCTACTACTACAGTTTGATTTTGCAAGGATGAACACAAGCTTCTGTGTCAGTTATTTGGCTTTCTTATCATATGAAGATTTATGTAAAGATATTTGCTGGGCGGTGTTGTATGTTGCAACAGGTGTAAATTGCATGGATATTTTGGGAGACTAAATTCGGGGAACGAAAATAAAGGGAACTCGGATTAGGTATGATTTTGAGTTCCTTTTGTTTCAATTTGTTACTAAGTGATTTTCTTCTACTTTTGTCATACATTATAATTGAGGAGTGGTCTCCTTTTCTTTAGCATATGTTATATTAAGTTGAAGATTGTTGTGTTTTGATGAATTGTTTGTCTGACAAATATCAATGCATTTCAATGACCTGTTATCAAATGAAAATCACACATAATTGCTAATTACTACTATATGATTTGAAACCAACCCTATCTGTTGAAGATGCTGTTAATAGATCAAGCTTTTTTGAAGTTCCTCCCTTTCTCTACCCAAAACATGTTGGTGATATATCAAAAAGAATGGTTGAAGCTGATCTAACCTGTTATTTAACCTGTTATTTCGTTTGAGATTTCTGATTACGGGTTGCTACTTGGTTTGAGTATTAGGGAATGGTTTTATGTAGTTGTTACTGCAAAATTTCTCCATCCCTAAAGTAATAGTTTTTTGTAGTTTATTTCTAATTTTACACCCCTATTAGGTTTAGATATCATTGATTGTTGCAGTGTACGAAGTTTCCAACTGTGAGTATGGAATTTTCTTTTGCATTGCTTTCAAAATCAGGTATTGGGTCTGTTGGAGCTGTACTCATTGCTATTGTGTTCTACTCTTATGCTGATTCACAGTTTTGAGGAGCTGCAGATATGGGAAGATTGGATAGGATCAAGAGTTGTTGAGGAGCTTTCCAAGATGATTGAAGTTAAGCCAACTCTTAAATTGTTGACAATTTTTAACTCAAATGCCCTCATTATTGAATTGTTGTTTATTTCTAGGTGTTATATCCTAAAATGTGCCTAGCCATAGTGCAAGCTTATATTTGGAAGAAATCAGATGACCTGGTCCTAAATTTGGTGACCTCAAATTTGGTGACCTCAAATCATGTTAATTTCTTGCAATATAACACTGTATCATGCTTCTGTGACTACACCTTAGGAGGCTTATGTATTATACAAAATCATCCTTCAGAGGAAAATGGATTCATCCTTACGTAGACCAATTTCAATAGTAAGTCTTTTTTCTAATACTTTTAAAGTTGTTGATTTTATTAATTTTATTAGTTTTTAAATTTGATGGATGCATTGCAGAGTACAAGATTGTGATATGGCAGGATAAAGTTCTAGTTTTGTGTCTTTGTAACGCTTTCTTTTTAATTGAAGTGATCATGAATAAATTAAAGGCATTCTTTTTAATTTAAACGAGGCAATAATTTTTTATCTTTCCCTCTCACTAAGTAATTGGCTATCACTTTGACTATGATAACCTTCATGGATAGCTATAGGTACATATTGTGATATGTCCATAAATTGATCAATATGAAGAAGGCGAAGAAGGCGAAGAGGCTCAAGTTCATAATTGACCCAATGGGATAAAGGATGGCGTACGTCTCGATTCTTCTCCTCCCTCTCCTTCTGAATCTGAATCTGGCGATGACGATCACCACCGGAATTCTTTCCAATTATTTTATTTTTTTCATGATGATTATATCGTTTCAATTTTGAAGGTTTTTTTTTCTCTCGATGCTTTTGTTATTAGTTGGTATTTGGTACATGTATTAGTTGATTTGAAACCTTTTATATTTTTTTCATACTAAAAACATATTACAATGTTTTTTGGATAATAATATAGTCTTATTTTTTTATTAATTACAATTAAAATTACATGGCATAAAAAAAAGGATGGAAGACCGCTATTGTTGTTGCAGTAGTGAAGAACGAAACCTCCATTTCAAAATGGTGGGTATATAGTCTCAGTGCATCACCAAAATTGGTGGTTTCTGGCACTACAAGAACGAAAGGTGCCTTAACTGTTGGTATTATTTTCCCGTTTGTGCTTTAATCTTTATACCGAGGTACTATGTTTGTGTAAAGGACCCTGCTTTGAGGCTTCCACTTTCTGTTTCCTGCAATTAGTTGTGTCCTATTGTTCATTACATGTAAGTAGCACTGGACTCAGTTTTTCTGAATTTCATATGCTTTTGGCTGTTGATTTCACTTTCTTTGGTAAGCTTATATCATTCCAACCGGAAATAATATAATACACATCTTCACATGTTTTGTGTTCTTAATATTGTTAGGTATGCAAGGGTGAAAGGCCATCATGATACGTGTCTTAAATACTGATGATCCCAGGTTCAATAACATGTAGATAAATTATAACTATGTTCTGATTTAATTTTGTTCTGATTTAATTTCAAAGTTTGATGGGGTGGAGTTCACTATGGAAGAGGGCCTGTTTCATGCTTTTAACAACAGATTAGGTTGTTTTCTTCAGTTGTGTATGCTGAATGTTTTTTTTCAAACGATTGAGCAACTGTTTCCTACTTTTGTAATGTTAATTGGCCCTGATTTCTTCTCTATATGGATGGGTGTTTTTGTTTTGCCTATTTTACCTCTTTTCTTCTCGGTGTGAACTACCACATGTTTTATTTCGCTCTTGCGGTGGCCTACTTTGATTTTTTAAGGTTGATTATTTGGAGTTAGCGTGCGCGAATGACCGCAGTCTACCCTAATTCCACCCGATTTGTGAAAAACTGCTTGACCGGGGTGGGACGGGATTAGTCGATACCCAACCCGCCCCCGACCCGAACCCGCCCAATTAAATATAAATTATTAATTTTTATTTTATTTTATGCATTTATACTCATTCATTTTGTTTCATATATTTTATTTATTTTTAATTTAATCTCTTTTCAATAGAACATTTTATTTTAATATTTTTTTATTTTATTTTATCATTGTATAATAATTATGATTTTATTTTATTAATTATCATAACTATAATTTTTCAATTTTTCTACATATTTAGAACTGAGTTGGGGACCGTGAAACCCGACTTTCGGAGACGAGGATGAGGAAAAACAACCGCTTGGAAATGGGAACGGGGACGGGGGAGGCAAAACCCGCCCCCGACCCGGCCCGTTGACATGCCTATTTGGAGTCTTTTATGGTTCATTTTGTATGTAGTCTTTTTCCAAATAATTATGTGCAACGTGTTACAACATAGTTCATCGAATTTGTGCCTTTTTTTACCGGAATAATATTTGGGGTGCAGATTTGGTCTTTGCAATAGAAGAGGTGATTTTAAAATTTTCTCATGCACTCTAAAATGATTTTTTTCTTTTTGTTAGTGATTATTGATTGGATAATTTACACAGGTTAGTTGTAATGCATTTATGAATTTTGTTGGTGAAAAGTATCATCCTTTAGTCTATCCCATCAATAAAGTTGAATTGGCTTTCTAAGCTCCAATTATGTGTGTTAGGTATATTTATTTACGCTAAGCAAATGTAGATATACATAGCTGATTTCAAACTCCTTTTCGATGTCAATCAGGTAGCTTCACATGGAATCAAATTTGGCACACTTATTCTCCACACCCCCCCCCCCCCCGGGGCAGCAATATGGGTTTTCGATGCATCTGCATTATGGGTTTTTTCCTTTCCCTTTTGATCAGAGCATGCAAAATGGTTTAGATTCACACCAAGTTTCTTCAACAAAAACTTGGAAACTTCCCTTTGATACAAGATCTACAACCATAGATTTGAAATGGTACAGGATCTTCACGTTCATCTTCAAGTAGGCGATTCCATTGTAATCTTAATCCATGACGGAGCACTGTTGAGGAGAACAATTTCTTTTGTTTCTTTGCTTAGCTAGCTTCCACAAAGCTGAAGGTAAAATTTGTGTATTCGACCTCCTGGATTTAATTCTATTTATTTTAATTTGGCTATTAGGGTGGACGCTTACTTGATTGTTCAGTGTTTATTTGCATGTTTTTCTTTGTTTTTTGGAGCCTTCTGAAGACATGTTTTGTTGAATAAGCATGCTGGCAACAAGTTTTTGCCTTTTCCTTTTACAAACCTGTGAATTGTTTCCTCCTTGGTTGTACTCTTCAACAACGATGGCGGGAGGATATTTACTATTTTTATATAAAGATACTTTGCAGTTGTACAAATCAGAGTGCATGGCTATAGTCAGCCTACGCTAATTTGCAACATTAAGCTCTAAAACATTGTATTTATGTGAAATGATTAGATGAACCTAATAGAAGCTTTAACAGTCTCATTCTCGGAGCTAACCTCACACTTTCGTTGTGACAAACATACATTGATCGTTGCACCCATATATGTAATATGTTTCTTTGGATTTTATTGAATTTGAATTAATCGATTTACCCAGTTTTTAAACCAAATTATATATGAACTTCCTGCTAAGTTCATGAGTTGGAAATTGGCAATAGATAATTCTTATTTAATAAGACTCTCATTTACCTTTCCTTCTTAATAGGTTTCTATTTAACTTTCCTATTTAATACTCCCTCCGGTCTCGATTATAAGTAGGGGTGGCAAAATGGATGGATTGGATAAATCCATCTATGAATCCTAATGGATGGATGAGAAAAATCAATTTATCCATTTACCATCCATTAAAATTTCATAAAAAAAATCCAATTCATCCATCATCCATTAAAAAAAAATCATCCAATCCATCCATTAACAATTTTTTTATGGATGGATATCCAATCCATCCATAAAAATTATTTTAATCACAAAAAATTATTTTTAATCATAAAATATATTTTTAATCATAAAAAATATTTTAATTACAAAAAAATTATTTTAATTACTAAAAAATTATTTTTAATCATAAAAATATTTTAATTACAAAAAAAATATTTTTAACTATTAAATATATATATATACACACATGTCTCTCTCTCATCCATATCTCTCTCCCTCCTTTCTCTCCCCTATCTCCCTCCCTTCTCTTCTCTCTCCCCCATCTCTCTCTCATCTCTCTCTATCTCTCTCTCCCTCTCTCCTCTCTCTTTCATCTCTCCTATCTCTCTCCCTCTCTCTTATCTCTCTCATCTCTCTCCCTCTCTTTCATCTCTCTCTCCTCTCTCTCCTATCTCTCTCTCCTCTCTCCCTATCTCTCTCTCCCTCCTCTCTCTCTCATCTCTCTCCTCCCTCTCTCCTCTCTCTTTCCATCTCTCCCTCTCTCTCATCTCTCTCTCTCTCCTCTCTCCCCTATCTCTCTATCTCCCTCCTCTCCCCCTATCTCTCTCTCCTATCTTTTTCTCTCTCCTCTCTCTCCTCCCTCCCCCTCTCTTTCTCTCTTATACAGGTTTGTCGATGGATAAGTGCTGCCTGAGAATAGAGTCGTAATGTCATAAAATGGCTTCAAAACTTCAAAACTTTCCTAATAGATGGATTGGAAAAATCCATTTATCCATTTACCATCCACTAAAATTTCATCAAGAAAATCCAATCCATCCATCATCCATTTAAAACAAAACCATCCAATCCATCCAGTAACAATTTTTTTATGGATAGAAATCCAATCCATCCATAAAAGTTATTTTTAATCACAAAAAATTATTTTTAGTCATAAAAAAACATATTACTCCCCTCTTTCCTCTCTCTCTCCCTCTCTCCCTCTCTCTCCTCTCTCCCTTCCCTGTCTCTCTCCTCTCTCCCCCTCTCTCCCTTTCTCTTCTATCTCTCCCCCTCTTTCTCTCCCTCTCTCCCTATCTCTCTCTCCTCTCTCCTCTCTCTCCCTCTTTCACAAGAATCACACTTCTAGAACAAAATCATATATTTTTTCCCAAAAACAGTTTGGTTATTGTCAATCGTTTTATAAATGGTTTCAAAATCGCTTTATTTACGGAAGAATAATGTGTTGCTGCTGACTATATCTTAGCATAATAATAATAATAATAATAATAATAATAATAATAATAATAATCAATTTTTATTCCCAATTGGAAAAAAAAAGTTGTGAGTTTTTAGTACCCTTATCAAAGACTAATAAAAAAAGACTGGCCAAAAAATAAATAGCTATATTAAAGCTGTATCAGTTTATTTATAAAAAACTAGTTAGAATTGCCTTCTTTTTTGAATATGAATATTAAGAAATTCGTTTTTAAATTTTAAGCTAAGCAGATATTACGCAATATTCAAATCGTAATCTATTAAGCTATATATTCACAAAAAAAATATTAAGCTAAGCGAATGGTACATCTTTTTGTATGATTAATATGTTTCAATTCTAGTCTTTAAATTTTCGCTAATGAATAAAATAGATATTAGCATTTGCCTTCTTTTAGAAAGGCGAATATTGATTAGACATGAAATAGTTAAAGCCAGGCGTTTGATTGTCGGATGCAAATTGAAGCGTTCAAGCGTGAGTTTGAGTGAAACATGAAAACAAATGTACCGGGAGGCTGGGTGAGGCGGAGGAGAAGGAGAGAGAGGGGAGAAGGGAAGGAAAGAAAGAAAGAGAGAATCGAGGGGAGAGAGGGGAGAAGAGAGAAGAAGGAGAAGAAAGATGATAGATAGAGGAGGAGGGGAGTGAGATGAAAGAGAGGAGAGAAGGAGGAGAGAGAGAGGAAAGATGAGAGAGAGGGGAGAGAGATGAAGATAGAGGAGGGAGAGAGAGAGGCAGAGAGAGAGAGAGAAGAGATGAAGAAAATAGGAGAGATGAGAAGGAAGGAGAAAGAGACAAGAGAGGGGAGAGATGATAGAGAGGGAGAGAAGGAGGAGAGAAGGAAGAGATGAGAAAGATAGAGGGAGAGTGAGATGAGAGAGGGGAGAGAGAAGATGAGAGAGGGAGAGAGATGAGAGATAGAGAAGGGAGGAGAGAGAGAGAAATGAGAGATGAGAGAGAGGAGATAGGGGAGAGATGAGAGAAAGGGGAGAGAGACAAGAGAGGGGAGAGAGGGGAGAGATAAGAGAAAGGGAGAGAGAGGGGAGGAGAGGAGGAGAGATGAGAGATAGAGGGAGGGAGTGAGATGAGAGAGAGGGGGAGAGAGAGAGGAAAGATGAGATGAGAGAGAGAGAGATGAGAGATAGAGGGAGGGAGAGAGAGGGAGAGAGAGATGAGAGAGAGAGGAAATAGGGGAGAGAGATGAGAGGAAGGGGAGAAAGAGAGACAAGAGAGGGGAGAGATGAGAGAGGGGGGAGATGAGAGATAGAGGGGGGTGAGATGAGAGAGAGGGAGAGAGAGAGGAAGAGATGAGAGAGTGGGAGAGAGATAAGAGATAGAGGGGAGGGAGAGAGAGAAATGAGAGATGAGAGAGAGGGGAGATAGGGGAGGGAAGGGGAGAGATAAGAGAGAGAGGGAGAGAGGGGAGGGAGAGAAGGGAGAGATGAGAGAGCCAGGAGGGAGGGGGGAGTGAAATAAGAGAGGGGGGAGAGAGAGGAAAGATGAGAGGGAGAGGGAGAGAGATGAGAGATAGAGGGGATGGAGAGAGAGATGGAGAGAGGGGAGAGAGAGATGAGATGAGAGAGAGGGAGAGGGAGATAGGGGAGAGAGAGAGAGAGCAGGGAGAGAGAGAGGGCAAGAGAGAGGGGAGGGAGAGAGATGAGAGATGAGAGAGGGGAGAAAGATGAGAGAAAGGGGAGAGAGAGACAAGAGTGGGGAGAGATGAGAGAGAGGGAGAGAGGGGAGAGAGATGAGAGAGAGGTGGGAGAGAGAGATGAGATAGAGGGGAAAGATTGGAGAGAGAATGGAGAGAGAAAAATATTTTTAATTAAAATATTTTTTGTGATTAAAATTATTTTTGATTAAAATATTTTTTTATAATTAAAAATATTTTTTGTATTGAAAATATTTTTTATGATTAAAAATATTTTTTATGAACAATTCAAAAAATTATCCATTCCATCAATTTGTCACCCCTAGTGTAATCCAATGGATTTAGAAAAATAGTGTATTGTATGGAAAATAGATTTAGAAAAATAGAAAAATTAAATTAAATGGATAGATTGGATCCAATCCATTTAGTTTTTTTGTTTGTAATGGATGAATTGTATGGATTTCTTTATGGATGGATTGTATGGATGATAGATAAATGGATCACTTTACCACCCCTAATTATAAGCAACAAAAACATCATGTATTGTAGTCTCAAATATAAGCAAATTTGACCAATTTTACCTCATTTAATACTAACATTCCTAAAATACCCCTATTAAACTCACATTTTGGTTTGATATACATTTGGAAATTAATACAATAAATGATGATTAGGGGTAATTTTGGAATGAACTTCATTCTCTAATTAAAATTAACAAAATTAAATGACTTTCTTAGTTAACGTGCTTTTTTTTTGGTTGCTAAAAATCAAAACCGGAGGGAGTAGTCCTCCCATATAACCTACTACTCCGGAACCATTTATAAGGCAAAAAGTTATTTCCAGATTCGTTAAAAAATGTATGTATTTGGTCTAAAAACTAGACCAAATACATACATTTTTTAACGAATCTGGAAATAACTTTTTGTCTTATAAATAGTTCCAGAGGGAATACTAGTTATTACAAAAGGCAAGGTACATAGTCATACGAAAAATCGCTTCATGTCAATTTCTCACGAGATAAGCACACATAACTCCAATAAATCCCCAGAGTTTGCCCAAACCTTGCCCCAATAGTTAAACAACGCACACCAAAAGATCCGTTTTCATACAACGTAAGCTACAAATTGCCGAGGGCCCGCGGAGTGCTGAAGATGTCGAAACTCGAAGGTCTACTTTACAGGAAAAGTAATTGCATATATATTTGAGCATCTAAATTAGAAAGCCAATTACATTACAAAATCACCTTTTTCTTAATATTATCAATCCAACAAAAAAAAAACTGATTCCACAGAAGCCAAAGCTTTTTCTTTTTCTGAATGTAAGACAAACTATAAGACAATTCAGTTGAATCCCGATTCCCTTTGTCTGGTTTTCTGCAATGCTTCAGAATTCAGACTATTTCTCATGTTCTGCTACATGGAATGCTCAGAAACAGCCTGAAAAAAACCCAGATAGTCAGTCCTAAGAGCAACAGGCAAACACAAAATCACCCCCTATGCACAACAGAACAAATAGATAAATTTAAAAGGGGGGAATAAAAATTGAAAGAAGTATTGAACTCCTATATGTCCTAAAAACCCTCCAACATGGAACAAATTAGGTCAAACAAATTTGATTGCAAAAATTAGGTTTTATCTAGGGATTTAAGAGAAGAATTAGCATAAAAGAAACAGTAAACAGTACTAGCCGGAGTCTCTAGTTACAACATTACGAAAAAATGACATGCGGATATGAATGTTTTATCAGGATTTATGCATTGCCGACATGTTCTGCTTTCAGCATAGACAGAATTTAATCGAAGTTGAAAATAAATCATGTCACTCTGGAATCAGGATTCAAAGAAATAAAGGCAATGCTTCATGCCAGTTTATGTGTCAAGTGAAAATGTGAAACCCGTTTAAAGCATTTCTATGTCTGCAATTAGTGTGGCCCGACAAATGAGGGATATTAGACGTCATTTATGTTTACAGTGCAATTGCAAACAGGAATACCTGTTTGATTTATTGTCAGTTTCAATCACCTTTGCCAAAGCAATTTCTCCATTGCTGTATAAAGCATAAATACAGCCTCGCATCTTATGAATTTTTAAGGTTGGGAGAGCCAATGACATTCAAAGGTGTCTTTGCCTGACTACCCTTTGCACTACCAGATGCCTGACCAGCAGAACCCTTAGCATGCGCAGCCTCAGTTGCTATCATTGATTTCTTTATCTGCCAAGAATATAACCAAGATCAACAACTTAATGAAATAAGAATCATGGTAATAGTAACAAAAATAAAACCATATATTTAACAAACAATGTTTTAAAAATCGATACACACAGAGAGACATAGCAAGAGTAGCACAAGAAGTCTGTCAGCATGTCTTCATGTTGGCAGAAGTGTGAAATAACAAGAAGCACCTAACCGATATAATATAACTACCTAAATAATACAGAGACAGAAACTTACAGCCACTAGGCGCTCCTTGTGAATATCACTTGTAACCTGCAAAACCATCACAAAGTACAAGCCAAGAACATGAAATTCAAAAGAAAATAAACCAAGATAAAGATATTACAAAGATTGATAATTCTTACCTGTTTTCTGTAGTTCTTAATCTCATCACCACCAAATCCAGGAAGTGTCATATTCCAAGTTTTCTCTAAAAAGAGGTAGATATAAAGCATGAAAAGTATTGACAATAAAATCAGAGCACGGAGTTTATTTTCAGTAACTAACCAAGATGTAAAAGTATGTCCTTGGCTTCCAAAGTTGTTGATTTCCTATGCTTGGCTAGTGAGCAACCAGACCTGGTAATCTGTTTTAAGGATAGATACAGAACAGCCATTATTGAAAACAATCTAATATGAGTATATAGGAAGATAAAAAAAGGACAAGAGGATTATTTGAAGAATGATCCAGGGTGATTGTGAGCTTAGTTCAATTCTATACAAACTAAACATTACAAAAAAAAATTGTTCATAGGAAAGACGAAATAAAAAAAAAATTAAACAAGCCAACACCAATTACTCAGGCTTAAATTATCAACCATGGGTGAAAATGTAAGAGTTGAAGGAGTAAATCTTAACAATACAATCATACATGAATGGTCGATAATAAAATTTTTAATGGTCACATGATCGTTTAAAAAAAGTCACATTACTTTATTGTTTTAATCTTAATCATTGATGGCTAAATCCAAAGGTCAGGATTTATTCCTCTCACTCACATGAAAATGACCCTCTCACTTGATAAATAACTTCGTAATAAATATTTTTATTATATTGAAAACATGTCTTTAAAAGGAAATATAAACCGTAGTTTAATAATTCCAATGAAGAGAAATATTGTGATTATTCATCCAATAATTAATTTGAAAATAATATTATAAAAATATATGAATGTATGGTGTTTACTAAAAAAAATATACTTCGTAATACTAAAAAAAACATACATTATTATAAATTTTATAATGTTAACATATTTGATATTTCATAATTTTCTACACATTGAGTTCGTCTGATTATAAACTTCAACAATACGATTTGGATTATTTGTAATGTATAAAACTTCAACGTTTCTTAATTAAAAACAATGGTATACTCTAAAGATCGATAGCATTTAAACTAAAAAAACAATAATTTGAGAAAAAATATTAAACGAAACTTCGAAATTTTAAATTTTGAGATATTTATATATCAAAATATGTGTGTCTACTTAATTTATATGTTGAGTGTTAGGATCTTTACCAAACTAATATTGTTAAAAATTGTTAAAGTAAATAATATATTATTCTGAAAATTAATGTGTAGAATCGCATAACACCAATGTACAAGCTGCAGGAAAAATATGTACAGCAATCAGAAAGATGGCAGAAAAAAGCTTTCAATATCTGCTTCTCTACTTACAGATTCGAAAAAAATAAAATAAAAAAATAAAAATGACGATAAACAAAAACGCATTTCACAAATTATTTTGCAGTATGTGAACAATCCCATCAGTCCATTTAACACAATAAAACAAAATGAAAATACTCACAGACTCGAGAAAATTTTCTGCAATATCCCCAAGAACGTCTGCAACTTCAGGATCCAACTTCTCCAATGGATCAACCTGCCAATAAAAGCAGAAAGGTAAATATAGGAAAGGAAACAAACATATTACATGAAAACAGGACTGCGTCAAGCTCACAAATCATAGTAAAATGATCAACGTTGAAATGCTTTATGCATGCTATGTTGCATTCCATAACCAGAGTCAAATTGCAACTCATCCACAATGTCTAAAAGAAAGTAGAGCTGAATTTTGCAGAACAGTGTGTTTTACGAATCATCTATTGAAAAACATAAGGGTAAGGCAACTGTAAGCAGTTAAATGGTTCTAGACTTCTAGAGCAAAGGCACTGCAGTGAAGGATGTATGCTCCTTCGTCATACATTCAGAAAGCTCCACAAGTTTTCAGGAACGCATTTGAATGAGGAATACATAGTTACATTAAATAAAAAATTCTGATAGTTTAGATTGATATAATCGGTACATCCTCCACAACTTGAATGAGTGTATTTTTAAGTAACTAAAGGATAAGATGAGAAGGGAAAAGTGAATATAATTACCTGAATTGTTATGCCTTTTGCAAATAGGCACCTTCAACATCAAATTTGTCCCAACTAGTCCTTAAACTCTAACAATTGTCAAAATATGTCCTTTTGTTAACTTGGATTAACTCAATAACAATGGACAAATCAATTAATTCATTTTTTTATTTTATGAATCATATTGTCTACTTTTTTAATTTTTAAATTTATAGAAAAAGACAAAACCTTAGATAACATTAAGTTGTGTTTTTTCCTTTTTTGATTTATCTAATTAAAAAATTAAATAATATGTTTTTAAAAATGCATGAATCCCAAATATTAAAAATGAAGGGAAAAAAAAAATCAATGGTTAAGTTTTGTTCATTGTTAATGAGTTAATCCCGAATTGACATAAGGACTTATTATAACAATAGAAGAAGTTTAAGGAGAAATTAGAACGAAGTTGAAGGTGTCTATTTGCAAAAGGCAAAAAGTTTAAAGTGGCTTGTTTTCTCTCCCAAGAATGAAAACACCATAATGGTAACACATCTATCCTAATCATTAATACTACTGATAGAAAAGCACACATAGCACACACCTATATTGGTAAGGTCAGAAATCAAAGGATCAAACCTACATAAAAACACATAAATTCAGTAATTCACATCATTTAGTTAATTGTAGCTGGAAAATGTCAGTCAAGTACTGTTGCATAATTTCCCCACACTTATCAAGCACTTAATTATTTAAATTAAAAGTAATTATTGAAATTCATGCACTAATTAAAAGTACAAAAGAAAAATACTGCTTTTATTTTAAGTGTGACCAAAGTGTGTAAATGTAGCTGTAGCAATACTCTTTACTACCAATAAGTTCAAATTCAAATTGCTAGGGAAAAAACCAAAAGCCCAATTCACCCAAAAGCATGTATAAGTTTATAACATAATAATTAATATCAAGTTGTCATATTCATTCTATTATACATTATTGTGGATAACAACTACCAAGCATTTACCATAAAATTTTAGAAATGTGAGAAACATGTGACCCAACTGAGAATCCCATGCAAATAAATATATGACAATTTTGTATATTAGATCATCATGTAATCTCTAGTAGCACAACATGCTTTTTTATTAAAATAAGGTGTCTAACATGACTTTCATTATGGAAGGGTCAAAATACCAATAGGAGAATAAAAAGAGAACAGATCTATTAACAAAACAGTTCTTTACTAAGAAGTAATAACACGATAGAACCTTTATAAAACCTAAATTACGTTACACCCTTCCATAGTTCCATTTATACATCAATACAAAATTATGAACCTCAGCTTAAATGGTCCCCATACAACTGCTAGGGCAAACCATGAAGCCCAAAAGTTAACGCGAGTTGTCTTAGATTCTTTCCAAGTGCTCATAAGCATGGTTGTGAAACTCGAGATCTCACTTAGGATCGCTAAGGGGAAGGAAGATCGTAAATCGTGGGATCGTAACACGGATCGTAAGATCCCACCAAAAGGACAAAATCATATTTAATTACTTATATATGCATATAAAATAACAATATGCTTGTACCAACTGAAAGTGAAAGTGAATGAAGGAAACAGACTGTATGAAGAAAACAGAAACAGTAGAGAAGAAAATGTGAGATGAGAGATGATGAGAATTGAGAATAAACCTGTAGTATTTATAGAAGAATGATAGGTAGCAGAAACAATGTATTTCTCCATATCATGGGGCTTCATGCTTGTTAGGAAAGACGGAGCATTAAACTTGACAATTTTCCAAGAGCAGAGACATTGAACCTGCGTGATTCTCTATCGGGCAGGAAGGAATAGCCGCTAGTTTTTTTATTTATTTAAAATTCTGGGCTAAAACCAGGTTAAAACATGCTCGGGTAGGGTTTTTTTGGCCAAACGGGTGTGTTTTAGAGAAACGCTGTGTTTTGACAAACCGGGTGCGTTTTAGGCGAAACGGGTCAAAAACCCCAAAATCAGAAACGGGTTCGAAAACCCTCAATCTCAAACGCGCAGAGAGCGCCGCTCCTGTGATTTCACGAGCTTCCCTGTCGATCCCGCTGCGCCGCCTTCTCCGGCGATTTCGCAACCGCTCCACCTCGGCGATGCTTGCAAAACGCGTGGAATCGGCCGATCCTACGAGGTGGCGCGCGAGTTTCACAACCATGCTCATAAGTCATATCATCCAACTCGTTACATGTCTAATGTGGGGCCCGGATCATCACAAAATGAATGGGCCTTAGGAGAAACCAGAGAATTTTTTTGAATTTTAACAGGTCACTAAGCTATGTTTGGATATCTAATAAATAATTAAATGGAATAAAATGAGATGGAACAGAATGGAATGGAATGGAGCGAAATGAAATGAAGTTATCGATATTTATACGATCGGGTGGAGAAAAAAGCTGGTTCAATCCTAAACCCATCAAATTGGAGGGGAAGTGGGTATTTGATGCAACTGGATGGAATGCATTCCATCACGTTCCATTTCCTTTCATCCTATCCTATTATAAACAATCCAAACAATGGCCCCATTGTGATTCCATTTCATCCCACTCCATTCCATCCCTTTTCCAAACACAGAATTGGAGCTAATCAAAATGATTAATGCAAGCACTCTGTGATTTAAATTAACTCACTGTCATTGTTGATAGAATTAGGAAGTTCCTACAAGAGACCTTCAGAGAGCCTACTTGGACTACAAAATCTAGAGAATTCACACATGTTTATTTAGAAATAGCTGCTGGTAATTAGAATATAAACCTAGAAAAACTACTAGGGAACACAAGTTGTGTACCTGATTGACTAGCTCATGGATACTTCTTTTGCTAAGAATACTATTACACGATTCATCTGTATCTGCATTTGGTAATCTACTTTGACTCCCTTGTTGAACTGCACTAGATTGTGCAGCCATAAGAGATGAAGGCTTCTGATTTCCTGGCCCCTGTAGCCTTGTAACCTGTTGCTGGTGAGGCACATGTAGAGCCCTTGAAGATGGAACTTGCTGCCCAAAATGCTCCTGGGATTGACTAGAAGGCAAAGGTTGCTGCTGCTGTGAAGCTGTTGGCGTGGATTGCTGCTGCTGGGAAATGTGTGGCCTTTGCTGCAAGGATGGTGGGTTCAACTGCTGCCTATACGATGGGGATGGCAAAGGAGGCTTCCCTGGCGGCCCGGATGACAACCATGGCTGATTCATTGACTGCATATTTTGTGATGCGCTTGGAGATGGAGCAGCAGGTGATCCCATCGATGAGGGTCTCATAAGTCCATGCCCTTGGAAGCTCTGACAAAAATGTAACAAATTAGGAAACCACCACCATTTCCCCCCCAAAATAGTGTGATTGTATACAAAGCACGAGCATTACAGCATAACACATAAAAGTGAACAAACCTCTTAAACACGTAACATTTGAAAATAAGAAATGCTCAATATATTTACACACATAAAAACACTAAACTCCAGAAGTGAAAAGCAGACAACCATACTCATAATTAACATTCAGTTTCACAGCAGCTAGTAGAGTAGGAGGAACAAAGAAAACACAAAAATACTAACTTGTGAACCAGCAGGTTGATTACTTTGGGCAGAGGAGGGTGGTCTGAGAGATGATTGAACGGGTCTCTGTGGATGTGAAGGCATTCCACCTGGCCGCATTTGAGAACTCGAACCCAAAGATCCTAACATCCCCATTCCTGGCATGGGCGCTCTCACCTAAATGTTACAAACAACTAGTGAAAAAAGCATAAACAGTAACATTATTCAGAGAAAGCTTCAACAATCAAAATTCTCATTAAAAAAAGAAAGAAAGAAAGAAATAATAACAATGGAATGTTCTACCTGAGAGGTGCTAGAATTGGAGGTAGAATCGGTTCGACTCAACCCGCCAAAGTGCTGGCCGAAGGAAGAAGAAAACGGAGGGGAAGGGTTCTGGTGGTGCGCGGGTACACCGATTGCCATGCCACCCCTCGGTGCGGCGGACGACGAGGGAGTGGACGGAAAAGATGACGCCGGAGGAGGAGCGGAGGAAGGTGGGAGCGACGAGAAGTGCGGGAAATGGGACTGCGGTTGCTGCTGCGGCGGCGGTGGGTTTCGGTTGAACGAGGTGGGAGGGCGAGGTTGAGGTTGAGGTTGAGGAGGAGTTGGAGTGGGGGGTTTGGGGATTGCGTTTTGGATTGTGTTAGGGTTTGGGTTTGGGGAAGGATGGGGTGGTGCTAAGACGGGAGGGGTTGATGGGGTAGAGGGAGCGAGAGAAGATGGTGGTTGTTGTGGCTGAGATTGTGAGGGTTCAGTGGCATTCCGTGCCGTGGTGTCGGTGGCCGGAGCTTGGGGTTCCATGGAGCTGCCCTTGCACCGATTCCGAGAATTTGAAACGAAGCAGTGTCTGTGTTGTTTGTTTAAATGGGCATTTTGGTCCCTAAGATTTTTACGCGACCCATTTTGGTACCAGAAAAAAAATAAAGTATTTCAGTAGTCTTGACATTTACAAAAGTTAGATATGTTAGTCCATTTATCAATTTCCATTTAAAAACATCAGTAATAGAAGTGACGTGACCAGTTAAATACTGATATGTGCTGCCATTTTGTAAAATGACCAAAACTTAGCGTAATTTAGGGTCAATTAAGTCACTAGACAAAAACTTTAAAATCAGATTCAAAAAGGGACATTTTAGTACCTCTAATCCCCCCTCCATAAGACCGATTTTAGTCCTCTCGTCTCTATCTATTATTCTGGACTAGGTTGTGCTATGACTCGTGTTTCTCCGGGACGAGGGATTAAAGTGGGTCTTTTGGAAGAGGGACTAGAGGGATTAAAATATCCCTTTTTTGAATGTGATTTTAAATTTTTTGCTCAGGGACTAAATTGATCATAAATTATACCATGTTTTGGTCATTTTACAGAGTAACAGCACAGATCCACATTTTACTGGCCACATTACATCTGTTACTGACTTTTTTGGATGGAAATAGATGGAGGGACCAATGTGTCCAATATTTGTAAATGTCAGTGACTACTGAAGGACTTTATTTTTCACAGAGACCAAAATGGGTCGCGTAAAAATCCTCAATGACCAAAATGTCCATTTCCATTTTTTTTTGGGTACATGAGATGTGTCTCTATGCCTTTGTGTATTTTCAAGGTGTTTGTGCGTGTTTTTTAACCGGTGTTAGTATAACTGGGATAATGGGCAACTCGATCCGCATCGGGTTTAGGCTTTGTCGGGCTGGACCAAAAAAACCCGAGTAAATTTTAGGCTCATAATTTACAACCCAAACCCAATTCCGTGCGAGTTACGGGCTTTTCGGAATGGCTCGAATTAAACAAAACACGTAAATTTTTTACAAATAAATAAATTATATATATGTATATACACACACCCCTTTGTCTTAAATATCTACTAATTTGTTATACAGCTTTATTGCTAAAAAATATATATATATATACTAACATGTTACTGTTAGCCACGACCCTTTTAAAATTTAATATACTAATCAATTTCAATGACACCTTTGGCTTACAAATATACCGCTAGTCTGCACACATTGGCTTACATATATACTAATACTAGTCTGCCACACATGAAACAATCCTCAACATATATACTAATACTAGTCTGCACGCAGTTGACATATTGTCTACTCAGTAAAAATTAGTACTCAATCTTGCACCAAAAAAAAAAATTAGTACTCAACCTACCCAATCAAGCAAGAGTTATTATTTAGCTCAACTTTGGGAAATTCCCAGAAACAGGATAAATAAAAACCATTTTATATCCCGCATATGCATAAACCTTGAATAATTATTAATTAACCATGTATTAAAGCTACGGTTGGTTACTGTTAGTACACTAATAAATTATGGGGACCTCTGTAAATTTTTTATAGTATTAAAAGGTTCTTTTTTCTTATTATGCAAACTACTTTCATATTAGCAGACCAAAAAAACTACTTTCATATTAACATATAATGGAAATATTGATTTAAAAATACATCTAATGGATATATTCATAATATAACTTATATTTTGTTTTAAATAATTATTTACAGGAGAAATATGAGTTTTTTAAAGTGATCTTTTAAATCAGATGGGTCAAAATAGGTTGGTAGTTTTTTTTTTTTAATGAATAGGTTGGTAGCTTATGTACACCAGCCAACCAAAAATGGTGGGTCTCATGGGTCAATTAATTTTTCTTTTCAAAATCGCGACGAGTGTAAACGTGGGAACGCTTTTCAAGCCAAACTGACACAACTTCGCAATTAGGCTTATTGGGCCTTATTGATTACAGGCTGTTACTTGGTGTATGTAGGTAGTTAAATTATGCACCCTTTGATTAGCAACCACACCCCCACAATTTTCCTAAACCCCAAAATACATCCTAGTTAAAATCCATAAGGGTGTATTTGAGAGCTTGGAGAGGAGGGCTGGGGGAGGGGGAGGGAAACCCTTCAAAAAATGAAGAAGGAAGGGTAATAGGGGATTTATATGATAAGCTTACTGTTTTACCCTTTTTTTTGTAAATTAATATTTAGCCTTCTAATTTTATGATTTTCTTTTTAAATTTTGTAAAATAGAAAACTTTTAAAAAATTGATAAAATAATTATAAATTATATTTCCTATTTCTCAAAGTAATTTTTAATATTTTTTTCTTTTCTTAATATTTTAAAAATACAGAAATATTGATAGTTATTAAAAAATGACAATCTTTTTTTAAAAATAATAAACTATTAATAATAATTTAAAGAATTCAAAATTTTGACAATATTTTTATTTTTTTAATATTACTTATAATTTGTAATTTTTAAAAAAGCAAAGACCCATTTTGGTCCCTCACAAACTTAAATCCAAAAATAATCTCTCACATTTTTTAAAAATGTTACTTTAGTCCCTCACATTTTTAAAATGGGGTTACATTAGTCCCTGACAGACAATGACAGAGGGACTAATGTAACCTCATTTTAAAAATATGAGGGACTAAAGAAACCTTTTTAAAAATGTGAGGGATTATTTTTTTATTTAAGTTTGTGGAGATCAAAATGGGTCGTAAATATTTTGTGAGGGGCCAAAATGGGTCTTTACTCTTTTTAAAATAAGTCAAAATATTGATAATTTTTAAAAAATTGAATTTTTTTTTAAAATGATAAAATGGTAATAATTATTAAAAGAAGTCAAAATTTTGACAATATTTTTGTTTTTTTAATTTTTTTAATACTACTTATATTTTGTAATTTTTAAAATAAGTCAAAATATTGATAATTTTTTAAAAATTGACAATCATTTTTAAAAAATGATAAAATAGTAATAAATATTAAAAGAAGTCAAAATTTTGACAACACGAGAAAAATGCATCAACTTGCATACACCCTCAAAATTTGGCAAACCAAATCATTGGTCTCATTCCAACATTTTCTAGATCAACAACAATAAGTAAAATATGGACCAAAATTTATTTAAACCAAGCTCCATAGAATTTCTAAAATAGCTCTAAAATATGTTTCACAAAAAAAAAAACATAGATGTCCTAAAAAATAGATGTCATCAAATGTCAAATCTTAAAAGCAGCATGACTCAATTTCCTCAATAACGTTTTCTATGACTGACACATTGTTCTTGAAGGCAGACAACTGCTAATATCATACTTTGTAGCATCTTGAAGCTAGTTGAAGAGGTCTTCAATAGATTTCAATTCATCCTACAAATAATAAAAATAGATAAAATTTAAAACAATGAAAACAATAGAATTAAAACAATCATTTTTAAAAATTGACAATCATTTTTAAAAAATGATAAAATAATAATAATTATTAAAAGTCGATTTTGGCAACACAAGAAAAATGCATCAACTTGCATACACTCTCAAAACTTGGCAAACCAAATTATTGGTCTCATTCCAACATTTTATAGATCAACAACAATAAGCAATCTTGGGGCCGTTTGTTTCGGATTATTTTATGAAAAAATTACTTTTTTTACTTTTTTATCTGTTTGTTTCTTCTTTTGGAAATAATCAGAATCTAAAAATAATCTAAAATCTAATTATAATGAAAAGCTATTTGAAGTAACTTATGAAAAATAATCTGATTTTAATGTGCGTGAAGATGAGAGGGAATATTAAAAAACTGATTTTTATTATTATAAACAAACTCAAATTAGCTTTTACTTAAAAATCTCTAAAGAAATAATCTCTAGAATAAACAAACGGGACCTTGGTGTCGTCATATTGAGTAATAAGCCAATTGATATTGAGTAAGCCAATTGATTAGAATAAAATGGTGATGTTATATTCCCAAATGAAATCAAATAACTTGAAATCTGTCATACGTATTGTTTACACCCAAAATATTCCTAAGAGCTAGCTGAAACTAACAGCAGCCGAATTCATCAACTAGCCGATTGGTTGTCAGCCGAGTCGCAGATCAGCCTAAACATGAGCCTTGGGCTTATTGGGTTGCAAGGAAGATATTAGGCCCATTGGGTTAGCGTGGAGTCACACATTGGATCAGATTCTTGCTCCATGAGCCGAGTAACGTGGAAATAATTTTGATTTAATTTAAATCCAAGGCTAAACGCAGTCAAGATTTCTCTCCACAATTTTAGGAGCTGAGCGAAGGAACCTGAGATAAGGTCTACGTTGAGAAGACCGCTGAAAGGGGAGACGTGGTCATGACGTGGTAGTGCGCCTAGATTTTAGGATCATGGTTAGTGGAACGTGGCAGGCTCAGCCGAATAACTGCAAACTAAGAATTTATCATTGTTAGCCAACTGAACGTGGCAAATAGGGGTAGTTATCAGTTGTTACTATAAATACCCAAGTTGTACATAATTTTAGACACACTCAATCAATCAAACAACTTATTTTCGCTCGAGCTTTTATTCTATCTTTATGTTTACCTTTGCATTCTTATTTTTATCTTAGTTCACCAACTTAACCATTTCTGGAGTGAGTTAAAGGACCCATAGTTGAGGAACAGAGTTCCTTCCTCGGCGTAATCGCTTGAAGAAAATGGAATCACTGTTGTGGAGTTTAGCCGATCTGCGGCTAAATTACATTCCGGTCAACAAAATTGGCACGCCTAGTGGGACTAAAGGTGAACGAATCAACACGTTCGAATCCCCAGGTCAGGATTACCATTAGCGTATGCACTTGTGTTTTGGCAAGAGCTTGAGTAGTATGACTACTAAGAGCAATCCCAGTAAGCCTTCTGAAGTGAGCCCCTCTCACGGAATTCCTCCTCCAACAGCAGAGCTGGTTCACGCAGAGGCACAGCCTGAAACTCAACCCAATGAGCCCAATGACCCCACCATTGGTGATGTCCACTTCGTTTATACGCCAACAACTCGATTTGGAAATCAATGATATCATGTACCAAGTGTCACAACAATTGGCTGATATCGTGAAGCCCATGGTACACAATGAAGTGCAGCAAGCCAGGGAGATAGAGACTAAGATGGCTCACTCAGGCAAAAGCTCTATCAACTATGCTATTCCAACGCAAGTGGGGTACACTACCAGGCAGGACTCGTCACCCGGTAGAATCTCAGCAGACCAACTCGAGGTTCGGTAGAAACGCAGTTCTGGCAGGGGTGCAACAAGTTCAGCCTACCTATGTGCAGGCAGGGCCTACTCAGGTTCAGCCAAATATAGGACAGGTACCTTTGAATCCAATTAATTCCCAGCCTAGTACTTTTGTCACGTTGAACATTGGAGGTCAACAAGTGGTGAATGATACAACTAACCAGGCTAATCTTCATTTTAGATAGGTGCAGATGGCTAGGAGGCCACGGATTGATGGGGCGATTGGTATCTTTGCAGAGTTATGCCATATGTTTAGCCCTATGGCGTTGCTACGCAGGCAACTAACCCACAGTATACTGGGGGGCAAACTCTTGGTGCAGGAGTGGGTGGAGCAAGACCACCTGGGGATGCAGGTCAGTAGCCATGAAACAATGTTCCACCTGTATCGGCTAACCTTCCATTCTATTCACCCTATCCTGAAGTGTCTGCAGGCGCTCAAATGGGGTCAACTCCTCCAAGGGCACCTGGTTTGATGGTGGAGCAGTCATGGGGACAAATCCCACCTCTACCATCTAACGCAAGTGTTCCTGGAACTCAACCTAGGGTACCAGGTAAAGGAAGCATGGAGCAGCCATGGGGGTTCACCCACCTCCATTGTTTACTCAACCAGGTTAACCCAATCCTTCAGAGCAAGTATCCCTGGCACATCCCCCAGCATGGAGACAACAACCACAGGCAATTACTCCTAACTTGGGAGAAGTGAGGCCAGGGGGATCATAGCTGCTAGACCCAGCAGTCATTGCAGATACCATCAAGAAGTACTTTGGTGTGCAGCTGAAGCCTTTGGATAGGCCAATCTACAGAAAATCATACCCTGAGTGGGTAGATAGGTTGGTACCTCTGCCTAGGGGATACAAGACTCCAGATTTTGCCACTTTCTCTGGAGAAGATGGTAAATCGACTATGGAGCATATAGGCAGATTTACTGCCCAGTGTGGTGAAGGGAACCAGAATGAGTACCACAAGTTACAGTTGTTCCCCTTGTCACTTACAGGGACAACATTTACATGGTATTCCTCTTTACCACCCAACTTTATACAAACATGGGCAGACATGGAGAGGTGCTTCCATGACAGATTCTACTGACCTCAACCTGAAGTCACTGCGGCTGACCTCATGAACCTAAGACAACAGGTAGATGAGTCGGCCGCTGACTTGGTGGAAAGATTCAGAAAGGTAGCTGGAAAATGTTCAGTGCAATTCCCTGAGTCAGAATATACAGCCATAGCCATTAGTAGCATGCACCCCCAACTCAAAGAGAGACTAGTTGGCCAAGCTTGCACTGATTTGAACTAGTTAGTATCAAGGGCCATGCGCATTGAACAGTTTATTCAGGAGAAAGAGAAGAGGCGAGCCAGTAGAGGGAGAGGCCCTCAGTTGGTATCCATTGTAGAAAATGAAGACTCTGATGATGATTCAACCAATTCCATGGTAGACATCATGGCAGCTGAGATTGTGAAGGGTAAAGGCTACTCTTGTCTTGCCCTAAGAGCTGCCAAAGGAAAAGAGTTAAAAGTCAGGGGATAGCAAGGTGGAATATTACTTTGATATTTCCAAAGCAGGCCAGATCTTTGACAACTTGCTTAAAGATAAGCAAATTGTACTGCTGGATAGGCACAAGATCCCACCTGCTGAGGAGCTAAAAAATAAGAAATACTGCAAGTGGCACAATTCTTATAATCATGCAACTGTAAACTGCATGGTTTTCAGGAAAGCCATTCAGAAGGGAATAAAAGAAGGAAGGTTCAAACTTGCAGACAAAGGCATTGCTGAGATGATAGTGGATACTGACCCATTCCCTGATTTGGGGATAAACATGGTCTCATTCTCAAAGTTTGATGATGCAGAACCTAGTCACAAACGAATGATATATGTTCAACAAGTTTGGAAGCCTAAAAAGGGGTTAGCAGATTCAAACCATAGTGATCGGCTGAAACCTGAGGCCGACAGGACTTTTGTTTTTGACAGATTGGGGAAACCTCAGCCAGTGGTTGAACACAGGCAGGGGGCAAGCCATTTAGGCCAGGTAGGTTCACCTAGGAGTTGGTCAAACGGTATGTTGAACATGGCCAAACCCTAACAGAGAAACCTGACAAGGCAAAGGGCAAGGCATCCATTACTAAAACTGGGAGGAAAGATCGACTAACCATTAAAGAAAGTGGTAGGTTATCTTTGCCCAAGGTTGATGAGGAGCCTATCCCCAAAGACAAAAGAAGGGTGGCTGAGTTCACTATGGAAGGAGGCATGTCTTCTTTGAAGATAACAGTGAGGAATGATGAGAAGCTGAAGCTTCAGAGAATATTGAAGCCTCCTGCTAATGTCACAGAAGGACATTGGTTTTTGAACAAGTATGCTAAGGACAAGAAGGTCATACCAGCACTATTGTCAAGGACCCAAAAGAGAAGAATGCAGAGAATGAGGTCATTTCAGAAAATGAAACAAACTCTGCAGATGCTAGTCGATGTCAAGAATAAGGAAAAGAGGGAAATTCCCTTGGAGACTGTGAGTGACATGCTAGATAAAGCTTTTTCAAAGCTAGACCCTGGAGAAGCTAAGATAGAGGAAATGCCTAAAAGCACGTAACCGGGCCATCGAACAGGATCTTGTTCCTAAAGGCCGGTGGTCTAATTGCCTCAGTCGATGTGGATGAGGAAGCAATCACCATAGAGGGCTCAGTGATCCCAGAGATGCATTGGGAACAAGATGATGCTATGGAGGACTCACTGCTGGATCTCTTGTTCAATGAAGAAGCTGATGGCCTGTTAGCTGAGATAGAGGCTATTAGTTTGTTCCCTGAGGAGTTTTGGGCAGATAACCTCCAACTTGGAAGCTTGGAGGGTGATGTGTTTGCCGAAGAAACAGAATGGGCCACGTTAGCTGATACATCGGCTGATGAGGTTGCCAAGGTGGTTTTTGAGAAGCCTACTGAGGAAATGATGAAACACTTGAAACCTCTGTACATCAAGGCTTATATCAATGGAAAGATCTTTGGGAGAGTCTTTGTAGATGGTGGGGCTGTGTTGAATGTAATGCATGTTGCAACCATGAGGAAACTCGGAAAGAGTCTTGAGGACTTAGTCCCTATCAACATGAAAATGTCCAACTTCATGGGGGAACCATCTACAGCTCTTGGAGTCTTGATAACCGAAGTCACAGTAGGCCCCAAAACCCTCAAAGCAGCTTTCTTTGTGGTTGATGGTAAGCCTTCCTATAGTGTAATCTTAGGTAGGGATTAGATCCACATCAGTCAGTGTGTACCCTCCACACTTCACCAAAAGCTCATGTTCTGGGTTGGAGATAACGTGGAGACAGTCGAAGCTGATAAAAACCCTTTCTCAGCTGAGGTAAAAATGTTGGAGGCACTGTTTTATTCTCCCCACCTAGGGCCCATTGCTGTTCCAGAAGACTATGAGGAAGGTGTGTGGAAGGCATGCAATCTTACTAATGAAGGATTCAAGTTAAAGTCTCAGACCGAATCACGACCTAATACACTAGTGAATAATGAATAAAGAATCACAAGTACTTGAAGACTTATTGGGTCGTCTAGAGATCTTTGAGGCCGAGTCCAAGGTGATAGATGCCATGATGGAAGAAAACGACAGTAAGAGTGAAGGGGAAGAAGGGAGCTTGCTCTTCAAAGAAGAAGAAACGGTAAGCTAATAAGGCATGTGTGGCGAGCCTATGGAATGGACTCTCTCTTCACAAGACTACACCGCTTTTGAGCGGATGATCATTTGATTGAAATCAACTTGGGTACACGAGAAGAACCCGTAGGCTGTAAAAGTGAGTGGGTTACTTGGGAGGACAAACAAAGGAGATAGTCGAATTAATCCAGTACAAAGATTGCTTTGCCTAGAACTACTATGAAATGCCTGGTTTGGCAAGGAGGCGTGGAACACAGGTTGCCCATTAAGGAAAGGATACAAACCTTTCAAGCGGGCTCCTCGTAGATTCAATCCCAATTGATGCCTCAAATCAAATTTGAAATTGAAAGACTATTGAAGCGAGCTTCATAAAGGACAACCGGTATGTTGAGTGGTTTGTCTAATATAGTCCCCTGTGATCAAGAAGAATGGACGGATAAGGGTGTGTATTGATTACGAAACTTGAATTTAGCGTCAAAGGATGATGTACGCTATGCATGCGGGTGACATGTTAGTCGATGCTGACCACTCATGGTATCCTCACCTTTATGGATGGATACTGAGGGTACAACCCAGATCTTTCGGCAAAAGAAGATACTCTGAGACAAACCTTGAGATATCTAGGAGCTTTGGGGATATATGAATGGGTAGTCGTATGCCTTTTGGGCTCAAGAATACGGAAGCTACTTACGAAGGGCCATGAACTCCATTTTTTCATGACTTGATTGGTAAGACCATGGAAGTAAACATTGATGATGTAGTGGTCAAATCTGAAGCTTTGAAAGTCATTTGGTAGATCTGAAGCAGGCCACGAAAGAATCTGCGGGCCCATGGTTTGAAGATGAATCGCCAAGTGTGCCTTTGGAGTTGCATTAGCTTAATTTCTTAGGATTCTGGTCCACCATCAAGGAATAGAAGTAGACAAGAATAAGGTGAAAGCTATCATGGAAGCCAGGCCTCCTAGGAACAGAAGGAACTTCAAAGTTTGATTGGAAAGCATCAATTTCCTAAAAGAGGTTCATAGTTAATTCAATTTGGAAAATGAAGGCTTTTGATGGCGTGACAGCCTCGATCGAATCAAGCGGCGTTAGCCAAACCTCACTGCGCTACTTGCCTCCAAGATGTCAGAAAGGCCACTTAAATTATACATGGCTGCTTGAAGAAGAATCAATCACCATGCTACGCGGATGTGATGATGGAGCGAGAGAGGTGTGTACTATCTTAGCCACACCTTAAATGATCACGAGACTAGATATACCCCTATTGAGAAATTATGTTTGTCATTGTTCTATGCTTGTACAAAATTAGAATATTACCTGTTGCCTAAAGAAATTCGGGTTTTGTGCAAAATTGATATTTTTAGGCATTTACTTAATAGGCCTGTCTTACAAGGTCGACTAATGAAGTGGGCCATTAAGTTAAACACTTTTACACTGAAATACGTTCCATTAAGAGCAATGAAAGGTCAAGCAGTAGCCGATTTCTTGGCTCAACACCCTTGTATTGAAATCAATGATCCATTAGCCGATCAAGTTGCATGCATCAACCTGAAACTGTGGGTGTTAATGTTCGACGGGTCAAGGACTCAAAAAGGAGTAGGTGTTGGCATCACCATTACCAGTTGATAACTCTTAGAAATAAGAGTTATTTATGCTTTTATGACTATGAATCATGTGAGTTTAAGAGTAATTTAGATCCTTTATTTATTAGATTTATGTAAATAACGTGATTTCCCTTGTTTGGAGTTGTTTAAGGCACTTTGGTGCTTTTGTGAGCATTTTGATGTGTTTTGACATTGTGCAGGATTTTTATGAAAATTGCTCGGTGCAGTTTGGTGCCATGCCACGCGTGTTGATAACGACCCACTGGAATTAAAGCGCTGACGTGTGATCTTTCGTTGGAGCTAACAAGGACTCTGTCTCATATATGTTATTGCGGCGTGCCTTTTTGGTGGTCCCTCTGTCATACTATAATTTCTCTCATTTCGATCTGAGACAAAAAGCTCTCATTTTTGGGCCCAAAGACAACATCTTTATGAGGATCCACAATTTTAGCCCATTTAAGGAAGAGTCCAGATAAAGACAATGACCCAATTAGAAAGGAGGTTGGTTCGATATTCTTCTCTTCTAGGCAGATCTGTCCCTCTAAAGAAGCGACGCATCTTCTCTTCCCTTTCAAACACCATTAATTCAAGCTTTTAGCTTTATCCATGGAGAGAAGGAACTTGTTCGTACAAAGTGAAGCGGTCAAGAAGACATTCTTTGTTTAAGGAGTGGTTCTCGAGCTCACAAAGCCGTGGGAGCAGTGCATTTCTTGTTTTATTCCATAGGCTGTAATAGTTTCTAAACTCTTACTCTAGTGCCATGGATTACGTTTTTGGCACCGGTTTACATTGTTTTTATTTTTCAAGCTCATTATGGGCTAACTTTCTTAGAGTTAGGATGAAGTGATTTTGTATTGAAACCTGGTTAGTGAATGTCTATTTGTCTTTGCCTTTGTATCTTTGTCTCATGCGATTTCATTGTTTACATATTTAACTTGAGCCTGATCAACTTTAGTTAGGTACATGTATGTTAGGTGCTAAAAGGTGGTAACATGCTGATTTCATGAGGTAATATAAGGGGTATTAATTTAAATGACACTTTAATTGATTTTGATTAAACTAGACTTAGGAAATCTGTCTTGTAGGGTGTTCTTGGCCACATTAACTAGATAAGGGGGCACATAATGGGGGCTTAGACATAAGGTACCCTTTACTTAACCCACAGTGAAATCTTGAAAGAGTACACATTATTGCCTGCGCCCAGTGCCAAATAAGCGACTTGTAACTTGAAATCAACCTGGTGGAAATATGAATGAACTGATTCCTAGCTGTCTTTATACATATTTTCCTCAAATCAATTGCTTAATTCTGTTTTGTTCAGTTATTAAAACCACAAAAACTTGATGTTTATTTTCTGTTTTTATTATTTACTCACTAACTCACTTACTATTAGAAAAACTTGTGAAATCAATTAATCAATCCTCGTGGGAACGATCTTGATTTACTCTTTACTACTTGTTGCGATTGTGTATACTTGCACAACTGTGTTGTTATTTCACACAACAAGTTTTTGGCGCCGTTGCCGGGGATTGAATTGGTTAAATTCACATAGTTTTGAATTTAGTAGGTTTGTTAGTTGAGATATTCTAATTCTTTTTGGGTGTTGTTAGCCGTTAGTGCTCAACTCGCACATCTTGAGACACCCGCACGGAATATCAGTTGGATCCTGAGATTGTGGAACTTTCAAAAGGTTGTTAAGGGAGAGGCAAGCATTTGTTGCATTAGGTGTCAGCGCAAATATGGCGTGCATGGTCCCCATCTTTGAAGAATCAATTCCTCGATCTGAAGAAAAGAGCGGTGTTGATTTCAACCACGGTGTTCCACGGTCGATACTAAGCCTTGGTCGGATCTTGCGATATCATAAAGCTCGCCAATGATAGGGACATGCCAATGAGGACTATGCTGTTTTATCCTCGAACTATGCACGCATAGTAAGGCACGACATCACGCAAATCACTTTGAATTTAAGCCTATGATGTTCCAAATCTTTAAACGTGGGACAATTTGGTGGCACACCTCAAGACGATCTCATTGCGCTTGAAACAATTCCTTGAAGTGTGTGATAATTTCAAAATTCTGGAGTTACGGATGATGCTTCGGACTTAGGCTATTCCCATATTCCTTGAAGGATAGAGCCAAGGTTTGGCTAAATTCTGAGCCCAACTGACTACATCAGCGATTGGAATGGTATGGCAAAAATTCCTCACCAAGTATTTCCTCCAATCAAGAATGCTAGGATGAGGAATGAAATTACATCTTTTAGGTAAAATGAAGAGAATCAACATTTGTTTGAAGCTTGGGAAAGATTTAAGGAGTTGCTAAAATGCCCTCACCGTGGCATACCTATTTGCATTCAAATGGAAATATTTTATAATGGTCTTTCGGGAAGAACAAGAGACATGCTTGATGCCTCTTACGGTGGTGCCCTCTTGCTTGATCTTACAATGATGCATATGAGAAAATTGAGACCATTCTTTGCGTAACAGGTTATCGCTATTGTGCTAGATTGAGTCTTTGCGAAAGCAAGGTTGTTGAGTCCATGAAGTGAGTGAAATAGCACCTTATCTCGCAGTGGCGTGCAATTGCAAACATGTTGAAAAATCTCAAGATCTTGTTGGGAGCCAACACAACACCTATGAATTGCAGACCAGACATGTGCAGGCAAGCTATTTCTTGTGTGTATTGTGGAGGAGGTCATCTATATGAGTGCCACTAGCAACCACTGTGTCTGTCAATTATGTAGGGAATTTCAACAAAAACAATAATCCTTACTCCAATAGCTTCTGACCCTGGTGGAAAAATCACCCAATTTTTTGAGCAAGCAAGTGTTCTTTGCGGTGCGAAAGCGACCACCCGAATCATAGCGGTGCAGAAACAACACACAAGTGAAACTCATTGGAAGTCATCTTTGAAGGCTTTCATGAATGAAACTAAAACTCAATACAGAGCCAAGAGCCTTATTAGAAATTTAGAAAATCAAATTAGGCAAATAACTATGCATCACTCAGGCCCATTGGCTCCTTGCCATCCACCATTGAACCTCCAAAGCAAGAGCAATTAAAGGCTATCTATTTGAGAAGTGGGACGAGCTTTGATCCCTTAAAGAAGCATGAGGCTAACACCGGCAAGTTTATAAAAGCGGGACTCTATACCCTAGAAACAACAATTGTTAATGAAGATTCTGCGAGGACCATTCGGTGCCATCCCGGCTTTGTTGTAGAATCAACATCAGTACCTTGTACCCAAATGATTCCCGAATTACCACCTCCACCATTCCCTCGAGAGGTTGAAGAAGGCCCATCAAGAAAAAACAATTTGGCAAGTTCAGCCGGAGACCACTGAAACAGCTGCATATCAACATTCCTTTGGTTGAAGCTTGAAAATGCCAAATTACATTAAGTTTATGAAAGATGTTCTAACAAAGAAGAGGGGTTAGGAGAATTGAGCGATAGCTATGGACTAGGGAGTCTGTATCTTGATGCAGAGTAAGATTCCACGAAACTAAAGATCCTGGTTGTTTACCCATTCCCACTATTGGTGACACTTATTGTGGGAGAGCTCTATGTGACTTAGGGGCAAGCATTAATCTAATGCCTAAGTCCATCTTCCAATAGCTTAGAATTGGTAAGGCCAGGCCACTCTGACACTGCGGTGGCAAAGCGGAACTCAGCCTATCCGTAGGAAGGAATCAAGATGAAGATGTGCTTGTTAAAGTCGATAATTGGTATTTCCTGTTGACTTTATTATTCTTGATTTTGAAGCTGATGTTGAGGTGCCTATTATTTTAGGTAGACCTTTCCTTGCCACAGGGAAAACATTGATTGATGTGCAGAAGGGTGAACTCACTATGAGAGTCAATGATCAAGAAATCAAATTTAATGTTCTTAATGCTCTCAAGTATCCCGCAGAAAATGTTGAGAGTGTTCTTTTTAACCATTGATTCTTTGGTTCAATATCAATTTGTTGAGGGATAAAGATGTGTTAAGAGAATTGGTGACATTGACAGTGGAATCGAGCAAGAAAGGGAATCTGAAAAGAAAGAAGTTGTGAATCAATTGGGGGCTAGGAAATATTACTTATTGAAGCTCAATGATAAGAGTTTCCATACCTATGTGCTTTCTTTGGAAAAGCCTCTGAATTAGAGTTATTCTTTGCCTCCACACTTAAAGTATGCCCGTTTTGGAGAGGAAAACACACTTCCTGTAATCATGGTTGCTATCATTATGGTGGAGGATTGCATTCAAATTGTAAAGGATGAACAATTTGATCCACACAAATTCAAGAAAAAAAAAAGCTGCTGAAGAGGCTATGATCACCATCACTGGTGATGAGGTGGATGAGCCCATTGGTAGCCTCTTTGAGAACACCAAGAGAGGAGCTCAAGGCTCAAAGCGGATTTTCTCACCACTAATCTTTTCTGCTTTTTTTAGTAGTAAATATTTAGTATGTTTGTTTGTTTTGTTGTTTCTTTGAAATTTGTTTTGGTTTGCTTTCATAGGTTGCTTAATTTGTTGTTTTTGTGTCAACCCTTCATATAGAATTTTTGCGATAGGGACACTGCAAGGTTTTGTGTTGGGGAGAGGGGCAGTTTAGGTTTATGTTGTTGTTGTTATAGCAGGTTATCCTATTTCTTTATTAAAAATTTGGATTGACACATAAATTTAACTTAATGAGAAATTGTGCATGGTGTTGTTGGAACTTTGTCTTTGATTGGCAATTAGTTGGAACACTTATCTTAAGAGGAAAGAATAGGTAGCTTGTTAACTAGTTTGAAGTTGAACCCCTTTTATGAACTGGAACTTTGTTGCCAAATTTGACCATAAAGTGGGGTATAGGTTATTAGATAAGTTTGGGGGTATACTCATTGTAAATATCTAAAGAATCGACCAATGCACAAACTCTATTAAATAGAAAAAGCCAAAAATATATATTAAAAAAGAGGAAAAATGGAATGAACCTCTTTGTTTGAGTAAGATAACTTCATTACAATTGTTGTTATTAGCGTCAAAGGCAAAGAGCGTTCTAGTAAAAGGCAAAAAAAAAATAGTAAAATTGAATAAGTGTGCATTGTGCCTTGATCATTCAAGTTATGTTTGTATATTCTGATCTTATGCGATACTCTAGTACCCAAATTGTAAGCCTATTCCCTTTTATTTGATTAGGAGGAGCAAATTAGGGACAACTTTAGGGAAGTCGAGATGACATTGATAGGACTATACTAGCTTTCAAATTGAGCATAAGGGTGCACACACACACTTGAGGTTAGTGGAACAAACCAGGAAGCATGATGCACAAAGGGATTGCTTGCAAAGTGTTAGTCGAAAGTGAAGTCATGTGAAAACCACCCAATAAAAAGTTCTTTGCTTGAATTCACTTGCTCAGTCTTTGATTTCAGGACAATTTTTCTGCATTTCTCTATTTGTTCATGTGTCATTACTTGAGGACAGCAATGGTTCAAGTTTGAGGGTGTGATAACTCTTAGAAATAAGAGTTATTTATGCTTTTATGACTATGAATCATGTGAGTTTAGAGTAATTTAGATCCTTTATTTATTAGATTTATGTAAATAGCATTGATTTCCCTTGTTTGGAGTTATTTAAGGCACTTTGGTGCTTTTGTGAGCATTTTGATGTGTTTTGACATTGTGCGGGATTTTTATAAAAATTGCTCAGTGCAAGTTTAGTGCCATGCCGCGGCCTTTGTGTTGATAACACTGGAATTAAAGTAGCAACGTGTGATCTTTCATTGGAGCTAAACAAAGGACTCTGTCACTCATATGTTCTTTGTAGCATGCCTTTTGGTGGTCCTCATACTACAATTTCTCTCATTCTCTGAGCCAAATAGCTCTCATTTTTGGCCCAAGGCAGCATCTTTATGGGGATCCACAATGTTAGCCCATTTAAGGAAGAGTCTATATAAAGACAATGACGACTCTAATTAAGAAGGAGGTGGTTCGATATTATTCTCTGTACGGCATCATCCTCTAAAAGAAGCGACCCATCTCTTTCTTCCCTTTCAAACACCATTAATTCAAGCTTTTAGCTTTATCCATGGAAGAAGGAACTTTATTACGATGCAGTGAAGCTGATTGACAAGACATTGTTGTTTAAGGAGTGGTTCTCGAGCTCCTGGTGGGAGCAATTTTGTTTCTTGTTTTATTCCATAGCATTGTAATAGTTTCTAAACTCTTTACTCTAGTGCCATGGATTACGTTTTGCTTTTGATTTACATTGTTTTATGTTCAAGCTCATTATGAGCTAACTTCCTTAAGATAGGATGAAGGGATTTTGTATTGAAACCTGGTTAGTGAATGTCTATTTTTCTTTGCCTTTGTATCTTTGTCTCATGCAATCTCTTTGTTTGCATATTTAGCTTGAGCCTGATCAACTTTAGTTAGGTACATGTATGTTAGGTCGAAGGTGGTAACATCTTGTTCATGAGAGCAATATAAGTGGTATCAATTTAAAGGACACTTTAATTGATTTTGATTAAACTAGACTTAGGAAATCTGTCTTGTAGGGTGTTCTTGGCCACATTAACTAGACAAGGGGGCACATAATGGGGGCTTAGACATAAGGAACCCTTTACTTAACCCTGGTGAAAAATCTTGAAAAGGCATTAGTGCCTGCATGCCAGTGCCAAATGCTTGACTTATAACTGGAAACCAACCTCGTGGAAATATGAATGAGGCTGATTCTAATTTGTCTTTATACATATTTTCCTCAAATCAATTGTTTAATTCTGTTTTGTTCAGTTATTAAAACCACAAAAACTTGATGTTTATTTTCTGTTTTTATTATTTACTCACTAACTCTCTTACTATTAGAAAAACTTGTGAAAGCAATTAATCAATCCATGTGGGAACGATCTTGATTTACTCTTTACTACTTGTTGCGATTGTGTATACTTGCACAACTGTGTTATTATTTCACACGATCAGTGCCATAAGTCAGTGCCATTTGGCACCTGGGCATAGGGCACTAATGTGTGTGCCTTTCAGTACTTTCACCAGGGTTAAGTAAAGGGTACCTTATGTCTAAGCCCCCATTATGTGCCCCCTTGTCTAGTTAATGTGGCCAAGAACACCCTACAAGACAGATTTCCAATGTCTAGTTTAATCAAAATCAATTAAAGTGTCCTTTAAATTGATACCCCTTATATTGCCTCATGAAATCAGCATGTTACCACCTTTCAGCACCTAACATACTTGTACCTAACTAAAGTTGATCAGGCTCAAGTTAAATATGTAAGCAATAAAGTCGCATGAGACAAAGATACAAAGGCAAAGACAAATAGACATTCACCAACCAGGTTTCAATACAAAGTCACTTCATCCTAACTTAAGAAAGTTAGCTCATAATGAGCCTAAAAATAAAACAACGAGCGGTGCCAAAAGCGAATCCATGGCACTAGGTAAGAGTTTAGAAACTATTACTGACTATGGAGATAAAGCGATGAAACAAAATTGCTCGACTTTGTGAGCTCGAGAACCACTTCTTAAATAGCAATGTCTTCTTTGCTTCGCTTCATCTGTGAGCAAGTTCCTTCTCTTTATGGACAAAGTTGAAAGCTTGAATTAATGGTGTTTGAAAAGAAAAAAGGAGATCTGTTGCTTCTTTTTTTAAATTTTGGTTACGATATTCTTCTCTGCTAGGGCAAGTCAGCGGAAAGTGGTTGGAAATTCATGTGCTATTTGGATCTTGGTTGTTTCAATAATCGGAAGTGCGAATATGAGGCTTTGATTTTGGGACTTAAGATCCCGACACCATGAAGGCAAATTATGTTCAAGTTATGTGGATTCACGGTTGGTCATAAAATAACTAAGCTGGGGAGATCAAGTGTCATAATCCTAACTTGGAAGGAATGTTATGAAATGGCTAACAAGCTATTAGCAGCTTGTTCTGATGCAATAGTGTTCCACATTCCAGGGAAGAGAATGAAGAGGCTAATGATTTGGCTCAAAGCCTCAGAGTACAAAGACATGATAGTTGAAGTAAAACATGAAGAGTACCCGGTGTGGAATGTGCTCAGTACAGAACGATCGACTCTTGGAAAGCGAGTTAATCGATTATCTTAAAGATCCTTCCAAGTAATCGACTTCAAGCTTAAGCGAAAGCACTTAAGTATGTATTGGTAGATGATGAACTCTACGGAGAGCCATTAATGGAGTATTGCTTAAGTGCATCAACAAAAGAGTCCATGAAGGTCATGGGGAAGTACATGAAGGAATATGTGGTTCTCATAGGGTTGGACCCACGATGAAATGGCTAATATCTGATACATGGATATTATTGGTCTACCATTACGGTGTTATCAATATGCCAAAGGGTGTGAGGCATATCTACCGCATGGTCAATTCAAAGGGTCCTGGCAGAAAATCTACACCCGCTGATAAAGCCCTGGCCATTCAGGGATGGGCAATGGATTTGATAGGCAAAATCTATCCACCTTCATCCAAGAGGCATGCGTTTATCATAGTTATGATGACTACTTCACCAGTGGTAGAGGCCCGGTAGATGGTGAATGTGACTCAAGAGAAGGTGATTAGATTTATACGATGCCAAATCATTTATAGGTTTTGGTATACTGCAAACCATCACCACAGATCAAGACACAATGTTCACTGGGGAGAAAGTGGTGGCCTTTGCACAACAGTTTGGGATTAAGTTGATTCATTCATCCCCTTATTATGCTCAAGCCAACGGGTAGGCAGAGGCTACCAATAAAATTCTTATTGATTTAATCAAGAAGAATATTGAAGATAAGCCCAGAAAGTGGCATGAAACACTGAATGAGGTCTTGCGGGCTGTAAGGAATTCCAAATGCAATGCAACATGATTTACTCCTTATCGGCTAACATATGGCCGAGATGCAGTGTTACCATTAGAGATAAATGTGGCTTCATTAAGAGTAGCAAAGCAAAACCTGCTAAGTCTATATGACTACCAGCAAGCCATGTTAATGGAGCTAGATTCTGTTGATGAAAATCGGCTCATGGCCTTAAATAGAATTGAGCATAGCAAGCAAAAAATGGCTAAAGCCTACAACAAACATGTGAAACCAAAGAGGTTTGTTGAAGGAGATCTGGTTTGGAAAACCATATTACCTATTGGGATTAAAGATCCTAAGTTTGGGAAATGGTCACCAAATTGGGAAGGGTCATTTGTTGTTAGTAAGGTTTATCATGGTTGTGCTTATCGACTAGTTAATATGCAAGGCGAAGAACTAAACAGAAGCATCAATGGAAAATACCTCAAGAGATATTACCCTACTATGTGGGAAGGCATACTGGGGGAATAAAGAAAATTACATTAAACTTAAAAGAAATTGTCTTTGGTGACCACAGTAGACCACACTCAGCCTAAAATTACTGGAATTCAAAGAAAACAACAAAGAGGGTTAGGTAGCTGCAACCTTAGGTACATCACTTGCTTTTCCTTCAGTATGCTCAGGACCTGGATCGGTTGACGATGTAGAAGCATCAGTTGTAGCTGAAGCTGCAGCTGCATCAAGGGTAGGATCAACCAACGCCTCCACCCCAGGGACAATAGGATCTGCAGGGTCATTTTGTTGTGTGGCTGAAATAGCGGCCACCACAGGGACTTCCCTCCTCTTGGCTTCATCCAGCTACTTCTTGAAGGAGTCACAAGCCCTATTAGCTTCGGCTAGCCCAGCACTGCTAGTCTCAAGGTCCTTCTCCAGGCCTGTTTTTTGAGAGCCCAATACTGCAATGTCATGGTCTAGTGAGGAAGATTGTTTAAACAAGGCATAGCATTGCTGGGAGAGAGAATCAAGTTTCCCTGTTAAGACAGTCGATTAAGGGGCCAGTGTTGCCATTTCCTTCTTAATCTTGTCTAACTCATTCAATAAGACAGATAGCCTCTCGTCTGTGTCCTTGCGCTGGGTTAGGGCCTCTTGGCGTTCCTTTTCCAAAGCTAGGAAGGAGGATTGGAATTGGGCTTTTTGTTCTTGAAGTTCTCTCAACCTTCTGAGGTCATGAGAGGTCATGTCATGAATCTCCCTGGAGCGCCCATATTGGTGAGACAGGTTATTCAGTTGAAGAGCCAAAGTATTATATACTTCTTGGCTAGCTGCAATGATTCAGCCGAATTGGCCAGTTTGAACAGAGAAGTTCTCAAAGCTGCCACCTGCTCTCTACTAGTTGGAATCTCTCCCATCAGTGTTGTATTGACTCTCTCCAAGTGATTGGATATAGGGGAGGAAACCAATGGGAAGGGATCAGCAGAGGTGAAATACTTGGTCATTTTCTCCTCTGAAATGGTCACCATAGGAGCTCTAGGAAGATAAGGCATGAGGAGAGTCTCATGAATGGGTTCTTCAGATTGTGGTGGAATGGTGGAAGCCTGAGGTTGAGGTGCCTGCATCAATCAATGGTTAGCCAATGAAGCAGATAAATGAAAGACATAAAAGAAAGAAAGAATCGGCTGTACCATTGTTGGACTTTGAGAACTGGTGCCTTGACCAAGCTCTTGAACATAGGGGTTAGGTATGTCCACCCTTGGCTTCTGAAAATAAAGAGAGGTTAGATTCAGGTTAACAAAGAAGTTTTAAGAAGAAGCTTGAAATGAAGCATTTACTTTCAGTTTCGACTATTTCCCTTTGTCAGCCGTTTGAGCCTTTTCTTTGGGCCTGGTCTGAGATTGGGGAGGTTCCTCTATCACAATACCGGTGCCCCTTGTTCTCTTCTTGGATGGGGGAGTAATAGGATCATCTTCAACAAGAATCACCTTGGGAGTTGTTGTTGCGGCTGCCACAAGACAAGACACGACAAGACAAGATAAGTTAAATAAAGACCCTGATTTAAAAGGGTAAGAGAGTCGAGTTAAGAGATTCTTACTTGGTGGATTGATTGGGGTCTTCATTCTGGAGGAAGTTCTCTTTTAAACTTGAACTTGCACTGGAGGTTTATCCTTGACCAGAGTACTTTTGGTTGGCTCGGCTCATCGCCTCGGCCATCAAGAATCACCAACCTGGCTACATAATTCTCTATCACGGTCGAGGGAAATAGCTTATCTTTCTTGAGGGCCACCCGGTTGGCAAAAGCGAGGTTTCACCGAAACTAAGGTGAAAGGGATCCGGCGGAAGACCTCGATTTTCCTAAAGTTGGTGGAAGCCACTTCCATTACATCATTTGCAGAAAAGGGCAGCCGACCAAGACTGGCTACCTTGGAATCATATGGAAGAGGCACATGCTGCAAAAGCCCAAACTGTCTAGCCACATAGTTAGGGTAATAAAACTCAGCTGTGGATTTGTTGTTCCTGGAGGTGGGTTTGAGACCACACAATAAGTCATGGGATGTAAACACTGAGCTCCAGTTGAGCTCCAGCTGATCTTGTTGTTCGACTGGAAGAGGCTCATCTGTTGAAAACATTCAGAATGGCCCAATGCCCCTTTCCAAAACGGGGCGCCAATCAGCTGATATCCTATTAAGATTGAAGAGTTTGGATGCCATATTGAAAGCATAAGTGGTCCCACAAGGTGTGAGCACCAAATGAGGTCCCAAGGTACTCGCGTCCTTAGGAAGAGTGTTGGGGTTGAAGTGAGAGTCGATGAACTCTGGAAAATAGAGCATGATCTAGACCTGTAAAAACCAGAGGGGTCCTTGAACATTTTTGACGTCCTCTTCTTTCTGCAGCCGATCCAAGATGGTATACAGGCAACAGTAGAGATAGGAAAAGAAGAGGGTTCCCTGGGAAAAGTTGCCACCAGAATTAGTGAGAGCCACATATAGTTGCAACTCTTAGACCACGACAATAGAACTGGAGTAAAGAAAGTACTTGCTAAACCAGTAGAGAAGGAATGCGTTGTGTTTAGTATCTTACACGGTCCCTCTAGTCTTGGCATTATTGGCAAGGAAATTGGAGTAGACAGAGGTGTTTTTAGAGAAATGAAATCCTAACTCTGGGACCTGGAAGGAGTAGTGAGAGGGGATATCATCACCTATGATAAGAAGCCCCAAAATAGCTGCCACATCAAGGAGGGTGGGGGTGACCATGCCCCATGGAAAGATGAAGGTGTTGGTGGAGATGTTCCAATAGTCGAAGAAGCCATAAAGCAGCTCCAGGTTGAGAGGTATGTCCTGAGTCGACAATACAATCATGTCGTAGAGGCCCCACTGCCTCCATTTGTCAGATTTGGCTGCCTTTAGCCGATTCACCCAGTCAATGTAGGGGCGAGCATGGTCACGAACAAAGGTCAGTGGGTTTGGTCTTAGTGGTAAACCAATCGCAAAGTTCTAAAACAGGGAATCACAACCAATGCAAGAGAAGCAAATAAAAACCCAACAATGTTCAAAAACTTCCTTGTTTTAGTAACAGACATTATCCTCCCAGTAATCAAATAGTCAGCAACAACGCCACCAATGTTTGAGAAAATAAACATGTTAAGATAAGGCAACATTTTCAAAGAACCCATATATGAAGACTAAGCTTTAGCCCCAAATCAAAGTAAGTTGGAAGCCAATTCATCAACACATACAATTACAAAGCATAATGACCGTTAACCCAACATATAATCATAGTCAAATTAAGTTATTAACCATCGCGAAAATAAAAATTAACATCACGAATTTATTACATGAGCCGAAAGGTGAGATCGTTGACCATTACCTGCCAATGGACGTGCCTCAAAAACCACCTTAAAGAGAAATTCAAAAATGACGAAGGATGAACTTTGTTAAAGAGGGTGGAAGAGAAAGTCGGCATTCCCAATGATTGTCATGAATGGGTCATTAATATCTATATGGTTCTGATGAGGACTGCAGCAAGAAACATGAGTGAAGATATGGAGAACTTGCTTAACTTGGTGAAGCAAGCAAAGAGATGGCTTAGGTAAATCCCTTTGCATTATTAATCTTTTTCATTTTTTGGATTTAGACTCCATTAAATCTTACTTATGCTATTTATCCAGGTCAAATTGCACTAGTGTTAAGAATTCTTACGAAGTGTTAAGAATTATTAACACACGAGCTAGGCAAATGTGCTCTTACTTTTATGGAGAAGAGGTCACTGACCAAGGAGTTGAGGTTAAATTTCATCAGGACTACTTTAACTGAATATTTAACTTCTCTAGAAAATGAAGCTGCTTGCATGGTACGTAACCTAATTCTTAACTTTTGAATATATATATATATTTTTTGAAAGTCATACAAATTTTAAATGCAGAATGCAAACGAAATGTGCTCCTGTGCTTTGAAACTACAAAATGACTTGAGTGTCAATGACATACTGGAGTGCATTGCACCTGAGGATAAGGTAATTTCTTGCTCGAGTCCTTTGATTCTATATAATAGATTTACATACTATTTTCGAATGAGACCATTTTTTCAATTAACAGTTTATTTTGTTTTCCATCTAAATAATAATGTTGGTATGTTCTTGCCGGAGTGCTTTATCTTTATATTCATTAATTATATTTATGCTTTTTAGGTTGAACAACGCAATATTGGATTAGTGTTTGTCAAAGTTGTATTCTATATTTGTGCCTGTGTATGTTGCCATACAGATTTTTGTTCCACATATATAGCATACCTCAACCAAAAATCTATCAAAAGGTATTACTTTTGCCAATACTTTCTTATTTGCACTTTTTATCTATGAGTTATTATTCATTTTTTATTTTTGTTAGCAGGTTATGACACACATTAATTCAATATTGAGGCACTGTAAGGTTGTTCCTTGATGGTTGTAAGAGTACAGATTTTAGTTAAAATTTTAGAAGAAAATTATGAAGACCTATTGAGTTCACCATCTGTGTTCATATACAAACAAGACCAATATCTTCATGAGGTTCACCAGTTACCTTACTTAGATGCATTAACATGTCTATGCTCTCCAATTACTTCATCATTACTCTCTGAACTGAGACAGTTTATAACTGGAGAGTATCATTTTTCTACTGGGGCGCTTAACAGAGTCAAAACCATGTTTGATGTCATTTTTCAACTTGTTCATTCTAATCCAAGGTATATTCGGTTGATATCTAAACTATTTTGGTTAAACAGAGTTTTGCATGCTGGCCTATATATCTTTCTATTTGATTCTAAGTTCGCTATTCACTTTGACAGAAGAAGAGTTATTATTCCTTATCACTTTGCAAAGCTAAATTGCACACAAAATTCATTTTGCAAATTTTATCTCCACTCTCAATATACCTGCATCCATGATGAAGTGGAATTTAGAGATTTATATCATCACAAATATTACAAAATGAAATAAAAGAAGCATTTAATCATCCAAACTTGTTGAGAAATGTCATATGTAAACAGTATGGCAAAAAATGCTCTTAGAAACTACTCTTTAGAGCTAAGATGACATGTGAAAATAATAATGTAAGCATGTCCACATAAAGAGGAATAATAACTCTTCTTCTGTCAAAGTGAATAACGAACATAAAATCAAACAGAAAGATATATAGGCTAGCATGCAAAACTCTGTTTAACCAAAATAGTTTGGATATCCACCGAATATACCTTGGATTAGAATGAACAAGTTGAAAAATGACATCAAACATGGTTCTGACTCAGTTAAGCATCCTAGTAGAAAAATGATACTCTCCGGCTATACACTGTCTCAGTTCAGAGAGTAATGATGAAGTAATCAGAGAGCATAAACATGTTAATGCATCTATGTAAGGTAACTGGTAAGCCTCATGAAGATTATGGTCTTTTTTGTAGATGGACACAGATGGTGAACTCAATAGGTCTTCATAATTTTCTTCTAAAATTTTAACCAAAAGTTTAAAATTTGTACTCTTACAACCATCAAGGAGCAACCTTGCAACACAGAGCCTCAATATTGAATTAATGGGTATCATAACCTGCTAACAAGAATACAAAATGAATAATAGTTGCATAGATAAAAAGTACAAATAAGAAAGTATTGGCAAAAGTAATACCTTTTGATACTATTTTGATTTTTGGTTGAGGTATGCTATATATACGGAACAAAAATTTGCATGGCAACATACACGGGAACAAATATAGAATACAACTTTGACAAACACTAATCCAATATTGCGCTGTTCAACCTAAAAAGCATAAATATAATAAATGAATATAAAGATAAAGCACTCCGGCAAGAAAATAACAACATTAGTATTTAGATGAAAAACAAATAAACTCTGTTAACTGAAAAAATGGTCTCACTCAAAAATAGTACCTAAATCTATTATATAGAATCACGGACTCGAGCAAGAAAATACCAACAATATTATTTAGATGGAAAACAAACTACACTATGAAAAAAATGATCATATATATATATATATATATATATATATATATATCTTATCCTCAGGTGCAATGCACTCCAATATGTCATTGACACTCATGTCATTTTGTAGTTTCAAAGGATAGGAGCACATTTCGTTTGCAATCTGCATTTAAAATTTTTACGAGTATGGCTATCAAAAAATATAAATATATATTTAAAAGTTAAGAATTAGGTTACGTACCATGCAAGCAGCTTCATTTTCTAGAGAGGTTAAATATTCAGTTAAAGTAGTCGTGATGAAATTTAACCTCAACTCCTTGGTTAGTGACCCTTTTTCCATAAAAGTAAGAGCACATTTGCCTAACTCATTTGTTAACAATTCGTAAGAATTCTTAACACTAGTGCAATTTGACCTGGATAAATAGCATAAGTAAGATTTAATAGAGTCTAAATCCAGAAAATGAAAGATTAATAATGAAAAGGGATTTACCTAAGCCATCTATTTGATTGCTTCACCAAGTCAAGTTAGTTCTCCATATCTTCACTCGTGTTTCATGCTGCAGTCCTCATCAGAACCATGTAGATATTAATGACCATTCATGACAATCATTGGGAATGCCGACTTTCTCTTCCACCCTCTTTAACAAAGTTCACCCTTCATCATTGGGCTTCTTCTAACATTGGCAATACTTTCATTTCATTATTTTAGTCTATAAACTTATCTTTCCAAACATATTTATATCAATTGTATTAGTAGTGTAAGATTACAAAACAGTGGCGATGCCGGATAACATGTGAAGCCTTTTTGGAACTGGTTCAGATTTCACATTAGTAACGACACAATCTATTATGTGTGATGTCAAAAATAAAGTCAGAAGTTCCAGAAAAACCATACTTGCAATGTCAAAAGTTCATTTTCTGGATCTGGTTTCACCACTCTATGGATGGCATTATTCTTAACCACCACCTCCAGTCCAAGAGTTAGCCTCGCAGCTATACTTGTGGGGATATACTCAATAAAAGACTTGTTAGTTTCACACAAAGTTGATCAAAAAGAGGATATCCTACTAATTAAAGGTAGATGAAGACGTGTTGGTCACATAAGTACTAAATCCACGAAAGCCTTTCTGCAAAGCTACTAGATACATAGTTATGTACAGATACCTTTCAAGGTAAAAGAAACAACCATATATGTCATGGATATGAACAAGTGCAAAACTAATCCCGCAAATTTATTTTGAAGCCATTCCCAGCAAATAAAATTAGCATTGGATATCTTAGTGATTAGAATACGAGCACAACTCTCATGGCTTCTAAATGGACAAAATAGCAACTACTACTCATATTGTTCTTCAAATTAAATTCATTACATGACTCTGATCCTATTACCTTCAATTCAACAACTATCACACAATTCATCCTTCTCCAAATTACTAAAATCGATCTTTACAATTCCAGTGGAAATCCAATCCAATCACACACAATGCATTTTCACACACAACAGATCTAAGAATAATCAATCCTACTTTAAGGATTATATGAATGGAGACCGGAAAACTAACCAGAAAGAAGGGATTCTCTGTCCGTAGTTCGTCGGAGAGAGGAGGGTTTGTTGTTCAAGCGTCGCTGGAGAGAAAAGAGTTGTTCGCGTGCCCAGCGCTGGAGGTGGCTTCTGAATCGAGTAGCTCTTGAAGCATGTGTACAAGCTCGGAATGAGGGACGTGATCTTGCTCGTCAGGGTAATGACATTATCCGTGAAGCTACCAAATGGAGTCCTGAATTAGCTGCTGCTTGTGAAGTATGGAAGGAGATCAAATTTGAACGAGGGTTTGGGTGATGATCACAATAAGTGGTCAATAATTCATCATCATCTAAGTCGGCAAACTGATTGAAGGCGTATGTGTAAGATTTGGCCATTTAATTGTGCAGATAATTTTGTCAAAGTTATTCTTGAATTTTTCGAACCTATAAAATTTCTCTTCCTCTCAAGAATGTGTTTTGTAAGGTTTCCGGCATCACTACTCAAATAGTTGATAGATGCCTGAGTCAAAGGCCATAAATACATAATGAAGTACTAGATTGCAAAGATGACTACGAAATCCAAGGCTAGGACCAACCTCTCCATATAAACAAGGTATTTGTTTTTTTAACACCTTGCAAAATATGTTTGAATATTATTCTCTCCTTCATATTTATTCAATTTGATGATTTTTCATTTTGGAAAAAGAGTTAGGATCCATAGTTATGTTGATGTTCCATTCGGTCCGTTTGATTAAAAAAGCTTGATGAAGGCCGTTGCACGACAGCCGTATCGGCCGTATTACATTTTGGAGAAGAATGTACTTTCTACACAAAGGTTTGACCCGCTAGTGAATTTCAATTAATTACTGCGACAATAAGATACTAACAATATTTTTCTATAAGTAACTTGAATTGTCTATTTGCTTGACATCACCGGCCCTCGCTTAAATTATACATAATTGTGTGTTGACACATGGGGTTATCAACTCACATATAAAGAACAAAAAAGCCTAAAGAAATTTAATAAGTGATAAAAATTTTATGTAGAATTTTAAATATAATTATTTTAAAATATAAGGACGGTCAACAAATGATTTTATATCTTTTTTAAATTTTAAACCAATTGTCCTTTAAAGATTTAACAGAAATTAAAATTATTATGTTAAAAACTGAAATAATACCGAAGAAAAAAATAAAACAGATGTGACAAGAATATTATTTTTTTGCTAAGACAAGAATAAAACAGATATCATAAAACAATCTTTTTTCCTAAGACAAAAATAAGACAGTTACCGGGCATGACATCCAACTTGACCGACTTTGTTCCTATGAGGACCTTTGCACCCCTGCATGACTTGAAGAAACACTGTTTCCACCCAGAAAAGAACAAACTTATCAATATTTGTACACGATTAAAATCTTAGTTATTACTAAGAAGAAGAAGGGAAAAAAAATTAACCGACTTTGTTCCTATGAGGACCTTTGCACCCCTGCATGACTTGACCCTACATGACTTGAAGAAATTATGTTTCCACCCAGAAAAGAACAAAATTATCAATATTTGTACACCTCATATGCCATTGAAACTTATTGAAACTTCTTTTCAGCCTCAGGATCATCTTTGTTTGTGTCTGGATGGAGCTTTTTTGCAAGCTGAAGAACATGGAGAAAAAATTGACACAATAGGGGAGGAAAAGACATAACTATTTCATGCAAATAATTCATATGCTTGTCAAACATGTTCAAGAATCTCTCGTGAAGAAAGAGAGAAGATAAAATGAGGGGAACTGCAATATGTTCACAATTTTACGGATGAAAGTCTAATGCAGTCTTTTGAATTTTACCAGAAAAAAGTTTGGCATAAAAATACATGTATGACACTGGTTAAGTAAAACCTACCTCATAGTATGTTTTCTTCATTTCGGAAGAACTTGCATTCCTCTGAGAATGTCATAATAGTCTTTTTCTTGGAAGAACTTGCATTTCTACCTATAAAAGTCTTCTATTTATACATCCAACAGAAATAACATCCCTAAATATCAATTCTAGATACCGTAAGACAGGAAGCATAATTTCCAGAGACAATGACATTTATTTGACAATAATACAGGGTGAACTACTATGCAGTACAAGTTTAGTTGGGTGAATTTGTTGAGAGTATTTGGTAACAATGCATTTAACCCACTAAGATAAATATAAACTATAGGGGTAAAAGATTTCCTGCAATGCTGGTACTCCTATCCAAGACATTCAAGATGAGAGTGGGAATCTGTTGGACACGAAGAAACCATAACCTCTGCTTCTAGTTCCATTAAAACCCAAGGACTGCAGCAGAAAGCCTCTACAGAGAGCTCCAAACTGAACTGGACTGAACTAGAAAATAGTTGGGACAAACTGAACTGAACTAATTTTGATTCACCTGTCAATTCGATTTGGTGCACCCTAAATTTATTTACAAACTGAACCGAACTGTTATGTGTTTGAACCGTTGTTATGAACCTTCACTTCTGAAGAAAAGATAACAAAAGAACCTTTAATATCTTCGATATCTGTGTGTGACAGTGATCGAACTCACGCCCTGAGCTCGCTTACACAATAGCTCCGCCACCTGCGCGTGCTACTCCGGCAGCCTTGCCACCTGAACGCGCTCCTCCGGCAGCCAGCGACGGCTTTCTTTTAACCCAAGACCAGCCTCGCCACCTGTGTCTGCTCCTCCGGCAGCCAGCGGCGGTGCTCCTCAAACTCGAGACCAACCTCACGCGTGCTCCTCCGGAGGCCAGATCCCATCGCCCCAAGTAGAACCCGCTCGGTGAGATGGCCTTCTTGGCGGTGCCAGATCCGCCATTGATGACCAGTATGAAGGAGGAGAGGGAGAGAGAAAACGTGGGACGACGGCGACGAGATGTGCTTTTCAATACTGGAATGGGTTGTGGAGGCATCCGTATATGTAGAGAGCCTGTAGTGTGAGAGGCTGGTCACTGCATTGTTGGGTCACTCTTTGTTACCTCTTTTGTGCTTCATTGCTCTGTTTACCATTGCCCCCTTTCTCCTTACAAGAGGCTAGTTCTGTTTCAAAACAAAGCAAGGACGGTCCCTTTCCAATATGTTGCAGTGTTGTAAGGGTCAAAGACACAAAGGCATCGATTCAGGCCTAACCTAAGTGAGTAGGGGAGAGAAGCAGGCGCACGCTATCCCTCTTTGTGCAAGGAGATTCTGAACCCTTATGAAAGGACATCTTGATGGAAGCTTAAAGTGGAATTCGAAGCGTGCCGTGTTTTATTTTGTAATAATGAAATGATAATGATGATGCACAACCAAATATTTAATGAGTTTTAAATATTTGGTACGTGGTTAATGAGTTAATCATATTTTACGTATATTTTTTTGGTGAATTGTGAAAAATATAATATTAAAATGACTCATTAGCCACATAATAAAGTGAATTAACTAAGTATTTGTAAATCGTTAACCATGTACTCCTTTTGGACTCAATTATAAAAAAAAAATACATATTTTCACACTTATTAAGAAAGGTGATTAAGTGCTTTTAGTTTTCTTGATTTCATGTGAAAAAAGAAATACATTTACTAAACTATTCTTAATCATAATGATCATCTCCTCGCAATATTAATGAATTAAATTAAGGGTATTTTTGGAATACTAACATTAAATATGGGTAAATAAGTTGACATTTGTTTACATTTGAGTCCACCAAACTTATGCATTTCTTTGCTTATAATTGAGTCCAAAAGGAGTACTTTTTAGTAGTTAAAAAAATGTAGTATCATTAACCATGTAGTATCAAAATAACTCATTAATCATGTAATGAATTGCATTAACCAAGCATTTGCAAGTCATTAACCATGTATTTTTTACTAGGTTGAGAAAAATGAAATTAATTTTGTAAAAAAATGATAGCCTATTAACCATATAATGAACTAAATTAACCAAACATTTATAAGTTATTAACCATGTATTTTTTAGTAGATTGTGAAAAAAATGAAATTAATTTTGTCCAAAAATAATAATAACCCATTAACCACATAATGAACTGAATTAAATAAATATTTGTTGGTCATTAACCATGTACTTTTTCGTGGGCCGTGAAAAATGAAATTAATTTTGTCAAAAAATGATAACCCATTAATCACATAATAAACTGAATTAACCAAGTATTTACAAGTCATTAACCATGTACTTTTTAGTGAGTTGTGAAAAAAGAAATTAATTCTGTCAAAAATAATAATAATAACCCCTTAACCACTGAATTAACCAAATATTTACAAGTCATTAACTGCACCCCAGCACATGAACAGTGTTATATGGTGTCGCTGTTTTGGGTGTCAAAATATCATTTCTTTATTTTGCTTTGTATTTTATTGTACTTTGTTATTTTGTTTCATTTTGTTATTTCCTTTTTTGTATTTTGTTGTATTTAATCATATTTAAAGATTAAAGATGAATTGATGAGCAAGCAAAGACGGTTTCATTTTTTTTTGACAATAGCAAAGTTATGTCATTTCATTCAAAATAATAGGAGCAACACAAGCAGAAACATAATAAAAAATACAGCTACAAGGGTGAAATGCGGTCGCCCTAGCTATTGCATGAGTAACAGTATTTGTTTTGTTGCTTTACAAAATTGACTGAACAATTTGGAGGAAAGATGATTTCATATCTTTTGCATTTTTCTCTTTTTTGTAATTAAAGATGAACCAATGAGTGAACAAGAGGTACTTAAATTTGTAATTTTTGATTTTCTATTTTTTTAATTTAATAGAACAAAAATTGGTAAAATAGGTTTGTATTTTTGTGACTAGGAAAAATTGGGGTATAACAATATGCTTTGACGGAGAGATAATATAGTTACAGTCAAATTAAGCTAATGCATGTCATGATATTTTTTGAAATTCTCGAGACTTCTTTTTTCATTTGTGTTTTGCGATTTATTTTTTATGTGAAATTTTTTGCATGTGAGACCAATTTGATTTTATATTTGGGTTGAAGAGTTGCTTCCGTAGTTTGTTTCGACAGGGAGATAGCATAGCAACGATCAATTTAAGTTAATACATGTGATATTTTTTTGAATTTCTTAGGGCTCCTTCTTTTATAATTTGTGTTTTGTGATTTATTTTTGGTGTGAAATTTTGTGCAAGAGAGACCAATTTGATTCTACATTCGGGTTGAGGAGTTGCTTCCAAAGTTTGCTTTGATGGAGAGATAGCATAACTGCAATCAATATAATCTAATACATGTCATAATATTTTTAAAATTTCTTAGTACTCCTATCTTTAAAAGTTGTGTTTTGTGATTTATTTTTGTTGTGATATTTTGTACATGTGAGACCAATTTGATTCCACATTTGGGTTATGAGGAGTTTCTTCCTTTGTTTAATTCCACAAAAAGATAACATAGCTGCAATCCGTTTAATATAATACATGTCATAGTATTTTTTAAATTATTTAGGACTCATTTCTTTAAAATTTATGTTTTGTGATTTTTTTATGTGATGTTTTGCATGGGTGAGACCAATTTATTTCTACATTTGGGTTTTGAGGGGTTGTTCCTATGTTTGCTTCGACAGGAAAATAACATAGCTGCTATCAATTTAATCTAATACATGTCATAATCTTTTTAAAATTTCTTGGGTCTCATTTTGTAACATCCCGATTTTTCCTATCAATTTTTCCTATCAGAATATTACTTCGAACCTTTTAGAAATAAAACTAATTAAAGAATTCAAAAAGAAAGATGTTATTTTAGTTTATTTCTTTTTGTGAGCTATAGTTTAAAGAACTTCACAGCTGGATTTAATACATATAAACTAGGTAGAAAAACTTGTAAAACATGACTCAAAACACTGATCTGACTTGGAGACTAGCTGACTTTTGCACAATTGACTCAACTGATAAGCACTCTAGAACAAAAAGAGATAAAAGATGAGATAAAATCTCAGCAAGACTACCCTAAGATCCCACACAAGTGATATCACAAGCACATATCATTATCAACAATAACGTTCAACTGTCTCCTAACTTGGGGAGGACTCTTATTTAAGCAGTGTCTCTTGGCTTGAGGGAGACCCTCAAACTTTTCCTTCTAACTATGGGAAGGAATTTCTTTTGCTAGGAGAGGATCTCATGCTTAATCCCTCTTGCTATAGAAGGGTCTCTTACTATCCTTCTTTCTATGGGAAGGAATTCCTCTTGCTAAAGGAGGATATTATGCTTAATCCCTCTTGCTATGGGAGAGTCTCTTAGTATCCTTCTTTCTACGAGAAGGAATTCTTCTTGCTAAGGGAGGATCTTATGCTTAATCCCTCTTGTTATGGGAAGGTCACTTACTATCCTTCTTTCTATGGGAAGGATATTAGACTAATTCTTCTTACTATGGGAAGAACTTTACATAACATGGCACAAGGTACTTCATTTAAATATAAACATAAACTTCACAAATACAAGGTTTCAGTTAGCTAGTCCTCCTTAAATTAGCCACATAGAGAAGATAGAACTTAGCTAGCTCTCTTTCACTTAGTTGCATAGAGAGGGACATCGCAAAGAATGCCACAAAGAGTATTAAACACAAACATATGCTTCGCATAGAAAATATTTCACATAGTCATCACCGAGACACCTAGGGTACTTATAAATTTATTACTTGAAATTCTCTAATTATTGGCAACATGTAAAGCATATAGAAATAATCACATAGTATATTAGATAAATCTCTTTACTTAGAAATACATTCCTTTCATACTCACAAAGAGACTACTTTTGTCATCTTAGGCATCAAAGTCCCTTAGTCTTTCTCCACATAAAAAAGAAATAAAAGTTACTTCATAAAAGAGTGCACATGGAGTTTATTTGATTTCAATCATAACTCTATAGGCAAGGTGCATACCAAAAAAATAAGCAAAAAGGATTATCCACACAAAGTCATGAACATATTTTAAGTGTACAACAAGTTAATTTCATACACAAAAGAAATAAAATCTAGTTGTCAATTACTTAAGGTCTGTTTGGTTGGGGGTTTTGGAGGGGAGGAGAGGGGAGGGATTTATTTAAATTATGCTTGTTTGGTTCAATTTTTTAAGGGGAGGGGAGAGGAGCAAAATCCCTCATAACCCAATTTTTGCTTCCCTCCCAAAATGGGGGGTTTTGGAGGGGAGAGAAAGTGGGCAATTAAAATTTTAAATACACTGACTAAATTATCCTTACTTATACATTAAAATCCAAATTTGTCCTAATTACAAATCCATGTATGCTACTCCTTCCAAAGTACGCCAAGTACGTCGCTCTCTGTCTTTTGTTTATCAATCCTTTCGTTGCTTTTTGCTTTTTGCTTCTTTTCTATTGTTTTCTTTTTTTATTCTTTATCTTTCGTTTATCGATCATTTGTTTTGCTTTTTTTTATTACTTTTTTTTCTTCGAGGTACTTTTTTTTTATCCCTACGTTTGTTTTGCTTTGCTTTCAATTAGATTTCAATTACATGTGTTTTTTTGAACCATTCAAAAATTCTACAATATTTTAATTTTATAATTTTTTTATTGTCTTAGATGGATAATCAAGATTGGAAAATTATCGTTAATAGATGGTTTGACTTGCGCTGAAGAGCTATAGCTCAACTCATGTGTGTGCAAATTGTCTTTGGCTCTTCGGAGTGATAATGCATTTGATTGAAGACTTGAGCTTAATGGTTGTCATTTTGCTTAATAATTTATTAACATTTTATGTATTATCTAAACTTAAGCATTTTTAGTAATTTATGTCGTAAACTTGGATATTTTGCGGTGTTTCTTTATCTATGTCAAAGCCTAGCTACTGATTTTTCTTTATAATGAAATTTGACGCTTGTTTTAATTTTATTTTTAATACGACGTATTATGTAGAGCTTTTAATTTTAGTTTTATTCTTTGTTTAATTCAACGTTATTAGAAGCCTATATTGTTTTAATTTTATTTATAAAATGTTACAAGGATAAAATAGTAAATTGGTTTTAAAATCTCTCCCCTCCCCTCCTGAACCAAACATATATTTAATTAAAAACCCTCCCCTCCCCTCCTTTGAACCAAACATATATTTAAATAAAATTACTTCCCTCACCTTCCCTCCCCTCCCCTCCTCTTCGTTGAACCAAACAGACCCTTAGAGTTGATAAGGTGTTAAACCATATTTTTCTTATCTTAAAATCACTACAACATATTTTATCTACAAGGACATCTCAAAACCGTGGTCTAAAACAAAAAAAATGTTCTCTTTACATACGACAACAGTTTTTGAAATGTGGTAGTCTAAGCCGTTGCCTATTCTTTTGGCAACAGTTTTTAATAAGTATAGGCAACACTTAGAAAAAATGTAGCTATAACATACTATACACAACAATTTTTAGATTATTTTATGGCAACGGTTTTTTACCGTTGTCGTTTGTGGCAACATAGTAAATCGTTGCATATGACTACCAATAAGTACACATATAAAACCGTTGTCTAATATATATAGACATTTTTTTACCTGCTATTATTAAGCTAATTATTTTACTAATATAATTTTCTAATATAAGGCTAATGATTTAGAGTTGTCATGTAATAAATAGAGGAATTTAGCTTATTCAACACATAAAAAGGAAATGAGAAATATCTAAAATGAAAAAGAGGTGGTCACATTGAAACAAGAAATATTGACACTATATTCTTAGCCAAAATATATCCAACACTTCTAAGTTTGTTTAAACTGAAAAAAAAAATATTAATGCTACACTTTTAATTGGAATAAATGCATAATTTTGTTATCAATGTATTTCAAAAAAAAAAAAAGTCACTAATAATCCTTCTATCAATATTCACCAATATTTTAATAAGAAAAATCTAATGAATCATCAAAGTATGTCTTCATCTTCATACTCTTTCAAGTGGTCTTCATCCACGTCACCATGATGTAGCTACAAATTAAAATAAAAAAAGAGAATTAATAACTTGAAATAGAACAAAGATGTTGAACTATGTTAAGTCCCATGATTCATTATCTGTGTTCAAACTTTTGTTATTATAACAAATTTGATATACACATAAACATGACAGGAGAGTTGTTTGCTTCCATGTATTTCAAATCAAAACAAAAAAAATAAAGTTATCATGAAAACTCAAGATTTCAGACCATATTAATTTAATCAGTAAGACACCAACTACATAAGCTAGCTATATAAGGCCAAACAAAAATTCATTGACAGAGAGAGAAATATGTCAGAAAGAGAATTCTTGCCTTGTTTAGAATATAGGATGAATGAGGCATTCAGTGTATCACCTGGCTTCAAGCTGACATTTGCTGCTTTAACATGAATGAGAAATATGTCAGTAATGTACCTACGGTGAAATAAGCATGCAGGAAACACCAAGCAGCTGGAGCCTCTGTTTTTGAATCAAGCTTCTGGAAAGAAACCGATCAATGAGATTCACCGTAAGGTAAAGAGTGATTGAAACTAGTTTATATAATTACATTCCTCACAAACCTGAAATGGCGTTAGCACCGATGAGTTGAATCCACTGGCAGAAAGCTATTCGTGCGAGGGAGTTCTTGAATCTGTACGCTAGTCGATGAGGATGAAGACGGAGAATAAGAGAGTTTCCTTTAATTAGCAGAAAAATTAACTGCTAAATCCCTAAGAGAGATCAAACCTGAAACAATAAATCCGAAACATTCACAAATTAAATCGCAAAAATCAAATCCCTAAATAAAGCTATAAGCACACATGTACTAAAATGATGTCATCAAACGAACCAAATTTTTTTTATGATTCCATCAAATGATGATGGTATCGTGAAAGTTTTGGAATGAAAGAAAACCTATGTGGACGAAAGAGATGAAGTGCTCCGTGAAAAGCAATTCCAGCAAAAGAGACGGAAGAGATGATGATGTACTCTTGGTGAACTGAAAAAGTGATTCCAGCGAGAAAATTGGACCTTCAGTGAGAAAATTGCCGAAAAAAGAACTTGGGCCTTCGGCGAGAAAAAACTCAAACGGTTGGATAACTGGTCAAAAAGAAAAATAATTAGAAAAAATATTAATTATTTATTATTATTGATAAACATGGCAACGTTTATCTGGCCGTTTTTTAAATTTTTATAAAAAATGTTCTTTAAATTTAAGAGAACGTTTTGACATTGTTGCTTGAACAATAAAAAAGAAATAGTGAATAAAAAACGTTCTCTATTCTTGGAACATTTTTGAAGTGTTGTTTATAAAGTGCATGAAATATTTCTTGTTAAGCCAACACAATACATAAATGTAGCCTATTGCACTCTACTACAACGGTTTTTATGCTGGTACGAACAAAGGTGTTGCCTTATGTATAAAATGTTGTAGTGAATAAACCTATAACTAATTATTAATGGTCTCATAAGTGATTAAGGGAACCTATATAATCAGTTATAAACTTAGGAGATAAAGTAGAAACACTCCAAAACCTTTGTAACCCACTAAAGCCCATGCCATAATCCTTTATGACATATTTTGGTGCCACAAAGAATTTCGGGACAAGACTTAATCGTTTATGGCCATCTTATAAATGATTAGGCAATACTTAAAAGCTATAAATGTTTAAGCATTTGTTGTAAACGATTAAGTTGGATTTAAAACTCATAAACGATTAGAATCAAGTTGTAAACGTTTAGACATGCTTAAAAGCCATAAGCGATCATACAGTACGCTATAAACGATTATGCAAGTTTAAGAAGTTCAGTCGTGACTCTCCACAGACACATAATCGATTATTTAAAGACCGTAAACGTTTATGCTTAGTCTGTACACACACGATGCGACCTAGGTATTTCTATTCTTTTTTCTTTTTTCTTTTTTACATTTTAAATGATTTATGTAACATACCTAAATTAGTAATTCACGCATAAATCCTGTGCATCGCACGGGTCAACACACTAGTAATCGTTTATATCAATCTGGTGGTGTGTGAAAGTATGAATCTTTTACAGAAAATACGAAATTTTCAACTTCCAAACACATGCACATTGTCACTCTTCATCCCAAATAAATCATGAAGTAAATCCAATAGACATGCATATTTCATCTTCAACTTAAAAAAATTAAAATCCCTATAACATCTATTCACATAGCCTTGGGACTTGTGGTTGCCCAAGCCCTCAAACAAAGGGGTAAGGGGTAAGAACTCACATTCATGGAAGCTTGAAGAAATGGAAGATAAAGATGTCCCAAAATAAAACCCTTGCCTTTTTTTCTTCTTTTCCGTGGCTTCCTCTCCTTCTTATTCCACTTTAAGCTTGTCTTCATCTTTGTCTTCCATCTCGCTCCCTTCTATCTTCCTTTTTTCTTTCCCCCCCCCTTCTCTCTGCCTTCTCCCACGCCTACGGCTCTCTCTCTCTATCTCTTATCCTATTTTTTCTCTTTTCTCTTTTCTTTATTAACCAATTTTTAGTTACTTTCTAAACCCCTTCCTTAATCCATGATTCACACTAATTGCATGCATAAAAGATGCTTTATAAAAAATAAGGAAGCTGAAAATGAATTTAAGAAACTCATGGATTTTGTAGTGTTACACTACACTCCCCCTTGAAAAAAATTTGTCCTAAAAAGTTGCACTTTCAAATACTTGTAAATCGTCTTTTGAAAACAATTATGTGAGTCACTATCCTTCGTCATTCTTCACGTGAATGCTCGAGATGGCCTGCCCCATTAATTCGCATAAAGAAATTAAAAGAATAATATCACAACAGAATCCAAGGACCAACACCTTAAGCCAGATCACTCTAGACTCAACTCATAGTTCGATGGGATAGAACTGGTCTAACACCATTATGTAACATCCCAATTTTTCCCATCAGGATATTACTTCAAACATTTTAGAAATAAAGCTAATTAAAGAATTCAAAAGGAAAGATGTTATTTTAGCATAAATAAATTTTCTTTTGAAAGATATATTTTAAAGAATTTCACAACTGAATTTAATACAAAAAAACTCGGTAAAATATACTTGTAAAACATGACTCACTGATTCAACTTGGAGACTAGCTGACTTTGGCACCATAAAAGTCTATGCAGCCGAGAAGGAATACTGGGAAGCTCTACTAGAGGCTGAGATAGCGATTTGTCAAACCAGAAATTAATATATTTGTCGTTGCCCACTACCAGAATATTTGGCATTTTCTAGGGTCAAAAACCCTAGGAAATGCCCATAAACCGTAGGAAATGACCAAATTTTCGAGGGCCCACCGAAGGCCACGAGGCAGTAGGTTTTCGCGGTAGGAAACGGTTTCCGAGGGCTAAATTTAAAAAACCCTAGGAAATTACCTAAGGAGCCCCAACCAATTTCCTAGGGCTCAGAGCCCTCGAAAATTGCAGCAGGTTAATAAAAAAATTGAATCAGGTTGCGTTAAAAAATTGCAGCAGCTAGAGATTGAAATTTATCAAGTATCTCATTCAACGCAAGTTCCATCAAGTAATCATCATTCTCAGACACCAACATTTTGATCCCAATTGAGTTCACAATCTCTTCCCTCAGACTCAATCTCTTCCCACTACTGCCTTGTCATCTGATGCATTCTTGTGGGAGATTGGCCACAAAGCACTGAGCCATGACCCATTCACCGTTTCACCTCCCATTGATACAAATTAGAAATTCAAAACCCACACGACATTACAAGAAAACCCAACCCCCAAGTGTTATTTTGGTTATATTTGTATAGGCAAAAAAAAATAGAGATCTAAAAGGGTGGAGCGCAGAAACATACCATCTAGTAGCATTGAGTTGAAGAAGAGATTTAAGGGTGGAGAGAAAGAGAGAGAATAGAGGAACATTCGTGGATTGGAACGGCAGAGACAATCATTTCATTGGGTTTCGTTTGGTAATTGCTCCTTCCTTCATTTGAGATGCCACTGCTGCTATTGTATTGTAGCCCCTTTCAGCGTTTCCGTTTTATTCTAGGGTTAGGTTTTGAGAGAATGGAGGAAGAAGAAGGGAGAAAGTGAGGTAGGGAGGCGGGATAGAGGGAGAGAGGCCGAGAGGGTTGGGTTTAGGAGGAAATGAGAAGGAGGGGAGGAGAAGATAGGGTGCTGCGTTGGGGAGAAGAAGGGTGATGCGTTGGGGAGAAGAAGAAAAAGGGCCCAGCCCTTCTCGGTCCAAATTTTTCTTTTTTTTTAAAAAAAGGGGGTTGCCAAGGGTCATCCCCTCAGAGATGTCCAATTTAAAAAAAAAAAAACAAAATCAGTGTTTTTCATTTCCGAGGGTTTGTTTTAAAAAGCACTAGGAAACTCTCATGTGGGTATTTTCCTAGGGCTATGACCCTAGGTAGGCCCTAGGTAATTTTTGTAGGTAATAGCGTAAATTCTTGTAGTGGCCAACCTACCAGGAGGAATTTTACAAAACAGTAGAAAATAAATGTTTTAAACCAGGTCAAATAGATGATCCAATATGATAATTGACTAGACTACCATGCCTGAAAGCTCTAGCTCTTAATAAGCAAGCCCATTGTCTATTAGATGTAACCATTTCCCAACACAATCTAAGCATGGTCGCATTATTAGTGTTCCTAAGAGAACACACTCCCAATCCACCTTTTGTAGTAGGTCTACAAACTTTGTGCCAAGCCATTTTGACAATCTTTCTAGATTTACATCGCCAGACCAAATAAAGTTTTTCACCCATTTGTCAACAGTTTTGATTAAATTGACAAGTCATGCATAAATCATAAAGCAGTAATTAAGCATATATACTTTGTATCACAGATTTGACTAATGGAATCCTACCAGTAATAGTAAGCATAGTCGTTTTCCAAGCAGCAAGTTTATTGTGGATCCGGTAAGCAAATTGCATGAGGTGGAAATAGAAAAATGAAATAAAAAAACATAAATGCTAAATATCACGAGGCACATCTTCACGAACCACTCACGAATAACGTGGATGAGTTATTTAACACCATTACGCAACTTGATTCCTGCAAAATTTTAAATGATAAACCTTTTTTCTTTTAAATTTAAAATAAAAACATGTTAGCTTTGTGAGCTTCGTGAAGATAAAATGTCGCGATATATAGCATCACTCTTAAAAAAAGTAAGCTAGATAACCTATATCAATTGGACAAAGGTTTTTCCGCCTCATGTGTCCTACCCGTAGGGATTCTATTTAATGAGATTTCTCTTTTCTTGGTGTGGGAATTTGATTGGCTTGTATTACCCCTCAAGTTGAGCTTTCAGAGCTCTTCATGTGCAACTTGATGCGCTAGTATCTCCCAACATGATTTCGAGCTGCTTAAACTCTTTATCCAAACATCGTCAGCTACAAATGTGTCGCTGTCATTGTTGCGGTGCCATGACCAGTGTGCATATGTTTCGTTCACTATTCTCAACCTCCCATGACCGAAGCTTGGCTCCCGATACAACGAGAGCGGACTTGGAGGATTCTTAAATCTATATTCAACAATCAACATGTGCACGTGCATTAATATATTATATACCCAAGACAAATTAAATGAAAAATGGTTAGTGAATAATATAATTATCAAATTAAACTTCATTATTAATCTATGTATCTTACTTTAATGCAAGTCCCTCGCGGTTTCCTCCGTCTCCAATTGTCATGTACAATGGACCACATGAATCAGCCTTATTGTCAAAAATTCTAGTCTGCAATTAAACAAAATAATTAGAAAAAAAAAACATATAATTAATGGAAAAAAAAGATTTTTTTTTCTCAAGATCATATATAGTATTAATATGACATACAAAACGTTCGTAAGCATGGACATGGCCGCCAAAAACCAAGTCAACACGAGCCTCGTAAAGAAACTCTTCCATGGCTTGTCTCATGCTTTCACCTTCACCTTGATGTGCCTCATTAGAATTGTACCAAGGTGCATGTAACAAGGCAATCACCCAAGGAGTCATCTTCCTATCAATCTTGGCTAGGTCAGATTGAAGCCACTTATATTGGTGAGAATGTGAGTCGAAATCAGTATAAGAACCCAACATGATTATGTGGGTGCTGGCAACTTCAAATGAGTAGTAGAGGTTAGAGGTGGAGCCACTCTCCTTGTATGGCATAGGCCAACGAGCATTGTAGGCCTTGAAAGCGTGTGGTTGGATAATAGGAATGGACTCAATCTCGTGGTTGCCTTCGGTTACCATCCATGGCCTACGGCTAGCGTACGGCTCTACCAAACGACCAAACGAGTCCCAAAGTGGCTGCTGGGAATCGGCATAGGATAGATCTCCTGGTAACAAAAACACATCGTAGTCTCTTGTATCAACGTGTTTCAAGGTTGATTCTGTCCATTCAGTCTGTCCCAAGTCCCCTACATAAGTGTAGAACTATACTTAGCAATGCTAGGGAAAAAAGGGAGGAAATAACTAGAAAGGTTATGAACAGTATGTGATACCGTAAAGTATTTCCTGTATAAAAACCTTAAGTTTCAAACTGTCTATGCCTAAACAAATGTTAGGTCCGAAACTAAATTAAGAAATAACATTGCATGTGCATATACCATGTTTTAAGGATTAAGTAATAACATCCTCTAAATGATGGGTTAATTTTTAGTTAGTAGTAACATATATAACGAGGATAACTGACATGTTTAGACGAATTAAGAGATGTGATGAGTAAAAAAGAGAGATAGAAAAATGGATTTGCAAGGTGTGAAAGTGACATGAGAATTAAAAGAGAGTGCAAGATATTTATTAAAATCTATCTATTATCTATTATTTATTTAAGAAAAATATCTACAATTATCCACGTTGCTCCACGTGACAGCATCTCCATCTTCTATTATCTTCTATTTAAAAAAACTAATTATACTTAATTTGGCTATCCAATTAATTGCACACGTGACAATATTTCTATCTTTTATATAGAAAATTATTTCCTGTTATTTTTTTTTTTTGCACAGTACGAGTCTCGTATGCTAGTTTAAAAGAAATATCAATAACCAAATTTATCACAAATGCTTGCCAAATTTAGAGACTATTTTCATTGATTTTATCATGAATGCATGCCATTTATTTTACCCCCTACTTTGTACCGAGAATATCTGATTTCGTTAACGAAAGCGATTATTGAGATGTTGTTAAACCCTTGCGATGAAATCATCAACCGCTTCTAACTAGTCTAACTAATCTAGCTAATTATACTCTGGTACAACTACACTGAAGCACAACATGATACCCCGCCAATAATATGTAAACTACGAGAAGAAATCAAAACTACTCAAACTAGTATATCGGTGTGTTTGGAACCAAAGAAAATTACTACTAAAAAACTGAGAGAGAGAGAGAGAAGTTAAAAGTGCAAATCGTGATGCAAAAGAAATAACAACTCACCGACAACCACAAATTCAATAGGCAACTCGGGTGGAGGTGTCTTGAAGGAAAACTCAGGGCCCGATCCTCCACACCTGTAGAAGTAAGTGGTGCCTGGATTTAGAGGCCCAATTACAACATGGTGGATCTTGCCAGATTTGTAGAAGAAATAATGGTAGGAGGTGTGCTCCCCCGTGGCTTTTGTGCTATATTCCCCTTTCTTTGTTCCATACTCCACCACAGATTCTGAGTGCTTGTCCTCGGTTATCCACGACACTCTCATATGATCTTTCCCCACCAATGAAATGTGCACCTTTTGTCACATAAAATCACATTATTCATCATGTGTACATATGCATACACTACTAGAAAAAGTTAAAATAGTGACAAAAATTGGAGACAGAAGAAATAAAATTGAGAGACGGAATTAGAGACAGATTTTCGCTGTTTCAATTTTTTCTAGTAGTGATATATATGCATGATTGATATATTTATAACACACATATAATGAACCTGTTGAGGGTCAGAATCTGAGCGTTCGTGAGGAGTGAAGATGAACTGGCCAGAAGGCTGACGAGAAAAAGCATTCCCCTGTGATTGTAGGGTCTGTGGGAACAACAAGAAGCATATTTGAAGGAGCAGAGGAATCACAAGAAGGGGCTTGTTGCATTTCGCCATCATCATATTGTAGTTTTGGTTAATGTTAAATAGATATGGCTTTCTGAATACGGAGGACGAACTATATAATATATACAGTATAAAGGGGTTTAATTTGGACAGAAAGGGTCAAATAATATAATGCATTTCAAAATTTTGGTATAATAAAACATTAAAACTTGTGGGAAGGTTGTTCTTGCAATAGCGTCAAGTCTCTATGAAAAACGAATACGTTGGATAATCTTTCAGCAATGACTACACAAACACGAAGGCTCTCCTATCCTTCTTGGTTTGCTTCTCCGCTTCTCTAGGACACGCATATGCCAACTGCCAAATTATTTATTTATTTCTTTTTTTTGGGGGAAGAGTTATTTATTTATTTATCATAGTACTAGTATGTAACCCGTGCTATGCACGGGTATGTAAATCAGAGAAAAATTTATATAAATATTGATAAAAAATAACATTTATAATGTTTAATTATATCAATGTATCATATACACATATATACATTTATTTTTTTGGTCTATTGGGCCTAGCGTCACACACACACGCACACAGGGAAGGGAAAAGTGGAGGCACTGGGGTTCGAACCCCGCCTCATGCAAACGTCTCAGGCACAATTGCTAACTCGGCTGCGCACTGCAGAACCACATATATACATATTTGAAAAAAAAGTGTGTATAATGTACCCAAAAAATGTGTGTGTGTGTGTGTGTATATATCTATATATAAAGACAATAGGGTAAGGTAACCGTTTTTTTGGTGTGCTAATTTGGTTTCCACTTTTACCCTTCGATTAACTGTTTTGTAAATTTAAAAATAATTTTTTTAAATTGATGCACTTTTATTTCAAAGAAACCAACATCATTAAATATAACTGCCCCTCACTCTCTCACACGGTAAATGTGTTGTGGACAATAAAAAAATAATAATATAGAATACTATAGCACAATAAAAATGCGAAAATATGCCCGTCTTGCCGCTAGTATATATAAAAGCATTTACTAACTTACACTCACCCATTTTTTAGTTGGTTTAAGTTAGCAAATTACACCTTAAAGTGTATTTGACAAACTTTTAGTTATAACTTGCTAACTTAAAACAAATAAAAAATGTGCAAGTGTAAGTTGGCAAATGCCTATGCTAACTTACACCCACCTACTTTTTTAGTTGTTGTAAGTTAGCAAGTTACACCTTAGGGTATATTTGATAAATTTTTAGTCATAACTTGTTAACTTACATCAACTAAATAATAGGTGGGTGTAAGTTAACAAATCTTATTACATAAATAGTTTTTTTTATATAAACACATATATGAATATTGATATTGTTTAAATTAATAACTTTCACTAACTTTTAATACATTATTTTATAATAATTATGGCGAGTAGGACTATATAGTAACCCATGCCATGCACAGGTGTATATTGGCTTTTGAACACTTTTATAAAATTTATTTAATTTTTTATATAAATTTTTTTGTTAAAGTGAATTTGAGGCAATATTTACCAATAATTATACTAAAGTATTTTAATTTCAATTATGCATCACAAAGTATAGCAATCTTTATCATAGTAACTACTATTGTCCATTATAAAGATTTGGTTAGATATCTGACTGACTATCATATTTAAAATTGAATATAGTGGATAAAAATATAAATTATTGTCGACTTAAGAGAATAAAAAATTGTTATGAACTTATATTTTTACCAAATAATGTGGGAGTTCCTAGTAAAAAAAACAAAACAACATTTTTTTAAATGAAAATTTCAAATATAATTGACCTGACCCATGTGTTATGCATTGGATATAGATGAGATGCACTCTATAGTAACAACACATCTATTGTATGTTGACCCGTACTACGCACGGTGTATATAAAAAAATATAAACAAAAAAGGTCATGAGAAATTTCATAAGAAATTATCTAAAATGTACATAAAATATGTATATAAAAAATTTATTTTTCATATAAAATATTTATTCCCATGTATAATATTTTATCTATGGTTTTCATATAAAATGTTCATTTCCGTGTATTATGTTTTGTTTATAATTTATATTTATATATTGATCAATCTATATGTAGATATAAATTTATAAAAGAGATTCTCAATTTGATTAGATTAAACTAAAACTGCAATAAATCTAAATTTGCTTTCATGTAAAATTTTATTTCTATATGTAATGTTTTATCTATAATTTATATACTGATCAATTTACATACAGATATTAATATTTTTTTCATAATACAGATATTTCTTCGGCCATCGGGGTGGTTTTAGGCCATTTTTGGCCTAAATTCAGCTAGCCCATATTTTGTGTGATGAATTTCAATGTAATTACAAAGCTGCAGCGTATGACAAACAAAATCAAATAACAAAACTTTTTAGAAGAACAAAACAAATTAATGCATGCAACAATAGAATCCAACAATAAATAGAACTTTTTAGAAGAGCAAAACAGAATTAATCTTAGGAAGATAGTGCAGGACTCTAGAGTGAAAAAAGGTTGAAGTGGGATAAACTGAAGGAAAAGCCAAAAAACCATATTATTATAATGAATGGTCAGAAATAAAACACACAGATCTAAATGACAGCCACAAAGTCATGATGCTATTAAATAACCTAAAAAATATAAAAATTAAAAGAATCCATATTATAGTGCAGGAACTTGGAACAATTTTTCAGAAAAGAATACTTCTATGTGTATTGACCACTTTCCTGCACCACATCCTGGCCCTGTAATTAAAGCAGAGGAGAAAAAGCATAGAGATTTATTATTAACCATAAGCATTCCACACGCAACATCAACCTCCACCATAAAATTGCTAAAGATTGTGGGCATATATATTGAATGAAAAAAGGTAGAAAAATTTTAAAACACATTGACATAGCTTCTAGAAAAAATATAGCAACTGAATTGCTAGACATATCACAGAAAGAGTTGTGTGGCTTCAGAGCCCACCCTTATAGTACCTACATCACTCCAGAAACTACAGTCTGATACTTAAGCAGCATAATCTTAAGTCTGTCATATAAAGGAAGATATAAAGTTTTTGTGGTCAATGGGTGGTGCCAGCTGATTCAGGGGCTCCAGGAAGTTACTTATTACTGTAGCTTTCCTTATTCTCATTCCCCGGTCTAGTTTTTCTGGTTGTCTAATTGCAAGACATGCATCAATGGTTAATGGTGCCAACATAAAAATCTAGTTGCCAGTACATAAACTGAATAACTTTCAATGTGTAAAGAAATCAGTCTATGCATGAACTGATAATACTAAAAAATAAGAACCATGACCAAATACCTTGTGTAGCACTTTAATCAAAGAAGTAAAATGAGGGTAGTTAAAGCTCTTTGAGACTGTTCAATTTGGACACCTACTGTAATTGAGAGCAATAGTTTTCGAACCACTAGAAACAGAAAGTGTCAAGCCAATGTGTTGAGGCGGTTCTCCACTAACCTTTGAATAAATCTGCAGAATTGTAAAATAAATTGAATATCAAACAAAAGTACACCATCTTGAATTGTAATCAAGAGAAGATAGAAAATATTTTGAGCAAAGGAAATGTCTAATAAAGTGACTTATCTTGGATCACATAGTTACCCAAGGCAGAGAAGATGGATTCTAAAACCGAGACTGGTCCATCCTTGGTAGTGTGGTCGTCTATATTCTCAGCAATGAATGAAAACTCACGGTAATTCCCTGGCACAAAAGGGTCAATAGTACTTTTCATGTTCAACCCTTGATCCACAACACCAAAACCTCCATGGAAAATGAAAATCTAAAACAAATTGAAAAAGATAACAAAAAAATAGTAAAAGAAGAACAAAGGAGATGAACAGGAAAAAAATTATACCTTTAGGAGTTGTTGAATGCAATGCTATCAGAGGGATAAGTGTTGAGTGGGAGTGAGTGGTCATCTTGTCCTGAGTTAGAGCTTTTGATAATCGAAAAGATTTTTCCGCATTAAGCTCCCGATAGATCTCTTCGCCATCTTCTGTGCTTCCATGTTCATACCGAAAACCAACCCGCCCCTAGACAGTGGAGAAGTCTTCACGTTAAGCAGTCCTGAGGAAAGCATAAAGAAGAAATCAGAGAAAAAGCAAGAGAAAAAACAATTCAGAGAGAGAATCGAGACACTGGAGGCGTGATTGTGTGGTGAGGTTGCAGCAAACTGGTGGCTGGCGGGCCGTGTGACGGCGGGAGGAAGAGCGAGCGTGATATCCAAGAAGGAGTGTTAACCTTGAGAAAGATGGTCGCGGGATTCAATCAAACAATCCCTAATTTCTGATTTTAACAGTCAAGACATTATTCTTTTTTTTTTTGGGTGCCAGTCAAGACATTTCGCTCCTCTTTTTTTTTTGGTAGTATTCGCTTCTCTTATTTTTGTCGCTTCTATTGCATTAAATCAGAAATAGTAATTCAACCCATTAAATAAAAAATCAATGCATTAAAAGCTAATAAATTTTTACTTTATTCATTACGTTTTAATTCAGAATATCACTAATGAGTGATTATACCAAACTTTGTATTATTTATTCTTTATTTAATAAAATACTTTTATTTTTATTCGAGTCCCATAATTTTTCATTACATAAATTTTCTGTCTATTAGATTCAAGCATATTTTGTTAGTAATACTGTAAATAACAAAAAAACAGGCCGTATGACTTAGCCATTAGACTATTGAATCTAATTTTTCATTTTTCATATTTTACATGAATTAATATTTTGCCATATGACTATTCACGTTTTCAAATTTTCTATCTATTTTTTTTATTAGTTAAATTTGGATCATACAATTCAATATTAAAAAACTGACCATTTAATACGTTAATCAGGTTTCCTTTTTAAACGTTACACACTTAATTTCTTTCTATAAAACGGTTGATAGCATTAATTTCATGATCAAACATTAATTACATTTTGGTAATAAATAATTAACGTATTTAATATTATTATTATTTTCCACTTAAGCATTCTAATGCTAAATCATGAAAACACATATGCGCATTTCCATTTTTAAACATAACATATAATGCCTATTTATTGCTAATTCTATGTGAGGTCGCCATTTGTACAGTAATTAATGAGGTTTCTTTTGATTTGTATATAATAAAGATAGAGATAAAGATATATGTTTAATCAGTTCAGCGTCTCTTTAAAAGAAAATTAAATAATCCAATAGTTTTCAATTTTTTGAACTTATATTAAAAAAGTAATTTATTTTTTCAAACAAACAAATCCAAACACCCATTTATTTAGTTTTTGACTAGCATAGCTGATACACGCGCGAAAAATGTAAAGTATTATATTTGTAACATGTTAGGCATTTATGTAAACAAAGACTTTGGAATTTGAAGTTAGCATATTCTCGTGAGCACGTTACATCAGAATATCTATGGAATATACCTAGATGAAATTACAGAATAACAGAAAGCCAATATTGAGACAACAATTGTTATTTATTTTAATAAAATATATTGTTCACACATATTTGAAGTCAAACTCTGGAAATTGAAAGTGTAGAGTAGAGTTTACATACTTATAAATAATAAATAAATGGTAACTAAAAATAAGTAGTGAATATATACCAAAAAACAAATAAGTAGTGAATATATCCGCGTTTACCAAAAATTAGGCACAACGATAGGCGACTTTCCTATCAAGATAAGGTCAGATGTCGCGAGGGATTCCTTCCAAAAGATATTTTTTTATATTTACATATTTAGTTCTCATGGAGACCAAAAATTTGCCCATATGATGACATATCTATAAAATGGATAAGTTAGCTAACTTTTCTTTTCACATTTTCTTTCTATTTTTATCCCTTAATTGAAAATTTACATTTAAATTTAAATCTATATATCTCTTATTTTTATTTTTATTAAAAATATAAATTAATAATTTACTTAACTATAAGATAAAACCTTTCTATTTAACAAGTTTTTTTTTACAGCAAAAAATCATATCATATCATTAATAATAATGTTGGTAACAAATTCAGGGACATAATCAAAGAAACAACAACAGGGGTGCAACACAGCCGCCCTTGCGAAAACATGAGCAACCTCGTTTCCTTGTCGCCTAACAAATTGTACAGAACAATTTTGTCTACTTAGTAACAGAGCTTTACAAGCTGAAATTAGTGACCCAAACTCCGAAGCATCATCAATATTTCCATAGACTCCATCAACCACAACTTTAGCATCTAGTTCAAAGATCACATTATCCAATCCTAGCCCCCTAGTCCATTGAATGGCTGCTTGAAAAGCCACTGTTTCACCCTCATTAACCTACAAGCACGGTGCGAACCAGGCGGTCTTTGCTTCCAGAAAAATCCCCAGCTCATCACAGAGGCATAACCCATAGCTTGTCAGGTCTTTATCTGCATGGAAGGCAGCATCAATGTTGCATTTGATGAAGTTCATTAGCGGTCTTAACCAACAAGTAGGAACAGGAGGGCTTTGTTGGAGCTGTTGCTTAACTCGTGACTTCTCCTGGACTTTGATCCACTCGCAGAGAAAGTTCTTGGCTCGGTATAGCACATCTGTAGCCGAGTCTTTTGTGCCATTCCAAAGTTGCTCGTTACGCTTAATCCAGAGGCTCCAAACAATCATCGCAAAATTGGATTTGCCCTCATTATCTAAAACAACTAGCAGGTGGAAGACAATATCTGCGATTGAAACACACACCATCAGAGCCTCATCAATAAAAGTCCACAGCCCAGCTTGATTCCAAAAATGAACACTAGCTGGACACACAAAAAACACATGCCCTGCAGACTCCCACGATGAACCACAGACAATGCAATCAGAAGGACAGTGAACACCTCTGGTCTGAAGTTGAACTCTAGTAGGTACACAATCTCTACAAAGCCGCCACAAGAGATCCTTGACCTTGAGAGGAACATGTAAACCCCAGAGAGTTTGTCAATCTTTTTGAACTCTAAGATGAGTAGCATCCAATATATTATCCACACAGAGAAAATATGCTAATCGCACACTATATGAACCACACTTTTCAAGAGACCATATAATGTTATCCTGTGTAACAGAAGGAAATAAAGGGATGCGCAAAACCATGTCAGCTTCAGCAGGATAGGTGCTGCCTCAATAACTGCTCATTCCAACTCTTTAAACCTGGAAAAAGGAAGTCACTAACTCGTAAGTTCAGCAGGGAGGGATTAAGGGGGATAGATAAAGTCAAGGGTTTATTTGGTCTACCCCAATTATCACCCCAAAACCGGATATGAATCCCATCACCACTGATCCACCTACACCCATCTTTAAGCAATGTTCGAGAGCTCCAAATGCTCCTCCAAGCATAGCTTGGACGGCTACCAAGTTAAGCGTCCAAAAAAGACCCTTGACGGTAATATTTGGCTTTGATTATGCGCGAAACGAGAGCATCGGGGCTAGACATGAGTCTCCACCCTTACTTCCCAACCATTGCTAAATTAAAGGCACCCAGATGGCTAAAGCCCATCCCTCCATGAGCCTTTCTACAAGTCAATTTCTCCCAAGAGAACCATTTAATTCCTCCACCACTATTGCCATTCGAGCTCCACCAAAAGGAGTTCATCATCTTCTCCAACTCCTCAGCAAGAGATGTGGGGAGAAGGTAAACACTCATAATGTAGGATGGTATAGCTTGCACAACGGACTTAAGGAAGATTTCCTTCCCAGCCCGAGAAAGAGCTTTACCCCTCCAAGATTGAAGCCTCTTCCACACTCTATCTTGATTGTAACAAAAAGTGGCCTTCTTGCTACGACCCACCATGGAAGGTACGCCAAGGTATTTTCCTGTGCCCAAGCATCTGGTCACCCCTAAAAACTCTGAGATTCTGGTCTGAGTGTTCTGGTCCGTGTTCCTGCTAAAGAAAATTTCACACTTCAAAAAATTTAGAGCTTGCCCCAATGCTTTCTCATAAGTGATCAGAATATTTTTCATCACCATGGCCTCCTTGTCACAAGCCCGGAAAAACAGAAAACAGTTGTCAGCAAAAAGGAGATGAGAGACGATTGGGGCGCCTCTACACACTTTGATCCCATGGATGTCCCCTCTACGCTCCGCCTGATGGATGAGGGTCGTGAGGCCTTCAGCACAGAGAATGAACATATAAGGAGATAGCGGGTCCCCATGACGAAGGCCTCTCCCAAGAAAAATGGGGCCTACAGGCTCTTGATTCACTAGGATAGAGTAAGAGACAATCTCAACACACTGCATCATCCAACCTATCCATTTACCATTGAAACCCAACTTAGACATCAAGGCATGCAAATAGGCCTAATTAACTCTATCATAGGCTTTACTAATATCCAGCTTCAACGCTACCTCCCCAAATTTACCCGCCTGCTTGCATTTCATATAATGGATGGTTTGTATCGCAATAAGAGCATTGTCCAAGATGGACCTACCTGCAACGAAACCAGATTGTTCCTCATAGATATAGTTAGGCAACACACACTTAAGCCTATTAGCAAGGACTTTGGAGACAATTTTATAAAGAACATTGCACAAAAATATAGGTCGGAGGTCCTTCATGGACTTAGGTAACTCACACTTAGGAATCAAAACAACATTCGTTTCATTAAGGGAGGTCGGGAACGAACCCTTATCTAACCAAGAGCAATAAGTTTGAAAAATGTCATCCCCACAAAGGTTCCAAAAATGTTGATAAAAAGCCGGGTTCAAACCGTCTAGGCCTGGAGATTTATCCGGATGCATTTGCTTAATGGCCTCATGGAATTCTTCTTTACAAAAGGTATCATACAGCATTGTATTTTCAGCCTCAGTCACACATTGTTGGAATGCCTAAAGCACTGGCTCAAACACTCCCTGCTGCTGCATAAAGAGATCTTTGAAATAGTTCTTTGCAACATGACACAAGTCAGCTTGGTCCAATACAATAGCACCCCTGTCATTTTCTAGCTGCTTTATCTGGTTCTTGCGCTTTCTTATCGTTGTAGTGCGATGGAAATACTTAGTGTTCTGATCACCTCCTTCAAGCCAAAAGGATTTGGCACGCTGGCGCCAGAAAGCTTCTTCCTGAGCCAACATCTTATTGAGCTTCTCATGGCTGGCTTTGAACATGCGCACTCCATCCTCATCACTTCGGGAGCACAACAACTCCATCTCTCTCTCCTGACAGTTGCAATATCTGCTGTGAATTGCTTTCGTAGCTGCTTACCCCATGCCTCTAAAGTTTCTGTGCAGTTGTGCAGCTTCCCCATAAGGTCTCTGTCACTGCTATTGGACCAGCCCTCCTCCACCACCTTACTTAAATCTTCTTCTCGAAACCAAGCATTTTTAAACTTGAATTTACGATGGTGATAGAACCTGGCCACCTCATGAAGTCTGAAAAGCAAGGGTGAGTGGTCTGAAATCGAGGCTAACAAATTAAGAAGCCTGACCTGAGGGAACATTGCAAGCCAGCTCTCATTCACCAAAGCCATGTCCAACCTCTCCTCCACTGCTTGAGTGGAACCTCTGCTCTTAGCCCACGTGAAAGGGTACCCCTCCAAGGGAATGTCAACTAGATTACAGTCTTCCATTGCCTCCCGGAATCCTTTAATAAGCCAGTTTGGGCGCTCTGCTCTGCTACACTTATCCTCCGCTGAGAGGATATCGTTAAAGTCGCCAATAACACACCACGGAAAGGAACACATACTGTTTATATCTCTGAGCATATTCCAGGAATCCCTCCTCTGAGAACTGTGAGGGAAACCGTAAAACCCAATGAGTAGCCAGTTGCCTTTATCTTGGTCATGAACTTCAAGGTTAATAAAATGCAGCGAATAGTTTAGGATCTTGCATCTGAAAGTACTTCTCCACAAGACAGCTATACCTCCACCTTTTCCAACTCTTTCCACAGCAAAGCAAGAATCAAATCCTATCTTACTTTTCAGAGCTTCTATTTTTCTGACTTGCACCCAAGTCTCAATAAGAAAAATAACGTCCGGTCGGTGCACCTGAACGAGGTTACGTAATGCGAGAACTGCACTCGGGTTACCCAGGCCCCGACAGTTCCAACAAAGGATACTCATTGGTCCTGGTAGTCCTAGGAGCCAAGACCTGCCAATAAAAAATGACCATTGATGAGTGTAAGCTCTGTGTCGTGGTGTGCTTCATTATTGCTGATATCGTCCTCCTGTTGTTGCCTCTTATTGGCAGCAGTATTGTTCAAAGACACTTGTGCTTGTGGGCCCGTTAGCATGAGCGCATGTGGACCTACATTGGTTGGTGGAGTAGTGATTTTCAAATCAGCTGGATTAGTTATTTTTGGCTACCTCACATTGCAGGATTTCATTAAAAGAACTGAATCTGCATTAACTGCATTGAACGTAAAGGTTGTTGCTCCCTGATTCTTCGACACTATTCTTCCCCTGTACCTGACCCCCCTTGGCGTCCAGATTCACTGGTCGTTGCATGCGGTGTGACAAAGTCAAACCCCAGAGTTGACTTCGGCTTTGACTGCGCTGATGAGCTCCCACCACTACTTGCGTTAGGGTTTGTTGCTCCCTTGCTCTCCTCCTTGAGCCAACGGTAGCCGCCACCAGTTCCTGCACGCCGCGGTTCCGCTTTCAACTTTGGTCCCCACCCTCGGCTTCCATCATCATTTTCCATGGCGAAGCGAACTCGACACCTTTACTTAGTGTGGCCGAGCAAGCCACAAACAAAGCAAAACGTTGTTAACTTCTCATACTTAAAGGTAACTATGCACCAGTCTCCCCCAGCCTTCCTAACTTTCCTTTTCTTCTTCAATGGCATCTGGACATCTACTCTCACTTTGATCCGCATATAACTACGCCATATGCTGGTACTATAGGATTGGTCATACTCCACAAACTCGCCAATATAACTCGCCAGTGCTTTGCCAACAACTTCATTCATAAACCCAACGGGAATGTTATGAGCCTGGATCCAAAAGTTAACATAAGTGTGAGCTACATCTTGTATCGGAACGCCCACACTTGGCCTGCCCAGCACCAACAGGTGATTATCAAAATTCCATGGCCCTCCCTTCCAGACCTGTTCAAGATCTAGCGAATGGTAAAACTGAAACAAGAACATCCCTGGCACCGCTTCCTTGATAGAGACTCCCTCTACCGGCCTCCAAACGCTTGCCATGCGTTCCTTCATCATATGAGCTCTGATGGGCCTATCAGCAAAGAATTTCCCCACTAGGCATAACTTCAGGTTTCCAACACCCTCCTCCTGGCCTTCCTCCACATCCACTTGAAACGATAAACCCTCCTCATCAGCATCCACTAGGGAAAAACCTTTCAAACGATCTTCCATCAAGCACCGTTGGACCTCACAAGCACCACCGTGACCTACTTCTCAATAACGAGAGAGAAACGACCTACTTCTCAATAGCGAGAGAAAGCCAAAAAATATATTCTCTTTATACCTATATAAAGAGAATATATTTTATAGCATAAGGTAACTAACTTTTTTGGCGTCCATATTTTCTTCTCATTTTTTGCCTCTTCACTGAAAATTTACATCTAAATTTTAATCTATATGCCTTTTATTTTTTTATTAAAAAATAAAATAATAATTTACTTATATATCAAATAAAACTCTTCTATCTAGCAAACTTATCTAACAATATAAAAATGGAAAAAAATACACACAACAAACAAAATATAAAATCTGAAAAGACAGACACAACAATGTCCATCTTAACGCTAGTATATATAAATATTGTGGTTAACAATACAACAACAACAAAATCTTATTCCACTAGGTGGGTTGGCTACATGGATAACTCAGCGCCATAGTGTGGTCTATCATAGGTCATATCTATAGTGAAACCATTGTCCTCAAAATCTTTCTTAATAGTCTCGCCTATAGTTTTTGTTGGCCATCCTCTACCTCACTACGCCAAAAACAATTTTTAATAGCGTTTCTTTCAGGTTATTTTAAGGCTTTTATAATAGCGCTTGGGAAGCACTATCGTAGGCTTTCACGTTTATAATAGCGCATCGATTTATAGCGCTTCAAAGCGCTATTATAGGTTATTTTAAGCGCTATTAAAGCCTTTTTTTGGCATAATGTCTCTAGCGATTGGAATGCCCTTCATCTGATCTACTTTCCTTACTACAAAATCTACAAGTCTCCTCCACACATGCCCAGACCACCTAAGAAAAGATTCAACCATCTTTTTTACAATAGGTGCTACTCCAACTCTCTCTAATACTAGCATTCCTAATCTTATCTCGTCTAGTCTTTCCACTCATTCATCGCAACATACTCATCTCTGCTATCTTGAGTTTATTCACGTGTTGGTTTTTAACTGCCCAACACTCAGTCCCATACAACATTGTCAGTCATATACTTGTACAATAAATTTTTCCTTTAGCCCCAACAGTACTTTATTATCCCTGCTTGAATTTGTTGCTTTACATCTCCCTTTATTTCTCCATCGTTTCGTATAATGGACCTCAGATATTTAAACTGTGTGACTTATGGTATGCCCTGGTCTCCAACTTTCACCTCTAAGCTAAGGGTGTTACACCTTTTGCTAAACTTACATTCCATTTTAGTTAACATTAAATTTTAAAAAATTAAAATGTTGCAAATTTAACATAAGCAAAAAATAGAAGTCCAATCCGGCAATGTGGTTTTAGTTTTGTTTTGGTGTGAACAATGTTATTTAATTACCATAATTATGAAAATTGAACCTGACCGATCGGTTCAACCAATTGAACTGAGAATAAGTATGTTTAACCAAGAAAACCAACTAGTTTTAGAACAGGTGAAAATCGATAAAAAACTGGTTGTAAAGACCTGTTAACACAAAAAACTAGTTGGCCAGATCATATATTAAGCCACTCGGATAAAGTACAAGTATTCGTTGATCGGTTGGCTTCTAATCAGCTGAATCCAGATTAGCTTAGCTAAGATCAGTTAACTCAAAATCGGCTAAATCAGTATCAGTTAAATCATGATCAGCTAACTCAAGATTTTGCATGTCAAGATCGGATAATTTAATATCGGCTAAATCAAAGATCAACTAATTGGGATCAGGTGGTCCAAATACAACTATTCAGCTGAGAAAGACAGTTGAGAAGCAGCAACTAAGCAAAATCAATTAAAGAAGAATTAACTGATGTAAAACTAAGCTCGCGAGTGCGACGAAAAGGTGGGAGGTGGGGGAGAGAGTGGTGAAGAAGATGGGAGATGGTGGGGTGGGTTCGGGGGCACCTGAAGGTGTGAGGTTAAGGGTGGTCATTGGTGGGAGATGGTGGTGGGGGTGGGCGGGAATGGGTAGTTTTAGGGGTTAGAGGCATTTTTGTCTTTTAGATGGGGAAGGGAGGTGGAAAAATTAAAAGGGGAGGTAGAGATATCAAAGGCCTAATTGATCCCAACCCAAGTAGGCCCAGTAGTATAGGTTGTTAGTAATAACAAATGAAATTTGAAAGAAAAATAAAAAAAGGTAACCGAGTGTCGTTTTCGTCACCCCATCTGGAATTTCTCTGTAGGTGTACAGTGTGGTGTTATTGCATCACTCACAATCACAAGTAGGGATGGCAAAAAAAAAACCCGCACATGTGGATATCCGCACAAATTACACACAATTGATAGTAAATGGATAGCTATTAAATGGGAGTGTGGATCATAGTACCCGCCCCATAGATACCCGCATATTCATTACAATTACTTTTTTTATTAAATATATAATATATACTATGACATTTTCTATCACTTTAAGATAAAATAAATTTTATGTTCTTCGTTATTGAATATTTTTAGTGGAGGGTGTTGCCAAGTGACTCCAAACACAAGAGGGGGGTGAATTATGTGAGAGGTGCTTTTTAAAACACTTTTGCAAATAGAAAACGCTCGAATATAAGTTGCAATAAATTAACTGCAGAAAAGTAAAATGACTTGAAATATAAATTGCAGAAGTTAACTTGCAATAAAGTAAATGATGTAATTTAAATTCTTTGAAATGTAAATGACTGAAAGTAAAGGACAATAAAATAAATGACAGAATTTAAATTGCTGAAATGTAAATGACTGAAAGATAGAAAGCTCGAACAATAAGAAGATAGAGAGCAAAGAGAGCACACAGCAAATTATACAGGTTCGGCCACTAAACACCCCTGTGGCCTACGTCCTGTCCCCAAAGCATAGCATTATGGGATTTTCACTAAAATCACTAGCTTTTAAATCAGGTTCAGCTAGAAACCTTTACAACTCTAAAAATAGAGCAATATGTTCAAGAGATATCACCTCTCTATGAACACCTTGGGATTCCTACCCAAAAAGAAATGATTTTTTACAAATAAAATGAGATGAGAAAGATACACTCAATAGTGCAGATATAACAAATTGAAGCTCAAATAATACAACTCAAATTATGTAGAATAAAAAGCTCTCAAAAAATTGTGCTCAAATAAGTGTGAGTGATGGAGAATATTTGACAGAGTTTTGGCACAAAGAATAAGTGAGTGTTGTATTTGGAATGCACAGCGCTGTTGTATATATAGGCAAAAAAAGAAAGAGCTGTTGGAAGACGCGTGAGAGAGAATTGCATTTTTAATAGAAAACGCGTTGACAACATCGCTGTCAATTGGTCGATGACAGTTGCTATTTGTCAAAACAAAAACTTTTCCACGTGATGAAAATGACATATAGAAATGGAGGAAGTTTTGTCCTGAGCAATAATGGGTAAAAGGCATAAAAGATTATATATAAAAAAATGCTATAAAGGTTTGTATAAAAAATTGCATAAACATTTAGTATTACGCACAGAGGCACAAATAGTCTAAATGCATAAACCTTTATATAAAATATAATTTAGAAAAATATCATAAAATTATTTTTAGATAAAACATTGTGAGTGTGTGATTTTATTTTAATTGAGAGCTTTTTATTACTACTTACAAATAGTCTTAATAAAAATAAATAAATACTCAAAACCCAAAGACTTGAGAACCTTTCATTCTTGATACGCGTCTTGGTATTCTTTTCCGCTTTTTGCACGGTTGACTATTTGCAAAACTCCCTTTTGTCAATCATCAAAACCATCCTGTCAAGGCATGTATTCACAGACTCCCCCTTTTTTATGATGACAAACATCTCATGGAGGGAATTTAGTAAAATATAATCATGATATAGCAATGAGATATAAGCATGGTTTTTCAATAAAAGATATCAGAGTTTAAGCACGTATTTTAGAAAAACTCCCCCTCACAATATGCATAATATAATTTACTCCGCCTGAATCATAAAACTCTCCCTCTTTTGTCAACATCAAAAAGCGGAAAAGATAAAGGGAAAGACATGTAAAACGTATGCATATACGTGTAACTAGATGGCGAAAAATAATTAAAATAGAGTATCAATGGTTCAATGAAGCATAAGACATCCTTGGAAAAAAATTTTATTAAAGGAGATAGCAAAAAAAAAGCACTAGGATAAGAGTTACTAGTCCTCGTTCAACTCATTCTCATCATCAATTGTTTCCTCATCTTCACTGATATTAAGCGCATAATTGTTTGCAGTTAACGTAACCTGCACAAACTTGTTAGCACACATTTTTTTTTCTTCAACGATTACAGGAAGGACGGTTGCATTTCTCCACTTTTAGTCTTGGTAACAAAACCTGCATAAAAATGTTAGCACACTCCAACGCCCAAGTTAGAACTTATTCATAATAAAATGCACTCACACGCAGTCATTCAATGCATGATTGATCTAAAATTCCTAACTCGGTTCTTATAAAAAAGAAGTTTTCTTTAGGCAAAGGTTTAGTAAAAATATCTGCGAGTTGTTTAGGTGTTTCCACAAACTCAATCACACAATCTCCTTTTTGATCATGATCTCTAATAAAATGGTGCCTAATTTCTATGTGCTTAGTCCGGGAGTGATAGACCGGGTTTTTCGTGAAGTTTATGGCACTAGTATTGTCGCACTTAATTGGAACAGTTTTTAGATTAATCCCATAATCATTCAACTGTTGTTTCATCCAAATAATTTGTGCACAACAACCGCTCTGCAGCGTATTCCGCTCAAGAATGGACAAAGCCACACTGGCTTGTTTCTTACTATGCCATGAGACCAAGGCATTCCCAAGTAAGTGACATGTCCCACTAGTGCTTTTTCGGTCCATTTTGCAACCCGCAAAATCAGAATCCGAGTACCCAATAAGTGTGCAGTCAGCACCTTTGGGGTACCATAAACCCATAGTTTGTGTGCCAGTGAGATATCTCATGATGCGTTTTACCGCTAAGAGATGTGATTCCTTAGGATTTGCTTGAAAACGTGCACACATACAAACACTAGACATAATATCCGGACGACTAGCAGTGAGATAGAGAAGAGATCCTATCATACCTCGATACTTACTTACTTCGACCGACTTACCACCTTCATCTTTGTCAAGATAGCATGATGTGCTCATTGGAGTTGAGATTTCTTTGGCGTTGCTCATTCCAAATCTTTTAAGCAACTCCTTGCAATATTTGGATTGATTTATAAAAATTCCTTCTTTTGTTTGTTTAGACCAAGGAAGTAGTTGAGCTCTCCCATCATGGACATTTCAAACTTACTTTGCATGATTTTGGAAAAATCTTCACACAAAGACTCATTAGTAGCACCAAAGATGATATCGTCAACATAAATTTGAACAAGTAAAATGTCATGATTTTTGCGTTTGATGAAAAGAGTGGTATCAACTTTTCCTCTTTCAAAACCTTTTTCAAGTAAATATTTGCTCAACCTCTCGTACCAAGCTCTAGGAGCTTGTTTTAAACCATATAAAGCCTTTTTCAATTTGAAAACATAATTTGGAAATTCAAAATTTTCAAAACCGGGGGGTTGATCAACATATACTTCTTCTTGAATAAAACCATTTAGAAATGCACTCTTAACATACATTTGAAAAAGTTTGAAATCCATGATGCATGCAAATGCAAGAAGCATACGAATAGCTTCTAATCTAGCCACGAGTGCATAGGTTTCATCGAAATCTATGCCCTCTTGTTGGTTATAGCCTTTTGCAACAAGTATAGCTTTATTTCTAACAATAATACCATTTTCATCAAGCTTGTTGCGAAAGACCCATTTGGTCCCAATGACTAGGTGATCTTTAGGCCTAGGGACAAGTTCCCAAACATCATTTCTCTCAAATTGATTCAATTCCTCTTGCATAGCAATGGTCCAATGTTCATCAAAGATGGCTTCATTGACATCATTGGGTTCAATTTGAGAGACAAAGGCCATGTGATGACATGCATGATTAAGAGAGTTTAGTCGTTACCCTTTTGAGATATCACCTATTATGTTGTCAAGAGGATGGTTCTTTGAGACACTCCATTCCTTTGGAAGATCTAAGTGAGAGGATTCTTGAGAAGGTTGAGGCAAGGACTCTTGATCCTCCTTTTGTACTTTTGATTTCTCTTGTTCTTCTAAACGGGTATCTCCAAGCATTTCTGTAAGATCATAAACACTTTCTTCTACTGAAGATTTGAGGTAAGATTCATCAAAAGAAACATGCACAGATTCTTCAACAGTCCAAGTTCTTTTATTAAAAATTCGAAAAGCTTTACTAGAAGTGGAATATCCAAGAAATAAACCTTCATCAGCTTTAGCATCAAATTTACCAAGGTTATCTTTACCGTTATTTAGAACAAAGCACTTACATCCAAATACGTGAAGGTGGGAAATATTGGGCTTCCTTCCCTTGTAAATTTCATAGGGCGTTTGTTTTAGAATAGGTCTTATGAGGACTCTATTCATTACATAGCATGCGGTGCTTACCGCGTCTGCCCAGAAATACTTAGGAAGGTTGGTCTCATTGAGCATCGTCCTCGCAAGCTCTTCAAGAGACCGATTTTTCCTTTCCACCACTCCATTCTGCTGTGGTATTCTAGGTGCGGAAAATTGTGCTCAATTCCATTTTCAGTACAGAAGGCCTCAAATGCCTCGTTTTGGAATTCCCCACCATGATCACTTCGGATGGATACTATGTTCATTCCTTTTTCATTTTGAATAACCTTAGCAAGTTTTCGAAAGGCAGCAAAAGTGTCATTTTTATGAGAAATAAATAAGGTCCATGTATAGCGAGAATAGTCGTCCACAATAACAAGAGCATAGTAATTGCCACCAAAGCTTTTAGTTCTAGAAGGGCCAAATAAATCCATATGTAAAAGTTGTAAAGGCCGGTTTGTTGAAACAATATTTTTAGATTTGAAAGAAGCCTTTACTTGTTTTCCCTTTTGACATGCATCGCAAAGTTTATCTTTTTCAAAGCGGAGCTTTGGTAAGCCAATTACTAAGTCCTTTCGAACCAATTTATTAAGATGATCCATGTGAATATGAGCCATTCTTCTATGCCATAGCCAAGATTCATCCTCTTTACTAATAAGACAACATGCATCATTTGAAGGTATTTTATCTAAATCAAGCATATAGATATTTCCAATTCTAGGTCCAATAACAATAACATTTTCATTTATAGAATCCATGACCATGTATTTTGAAGAATCGAAAACCACTTTGTTTCCTTTATCACAAAGTTGACTAATGCTTAGCAAATTATGCTTCAAACCATCCACATACAAAACATTTTCAATAGTGGGATTAGGACTCTTACCAATAGAACCAATCCCAAGAATTTTACCTTTGTTGTTGTCACCATACCGGACATAACCACTATTCTTAGGTACCAATGAGGAGAACATGCTTTTGTCTCCTGTCATGTGCTTTGAACAGCCGCTATCAAGATACCAATTTAAGTCCTTGGCTTTCAAGCACACCTACATCATCAAATCATATTTTAACCTTTGGTACCCAAACCATGTTGGGTCCATATGAGTTAGTCTTGGGCAAGGTGCCCTTTGGAATCCACATCTTTTTGCCAACTACATTTTTGTTCTTTCTAATATTGCAAATAGAAGCGATATGACCTTTCATACCGCAGTTGAAAACATTTAATGAGTGGACCGCTTGAAGTGTTATTGTGATTGACAAATTTGAAAGATTTTTCATGTGTTTTTGGTTCATAACCCAAACCAGCTTTTCCAAAAGTGCCTTTTTGTTTTCCCAAAAGAATGTTTAAGTTATCTCTTCCCATGGTAAATTTGGCAAGGGTGTTTTGCAAATCCTCAATTTTGTTTTTCAAAACAGTGCATTCATCACACTTGAAAATGTTAGTCTTTTGGTTTTTCGCAAAAGTACAAGTGGAAATGTCGATCCACAACAACTTGTTTTTCTTTAAGAACTTTCATCTCTTGGTTTAAAGTAATGATTTTTGATTCAAAAGAAGAAATGGTTTTCTTAGAAGAAGAAACAATTTTTCGAAGTCTAATCGTTTCATTATTTAGTTCTTCACAAGCAATGAGCAGCTCATCATAAGTTAAAGAGGATTCAAGTTCAAGAGCTTTTACCTCATCTTCCTCGTGATTTGCCATGAGACATAAGTTAGCCTCTTCATTGTCTGATTCATCAGACGAGTCCATATCATTTTCGTCCCAGGCAATGTAGGTTTTTCTTCCTTTTGATTCCTTTTGTGGCCTTTTGTCAAATTTTTCATTTTTCTTCTGACCATGAGGGCAATCGGGTTTTGTGTGTCCCTTTTGACCACACTTGTAGCAAGTTGGAATGAAGGAAGTTCGCTCCTCATTTTTCTTTTGAGGATTTTGTGACTTGCCTGTTCTTCCATTTTGCCTCATGAACCGTTTGAATCTTCGAACCATTAGGCTCATGTCTTCCTCATTCTCATCAACACTATCATTGTCATCAGATTCATCTTTTTCATTTACGCTTGCTTTAAGAGCAATTCCTTTCTTTTTCTTATCACTTTCCTCACTCTCAGTGAGTCGATTTAATTCAAGTTCATGTTCCTGCAGTTTACCAAACAATGTTGCCAAAGACATAGTAGATAAATCTCTAGATTCAGATATAGCAGTAACCTTGGGTTGCCAGTTTCTATTTAAACATCTAAGAACTTTGTTAATTAAATCTTCATTATTAAAGACCTTCCCAAGAGCTCTGAGATGGTTTATTATATGGATGAACCGTTTTTGCATATCTTGTATGTTTTCACCCGGTTTCATCCTAAATAACTCATACTCATGGGTTAATGTGTTCATTCGAGCCCTTTTGACATCGGTAGTACCTTCATGAGTCAATAGAAGGGTGTCCCACATTTCTTTGGCAGTCCTGCAATTTGAGACCCTATAGAACTCATCGTAGCTTAAAGCTGAAGTGATGATGTTCCTAGCTTTCAAATTGTGTTGGACCTTTTTCTTATCATCTTCGGTCCAAAGTGCTCTTGGTTTGTCTACCACTGCATCATTGATTGATTGAGTGGGGACAAACGGACCGTTTTCCACAGCATCCCAAATATCTAAATCAACACCTTGAAGAAAAATTTGCATTCTATCCTTCCAATAGCCATACCCCTCACCATTGAAAAATGAGGGTCTGTTCATGGAAGTTCCCTCATTATTGTTTGAAGTCATTCTCTTGAGACAGTTAAGTCCTTTATACAAGAGTCTAGCTCTGATGCCACTTGTTGCCAAGTGACTCCAAACACAAGAGGGGGGTGAATTGTGTGAGAGGTGCTTTTTAAAAAACTTTTGCAAATAGAAAACGCTCGAATATAAGTTGCAATAAATTAACTGCAGAAAAGTAAAATGACTTGAAATATAAATTGCAGAAATTAACTTGCAATAAAGTAAATGACAGAATTTAAATTGCTGAAATGTAAATGACTGAAAGTAAAGGACAATAAAATAAATGACAGAATTTAAATTGCTGAAATGTAAATGACTGAAAGATAGAAAGCTCGAACAATAAGAAGATAGAGAGCAAAGAGAGCACACAGCAAATTATACAGGTTCGGCCACCAAACACCCCTGTGGCCTACGTCCTGTCCCCAAAGCAAAGCACTATGGGATTTTCACTAAAATCACTAGCTTTTAAATCAGGTTCAGCTAGAAACCTTTACAACTCTAAAAATAGAGCAATATGTTCAAGAGATATCACCTCTCTATGAACACCTTGGGATTCCTACCCAAAAAGAAATGATTTTTACAAATAAAATGAGATGAGAAAGATACACTCAATAGTGCAGATATAACAAATTGAAGCTCAAATAATACAACTCAAATTATGTAGAATAAAAAGCTCTCAAAAAATTGTGCTCAAATAAGTGTGAGTGATGGAGAATATTTGACAGAGTTTTGGCACAAAGAATAAGTGAGTGTTGTATTTGGAATGCACAGCGCTGTTGTATATATAGGCAAAAAAAGAAAGAGCTGTTGGAAGACGCGTGAGAGAGAATTGCATTTTTAATAGAAAACGCGTTGACAGCATCGCTGTCAATTGGTCGATGACAGTTGCAATTTGTCAAAACAAAAACTTTTCCACGTGATGAAAATGACATATGGAAATGGAGGAAGTTTTGTCCTGAGCAATAATGGGTAAAAGGCATAAAAGATTATATATAAAAAAATGCTATAAAGGTTTGTATAAAAAATTGCATAAACGTTTAGTATTACGCACAGAGGCACAAATAGTCTAAATGCATAAACCTTTATATAAAAATAATTTAGAAAAATATCATAAAATTATTTTTAGATAAAACATTGTGAGTGTGTGATTTTATTTTAATTGAGAGCTTTTTATTACTACTTACAAATAGTCTTAATAAAAATAAATAAATACTCAAAACCCAAAGACTTGAGAAACTTTCATTCTTGATACGCGTCTTGGTATTCTTTTCCGCTTTTTGCACGGTTGACTATTTGCAAAACTCCCTTTTGTCAATCATCAAAACCATCCTGTCAAGGCATGTATTCACAGAGGGACCATAACTATAAAATCCTGTAAATGTGTATAGTATATTATAAAATGTTAATATAATATGTTGTTACCTAACTCTCTTTGTGAGACGACAACCCTAGTTTTTCCCGTTTTGGGATGACTTTTCTTCCTCTCTTTGTGAGACGGCAACCCTAGTTTTTCCCGTTCACCTTTCTGAAGCACAAGCACAGTTTTGTTCTTCTATTCATGTACGGCAGACACCGTTAACCTTGAGGATCTCTCCTTAGGAGAAGAGGAGGCCGAAATAGCAGTTTTGGAGAGTGATGAACAAGAAGCCACACCTGCGAGGTCTTTTTGTTTGGTGGGGCGTTTCTTTACTGACAGGCAAGTTCGAATGCATAAAATGAAAAATGTCTTGGCGGGTGTTTGGCGGCCGGTTTGTGGGGTATCGATCACTGAAGCAGAACCAGGGATCTTCTTATTCACATTCTATCACCAACGGGACGTGCATCGAGTGATGAGTCAAGGCCCTTGGGTGTACGACAATCACCTGCTTATTTTAGGAGTCTTGGAAGAGGGCGAAGTGCCAGAGCAGGTTCCCTTATACACGGTTCCTTTTTAGGTGCAGGTATACAATGTCCCATCTGGGTTCATGTCTGAAGCTGTGGGAAGGCAACTTAGTAACTTCATTGGTTATTTTTTTAGAGTATGATGCGACGAACAACTCGAGCTCTTGGAAGCGCTATATGAGGATCAGGGTCCTAGTTGATGTCAGAAAACCACTGAGGCGATTGAAGAGGATTAAGAAACAGGGTGGAGATGTGAAAGAGGTAACCTTTAAATATGAAAGCTTGGGTACTTTTTGTTACTTTTATGGGCATATTGGGCACACAGATTCCTTCTGCAAATTGTTGTTTGGTGTGGAAACTGATGATGGCCGTCGGGGAGGGGGTCCTGACTTGCGAGTGGAGGGGAGGAAGCAAGTGGCGGCGCAAGCTCTCGATGGCTGAGGGATGAAGGGTCAGCAGGGCAAGGTTAGAGCAACCAGGTACGCAGAATCCGGGTAGCAATTTTGATGACACCGTAAATCATGGCAGAAGTGGCATGGGAGATAATGCAATTAACATAGAAAGATTGAAAAAGGAGAGATTGGTGGGACTGTTACAAAATTCATGTAAGACTGTTACTAGAAGAATCTTTCATAATAATGAGAAGGTGGGTCCACTGCAATCACGACCACATGATGACACAAATGATGGGAGGGTCTTCAACGAATCTGTGTCGGATGAGATGGAGTGCGAGAATGCAAATGTAAAAAAAAAAAGGGTGGCCGGAGTGATAATTTTAATGATACTGACTCGGTCAACCATGCAACCAGTCACCATCCATATGTTATTTTTCTTTGTGAGACTTTAGTTCAAGCTAGCAAGATTGAAGAAATTCATGTAAGGTTGGGTATTGATTTTTCTTTTGCTGTAGACAGGAATGGTAGGAGTGGTGGTTTGGCATTGTTATGCAAGCACCCCTTTACATGTAACATTTTAAATTATTCTTTGAACTTTATAAATGCTGAGATTATCCATCTAGGGAGACCTTCGTGGAGATTTACTGGTTTCTATGGTCACCCTAAGCGTCGTAGGAGGAGAGAGTCTTGGGATTTGCTTCGTACTCTGGCACAAGATAACTCTTTATCGTGGTGCACTATGGGCGATTTCATTGATCTCTTGTCTAATGATGATACTAGTAGAAGTGTGGATCATCCCCCTTGGTTGCTTCGAGGATTCAGAGAAGCGGTGTTGGATAGTAATTTGACTGATCTGCCGATGGAGGCTTATCAGTTCACTTGGAGGAGGAGTAGGGAAGATCCTGATACTACTAAGGAATGTCTCGATAGGGCTCTGGCTACACAAAATTGGTTAGAGATTTATCCTGGATTAGGCTCATTAATGGAGTTACAGACCGCTCTGACCATTCCCCTATACTCCTCAAACTTTTTGATAGGGAAAGGAGGAGGCGAGTGCCTTCTTTTCCCTTTGAGAATGCTTGGTTGGAAGAACCAGAGTTGGAGTTGGTGGTGAGGGAAGGGTAGGATAAAGCTTTGCCTGGAGATTTGATGTCGCACCCCAATAGTTTTTCTTCGGATTTAAATGATTGGGGCAAATAGCTTTGAGGTAAATGTCATGTTGCTATTGAAGAGTGTAGGAAGGAGTTGGAAGCAATCCGTGAAGGTAACGGTGGTGACCATTCTTATAAAGAAGTCCAAGATAAAATGAGTCTTCTCCTAGCTCAAGAAGAAGCTTTTTGGAGGCAGAGAGCAAAGGTGTTCTGGTTACGTGATGGTGATGTGAATACCAAATTTTTTCATGCCATGGCCAGTGCTAGAAAGAGGAGGAACACCTTGACGGGATTGGATAAAAGTGATGAAGTTAGGATTGAGGATCAAAGAGGTATGTGTGATATTGCAAAAAATTATTTTGATGATATCTTTTCTCAAAGTGATGGTGACTATGACCCAGTCTTTAACTTAGTTGTAGCAAGGGTGACCCAAGATGATAATGACATCCTTACTGCTTCTTTTACTATATCTGAATTTAAAAAGGCTCTTTTCCAAATGCATTCTGACAAATCTCCTGGCCCGGATGGTCTAAATCCAACTTTCTACAAGCGTTTCTGGGACCTTTGTGGGATGGAAGTGTTCCATGCTGGTGTTGCTTGGCTGGAGAGGGGTATCCTTCCCCCCACCTAAATGACACTAATATTGTTCTAATTCCCAAAAAGGAGAATCCCACATCCATGAAAGATTTAAGACCTATCTCTCGTTGCAACGTGGTTTATAAAATTATTTCAAAAGTCCTGGCTAATAGATTGAAGCCCCTTATGCCTAAATGTATTTCCCAGGAGCAGTCAGCCTTTGTGGAAAATAGGTCCATTCTGGACAATGTGATGGTGGCTATTGAACTTCTTCACCATATGAAGTGCAAGGTAAATGGTAAGGATGGTGAAGTAGCCCTCAAGATTGATATCAATAAAGCATATGATTGAGTGGATTGGAGGTTTTTGAAAAGGATGATGCATAAGTTCGTTTTTTGCCAAAAATGGATAGATTGTATGGGAATGTGCTTGGAAACAGTTCAATATTCAGTTATGGTGAATGGGGAAATGTGGGACCCGTTATCCCAGGGAGAGGACTGAGACAAGGAGACCTACTGTCACCTTATTTGTTCATCATGTGTGCAAAAGGTCTTACTACCTTGATAAAACGAGCAGAAACGAGAGGAGATATACACGGTGTGAAAGTGTGTGGGGGGCTCCAACCCTCACACACCTTTTATTTGCCGACGACTGTTTTTTGTTTTGCAGGGCAACGGAGAGGGAGTGCAACACTCTGAAGAATCTTTTACAAATTTATGAGAGAGCTTCGGGGCAAGCCATCAACATGCAAAAGTCAGAGATCTACTTTAGCAAGAATACCAGGACGGAGATGAGGGAGATGATTACCACTTTGTTAGGTGTTACTGAGTGCATTGGAACAAGAAAGTATTTGGGCTGCCTTCCATGGTGGGTAGAGATAAGAAGGCTGTCTTTGCTTATCTTCGTGACAGGGTGTGGAGAAAAATTCAACAGTGGAATGACAAGCATCTTTCAAAAGCAGGGCGGGAGGTCTTAGTTAAATCGGTGGCCCAAGCTACTGTATGAGTACATTCCTCCTTCCCCTTTCTCTTAGAGAGGAGCTTGAACGGATGATAAATTCCTTCTGGTGGGGCTCAAATAAAAGAACTGGGAGAGGGATCAACTGGTTAAGTTGGGAGAAGTTGACGATGAGAAAAGAGCACGGAGGTATGGGTTTTCGCCACTTCCATGGGTTCAATTTGGCAATGCTAGGGAAGCAAGGGTGGCAGATTACCATCGATAATGATGCTATAGTGTCTAGAGTCTTCAAAGCTAAATACTTCCCAAAAGGGGATTTTCTGGGGGCCCGCTTGGGCCACAACCCCAGCTATGTTTGGCGTAGCATCCACACTTCACTGGTAGTTATCAAGTTAGGATTGAGATGGAGAATTGGTGATGACCGACATATCAACATTTGGAGTCAACCTTGGTTACGTTCGGAGGGGAATTCTTGTGTCACTAGCAACCCGATTATGGGCACTGAAGATTAGGTAGTTGCTAAGCTTATAAACAACGACACACACAGATGCAAAAATCACTTGGTATAGTCACTTTTTAACCACACTGATGCACAATAAATTCTAAACATTCCTATCCCTTGTGTGCAAATAGATGACAGGCCAATCTGGAAGCTTAGGCGAAGTGGAATTTACACGGTGAAATCAACATACTTTGGAGTCATGGAGAATCTAATTGACGCTTCTCACCTTCGGGTACCAGAAGATTGGAAGCTAATTTGGCAGATGAGGATACCACCTAAAGTAAAGCTACTTGTTTGGAGGGCATTGAGAGGTGTATTACCTACTCGTGCTCGCCTACAATACAAGCGAGTAAATTGTCCAAGCACGTGTCAATTATGTGATATAGGTGAGGAAAATGAGAGGCATACGTTCATTGGTTGTGACAGTGCGATCTCTTGATGGAAGGCTGCTGGTTTATATCACATGGTCGAGGCTCACATTCCTCATGCAACAAATTTCAAAGACTAGTTCTTTAGGCTTTTACACAGCGAAGAAAAGCAGCAGCACAAATATGCTATGATCCTTTGGTGTTTGTGGCGTAGAAGGAATGACAAAATGTGGAAGAATGAGGAAGTGGATGTTACTAGCTCAGTTATCCTGGCCATAAATGTTTTGCGTGACTGGGAGCTTACAACACAGGCTCACAGCACCATCCATCCTTCACCAAATCGAGAGCATGAAGTTAAGTGGAAAAATCCAAATGAGTGTGCCCTGAAAGTAAACATAGATGCTGCAATTTTCAATGATATTAACAGCTTCGGTATTAGAATATGCGTGCACAACTATTTAGGAGAGTTTGTTCGGGCCAAAACAATTTGTATTTCAGGTGTGGTTCCGGCCATGGAGGCTAAAGTGAGAGGTTTGTGGGAGACGCTTCATTAGAGGGGTGAGTTAGGCTACCAAGACATCTTCATTGAGTTGGATTGCAAAGCGGTGGTAGATGGCCTGAAGGGGGATTCAAATTGCCAAACGGAGGCGGCGACCATTATAAGAAGCTGTAGGGAGCAGTTGATTTGTTACCAAAACTATTCGGCTAGTTTCATTCAGAGACAAGCTAATATTGTTGCTCACTCTCTAGCGGGGGCATCAAGATTTTTTGCTAGTCCCCAAGTTGTTGATTATATGCCGATCTGTATTGTTGAACCTATTTTAATTGATATGGTATAGATTTGTTTCCTTAAAAAAAATATATAATATGTTGTTATATTATGTTGTGTGATTTTTTTTGTTAAATTATTAAATACCCATGGATATCTATGGATACCCATTACTCACATAAATATTTGTTGGTATTAACGAGTATAGGTACGGGAAAGCACTACCCGCCTGCCCCATTGTCATCCCTAGTCACAGGGCTGATTGTTGTAAAATGCAATGATCTCCCTTATACAAATTTAATTTAACTTGGTTAGTGTTTGTTTCAGAATTACATTTGCGCTGAGTTGCTATGTGATTAACTAGTGTTCATACTCTTGCCATGCACGCCATAACACACACTCTCTTACACATATCATGCTAGTTTAAAGAAAAAATTACATATATTATGCCTAGTGCATTGACTAGTGTCATGCATGCACGGGTATAGTTTGTAGGGTTTTGAGTGTACAGATATTCTGTATTTCACCATGTCTTTATAATATAATTTTTTTACTTTGTAATTTAAATATTAATAGGTTTTTATGTAAATATTAATATATTTTCATGTAAATATTACTATAATGCGGTGTATAATTAAAATTTTAAACTTTGTATTAAAAAAATTATATTAACATGTAATTTTTATTAAAATGTTGATACATTAATGTTCTTTGCATGTAAAATGTCAAATATCCTTATAATATTTTTTTACTTTGGTTTTTAAATATTAATAGATTTTCATGTAGACATTAATACATTTTAATGTAAAATCTTCACCTGTGTGTTAGATATTTTCATACTTTTATTTATAATTACTTTCAAGAATAAGATATTAGTGTTTCTTCGTGAAAATTTTTAATTTCTATGTGTGTAAGTATGTAACCCATGCCCTACACAGGTATTATGCTAATTTTTAGTATTTCGTTTAAAAATATAGAATTTAATTATTTTCAAGTTTTGGTTTAAAACATTTTGTGAGAAATTATAAACCAAAATTTGTTAAACAATTATTCTGTATGGAGCATCGACCACAAAGTGTAATAACCCGTGTGATGCACGTGGTACGTGTTAATTAAGGTCGTGAAAGTATCTCTAAAAATTACGAAATAAAATATTAATATATATACTACTTGCAGGAATATTTTATATAATATTAAATATATCAATATGGCCCGTACTACACACGGCGTATACTTAAAACATATAAGTAAAGAAAGACTAAAAAATTTATGTTAAAAATTTATATTTTTAATATATACGTGGCAATTGTTACATAATATTGAATAAAAAATTTATACATCATTATATATTATAAACCAAAATGAAAATTTATTAAAACTTCAGATATATATAAAACCAACATACTGAATTAGTATGAGAAGTAAAGAGAACTTGAATCTAACAATTTGAAACATCTACGACTTAAAAAAAAAACTCAATAAAGTCAGCAATTAAATAGGTGAAGTTGCTTAATGGGTACATAATTAGTCAGCATGCTTGACAAAGTAACGCGCTTCTAGTTCTATGCCACCAAATTTAACAATTAGTAGATAATTGGTGTTAAAAAAGATACCCATGTAAATTGGTGTTCTAAAAGATATTAGCTATTAGTACATAACGCAAAAAGACTTTTTCCAACATTGATCTTGCAACATTGATTTTGATACATGAAAACTTATCATGCAGCCATCCCCTAAAGCCAAATGAAAGTTGTATGATTAATCAAACCATTCTTGTCTAGCCAAAACAAGATTTTTGTTTCCTTCCTTTTTCTTTCTTGGCCAATTGTGCATTCAATCTTTTGATTCCAACATTGATCTTGCAACATTGATTTTGATACATGAAAACTTATCATGCAGCCATCCCCTAAAGCCAAATGAAAGTTGTTTGATTAATCAAACCATTCTTGTCTAGCCAAAACAAGATTTTTGTTTCCTTCCTTTTTCTTTCTTGGTCAATTGTGCATTCAATCTTTTGATATATCAGCTGCAAAATTATGAGCAGGGCATGATGTATAAAGAAATAACACCACACAAGAAAGAATATCCATAATGTATTTGTTATGATATTTGAAAAATATCTCAGCACATTACTATTATATCATTAAATATGTTGGCATCTTAAAAGAGGAAGACGACACAATAGATAATAGTAGAACCATATTTCTCTTCCATAACATCCTAGCGAGAAGACTTGTGTCAATCTCTTAAATCTTATAGAGAAGAACATTACAAACAGATTAACCATTTAACCTCTAGAATCTGCTTCTATCCCTACACCAAAAATGAAAAATGTGAGTCTACCCACAATACAACACCAAGTGTAAGTATCATTTGCAACAACACAAATCAAAGATGTTTCCCATTACAGAAACTTCAAAAGCTTTCAACACTAAAAACTACCATGACAGAGTGCAAAACTTTAGAATTAGAATACTATATGCAATATAGAGATTCAAAGACCTTCATACCATAATCAAAATACCATAATTTCTGAGAAATACGTATTTTTTTTTAAATGGTGCAAAACATGTACCTTGCAATCCATTGGGCTTCCCCTTGGGGACAAATTTTGCTCCAATGCCTCTTGTTAATGCCTGTATCAAGTCATAAATAAATCTATCAGATATAAATTAGTAAGTTATTTTGAAAATTTGATCCAAAATGAGAACACCCAAATTTGGGTTTGATCTCCATAAACCCAAGTCCAGCCAAAATCACCTATCAGAAAAAAGATCATGGTGGTCAAGATTTAGATCCCCACAAACTTAAAGAAGAACAAATTGTACTCTGAGCCTTACAATTTAGATTACAGTAAATGAATTGAAATGATATCAGAATTCAGAACAGGTAGCACAATTTGTGTATAAAAATATGGCCCCAGCAACATCCAAACAGATATCAGAATATTTCTTCCAAGACAGAATTTAAGGATCCCAAAATTTAAGGAATTTATGAGCCATAAAAGAAAATTAAAACAACCCTTGTTCGTGGGGTGGATTCAAAGGAAATTACAGAATTCAAAGGATAATTTGAACCTGCAAATGGAGCCCTAAAAAGAGGTTCACAAAATATTAGGCAAGAGAGGAAACTCATAAAATAAAATGAAAAAAGATGCAGATAGTTGGGCATTCTGATCTTTCATAAGATATCTCATTTCAAACTAATACACCGGGTCTTCAACTTTTATACACGAGTCCTCTTTATTTTACTGGTCCAAAACTACGAACATATTCATACTTTTCAAACAATAATCTGCAAAAATCCAGACATATCCTTACTAATATTTACAAAAAGAAAAATCATTAAAAAACTTCACTAAATAAACACGGGAAACCTTATGTTCTTCGGTAATATCATATTATCATACCTTCATTGCATATCATAGTAAACACAGAACTACATTGTTTATACTTTAAATTTTCTTGACAAAATATAAATTCAATTATATATTAGAATAGAAAAATGTAAGAGTTACTTCTCCGAATGAATAGAAAGAAGATTGTAGAGCAAAAAGCCACATAAAAAAATTTAAATACTATGAAGTAATAGGACTTCTTTGCAGAAGAAAACCATGTATAACATAGAAATATAGAAATATGTTACAGTTAAAAATTATAGCACCAACCTTAAATTCTGCTAACCTGGTATGCAGTCCCTCCTCTAATCTTTCCTCGAAGTTCCATAATATAAAAAAATGCACCTCTTTTGGATCCACATGCTAAGATAGATGTCCCTTATGCAAAATGAAATGAAAGATAAAAACAACTATAATAATAAAATGAAATGAAAATGAAAAAAAAGAATAATCAAATAGGAGGAAGAAGAAGTTGTCCTTCACATTGGAACTCACAATTTCATCCGGCCATTGTTTGGTAACCATCGCCAACTAATTCGGAGCCATGTCGTTGCCAGAAAATAGTCATAAGCTCCAACCTTGCTCTGCTCGCGTGCCGCTCGCAGTGATCTGTAGATTCATTTTTGTTGTAGAATCACATCTCTCTTCTGACCGAAAATAATATAAAGCAAAATACCAACAAAGAGAAATCATTACAAAGAGAAGATTTCAATCAATAAGAATAAAACAATGGAAAGAATTTACTTATGAAAAGACACGTCTTTCGTTGTTGCGAGCTCAGCAGTTTCCAAAGGCAGTAAAACAATTTCCTTTTGGGTTGATTTGCCCCTATGTAAGCGAAAATTTGGGTTGATTCGGGGCGGCTATATATCATGAATTGCTGATTAGCCATAGTTTATGAAACTTTAGTTGATGAAAAACAGAAATCAAAAATTGGTTTGAATCAATCACAGGATTGATTTTCTGATTCAGCCGTAACCAATTTATAGTTTTTTCTTCAAAAAAGAATTTCACGATTTTTAATGTAAATAGGAACAGAATTGGACACCATAATGTAGTTTCATAAACCAGGAAAATGAGTTATTATATTGACCGTTTAGGAGTTCCATAATCATAACGTTATCAATGTGAATAAATAAAATAATTAATACATTCCTATTATAATTTCCAATTCTGATTTGACTAACAAATTTTGGATGTATTTGGACACAATATTAGGTCCTGTATGGTTGATTATATTTTCGACCAATAAATGTCCAGAATTATTCTCATAAATACATCCCTTAATTATATATTCTATTTTTTTCGGTTTTTTTAAAAAATATCAGGAAAAATGGTGTTGTGCTCACATATCATTTGGTGTGTCATATTCTTGTACATGTGGCTTTTTGTGCTGATGTGTTTATCCTAGTGGCTGGTCATTAATTGTTAATTTCATACTAATACGACATTCGACTGTGTATTCAATGAGATTATTTGCAATTGTATATATTGTTGATTGATTATTGATATTGATTATTGATTAGAGAGCACAACAAGTACATTTTGATGTAGCTTGATCCATTTGTTTTGGGTTGCTTTTTGCACTCCCTTTTTATTCTTATACGCCCCACGTGCAACCTTTTTCCCTTTCAAAAACATCTCTTTCAAATAGTTTATTTCCTGAAGCATATATATTTTTTTTGAGTTTTTAATTGTATTTTAGAACTAAATTTTCCGAAGAAAAAAAATATTCCAGAATTTTAATTACTTAAAGTATAAAATATATGTTCCAAAAAATAATATCTTAAAAGTATTTGAAATGTATCTAACCTTCTGGAACTTAATTTCTGCAACACATGTTTTATGTATTCAAAAACCTGATTTCTAAAGTGTTTTTTCCTTAAAATTTAGTTGTAGAAGTTGATTTTTTTTTTTTGGCATACGCTTAAGATGCCAAATGATGTGTAATAAAATAGTTACATTAAAAAAAATAGTCATTGCATAGTGTAGCCGTTCATAAAGTACAAAAAAAAATAAAATAAAGTACAATAAATAAATTATAAAGTCAACAAAAAATACAAAAGTTCTCTTATGTAGAGGATTGAGCTCTCTTCTTCCTTTTCCAACAACACTGCCCCTAGTGCGTGTCATCTATACATAGTTCGTACAATTACAGGAAAAAAATATTTAAATATAAATACACCAAATTTAGAAAAAATTCAAAGTTTTAGTAGCTTCTAGAAGTCATTTTTAGATGCATTCCAGAAATATGTTTTCGGAACACAAATTTGTGTTCGGGAAATATATTTTCAGAATGCAGTATTCTAGATTTGAAAAACATCCGGAAGTGTGTTTCTTCCTTGCCTTTCCGAAGTCTACAATACCTAGTTCTAGAAATATGTTTACGAAACTCAACAATTGTAGCTCCAAAATCTTCCGAAATCATATTCATTTTCTCAAAAAAATACATTCAGGAATCTTATTTCAGAAATATGTTGAAAAAAATAAATTGAAAATCGCAGTAGATAGGCTACATGATAAAAGGAGAAGAAGAGGTTGAAGGGCGCTAGGAATAGGAGAAAAACAACACGAACAAAGATAATGGATGGGGTGTGACATTTGGTAGGAGAAGAGGAAAAATGCAAAAAGTGAGTGCAAGAAAATGGGGCTTGTTCGAAAGCAGAGGAAGAAGCAATGGTTTGACAATTTAAAAAGGGAAGGGGAGCATAATCAAAAAAAAAAAGGGGGGAGGGGAGGGGAGGGGTGGGGTGCGTTAGGGGAATAAAAAAATTTGGCTTTCAAAAGTTAGATTTCGAGCAAAAATAGTTTTGACAGAAAAAGTAACACAAAAACTAAGGGGGGTATAAAAAATAAAGGGGGTGCAAAAGGAAGCCCATTGCAGCCCTTTTTGTTTTACATCAGATGATTCTGTTGGGTCAATGGGGAGGTGATCTCGCCCAATTACATAATTGAGAATAATGGGATGGAAATAAATAACACTTAAAAAGGGATTAAAAACGGAATAATAATAATATGTTAAAAGTTAAAACAAATAAAACAAAAATGATAGTAGTAAAACAAAATAAATAAAGGTTATCTATCACATGAATGAAAATACTAGTGAAAGAAAAATAATAAAAAAGTAAAATAAAAAATAAAATAGTAAATAAAAATAACATAATTATAGTAATGAGTCAAAATAGACTTCAAGATAAAATGGTTGCTTTCCTTTCAAATGAAATATTAGTTTTGTTATGTAAATATAATATTGCCAAAATTCTTTGTTTGAAATTATTGATACCTTATCAGATATTATTTCTAGCTTATGAAAGTATTTTCAGTAAAATTTACGTAAAGATCTACAATATTAATGTGTAATTCATTGCTCTACATATACAACTGGGCTATAATTAAGTTTTGTGCAATGTGAATTCAATTTCAAAATCAAACTCTTAGTTCTCAAATGATTTTTATTCGCGTAACGATTTGCATTGGCAATGTATAGTGCCCCAACCCTAGCTAAAGTATTGTATGAATTTTAAGAGTTTACATATGGCATGTTACCTTAATCTTAAACTCTTCACAATACAAATTTATTTAATGCAACAACGTACAACCTTTATCTGCAGACTGTCGTCTTTACGTTTTATGTGTTTTATGTAATGTCTCGGGACTCCTTGCAGGACTAATTAATGAGTGTCCCCACGAATCAACACAATTCTTTTTAGCGTGTTTTGTCTTCACCACATGCTTCCTAGAAAATTTCCCAAGAAGTCACTCATTCCATAAGTACTCAAAGTCAAACATGTTTAACTATGGAGTTCTTATATATGTTATAGGCTCCCGAAAATAAGATTTATCTGGTTGATATGGGTGGTGCTAATTAGTTCCTCTAAGTCATCTTCAACTGTGCAGTCTCACACCTGTGCGATCTTTAGATCCCTCTCATTTTGGTGTGTAATTAGTTTATTCAGTGGCGTATCCAGGACCCTATGTCAGGGGGTCAAACTACTTACCTTCATAAAATTTTTAAAATCATGATATATAAAAATAAAGACATAAATGTTAAAATCATAAGATTCTAATATTTCTAATCAAACAAATTATATACATATAATTATCCTCTATGTGACTCCATGCTTTGAAATCGTTGAATAATCAACTCGTTGTTAATGTTTATGTACACTTCTTTCTCAATATAAGTCACTAGACAATCATTCATCTATTTATCCCACATTCGATTACGCAACCTACATTGGATGCAACCTATTTATCCCACTTCGTGATCTCCCCTTAGAAAATATATCTTCCATGTTAGAAATGTTAATGTCATGCTTATTGCCAAATAAAGTAACCTGTTGCAGTAAAGACTCACATCCATTATCCTTCATAGTTTGTAACCACTCCTTTGTGATGTTAACCAAGTTCATAACATTGATGATGTCTTTATTTTTTCTTTGCAATGCTTGTGACAATTCATTTGAAAGAGTGTGGGATAGGTCAAGCTCAGGGATGGCCCAGGGCCCAAACCATTAAGGTAAGGGCTTTAGGGCTCAAAAATTTTAACCAAACAAAAGGCCTCAAAAATTTTATTTGTACTTAATATAAATGACATAATTCCTGTCATTAAGAATATGTTTATCTAGTTTAGATTGTACAAAATAGTGCTCTTGTCCTTGTGGTTATGGGTTCAAGCCCTATTTTTGATAATTTTGTTGTAATTTTTTTTTAGCATTTTGCTATGGGTAAATGAATGTCCTATAAAACAAAGAAGCCCAATAGAACATGGTTGTTTAGAGTGGCCCATTGGCGAGTTTATTTTGTTTCACAAGTTATCGTTGGATAGAAAAAAAAAATCTTAAATTAACCTCAGAATAGCTAAATGACTTGTCTTATTATCTATTTAAGCTACTCAAATAGTATTTTTAGCTTAACTTTAGAGTTTGCTTTAGGCCTCAACAACGGTTGGACTGGTCCTGGTCAGGGTGTGCAAAATAGAACAGTCAGAGGGGTCAAAAAATATTATTATAAAGGGGGTAGGAGAATTTTTTATATTTTGAGGGTGTGCAAGTGCACAACCTGGGCAGGACTTAGGTCCGCCCCTAAGTTTATTCACGGGTTCCTTCATTGGAAGCCTGCCACGAGTCGCTTCTTGTTCTTACCTCATGCACCGACGAATACTCCCTGTCCTCGTCAGCCCCGTGCCACATGCCCACCAGCTTCTATCTGGTTTGTCCCTGAACCACACCGCACTTGGAAAGGTCCAGATCTGATACAATTTGTAATGTTCCAAGACTGCTTGCAGGATTAATGAGTGTCCCCACAAACAAATACGAGTTTTTTCAGCGTCTTTTATCGTCACTCACATGCTTCTTAGGAAACTTCACATGAGGTCACAGTCACACATCGCATAAGTGCTTCAAGTCAAGTACACCTAATTATGGAGTTCTTATGTTCTAGACTCCTTTAAGTCATCCTCAACTATGCAGTCTCATACTAATACAATCTCTAGATTCCCTCATTCCGTGTGTATTCAATTCATTTATGTGTCCATTTGCTAGAAGTCTGTCGATGGACGCTCATTGTCCTTACCTCATGCACTGTCACTCCCCGCTCTCGTCAACCCTGAGTGTCACATTATATATTTTATAAGTTTAGTTCAAGGTATAAAACTGAACCCAACCAAACTGAACTAGAAAATAGTTTAGTTACATGGAACTGAAAATACTTGTATTTCTTTTAAACTAAACCGAACTAAATTTTAGTTCATTGCACTGCCTTTTAAGTTCATATGAACCGAAGTCGTAAAGAATAATATAGAATCTATGCTTCAGAACACGGTGTGGTGGTGGTTTGAGTTACGAGCTACTAAAGACAATATTGAGAGGTGTTGCAGTCGGATCTGCTGTGGCAGTGACTCACCAAACGCTATCGATTGAGGGACACATGGCATTTGGCATACATCTATTAGAATTGGACGACTAGAAACTTCAACGCTAATAGACACCCACCTCGCCTACAACTTCGTACACGACACTGTTCGCACTTCGTCAGCATCTTCTGGTCCAGCCATGGCCGTTCTTGCAATCTAGGGGAGAAAGACTCGTCAGTGACGACATTGATGCTATGTCCACTCTCGTTGTCATCACTGTTTTGTTGAGAATAGAAAACAAAGCATGGGAGAGAGACATATGTGGGTTCGCTATTGAACACGTGGAGGAGTGGTTTGAGTTCAATACAGTTCACAGAACTGATTTGGAGAAGTGTTCAAGTTCATGAACTATTTTAAAAATATCACTTCAATTTGCAGAATTTATTTTACGTTTTTTTCGACTCTAGTGTGGATTTGGGTGCAGATAGGTTCACTTGGTTTATTTGAACAAGCCTATTTAAAAGGGTATTACACTTTTAGTCCTTAATTTTTTACCTCGTGCCATGGAGATTTATTTTTAAGAAAATACTAGTAGGATGACACGTGTTGGTACAAAATATTATAATAAAAATATATAAACAATAAAATGTTATCTACTTTTTGTATCCATATTGTTTTAATTAGATAAATCAACATTATTAAATAAAAATAGAAGCAAAATAAGTGGTATAGGTTTATTTTCCTCATGTATTCCTAGAATTGGGAAACAATCTCCTTGTATTCAATAAAGGATACAAATATAAAGGCATGTGAGCTGCAGATGAGAAAAGGTAAGTGTAAAAAATGAAAAGATTAATATATTTTTTCTTCACATGATATCTTATAATGAGCAAAAACCATGCTGAGATAATAAAGCAATCTCCTTGTATTCAATATTACAGAAACCAATAGTAATACATCTTTCAGTTCAACCCAAAAGGTTCTGAAACCAACAGTATTCAATATTATAGAAACCAACAGTATTGAATATTACAGAAACCAACAGTAATACAAAAACCATGCTAATATTACATTTTATCATAATCGAGGTAAAAGGTCAGCCATCTTATATCCTCAAAAGCAAAGCAATCATCAAACTATGAGAAATTACAAAACAGTAATTTCAACAAATGCATTATGCATTATATCACATAGTGGAAATTTGGAGCAATGGTACTTGAAATAATCAGAAAAGGAAATCAAAGTGTGTGCGCGCGCGCGTTGTATATATATATATGAGTCAGGATCAAATGACACAAGGTGTCAAACTTAGCATAATGACACCTCTAATAATTTTGTGTATAACGCTAATTTTATCGATCCAACCATTAAATTGAAAGTTCTTATTAAATAGATTAAACCTATCAAAATTCATAAAATTCTAAAATTATTTGATATTCCGTCGAATCATATTTTGACGTATAATATGATACTTAAAATATAAGTAAATGTGCACTATTAAATTACATACCTACAAACGTCCAAATTATCTAAAAATTTGTATATGTGGTTATCGAGTTAATATAACAAGATTCAATGGTTGGATCAGTGAAATTTACATTATACACAAAATTATTAGATGTGTCATTTTGCTAAGTTTGACACTTAGTGTCAGTTGATTCTGACCCTATATATATTGTTATACCCCAATTTTGTCCGCTTATATTTTCATTTTTTTTTTTGTTTTGTCCATGTGAAAGCCGGGAGGTCGCGCATAGCCGAGGTCGTGATGCCGAGCCAGGAGAGGTCGTGACGCCGAGCCAGGGGGAAGTCGCGTCTCGAGCCGAGGTGGCCCGTGCCGAGCCGTGGTGAGGTCGTCTGTGCCGAAAGCCGTGGAGAAGTCTGCATCGAGCCGAGGCTCTAGCCGAGTCAGAGAGGTCGTGACGCCGAATAGGCGGGTAGATCGGCAGGTCGAAGTTGTGGGAGAGGTCGCTGCATCGAAGTTGAGGTCGTCTGACGAGTGTGGGAGGTCGTTTCGAGCCGTGGAGAAGTCGCGCGTCTTGGGGCCGTGGAGAGGTCGTGACGAGCCGTGGGGAGGTCGCTTACGTAGATGTGGAGAAGTCGCGGATTTGGGTGGAGAGGTCGTGACGCCGAATGTGGGAGGTCGTCTTGCGAGTGGTCGCCGCGAGCCGTGGAGAGGTCGATGATGTGTTTGGGAGATCAGTATCTGAGTGGGCCATTTAGCCCAATTGCGGGTTCATTACAAGCGTTATTAAAAAAAAAAAAAAACCTAAAATTCAAAACTAAAAATCAAAGTCGATTTCCACACTTCACCCCTTCACAAAGTCATTTGCATATCTTCACCAAAGTCCTCTGCGTGCATATCTCCTCGACCACTCTACAAACTATGTCTTACTATATATCCCCACATGCCTCTTTGCTTTTTCTTCATCTCGCCACCAAGTTTGACAAACAATGCAATTTAATCAAAAAAGGAGGAGCACCGTTGTTAAAGTTACTGACTGATTGCAATTTTTTTCAAACCATTGATATCATCTCAGACTTTGCACATGTTACCATCTCCTCAAGATCATTTTAGTACACACTTAGCAAACAAGTTGCAACCTTAAGTGGACAAAGCTGAGCCTCTGCTTTTTCTATAAATAGCGATGAGAATAGGGAGACGGAAGAAAATTACACTTAATTTGAGGTGGATACCTCATTCTTAGTACCAATTATACACAACAATATGAGAGAAAATTGAGAGAAAAAAGAAGAACCAAAAAAGGGGTAGCGAAGCAAAGCGTGAAGAAGCAGGGAAAGAAAGGAGAAGGTTTGCCTCCTTCACCCTCTCTCCACGATCTCTCTCTTTCTCCCTCCTCTCCCCTCCTCGCCGTCGCTTTCTTCTTCTTCTCACTCGGCCGCTCTCCTTTGTTTTTTAAGCCACGCCATCCTCTCTTCCAGCCGCTGCCGCCCTCTCCTCTCCTTCTTCTTCTCGCTCTCTCTCTCTTTCTCTCTCTCTCTTTCCCTCCTTCCTCTCATCTCTTTTCTTTCTTTCTTATGGCCCAGTGATCTTTTCTTTTTCCTTTTGTTTTGTGTTGGTGTGTGTGTGTGTGTTTAGGTTTAATTCCCCCCCTTATTAAATGTTCTGCTCCTTTTTTATTTTTATTTTTATTTTTTCTTATCACACCCCCTTTCTTTTATTTACGCCTCCCTACCCTTTATTTTATGTTCTGTTATTCGCACCCAGTTTCTCTTCATTTACGCCCCTTCCCTTTTTTTTGTTTTTTTTTTTGTGTTTCTTTTCTTTTCTTTCCTTTTTTTTTTTTTTTGTTTTTTTTTTAAGTCATATTAGTACAATCTTATTCAACTAAATTTCACATACAATTATCGAAACCCTATTTTTTCTTAAAAACGCGTTTGATAAAAATCACGAAAATTAATTTACTAAGTAATGATTACTAGATTGCTTCCCGTTTAGTCATTACAAATATCTTAATTTTCTAAATAAAAATGAGTCGTTAGTGAGGACCACTTTGATTGCTTCTTGTTTGGTCCCCATGAAAACCCATCATCTTTATAAAAATAAAATCAATCTTTTTACTAAGAATCGATCACTGAGATTGCTTCCTCGTTTGATCATTACTAACACCGTTAATTTTCTAAACAAAATAGGTTGTTAGTGAGGACTAACTCTTGATTGCTTCTTGTTTGGTCCCTACAAAACCTACCTTTTTCCATCAAAAAAATATACAATTAAAATCAACCAACACACAACCATTTTCTACCCAAGAACTACGTGAGCCTTTGATTTCTCCTTTGCCTGAGATACGTAGGAGCGAGGAGCCCACTCTGTCAGCTTGCAAAAATAAACGACTTTTATTAAGTCCTCTTTTTATCTTAGTTAAATTTTTTTAAAATAAAAGGGAAATAAATATTTTTAGAAGTTAATAAAATTTGCACAATTAATTAGAGGTAACCTTTTGAAAGGATGTTGTAGGGTGCTAATCAGCCCTACGCATAATCGACTCAGAACCCAAATCCGGTCTTAAGGACCACTTTTCTTCAAAAAAGGTTTTTCCAATATTTTTCCTTCGAAAATAAATCATTGGTGGCGGCTCCATTAAACTCGAATAAATCCCTCCGGATTTTTCGGTCGCTACATATATATATATATATATATATATATATATATATATATATATATATATATATATATATATATATATATATATATATATATATATGGCCTTTTAGACAGGCTAAATGCTACATATATTAGTTTAAACATAAACTGAAATAAAGAGATAAAATCAAGTACAGAAGCATAACATAGGTCAAGAATAGCATGCTCCTTGTATACTTCATCATACTGACAATCATTGTAGTAAAACCTTGAAACCCATGAATAAATTTGGATTGCTAGCCAAAAGGTTCTGCAGAAAATAAATAAGATTGTGAGTTGTTCACCTCTAAAACAGGATTCAAAATATCAAGAAGAATTTCCAAAAGAAAAAAAGCTAGTGGTTGCACAAAGGAGATGAAAATTTTGTCATCAGAGAATATTTTTTCTTATATGTTATTTTTCTATCTATTATTCAAACAAAAAGAATAGATAGTAAAATTTTCACTTACAAATATAATCAAGCCATACCTTTGTCACAAATGTTTTTCAATCTTCAACTTTGGCAAATTTCACGTAAGGCTGATAAAGAAGGCTAATGTTCCTTTGCAAAGGATCCAAAAATGTGTTAGAAGACTAATGTTCCATCTCCTATCTGTTCCTCGTGCGTTTTTGTCCATAGCAAACATAGTTAGTCTTCACACACAATTCTGGATCTTTCCAAATACATGTACCCTTCAGGAAACATGTTTATGCCAATGTTAGAATGAAAGCAAAATATTAAAAAATTGGTCTATCAGAATCAAAGAAAAATATTAAAAAAATTCTCAACTTTAGGCAGGAATACAAAATGAAAGCAACTGCATTTCCAAAGTGAAAAAAGCCTTAGTTAATTTTCTCCAGTACACACTGACAAATAAGATCATGATAATCAAGACATTAAATATCTATAGCATTCTTCACACAACATGTTCAAAGCAGTAAGTAAATAAAAAACTTTACAAAACCACTATCCATGCATGCTTGCTCCAAATCTATACCAACATCATCAAAACATATACACACAAGTTGGTTGAACATAGTTGATAGGAATTTAGATCTTGCAACAGAATATCATGAAGATAGATTTCTGATGTTAACTCTTAGCAGGAGAGATACTTCAGCTATTTCAGACTTCTAGAGATAGTTTGTTGCACATGGAAGGTACAAATGTAAAAGATGCTCAAGTGCATGGAAATGCTTACATACACAAAGCCTAAAGGAATCACCCGTACAATTCTCAAAGCCCCTTAAGACTACAATTTCTCAAAGCCCATTGAATATCCAAAAAAAAAATTAAATATAAGTTCATTTGAGACATACAGGGCATTGATAAAGGAATAAGTATTCTTATGGTTGCCTGCAAGAATGGATGGGAGAGTATAATTTTATTGTTTTTTGAGGCATAACTTGGCTGCAAAGGGTATTCTTGTACTCAAGTAAGCAAAGGGTATTCCTAAATAAGTGAAATTATTCGAGTATGATAACAGACCATCATATTGTAGAGCAAATGTTCGAATATTATAACAGACCATTAAAAGTATGACCCATCAAACCAAAAAATAACAGACCATCATATTTTCATGTTTGCCTTTTTGTAATCAACATATGCATTATAGTCAGAAAAAAAACCCCGGGTAGGGAAACACTGTCCCACCACAATTTCCTCAGTCTTTATCTCTAGTGTTGACAAAATCATCACTTTTATGGATTAAATATTAATAGTCATTTGAACTATACAATTTTCTTAAGGTCAAGTGCAAACCAAGTGCATGCAATGCTAAAAAACAGACCTGCTTTTCAAATACTTGCAGGAGTATCTGTTGAGTAGAAATCTATGAATGAAGGCTTGAGATCAGTCCAATTAGCCAACAACATCAGGAAAGGTCAATTGCATATAGCTTATGAGATTAATTTTGTAAATTATCTAAAGCAAGATTATTAAGTAAAACAAAGCAGCCATTGAACAACTTGGAAATACATACCATCTTTTGGTGTTGATTTAAAGCTTGCAGCTTGTGCTTTTTCATATTCATTTCTTCTTCCCTCCTTCCTTAACTATGTTTGGAAACATATAATGAATGCAAGGTGATCATTTAGCATACTAAGAATAATGTAAATACAAGTGAAAAATGAAGTTCCACCTTTTTTATTTGTTATTTGCAAACTTATGAGCAGTTAGGACTCAAACTTCAAATTAAGCATGAATTGTTGTTTATTATTATATAAAGAAATATTCAGCTGATACTATTCTGCCTGAGCAAATTGAATAACATGAAAAAAGAGGAAGCTTGACATACTTGCAACAACTCTTTCTCTCTAGAAGCCTTCCACTGCCGATATTGTTCTGCCTCTTGTTTTATCGTTTGTTGCAATTGAACCTACAACATTATTCAAGCTATCATAATAAAATTATCTTGATTTTGTCAAATGAAAAATAGGGAACAAAATATCAGCAGGACTTATGCAGGCTGAAATAGGGAATAAAATTATATTGCGTGCACGATTTGCATACTTCAAAGTGTTTAGGGTTTCCTCAGCATTAATATCAGCAGGACTTATGCAAAAGCAGATAGTCTTCAACATATTAACATTAAAAGCAGTGGAATATGATTGATTCACTCAAATATTATAGTGATTTCATTTTGCTCTATGGGGCAACCAAATTAAATATTCCCATTGTTTTTCTCAGACCCAGTTTGGAAATCTTAGTTGCTTATTTCATATCAGTTTGTTTATCTCAGACCCAGTTCGGAAATCAAATGCATATTATCAGTGAATATAGTAACTGCTAGTTCACTATATGAGCGAATCAAAATAGAGCAGTATCAGTGATTTCCTCATCACGTTCTATCTTAACATAATTCATACCAAAAGTGAATCTTATCTAACCAAACATCAATCATACTTTAGCAACAAATGCATCAGAACAAACTTAATTGCAATAGCTGCTAGTCTACTTTATGGGCTAATCAGAATAATGTACTCCATACATTAAAACAGAGAATGACATTAATAATTAATAATAATTATTGAAAATCAATGTATGTGCTATTCGATAGAAAATCAATGTATGTCACATTTGAACCAAGTTTAGATTCAAAGGGACTATTAATCAAGTTTACATTAAAAATATTAATAGATGTAAAGAAGACTATTAATCAAAATCAAAATAAGATACAAAAGACTTTTAGATCAATGGCTTTGTAATTCTGCTATTATCTCAGAAAATTCAATTCCCCCCATGAGCTTTCTCATGTTTCAAAAGTAAGAACCAAATCGAGTGATGTAAAAAGAGTCACTGACATGAAAAATAAAAATACATAATCACACTAACCATTCCAAAATTTTAAGTCCCTTGGCAGCAAGTTCATCATTCTTCTCTCAAATGTCAGATTTCTACAAAATGTCTAGGTAGTAATTGAAAAGACAAAAAAGGAATAATCTGAAGAAAGGGAAAAGACCTTCTCACCATTTACTTTCTCACAGTTATTAGATATGATAATCTACTGATATAGCATATGTAGTGGAGGCTCTGGCCAGCTCAAACCAATCATTCCAGATCCACCAACCAATATTATATAAAAAATATGAAGATCTCCAAATGTAAGTAACAAAGAACTCAAATATTATTAGGCAAACACGTATACTATATAAGTATATATACAAAGTAAGTCAGAGATGCAAATTGTTATTACCTTGAATCCTATCACCCTAATTCATGTGAAGAGAAACAACAACTATTATTCATTAAAGAGATAAGTGTTATTTGGAAAATTATTACTAAGATAAATGAGTAGGGTGAAAAAAACAAAGCTACCTTTGCATCCATCAATACCATTTCAAGATGTTGTTGCTTTGCCATGTTGACAGCAGACCAAAGATGAGCAACTCTTATGCCAATCTTCCATAGAACTTTGGACTGATTTATATCCTTGATAGTGTCAAAAGAACGGGCCATTGTCCTAATAAGCAAGTACAACAATATACACAATAGAAATCACTTTCAGGTAGTAAAATAAACAAAATGTACAAAATGGTATACTCTAAAACACCTTCAGATACAGTTATGACAAAGTAAACAGATTCCATAAAAATAGTATACTCCAAAACACATTCAAATCTCATAAAAATGACTACTAAAAAATGTACATCAAACAAATAATAAATTAAAAAGCAGAGATCAAGCACATTAATGACTTCAAGTATCATGAAAGTACATAATAGAAAGCACATTCAGGTAGTAAAATAGACCAAACAAAATGAATATATATTCACATCAACTTCTCATGGCAAGCAATCAAACCAGAAAGATGTCATCTTTTTTCCACAATTTGCACGGATTTATCACATACCTTTCAGATTTATCTTGATACCTATCTTGTAGCTCTGTCTCAAAGCAAAACCTCAACTCATTGTTTTGGATAGCAAGTCCAACACATGCAACCAAATCAAGTATTAATACAAAATGATGTGAATATAGCATTAACCCATCAAACTTTCTTGATGAAGGTTTTAGAAAGTTAAAAACACTTGCCTAGACATAATTCAGGAGTCCTGGTGTCCTTGAATCTCTGGAATATTCCTTGAATCCCAGCATCTATAATGAAAGAAAAAATAACAATTTATATATTAAAATTATAATTATAATTGTAAATAGTTGAAGCCAAACCATACAAATATTTCACATCCCCATTTTTCCTCGGTCCTCCAACAAAAATGCGTACATATTACAGCAAAGAGGCAACTATTAACCTGTGGTACATGTGATGCAGCTTCAAAAAAACACTCTTCAAGAACCAATATTGAATATTTTAATCAATCAAATGTAGAAAGGATTAGATAATGTAAGTTCTGCAGGAAAAACAAATCGCATGAGTGCTCACCTTAGCCAATCCCTCCTATTTCAATGCCCGTTGTGCTCAACTCCAAACCTGAAATGTCAAAAATTAGCTAACTTAACCAAACAACGCAGAAAACCTAGTGGAACAAAAGGTCCAACTTTTTCAACAATTGATTTTTTTTTCAATTTATCTCCATGTCTGTTCTGGGAGCAAAAATGCATTTTTGGAAAAATGAAAAATGTTTTAAAATTGGAAACACAGAAGGAATAAAATGATATGATATGAGGTTGCATGATGTTTCTAGAGTCGAATTATATAATCATGAGATGAGATGAAGCAACGAACAAAACTGAGAATGAGAAGACAAGCGTGATCGTGAATGTACCTTGAGGGGGTTTCGCCTCCATCGCCAAATGCTTCTCCTCCATCTAAGCATCGTCGTTTTAGTCCTTCCCAAAATCTGCTCATAGATGCAACTCGGAAACCCTAAATCCACCAACACTCATTTTTCTTGACAAAAAAAGAGGAATGGTAACGGGTGGAAAGCAGAGGAGAAAAACGAAAGAGTGGAGAAGAAGAAAAATGAAAGACGCAGGGAAAAAAGAGGAACGATGGAGAAGAAGGTATCAGAGAAGATAATGAAAAAAGATTGTTGGTGGGATACTCACCAGTGGAGACAGAGAGAGATTTGAAATTCAAAATTTTTGAAATGAGGCGCTGAGATGCAGAGCAAAGAGGTTGATGTGTGAAAGAAGAGAGGGGTTTCCTTTTTTTTTTTTTTTTGCCCATGCTTTTCTGCCCGTGAGAGAGATTACAAAGTTGTTTTTTAAAGAGAAAGAACCTAGTGTTGACACCTGTCCTCACTATATAGTATATGATATATGATAATAAAATTCTTCCTTATGAAAATTAACCAAAACATATTATCAAAAAAAAATTTGAAAAATTAAAATTAATCAAAACATATATATATATATATAGACACGCACACACATGAGAGCGGAAACTAAACTCATCAAGTAAAATAAATTTTCATTTTTTATTTTGAATACAATTTCTCTTTAATTATAAAAATAATAACATAATAATAAAAAATCAACAATAAAATTTTATTATTGTTGTTAATTTTCATAATAAATACTTTCAAGACTATTAAATTTTACATATTTAATTAGAGAGATATCTATCTTTTTAACTCACAAGGTAAGATGCTAATAAATTTCTTATTCACAATTGATTTCTAAATTTAAATATGTTTTTAGGGATCATCGATTTTATGGATTTTTTTTCATTATTTTGTCTGTATACATTTTAGTGACGTCCGCTGTATCCGTGACTATCAAATCACAACATTAATCTAACAAATTTTGAGTAAAAACAAAAAAACAGAATTAATCTAACAAATTTAGTTCCATAGCTCGTTTACTATTCTGGGAAGTGAGAAAGTTACTATTTTCAGTTGAAATTCTCGTTGATAAGCATAATGCCCTGCTGCCTATTAATATGTCATTCATTGATAGGTTGCAATAATTCCCCGCAGTAATTAAAGTATTTTTGCCGCCTTTTATTATGTATCCTAAAACACTAGCAAATTTCCTTTTAGCACCATAACGATGTTTGGAAAGAAGTCAAATATGTTAATATTATTTTTTGTGATTGCACTTTAATTTAACAGTGATGTGACTTTAAATTTTCTGAGTTGACATCTAAAGGTATATAAAGGATTTCTCAAGAATTTCTTACACTATTACAAGAGAAGTAGAGAGAAAAGAGATCAGATAGAGAGAAATACAAAAGAGAGAATAAACTACTTTCACTAGGTAGAGCAAAAAAGTTAAAAAGAGAGAAAAAGAGGAGACTGTGGTTCAAATCCTAAGATTAACTAATTTGAGAGGCCGAATAATCAAGAGTTAATTCTTTTGCTCAGTTGGCCGAATTGATAATTAGTCTCATTGTCGGTTTAAAGGGTTGAAGCTTATAGGGATACTTTGAAACGTCACTAGGGAGCCAAAAATCTTAATTACAGTGGTTTACTCAAAAATATAAAAGAAGTATATACATAATTATTTTATAAAAAATTTTAAAAATATAATTATAAGACAAAAATGTTTAAATTTATAAAGAAAGTATATATAATTAAATTTATTTAAAATAACAAAACTAAGAACGAAATGTATCATTTTTTGATGAAAAATAAATTAAGAGATGAAATGTTGTAAAAAAATTATTCTAAATCTATATTTAGAAATATATTTAATAGAAAATTTCTTTTAGTTTTTGAAAGGAAAAAACTAAGAGATGCATAAATTAAAAATTAAGGAAATTAAACTCAAAACTTTATTTATAAATTGATACAAATAAAGACTAAAAAATAATAGGGGGATTTTGTCCTTTAAGAAAAGAGGTTTAATTGCATTTTTGATCATCTAGGTATTGCGATTGTGCGATTTTAGTCTCCTAAGTTTTAATTGAGCGAATTGAGTCCTCAAGGTATCACAAATACACGATTTTGGTCTCCAAGGTTCTAATTGAGCAAATTAGGTCCTCTAGGTATTGCAATTGTGCGATTTTGGTTCTTCTGATCAATTGTCATCCAATTTATATCTAAAAATGTTGTAAAGGTTTTTAAATTTTTAAGACAGCTAACATGCCACCTAGATCAATTATGTGCTAAGCCATGCACACCCGTGACACATCACCATTTTTTATTAAAAATTAAACGGCAAGAAGGACCAAAATCACACTATTACAATAAATGAGACTCATTTCACACATTTAGAACCTGAGAGACCAAAATCGCACAATCGCAATACTTGGAGGACCCAATTAGACATGGCAACGGGCCGGGTTGGGGGCGAGTTTTGCTCCCCCCGTCCCCATTTTCAACTGGTTCGGGTTTTGTCTTCCTTATCCCCGTCCTGATAAGGTCGGGTTTCCCCGCGGGCCTCCAACTCTGCTCTAAATACATAGAAAAATCGAAAAATTATATTTATGATAATTAATAAAATATAATCATAATTATTATACAATGATAAAATAATAAAAAAATCAAAATAAAATGTTCTATTGAAAAGAGATTAAATTAAAAATAAATAAAATATATGAAATAAAATGAATGAGTATACATGCATAAAACAAAATAAAAATTTACAATTTATATTTAGCCGGACGGGTTCAGGTCGGGGGAGGGTTAACCCCGTCCCACTCCTGGTCAAAGTGGGTTTTTCCCGTCAAAATCGGGTCGGGGTCGGGTGGGTACCCGCGGGTTAGGGTTTTGTTGTCATGCCTAGACCCAATTCGCGCAATTGGAACTTGAAGGACCAAAATCACACAAATTAGGGGGTGTTCGCGGCGCGGTTTGATTCGGTTTTGAAGCAAAAAGTCATTTGATCCAAAGATTAAAATAACATGTGGTTCGATTTGTTTTGGATGACTTCCTTAAAAAATCGAAGCAATTTGATCCGACTAAATGCGGTTTGGCTTGGATCGGATCAGATGATTCGGTTTTTACTTTTTGCTAAGCATTATATATTAATTATTTATATTGCTTCAAATAACATATTTAGAGTTAATTTTTTAAAAAAATTAATTTTTTTTGGAAAATATTTAAAGATTATATATACTTTGGTTTGATTAGATTTTAGTTTGGTAAATATTTAAAGAGTGGATTTACTCAAATTCTCTTTGAATTTACATTTTTTAACAACTTGCAGATCGGTTTGGATTGGTTCGATTCTAAGTAAACCAACAGCATAACAAACCGAACCGCGTGGTTGACGAAAAAAGTGGCCTAAACAAATAAAAAAAATCGGTTTTTTTGTGGTTTTCGGTATTTTGAATCGGTTTACAGTTTTTCTTTGGATTGGTTTGGATTTGAACATCCCTACGCACAATCGATACCCGAGAGATAAAAATGCAATTAAGCCAAGAAAATAATATTATTTCTCTCTTCTTCTCACTTTGCATGCGCCCTCCTCTGCCGCATTTGTTTGGATTTTTTTTGTTTTGAGTTTTTGGTCGTTTTTGCGTTTTTGTTTGATTTTCCAGCCACCACCTTCTTCATCTACGAATGATCTTTTCCCTATATTCACTTTTGTTAAATTTCCCTCTATAATCCATTGCATTGCTTGATAGATGGTGTCTGAAAAATTAATTTTTTACCTAACAGTTCTTACACGATGGATGCCACACATGACTCCTCCAAATGGAGAAAAAATTTAAGAATTGTTCGTGCGGTTTAAGAACATTGTTAAATACAGCGTTGGTGATGGTCTTAGCAGTTGTTGTTACCTTTCTGTGGATGCTCCAAAATGCAATTAATTATTTCCTTAATGAAAGCAAGAATTGGCCTCACTATATTATGTTTAACTAATGACTAAATACTAACGATTCTAATATAATTATTAAGAATTTAATGACTATAAATATAATATTTTTATCCAATCATATCTCGTCATATAGATATTTATGAAGATGTTTTATGAAATATATAGCATCATGGTGAAATATTATTGGACAACTAAGTAAACTTTTTTTACATTATCAGTGTATATATAATTATTAAACTAAAAAAATAAACACCGAGAGATTGTCCCTTTAAATGGGCCCATTCGAATTAACTCAGAGTAGCACTCCCTTCCTACAAGTTTAAATAATGATTTGTATGGATTTTGGTCTTTGTCCCTTGTGTCTTTTCTTTTTTGTATCTTTTTCCTCTTATTAAAAATATTTTTGGTTTGTTGCAAGGGATTGGTGACAACTGAGGTGTCAACATAAGTGGGATGTCCGCTATTATTGTTATTATGATGCTTTTACATACCAATTTTGTTATAAGAAAAAAATTACCACCGACAATAACTCAATATGGAGGATGCACTTTCTCCTTGAAATTCATCGATTTGAGAGTGTAACAATTATGTTAATTAAAACAAAATACTACGTAAACAAAAGCACATCAATAAGTAAAATGAAAAAGGAAGAAAGATGAGTTGATCTATTGATGGTAAGGCCTCAATATAAGGAGGCTTTCTGAGTTTCACCCGAGGGGAAGTTAAGACGTTTTTGCTCTGGGTCATTATATTTGTTTTCATTTTCCATACTTAGAAGTGGTTTCGGGGTAAAAAGATAGGAATTTTTTAAAAATCTTTTGTGGAAAATAATTGGTATAATTTTGAAGTTAACTTAGAAGGTAGAAATATTGTGATCGTGAATGTCTTAATATTGATATATTTTTCAAAGAGGATTAAGCAAACTTAAGAGTAACATAGTAATCTATTTTTATATTATATAAAATGGAGTTTTGCCACGTAAATCCATACTACATGAAAGTTCCATATTCATTCTTTTTCCTTCAAAATAGAGAAAAAAATTAAATCATGATATTTTATTAATTAAGACATATCAATCAATTAATGCTCATATCTGAACTTTTATCATTCGATCAAATTTGAATTAAATCAAATTCAAATTCAAAATGTAATTAATTAAAATATATCAATTAATTAATTCTCATATCTGGACCTTTACCATTTAATCAAAATATTATCTAAGTAATGTGCAACATAAGAATCATTACATTTTTTGCCTAAATAATCAATTTCAATTTTTTTATTTTTTAGTTATTGTTGTTTTAATTATAGCAACCGTTATTATCTCATGTCAATTGTATGTTTTATATTTTTTTTGTTGAAACTCATAGTTGAGAAACCATATCTAGATATAATTAAAATAGAACCGATATTTTTGGTTTTATTTGTTATAATTTTAAATTGGAGTATTTGTATAAATGCATATATTTTTCACTTCATAATGAAATATTTATAATATTTTAAAAAAAAATTAAATCTGCTATAATTTTTTTTTGAAAAAAAAAATTCTAATTTTTTTTTACAGCTCATATAGATAACAAGCACAGGTAAATGTACTAGTTTTTTCTAAAAAAATAAGTTAAAATATTTTCATCGTCTAACCACTAATATATTCCATTTTTAGAAAAAATATGTCAGTCATTTATAATTTAAAATTTAGTAATCCTAATGTTGTATACTTAACAATATGCTACTTTAAAAAAGTGAGAACATATTAATAATTCTCACACGAGTCAAAAATAATAATAATTATCACACGTGCGCGCTCACACATATATGAGAGAACAAATTATACTAGTGAAATCTTTGGTCGTCATTACACCAATAATAATTTTCGATACAGTATGACTTTTGTCGATCCAACCGTTGAATAATAATTATCTATCACATTGATTATTTCTTCTAAATTTCAAAAAATTTAAAGAATAAAAAATATATAATCAAATAATTCCTATTTTCAAAAGATTCTTGCTTATTAAAAAATAATCAAAATATTCTTACAATATTATAAAAACAATAGCAGACTCGTCGATCAGACCGGTTCGACAAAAACTAATTGAACTATAACCCAAAAGTTTCATCGGTTCGATCTTCAGTTCGATTTTTAAAATATTGGTTTAAATATTACTTCAAGTAGCATTTTAGAAAACACCACGTAATCTAATAAGCTAATAAGATAAATTTATTTATCAAACACTTCTATCTTGATAAAAAAAATATAAGCTAGTTAAAAAAATTATCAGCTAATCGACTTGACTTGGAAAAGGAGAAAATTTAGGTCAATTTTCGTAGGTACAGTTGGTCATGTTTCTCTCACAAAAATAGATAAAATTTCTCGCTCTCTCTCTCTCTCTATTCATGTACTATCTCCAATCGCTCATAACTGCAACTATCAAAACAGTTTTTATCCTATTTTTATATGAGAAAAACAGTACCAACAGGACCTATGAAACTTTACCTAAGTTTTGTCCCTTTAAAAATATGGGCTAAATTTGATCCTTTATATATTTTTTTGAAAGAAAAAATTAAACAATCAAATTTATTTTTAAATCTTATAAAACCATGTCATTTTTTTTTTCATATCAAGCAACATGTCTTAGTAATCCTAATGTTGTATACTTAACAATATGCTACTTTAAAAAAGTGAGAACATATTAATAATTCTCACATGAGTCAAAATAATAATAATTATCACACGTGCGCGCTCACACATATATAGGAGAGAACAAATTATACTAGTAAAATCTTTGGTCGTCATTACACCAATAATAATTTTAGATACAGTATGACTTTTGACGATCCAACCGATGAAAATATTTCTCCACTTCATAATTAAATATTTATAATATTTTAAAAAAAATTAAATCTGCTATAATTTTTTTTTAAAAAAAAACTCTAATTTTTTTTTACAGCTCATATAGATAACAAGCACAGGTAAATGTACTAGTTTTTTCTAAAAAAATAAGTTAAAATATTTTCGTCGTCTAACCACTAATATATTCCATTTTTAGAAAAAATATGTCATTCATTTATAATTTAAAATTTAGTAATCCTAATGTTGTATACTTAACAATATGCTACTTTAAAAAAGTGAGAACATATTAATAATTCTCACACGAGTCAAAAATAATAATAATTATCACACGTGTGCGCTCACACATATATAGGAGAGAACAAATTATACTAGTGAAATCTTTGGTCGTCATTACACCAATAATAATTTTTGATACAGTATGACTTTTGTCGATCCAACCGTTGAATAATAATTATCTATCACATTGATTATTTCTTCTAAATTTCAAAAAATTTAAAGAATAAAAAATATATAATCAAATAATTCCTATTTTCAAAAGATTCTTGCTTATTAAAAAATAATCAAAATATTCTTACAATATTATAAAAACAATAGCAGACTCGTCGATCAGACCGGTTCGACAAAAACTAATTGAACTATAACTCAAAAGCCTCATCGGTTCGATCTTCAGTTCGATTTTTAAAATATTGGTTTAAATATTACTTCAAGTAGCATTTTAGAAAACACCACGTAATCTAATAAGCTAATAAGATAAATTTATTTATCAAACACTTCTATCTTGATAAAAAAAATATAAGCTAGTTAAAAAAATTATCAGCTAATCGACTTGACTTGGAAAAGGAGAAAATTTAGGTCAATTTTCGTAGGTACAGTTGGTCATGTTTCTCTCACAAAAATAGATAAAATTTCTCGCTCTCTCTCTCTCTATTCATGTACTATCTCCAATCGCTCATAACTGCAACTATCAAAACAGTTTTTATCCTATTTTTATGTGAGAAAAACAGTACCAACATGACCTATGAAACTTTACCTAAGTTTTGTCCCTTTAAAAATATGGGCTAAATTTGATCCTTTATATATTTTTTTGAAAGAAAAAATTAAACAATCAAATTTATTTTTAAATCTTATAAAACCATGTCATTTTTTTTCATATCAAGCAACATGTCTTAGTAATCCTAATGTTGTATACTTAACAATATGCTACTTTAAAAAAGTGAGAACATATTAATAATTCTCACATGAGTCAAAAATAATAATTATTATCACACGCGCGCGCTTACACATATATAGAGAGAACAAATTATACTAGTAAAATCTTTGGTCGTCATTACACCAATAATAATTTTAGATACAGTATGACTTTTGACGATCCAACCGATGAAAATATTTCTCCACTTCATAATGAAATATTTATAATATTTTTTAAAAAATTAAATCTGCTATAATTTTTTTTTAAAAAAAACTCTAATTTTTTTTTACAGCTCATATAGATAACAAGCACAGGTAAATGTACTAGTTTTTTCTAAAAAAATAAGTTAAAATATTTTCGTCGTCTAACCACTAATATATTCCATTTTTAGAAAAAATATGTCAGTCATTTATAATTTAAAATTTAGTAATCCTAATGTTGTATATTTAACAATATACTACTTTAAAAAAGTGAGAACATATTAATAATTCTCACACGAGTCAAAAATAATAATAATTATCACACGTGCGCGCTCACACATATATAGGAGAGAACAAATTATACTGGTGAAATCTTTGGTCGTCATTACACCAATAATAATTTTCGATACAGTATGACTTTTGTCGATCCAACCGTTGAATAATAATTATCTATCACATTGATTATTTCTTCTAAATTTCAAAAAATTTAAAGAATAAAAAATATATAATCAAATAATTCCTATTTTCAAAAGATTCTTGCTTATTAAAAAATAATCAAAATATTCTTACAATATTATAAAAACAATAGCAGACTCGTCGATCAGACCGGTTCGACAAAAACTAATTGAACTATGACTCAAAAGCCTCACCGGTTCGATCTTCAGTTCGATTTTTAAAATATTGGTTTAAATATTACTTCAAGTAGCATTTTAGAAAACACCACATAATCTAATAAGCTAATAAGATAAATTTATTTATCAAACACTTCTATCTTGATAAAAAAAATGTAAGCTAGTTAAAAAAATTATCAGCTAATCGACTTGACTTGGAAAAGGAGGAAATTTAGGTCAATTTTCGTAGGTACAGTTGGTCATGTTTCTCTCACAAAAATAGATAATTTTTTTTTCTCTCTCTCTCTCTATTCACGTACTATCTCCAATCGCTCATAACTGCAACTATCAAAACAGTTTTTATCCTATTTTTATGTGAGAAAAACAGCACCAGTAGGACCTATGAAACTTTACCTAAGTTTTGTCCCTTTAAAAATATGGGCTAAATTTGATCCTTTATATATTTTTTTGAAAGAAAAAATTAAACAATCAAATTTATTTTTAAATCTTATAAAACCATGTCATTTGTTTTCATATCAAGCAACATGTCTTTACCACAGGGAACACATATCATGAGCTTCCATATTAAATACAATCATTTTCTTAATTAGTTATTAAATTTAAGATAATTTTTATTTTCTTTAATTTATTTAATCAACTTATTCATTTAAAAAATGTTAAATATTATTAGAATTTACAGATAATCGATAACATATTTTTTTCATTAGTTAATCCAATATTTGAGATTTTTAAAAGATAAAAGTTTTAAATATCTATATTTTGTATTTTTAATTTATATATCTATATTTTATATTTTTAATTTACTTTTATTAATATTATATTATCTGTCATTCATTAAATTAGTTCTCAAAGTAGTTTAAATATTTTTACAAATGTACCAGTATTAAAATATTAACTATTTATTTGAAAATTGATAAATAAAATTGGTGTACACACACACACACACAAAACACATATAAAATTATTTAACTATTAATTATAACTCCTACTTTATTAAATGAAAGTAACACATAGAAGCTAGCCGAGTCCGATAAAACATGTGAACACAATGGGCTAAGGAAGTGTGTTTTCCTACCCGTGGTCCCCCCGACCCTAAAAAAATGTATCAAACCCCTATAAGCTCACGTGTAGGGTTCAATGCAATTACGGACCGTAATAATGTAAAAATTCATCATTAGCAGTGCAGGGATTGGTATTATGGGAAATCATTATTAATGACCTCAGAAAAAGAAGTAATGGAAGGATAGACTTTGAAGACTTGCAATATTGATGAAGTCATGCCATTTGGCCTTGCTTTCTGCTTAAATGCGGAGCCTTTCCTTCTCCATTGCTTTCCTCTACTTTCTTTCACAACTCATTACCCCGTGGGCTGTGAAGTACAGGTACTTGATGCACGAGTACAATACAACATAAATACTGAAATATGATAAATTCTTAAAAATTAAAAATGGTATTATTTAGATATGTAAATACAAATTTATAATATATGTATGCATGTACTTTACATAATAAAGAGGCATTCATAATAATTTTTAACTCTATCTATAGATGATGCTCATAATTTTATAAAAAGATACTTGTAATCACAAAATAAACATACACATATCATTTTTTCATATCAAAATATATTTTTCACAACCAATGTTAAAATATATAAAAAAATCATTAATTAGTCCTATTTTAAAGAAAGAGTTGACGCTATTCAATTTCTTTTTTTGGGATAAATAATGATGGTAGCACAAAGCTAAGGAACAAAGTGAGGTGCTACATCCCATTACATCAAATTCGAGCCTAAGCCTAAGCTCAGGGGAATGAACATCAATGATAGTCGAAGAAAAATCTCCTTGATGATCCAAGTTTGCTAACAAGTCAGCACAACTGTCTGTCTCTCTATAGATGTGAGTTAGGGAAACTTTTCGATCCGGAGCACGAAGGAGATGAAACACCTACAAGAGGAGTGGATGAAGAGCACAATTTGAGCAAAACCCATTACACACAAGTCTAGTTATAACTTGAGACTTTACTTCAACCAGAAGAAATTGAATGCTGAGCTGCTTTGCAAGTTTGAGACCATAGATTAGGCCCCAAAGTTTAGCAGCTATAACAGCGGAGATTCCTAAATTGCAATGGAAACCTTTGATGAAAAAGCCATAGAATCCCCAATTAGTCTCCCACAAACTATAGATTTGTTCCTGGTGCAGTGAGAACCATCTAAGGGAGGGGGATGCCACGCGATGTGGAGCTCCTTCTTTGGCTTACCTAAGTAAACAGGGAGAGACTTGCTAGTATCATAAGTGATCATGGATACTTTGGCTAGAAATATGTGATTCATAGTAAACCCCGAATTGATTTTCCCTTCGAAGATGAGAGAGTTGTGATCTTTCCAAAGCAACCAAATGGTAATGGCGAAAATAGTAGGCCATTGGTGAGCAGTGAGACCGATGCCATCAATGGTAAAATTACAATTTGCTCTATTCAATTTCAGTTTACTAGTTAATATTAACTAATTAGTTTTTATCTCTCCCATTCTCATCGTCGAAAAAAACATAATCTTTATCATGAGACAATTATGTCAATTTAAGAAGTTCACAACCATCGTCAAATTGATTATCTATATCTTCGGTGCTAATATCTAGCACATGACTTGCTCAAGACTAAGTGTAACTTAAAGTTAGGTGAGGTCTTAGAGTGGACTAATAATAAGAGGAAGTCTCACATGAGTAATTTTTTTTATATATCAAAATGGACGTGAGACCATAAAATTAGTGGGCTATATAGTGAGTTGAATGGAGTGGACTTGAGATAAGGCCTTGTGCGACCTTACCCTTGTGTGGACTCTAATCTAACAACCACGTCTTTCCTTTCATATATCCTCAAAAAATGAATAAAGAATTATATATATACTATAATTTCGCAAAGAATGAGACTTTACAAAAAGTTTTAAGATAAGTTTTTGAAGCTGTATCTCAGAATATGAAAATCATACCCCAAACATATATGTCATATTTTCTTGGGTTAATAGTGTTTTTCGTCCCTGTAATATGAGCGAAATTCGGTTTTACTCATTGTAAAAAAATTTATTTGTTTTTGGTCCCTACAATGTAAATTTTTTTGCTTCTAGTCCTTGTAGTTTCGATTTTAGTCCCTATAATATTTGTTTACTTTGGATTTAGTCCTTATATGATCTATATTACATGGATTAAAATCAACATGGACTATATGTTACAGGGACTAGAACCATCATGAAAAAACCATTACAGGGATTAAAATCGAAACAACAAAGACCAAAAAAAGAATTTCTATATTACAGGGACCAAAAACAAATAAATTTTTTTACAGAGAATAAAACCGAATTTCGCTTATATTACAGGGAGGAAAAACTCTATTAACCCTATTTTCTTTTAAAAAATTAAAGGATACTAGGAGCATCAAGTGTGTGTTGGTATCAGATACGGTAATGAGACCAATATTATAAACAATTTTGAAGCATTTGGGCTTGATATAAACCATGTGGGTCACCTCACCTTGAGATCTATCTCTTGCCAATAGTATTACACGCTCACCCATGATGAGTAGCAGATATAAGTACTATAGGATGAAATTTCAAAGGCTTTCACGTGTGTTGGTCCTTCCTTGATGCTCCACAAATCAGTTACTATTACTTTGCTTCTCACCACGGGTGATGCAATCATCTCCTGCTCTTTTTCTCTTTTAATTTCCTTTTGGTAAAAATAAAGATGGGTCATTACCACTCTGCATAATTGTAATTATAGACAATGTATATGATGATGGCTGGGTATTCATGAGTGCCAGTTATTTCTGTGGTCATGCAAATATTAAAAAAGAAAAGAAAAATAACTCTTTACCACTGTCATACACATTTATGAAGGAAAACATAAACAACCTTTAAATCATGAAGGCCTAAATTTTCAATAAATTATTAAATCAATATTTTTTAAGGGAAAAAAAGCAAAATGGTTAGTATTTAAGAAGGGGGTTTGAAATTGAATGGATTATTACTAGGGGAAGGGAACCATTATTATTGGACCTTTGCCATCATTGTTTGTTTCTGACGAGATTTTATAACACCCTTTTATTGGATTCATTGACGCATTTACGCCAATTTACTGCCTACATGTTTTGTATTGTGCTTATGGCTTTGCTTGGGGAGTTACCCTTTTGCTACCTTTGACTGTTGCCATTATTATTATTATCTGAATTTGAATGGCATAAGGATTGTTTGTTGACCAAAGCACATGTTATGGTAGTGAACATTTTGATGGGATAGGAAGGAACTCATGATCATGAGGCTACAACTTTGGTTGAGCAGAGCTTTCCTTAGCCACAGCTAGATCGTTAATTGGTAAAAATAATAATAATTAAGATATGGGACAAAGAACTGGTGTGGTGATTCATTTGCAGAAAGGCACAAGAAATGAATAATAGACTCAACAAGATTTGGCCAAACTTCTAATTTCGTTCCATTGGTCTAACTAAACATTGCAGAGCACGAGGAAGTGGCTAGCTTGCCACTACTGTTTTATGTTCCATTTTGTGGCAAAGTGATAAAGCAAGAAGGTTTAGAACTCACCACTGATAATCAAGATCAGAAATAAGTGTAGGCACCTAGTAGCTATTGTCATAAATTTGGGGTTGTATAATACTATTTGTATATGAAAAGTATGGAAACTAATTTAAATTAATAAGTGAAACTTTTGTGGAAGTTATTGGTTCAAGTGTATATATGAGCCAAAAGAGTATGAATAATTAATAAGTTTATTTGCACACCAAACTTAAATTATTATTACTTTAATACTACTATCATATAGGTTCACATTTTCAAAAATAATATCATATAGTAGTTCAATAGTTGAATTAATTAAATTCATATTTTTAGAAAGTTATAAATGAAGTAAAATTGGAATACTTACTTTTGAAATAAGATGATCCCTACGTATCTGCGTCCGTGTACACACGCTTGTGTATTACTTTAACTATCGAGAATCCCACTTTGTATAAACTACATCTCACGTTATCTCTGCACGCGTGTGCACACGTTTGTGTATTACTTTAACTACCAAGAATTCCAATTTGTATAAGTTACATCTCAAGTTATCCTTGCATGTGTGTGCACACATTCGTGTATTATTTTAACTACCAAAAACCCTAATTTGTATAAATCATATCTTATGTGATCATTGCACGCGTGTGAACACATTTTTGTATTACTCCCTCCATCCCAACATATAAGCAAAAAAGTACTGAGAATCCTAACTTGTATAAATTATATCTCAAGTGATCCCTACATACGTGTGCACACGCTACTGAGAATCTTAATTTGTATAAATTATATGTCAGGTGATCGGATGCGTGAACACATGCTTGTGTATTATTTTAACTAGGGAGAATCCTAGTATGCATAAATTATATCTCAAGTGATACCAAATCTTTTTTAATAGTTGTTTGATTTTATAATTAAATTCTCCAAAAATTTATAAATTCAAGCTTTTATATACCATGTTTTAAATTTCTTTTATAACAAAAAGTGTGATAAATTTAAATACAAGTTGTGAAAGTAAGGAGCAAATGTTAATTTCATAAATAGCTAGCCAATCGATTGAATCCCCATAATTAGACAACATATATTGATACAAGCAAAGTACTCCTTCCGGCCCTTTTTATAAGAGACAAAATAACTTTTTTTCTTGGTCCTAAATATAAGAAACATACATAAATTTTCAAATATATTAAATGACGAATTCCATTTATACATTTATTTAAGTCTCATGTTAGTGGAAGTAATTAAGGAGATATCATTAATTAGAAATATGAGCCACTATTTTTAATAAGGGTAGTTTTGGTGAGAAGTTTATGTCTTTGGGTATATTAATTAAAAAGTTATGATTATAGTTTTGGAGAGAAGTTTATGTCTTTGGGTATATTAATTAAAAAGTTGTGATTTCGATGATATTTTTTAATCTGTGTGAATTAGAGTTTTATCTCTTATAAAAAGTGTACCAGTGAGTACGAAACAGGGTATTGAAACGGACGAGCCCAAGGGGAAACACCCATGAAGTGGTTGAAATTTTCTGTCACACAAGAAAAATTAGACTCATAGAAAATACCATCTGTCAACCATGATGTTTCGCGTTTTGCCACTCGTAACCCATGAGGGGAATCGGGGGCTGCCTGGTCCCAACTCTCATCCGACCCCTATTACAATTACTACAACAACAAATATTTCAACCTCATTTTCCTCCATTTGGCAAAGGAAAAAAAATGTACTTTAATTAAGAAACCACTGCTATTCTCGCGGGTGATAAATAATAACGTAAAACAAAATGCCATGGATGGTTCAAAACGCTCTTTAATTAATTAGCTCACAAGTCACATGCTAAATGTTGAGTGAGATGAGTCATTTTAGATATCTAATGAGAGGGGTGTTTAGCGGCACACTCTTTAACACACTCTTTCCAATACTTTTTGTGATTAATTGAATTTCATGTGAATCTCATTATTTTGGAAATGAGACCCACGTGATTTAGTGGGACCTCATGTGAATTTCAATCAATCATAAAGAGAGTGTTGAAAATAGTGTGCTAGAGAGTATATTGTCATGGCTTCTCACTCTGATTAATCTGAATGAGAATCTTATTAAAAAAATATATACTTATATTCTTAGAAGGAAGTTGTACTAGGACAATTAGTTTGCTTCAGTATAATGACAATGCATAAAACCCTCTTCATCCTTTTTCTTTTTTGCCCTTTTTGTGGAACCCTTTTAATGATTTCACATTTGGTTTGTTGAAAAGCACTCTCCAAAGCAAATAAAACAAACAAAAGGAATGGATATATGAGCAATTCTTAGCAAGCCATACAGCTCAGATAAAGGGATTTTAAGCATGTCACTTATAAGTTATATATTATCCCTTCACATATGAACAAAATTTCTTATCATCACTAAAATGTAAAATGGCATATATTAATCAGGGGAAACAATGAAAAACAGAAAAGTAGAAAGGTAGTGCCGTGTAGTGGAGACAAATCCACAAACAAGTGGCAGTTTCTTCACCCTCTCTCAGGTCTCAATGCACACAAAAATCGCCATTTTGAACAAAAGGGAAGAATAACATTACGGCAAGGAGAATGATTACTGGCAAGCCAACGCTTCCCAACACATGAAAATTACAAAAACACGAAAGTGAGAATTATGGAATCCTAAAAATAGAAGAAACGCAGCATAATAAATAAAAACAAAAGAGTAGTAATTGATGATAGAGGGGAGGGTGGTTTTGGACCCAATCCAAATCATGATTGCAAATCTTGGGACGGCCTAGCCCTTCATCATTTTACAAACCCTAACTGAAAGCCCCCATTATTGTTCCTCTCATGTTCATCATGCCCTATTTTTTATTATTCCCACTGTGCCCTCCTCCTCACAATGAGAAAAATTAACCACAGACAAGTTTCCAACAATCCCATTGAAATTTGGTATTTTTAATTTATCTTATAAAAAACAAATCAAGTTCTTTGGAAATTACTTGATAGATAGCAATTGGTAACTTTCTTTATACTTAAATCAATCATGACAAGTGAAGTATAATATATTGATATTATGTGTGCTTAATTACACTTTTGGTCCCCTAAGTAGTGCGATTGTGCGATTTTGGTCTCCTAAGTTTTAATTGAGCGAATTGGGTCCTCCAGTCATAATTGTGGAATTTTGGTCACCCATATTCTAATTGAGCGAATTAGGTCCTCTCGGTATTACAATTGTGCGATTTTGCTCCCTCCACTTAATTGACATACAATTTATAACTAAAAATGTTATAAAGGTTTTTTAATTTTTAAGCCAACTAACATGTCATCTAGACTAAATTATGTGCTAGGTTATAACCACATGTGATACATCAATTTTTTTTATTATAAATTAATGGCATGCGGGAACAAAATCGCACAATTACAACAACTGTAGGACCCAATTCGTACAATTGAAACCTGAGGGACCAAAATTGCACTATCACAATATTTTGAGGACTCATTTCGTGCAATTGAAACTTAGGGAACCAAAATCGCACAATCATAATATATGAGTGACTAAAATGCGATTAAACCTAAATAATGTAGCATAAAATAAATAAAATAAAAAAAGGTAAAAGAAACAAAGAAAAGCATGATGATTCACATGACGCCATAACAAAAGCATGATCATAGAAACGAAACATAAAATCTTTTAGGCTTACTAACCGGCCGCCTTCCATGCTTACACATGCATGATTGTTGTGTCAGAGAGGGAGAGAGAGAGGAGGGGCACGTCCCCCTTGCCTTCTTCTTTTCTTTTCATCCTTTCCGTCTCTGCTCAATCCTCACTCACTTTTTCTTCATCTATAAATTAACACCCTCTTTTGTTCCCTTTGTCCCTCACTTCCCCTTCTTCCAACTGCTTCTTCTCCTCCTTCCACAATCCACACTCTGCTTCCTCCATCCACCAACTACTTCCTTGTAAAGGTGATGATCTTTTTCGAAAAGTTCAAGAGGACCCCACCTCTCTCTCTCTCTCTCTCTTATGTTTCTTTGTTTTCCTTTCACCTTACTTTCACAAAGAAATGTAGACATGTCATTGTAGTTTGAGAACCATTTGAGGCTATTACTGCAGAGTTGTGTTTGTTTCATTCAAGCAGATACTCTGTCTCAAGTTTCCATGCTTTTACATATCTTAATAATTTCACTCCACCTATTTTCTATTAATTTCATTTGTTTTCCCCCTTTTTTATTATAATTTACAAAGATACCCTTAATGGTTTCTTTGTCTTTCTCTAGCTATAGCCTCTCCTATTCTTTATTAGAAGTGGATTTTATGTTATTTATTTATTCTATTTTACTTTTGGCAACTTTTGGCTCCATTGGTGGTGATATTAAAATTCTTCTGAATGCTGCTTCTTATATATGTTTCGAACATCAAGAACTGTGTTTACACATTGACATAGAAACACACAGAAGATCTTGGAACGAAACTTGTCTCTTTTACGTAGCAACTTTATCCTTTTCTTCCTTCTAGGGATAGCCGAAAGAAACCATTTTTTTTTCTCCTTCTGCTTTCAAGTGAGTGCAGGTTTGGGCAAATGTTACCCCCCCTCCCCCTCAAATGAATCTCCTTCTTTAGTTTTTCAGACAACCCATATGGTCTATTTATTTGACATGGTGGTCCAAAAAAACTCAATTGTTCTGCTTTTCCCTGTTGTTATTGGCTTCTTTGTTTAAGTGTCATCATTATATCTACCAAAGCAATTCATAAAGCAACACATTTTGCAAGGAACCTTGTTCGGTTACTAAGATGGTTCTATTGTTTTTTTTACTTTAATTTTCATTGTCACACTTCCTTTTATTTTTATTTTTGTCCAAATTACATAAAATTATAATTATTTTTATCATATAATATATCTTTGTAGTATAGTTTAATATTATTATTATCTAAAGGTCCTGTTAATTTGTCTTGTGTTGGTACCAATTGTTTTTGTGGTTTTTTTCAGGGTGATTGGGAAATTTGGTTAGTAGTGATGGAAAGGTTGAACTCAAAGCTGTACTTGCAGAACTGTTACATAATGAAAGAGAATGAGAGGCTGAGAAAGAAAGCTCAGCTTCTGAATCAAGAGAACCAGGCACTGCTCTCTGAGCTCAAACAGAAGCTCTCTAAGGGTAATCAGAATGCCAATGCTCCAAATACCATGCTTGACCTCAGCCTCAGCTCAACAAGTTCTGCTCAAAACCCTCCAAGTTCCAGCAATTAATTAATCTGGCTTAGTGATGATAAGAACCTCCTAATTTACCCCATTAGAAATTGTATTTTTTTTTCCCCTCCCCTTTTTGTGTAAAATGAAGTAGTCTCCATTCTATAGGACAATACTAGCAATCCTCTCTCTATTCCATGTTTAATCATATCTTCTTTATTTGGGGGGTTTTAAGTATGAATTGCTGGACTACAAGGTTGTATGGTGTATCAGGCCTATCTGCTACAAAGGAATATAATATAATATAATGTTATTTTATAAGTTTATTTTATGTTTAGCGCTTTAGTTCTCACATTGCCACTGCCCCTCTCTCTCTCTCTCTCTCTGTGTGTGATTATATTAAATTATATACTAACATGATTAATATAAATTTAATCTAATTTGAAATACATGAATGTGATGAGCATAATGAACCTCTCCCATGAAGCAGAGCAAAGTGATGATGATCATGACTAACGGTGTCACGTTGCAAGATTCATTTCATTCTTTTCAGTTGAGTTGACAAACAAATGACCGTTACTAATGTATTAGCCCAATATTCCGAAAGATAAAAACATGAAGTTCATGAAAAAAGGGGGTCACTCGGTGACGGTGAGTTATTCAAAAGTGGGAAAAAAATATGTCATATGGTATAAATTTTAATTAGAAAAAAGAAAAATGAATATGAAATTAGGAAGGATGACGGAGATGGCTTATCATTCAGATTCTGTTTGAGGAGAGGATCTAATCAGAATAGATGTCATGAAAAGGGTCACGAATGAAAGTCAATGTGGGATTCATTAGATTAGGGTGGGTGTTGAAGAAAGAAACAGAGGTAACCCACAAAATATCAAACTCTAGGACATGACGTTGTCAATGCCTCGAAACATACAAGTATGGTTGACTGTCTGAGTTGGAACGGGATGCAGATCCTGTTGTGAAATAATTGCATGAAATTAAATCTTAAAAATTAAAAACATTATAGTAAATGTTAAACAAATGAGCCGTTAATAAATTAGTAGCATGCAGTTTTTTTTCCTTTCTTTTTGAACTCGGGATAAATATCCGATCCAATAAGAGTAATGATATTTGAACACTATTTTTGGTGACTCCACGTATGGATACCGTATGTCTGTACGGTAAGGATATGTACGGAATCGTACGGATATCCGTACGAATACAATTTTTTTTTTGTGTAGATTTTTGTAAGTGGTTAACGCAATTCATGTAAGTGGTTAACGCAGTCCACTATCTGGTTAATAGACACAGAATAATCGTTAACCAGGTGAACTGCATTAACCACTTACATGAAATGCATTAACCAGTTAAAAAAAATTTGTATCTGTATTAACCAGTTAGTGGACTGCGTTAACCACTTACATGAACTACGTTAACCACTTATAAAAATCTGTAAAAAAAAATCCGTATTACGGATGTCCGTACGGTTCCGTACATGTCCGTACCGTACGGACATATGGTGTCCATACGGGTGTCACCAAATGTGGTGTTCAAGTATCATTTTTGATCCAATAACGTTATTGAATGTCCGAGTATATTTTGCGTGCGTATAAATAAGCTTCTAAGGGCCAACATTGTGTGGCATGATTGGTAGATAAATGTGTTCCTTAAGCACAATATATGAGACTCGATCCAAGGCAGTGTGTATGAAAGTTCATTGTTTAGGAGATATCAACCCCTTAAAATTCATCTCAATAGCTCGAGGGTTAGTTTCAAATTAGGAACATTAAAAGTACAAACTCGTGTTCAAACTTCAAAAGGAAAAACTTATATTGAGTAAGTGGGGATTGCTAGTGTGCACACACATGTTAGGTTATGCATGGCACGCAACAATTTTTTTTTTCCTCCAAATCTCCACTATTGAATATTGCAATCTCACTAGATCTACCACAAATTCTCTACATCGGATTTTTCACCTCACCTCCATAAAACAAGCCAGCAGCCACCCGACTTACGATTCCCTGCCGTCAACATACTCTCTCTCTCACTCCATTCACATTTTCTTTTTATCTTTTTATTTAAAAATAATCAACAGTCATGATTTAAAGACAAATGAATCCAACGGTTCTCACACTCTTAACTGCAGTGACTGCAGTCATATTTGACTGCAGTGAAGCGTGATCCGCAGCGACCCCCACCTCCAGTCACCACACTACAACCAAACTGCATTGCAATCCGCAAACCCAATTGAAACCGCCAAATCGCTCCACAACCTCACTGTCACATAATACACCATCTTCACCCATCTCCGTCAACATTTGTGTCGTCTAGCTGCAAACCCCTTGCGTCTTGGTTCTTTGCATCATAGGACCCTATCAAAATAAATTGCAAATCATGTTGCATTGCAGAAGCTAGCACCCACACAACCAGTATGTGGGGACCAGAAGCTCTGAACTCACAAAATGGTTGAGAGACTGGAACCCTAAATCCCCAAATTCAATTTGTACAAGCCCTAACAAACATTCTAACCCTAAATCCACAGTTCTTCGATCTGAAGAAACTCAAATTGCTGAGAGAGGGAGAGATTTCAACATGACAATCTTCTTCCACCCTCGGGACCACCACCGCTCCTTGTTCTCCAGCAACCACGCCCACTTCCACCATTGGAAACCGCCATGGACTGTCCGAAGCCACCGAAAACAACATCACAACCCCATCTCGTCGTAGAGAAGTGATTGGGAGGGATAGAGGAAAGATCCTTTGCAGATGGCCCATCATCATATTTTTGCACTTGCTCAATCCAACACTTAACAAAGGTTGTGTATCGTACACAAACTATAAGCATTTTGTACAATGGAATATGCCTGAATAAATATGCTTTTTTCGTGTTTCTAATTGAATGTGTGTATAAATATATTTTCTCTATGGTAACAATCTTGAATGTGCGTGTATAAGGAATTGAAAACTTATTTAAATACCATATTTTCAAAAACAGAAATATAAATTCATGTTAAAAATTCTAAAAATAAAATTTTACTAAAACCTTCTAAGAAAAACAAGTTTTTACGTTAAAATTTACCTCTAACCTCTAGTGTTAGCCTGAGGGTCAATCCCAACAAAGTATTGTTTTTGGCTTTAGGTCACCTTTAAATACTAATGTCTGATTAATAGTTAGGAGAAAAGTTTTAAAAAAGTCTGCGATCGCGATCTCTATTGTGACATCATGGTTTTTTATGTCACAGTGACCACACAACGACCGTAATTAGGACGCGACCTAACCCCATAAACTTAAGACCTTCAAGGATCGTAATGCGACCGCAACCGTTACAGCGACTTGACACCTTGGTTGGGAGGGAATCATAGACCCCCTTTTTATAGCGATCATAGACCCCTTTTCTGCTATTTCCTGTGGATATCATTGTATAAATCTCCTAAATTAGCTACTAAGGTAGACTCAAGTTTATATCATCTCAGTCCGAAAGAAAAAGAGGGGGGGGGGGGTGGGCGCACAAATTAATATATTGTGAACTTTGTTGCGTCTCTTTCTTCAAAATGCAATAAAGAATGTCTAATCAAAATTCAAGGGAAAATCACAAATTTTGTTCCTGTAACTCTGCATCTCACTGAAACTGACCTCTTAAGGTCACCAAACCAGGTCACCAGCTCAGAATGTCAATTTTCATATAGAAAGGACTAAGGACCGGGGCATGATGACTGAGATTCCTTTTGAAGACCCACAAGTCAGCAAATAATCCATATATTTAATATATGGGACAAATAATAACAAAAGGTACTGGAAAATATATTATATATACTGCAAAACAATGAACAAATTAACAAATAGTAATGTTGAGTTGAAGTATAACAGAACCATATCATATGGCTAAACCAAGAGGGGCCTCGGAGGAGGACCAACATGTCCCTGCGTTTACCACTGCTCTTCTTGGATTTAACTTACTTGTATTAAATGTTTGTTGAAATTATATTCTCTTTGTTACAGAGTATCTGCTGCCTGCAGATTCGGCCATCATAACCATATCTAACACTATATACCATGGAGTTATAACGTGTTTGATAAAGAAAATTAGAAACAAAAGAGAAAATCTATACTTTGTCTTTCTACATAGATAATTTTATTTTTGTGGGGAAAAAAAATATTTATCTCAAGTAGAAGTGGAATTGAAAATTATTTAGAAGGAATTTCTAAAACGCATAAAGTTGAATTTTGGGTATCATCTTGGGGTCTTGAATTGTCCCAGGTCACACTGTTATTGGTCATGAACAAATGCCAATTTTAGAGAATAACTAAAGATACCCCTATTTTTACTAACATGCATCTCCCTTCAAAAAGTTTATTTCTAAAGGGTATAATTTGTCCGAAAATAAACTTTCGGACAACAAAATGATACGCTTCTAAAAATATAAATTCGGAGGAAGGGTGCATGCTAGAAAAAAGGGGAGGTGTCAAGTTATTCCCTTAATTATAACCCCGAAGGAGATTAGATGCATCGTGCAACGGCCCAAGCCACTATGTGATTCTAAGTTTGTTTTAGAATGTCAAACTTGCAAGATACCCGTGCGTATGCACAAGTCTCTCTGTTTTTACATATTTTTGAAATGCACTTATTTATAAAATGAATGTTTTATATTTTGACATATATAATTAGTTTTTTAGTTCTCTAAATATGCAAAAAGTGTGAAAATAAACAAAATATAACGTTTTTCTTTTGGGACTCAAGAGTAAAATAATTATTTATAAATAATAAAAAGACTTATAAAATTATTATGTGTTAAAAGACAATGAAATTATACCGACAACATGTAATATTTTCTCGTCGAAGTCAAAAGCAAAATAATCATTAATAAATCAAAAAGATATTTATAAAATTGATATGTGCTCAAAGACAGTAAAATTACACCAACAAAGTCTATTGTTTCCCGTCGGGATGCAAAAAAAAAATCATTTATATCGATAAAATACAATGTTTTCCCGTTTTCCAGTTGAGATTCCAAAGTAAAATAATTATTTATAAATAATAAAGACATTTATAAAATTGATGTGTTCAAATACAATAAAATTATTCCGACAACACCAAGAAAAGTAATCATTAATACCGACAATATGTAATGTTTTCCCATTTTCGTGTCAAGATTCAAAAGTAAAATAGTTATTTATAAATAATAAAGACGTTTATAAACGTTGATATGTGATCAAAGATAACGAAATTATATAAAAAATATGTAGTTTTTTGCATTAGAACTTAAAATCAAAATAATCATTTATTATTTATAAATAATAAAGACATTTAGAAGAAGAAAAAATAAAATAAAAAATTAAACAACTAAAAAAATTAATAAAATTTGATACGTGATGAAATTATAACGACAATATGTAATATTTCCTCGTTGAGACTTAAACGCAAAATAATAATTTATAAACAATAAAGACATTTGTAATATTGATATGTGTTCAAATATAATAAAATTATTCCGACAACATCTAATATTTTCCCGTCGGGATGCAAAAGAAAAGTAATCATTTATACCGATAACATGTAATGTTTACCCGTTTTCCCGCTGAGATTCAAAAGTAAAATAATCATTTATAAATAATAAAGACATTTACAAACTTTCATACTTGCTTGCTCAAAGATAATAAAATCATACCGACAACATGTAATGTTTACTCGTTGGGACTTAAAAGCAAAATAATTATTTATCATTTATAAATAATAAAGACATTTATAATAACAAAATAAAAAACCAAACAACTAAAAAAATTAATAAAATTTGATACATGATGAAATTATAGCGGCAATTTGTAATGTTTTCCCGTCGAGACTTAAAATCAATTTATAAATAATAAAGATATTTATAAAATCAATATGTGTTCAAAGACAATAAAATTATTCTGACAACATCTAATGTTTTCTCGTCGGAATGGAAAAGAAAATTAACCATTTAAAATTATAAATTAAAAAATAACAAAACAAAATAAGAAAACAAAATATAATTTAATATTAAAATATAGAAAATAAAAATTTGGAAAATATTAAGAAAAAAATATGCAACTAAAAAATATTAAATTCAGAAAACCAAAAAAATTTAAAAATAGAAAAGTAAAAAAAAAAAAAATTTGAAAATATGAAAATAAAAAAAATCAGAAAATAAAAACACAAAGTATAATTTAAAATAAAAAAATCTGAAAATAATAACAAAAATTAAAGAAAAATAAAAAATAGAAAATAGAAATATAAAAAAGAAATCTGACACAAAAAAAGTAAAAATAAAAAAATATTATCATATTATTATTATTATAAAAATGGGAAGAAAAAACAAATATAAGGGAGGGTAACGTACAAATCTTAGTGGATGACATGTGTCCCCAAGGAGGTTTGTTATCCAATATAGATATAGATATTAAATTCAGAAAATAAAAAAAGTAGAAAAGTAAAAAACAAAAAATTTGAAAATACGAAAATAAAAAAAATCAGAAAATAAAAACACAAAGTATAATTTAAAATAAAAAAATCTGAAAATATTAAGAAAAATTAAAGAAAAATAAAAATTTAAAAAAAATGGAAATATAAAAAAGAAATTTGACCCAAAAAAGTAAAAATAAAAAATAATATCATATTATTATTATTACATTACTATATTATTATATTATTATTATTATAAAAATAGGAAGAAAAAACAAATAGAAGAGAGGGAAACATAAACCTTAGTGGGTGACACGTGTTTCCAAGAGAGTTTGTTATCCAATATAGAGATAGATATTAAATTCAGAAAATCAAAAAAAATTAAAAATAGAAAAATAAAAAAAAAAAAAATTGAAAATACGAAAATAAAAAAAATCAGAAAATAAAAACACAAAGTATAATTTAAAATAAAAAATCTGAAAATATTAACAAAAACTAAAGAAAAATAAAAATTTAAAAAAAAAAAAAAGAAATTTAAAACAAAAAAAGTAAAAAAAAATAATATCATATTATTATTATTATTATAAAAATGGGAAGAAAAAACAAATAGAAAGAAGGAAAACATAAATCTTAGTAAGTGACACGTGTCTCTGAAGGGTTTTTTATCCAATATGGAGATAAATAGAGATAGAAGAGATAGATGGTACTAGTACTTATGGGATCCACCAATACTGTCGCGATATAATTGTTGCGCAGGTTATTTTTCCTAATATTTATCACTAAGGTAGAGAAATGGTCAGTGACTGACTCCAGTAATTTAGCTAAAAATTGTGTGGCTGGGTAAGATAGAATTGTGATAGTTCTTATGGCAGTGGATCCCACTTGAGGACCACATCAGCCAAAATAACCAAAAAATAAGTAATGATACTTTCGCAAGAACAATGAGTTTATGACCAATTTCGTTCTTGAAATTGGTGAAAAATTTAATTTGGTCCCTGATTTTTTTGATATTCTAAAATAGTCTCTTATTTTTATAAATTCGTCTCAGTTTAGTCTTTCTGTCATTTATGTCTGTTAAAATTATTCAACAACGTCCCTGTATTTTGGTATTTCAGGAACCAATTTGACACTAAGTGATAAATTATAGGGACGTTGTTGAATAATTTTAACAGACACAAATGACGGAAGGACTAAACTGAGACAAATTTGTAAAAATGAGGGACTATTTTAGAATATCGAAAAAGTCAGGGACCAAATTGAATTTTTCGCCAATTTCAGGAACGAAATTGGTCATAAACTCCAACAACAATTATAGAACCTTCACAAGATGTGGAATAATGGGTGATAATTTTTTAATTATGTCTGGAAAGTAATAATTAAAAAAAAAATTTCAAACCACTCCTCTTTATGTCTGTGTCAATTTTGTAAAAGAAAAAGAAAGAAAAGAATTTGTAAGACTATCATTACTCCAAGGAAAAGAATGCAGTGTTCGAAAGTCATGCAAGTAAATCGAAACGGGTATTAAAAAAATCCATTTCTAAGTACAATGATACATCAATATTTCCATGGCGTACATGAAGAAACCTATCAGTTTCTGAAGCTTAGGAAAAAGCTTGTGTTGCCTCCAAGGCTAATAATAAAGTATACAAATACCTCTTTGACAAAGGATTAGCAAATGGTTAAGTGCATGTTTGGATTAAAGTTTAGAAACTTAAGTTTGAATTAACTTCATTTTGCAATTTGAGTTTGAGAAAGTAACTCTCCTCATACTTCCATTTCATATTGAGTTTGAAGGACAAAATTGAGTTTACTAATGTCTCCTATTTGAAAACAAAACAAGAGTCGTATTCAGTCCTGCTGTGCAAACATAAGTTAAGAGTCTACCATGGTAATCCAAACATGCACTAAGCAATTGAAGAATGTATAAGCTATACTATATACATCGCCATTTTAAGCATAATTGAGAAAGAGGTAATTTGAAATTTATTTGACTTATGACATAAATATTTAGTATATGTTAAGTTAAACTAATAAAAAGCAGTTTATAAAAACTAATAAAAAACTTTGAACTACTTATAAATTCCTTTTTATCTTGTTTTAATAAATATTTTAGATAATTTAATGAATAAATACTTATTGAATAAGCTTTTATTTGCTTGAATATTATTTTCATTACTCTAGTGGAAGTTAATGCCAAGACATTTAAAACTTAATAGGAAGTTGAAAATACTTAGCAACATCTTACACGAAAGTAAATGTTACCATAGATTTCTGGAATAACAAACTAATAAAAACTTGTCAATCTGAATTAATATTAGTTTTATATTACTTTTTTTATAATTATAATTAGGCTTAAATATGAAATTGGTCCCCCAAAAATTCGTAAAATTCATTTTTAGTCCCCAAAAAAAATTTGAAGGTTTTTAGTCCCCCAATTTTCAAAATATTTTTCCGTTCGTCCCTCATTCAGACGCCGTTAAGATTTTAGTCCCTCAAAAATTCTAAAAGTTCGTTTTTAGTCCCCCAAAAAGGTTGCCACGTAAGCGCCACATAACGGCGTCAAAATGAGGGACCAACGAAAAAATATTTTCAAATTTAGGGGACTAAAAACTTTCAAATGTTTTTAGAGGACTAAAAACGAACTTTGCGAATTTTGGGATAACCAATTTCATATTTAAGCCTTACAATTATATGTAAGTAAATAAACAACATGTGGATATGATTGGATTCTAAAATACTCACTCGCATCCATTAAATTTTGCAGGTAATTACTGAAACTCATACTCATTAAACGGATAATTATTATCCTTATCTATTGCGGGTGATTTTTGCGAGTACCAATAAAATCTATTGCCCAATGCCATTTCTTTGAGACGAATTGCATTCACGATGGCCATCACCAGTCTTACAACTAATTCATCACCAGAACCCCAAACCAAAAGGGCCAGCTGATCTCATGCCCAATTCTATCTCCTAAAATCCCTACCCCAAAATTACCATCCACACCACTAAAAACAAACAGCAAATAATTTTACCGTCAAAAAATCGAAAGTAATTCGAGAGCAGTGCGAGAGAAAATAAACGAAATTCAATTATATAGAGGGAGGGGGAGGGAGAGAGCAAAAGTGAGAAAAGGAAATATGTTGGGTTGAGATTTGCAAATGCAGGGCCTAAACCATTATAATATTCGATAAAACCATCAATAATCGACAAAACGCAGCAAAACCATATCTTCCACTATGAAGTCATTGTTCAAAAAAGGGCTTTTATTTCCCCACCTCTCACACTTAATTTTCCCACCTCCCCCACCCAAGGAAAAGACTATTATACCCTTTACTTTTCCTATCTTCCGGATTCAAAATGTTGACGTTATTATTTTTTTTGGAAAAATTTCAACCTCCGGATTCTTAATACCGGAGCACTCCGGAGATAAGAATCCGGACTTTTTTTGAACAATTTACCTCCCTTTTTGCTAGATCTGTAAAATTAAAAATTAACACGTCCGAATTCTTGTCTCCGGAGTGCTCCGGTATTAAGAATCCGGACGTGTTTTTGAACAATTCACCTCCCTTTTTGCTAGATCTGTAAAATTAAAAATAACACGTCCCGATTCTTATTACCGGATCACTCCGGAGACAAGAATCCGGACGTGTTAATTTTTTTGCTAGATTTAGAGTGTCTGGATTCTAAAATCCGGACGTGTTAATTTTTTTGCTAGATTTAAAGTGTCCGGAGGTGGGAAAAGTTGAATTTTTAACAAATGGATATTTTAGAACAAGGGCAAAATTAGATTTTTAAAAATATGGGAGGTAAGAAAATTAAGTGGGAGAAGTGGTGAAATAAAAGGCCTTCAAAAAAACCTATAAACCCCTGCTAAAGCCATTAGGTTCAAGATAAGGGCCCAAGTACCACATCTTCGGTTCATGTAATGAGTTGTTGTACTTGTATGATATCTACCAAGGTCATGTCAGGCCCCCCACCACCCCCAAAGAAAAAATTTCAAGGTGATGACTATCTTGATGCCCTTTTTTGCGATTAGAGAGGACATTTGACGATTTAAAAACTGATCTCTCGTTACGATATCGAGACTTAAAAGCCTACTGAAAAAAAAATTTCAACTTTCGAATTTTAAGTTTTAAAAATATGATAATTATACTTTTGCATGAGAACTTGACAATGCTAGCACAACTTAGAATAAAAATACATCTAGGACATTCCTATTCTTTCTCTCCACGAGCAGTACCCTTGCCAACAACTGCAATTATCTATTCTGTCATTATACAAATCTGGGTCCGTCATTGGGTAAAGAAGCCACAAGAAGCCCAGGAAGCCCATTATGAATGCTATACTTACAATCCCTGAAACAAAAACAAACAAACGAATAAGTCCAAAATGATATTTATATGGAAATTAATGGTAAAGCCATAAATCCCATATACATAGTTCCACGACAAAAAAATGAGCAGAACATCAGTACAGCAAATCGTATTGACTAGAACTGTTTTACCCCCCCCCCCCCTTTTCTTTTTTTTCATATGGTGTTGGGCATCTCTAGAGGAAGACCTTGATGCATCAAGCACTACAATTCAACCTTCATACTAGAGAAATCCATAGTTATAAATAAACATGATTTCACTCAAAGAACTGCAGACACAGACACAGAGACACAGAGAGAGAGAGAGAGAGAGAGAGAGAGAGCAAACTGTTAAAATTTTGTTTATTGCAAGTAAAATGTCTTGGTCAGTCCAATGATGTCGTACTTTCTTATTGACTAATAGCTTAGACTGACTCTCTCTCTCTCTCTCTAACCTCTAGTCAGAAGTCCAACTGAAAACAAAACTTCCAAATCAATTCTAACAAATGGCAGTACATTTTTTACTCAGTAAGTTTAGAATAATTCAAGAAATAAAAGTCAGAAGAAATCAAAAGTAAAGGCTTGGAATGAAAAAAATTAATAATAAAAGTAGTTTGATTTTGATATATTATAACCATAGAAGTGGATAACCAGATAACCAATAGGAAACTTAATACACATACATACCACTTCTCTGTGAATACAATACAGGCAGGCCCATAAAATTACAATATACATGAGCAACTAATGGAGCTACAAGATGTCCTGCAAAGTGTAAGCACAAAAACGGATGTAAGAGACAGAAAAAAGAGGCCACCCAAACACAGAAATGACCAAGTTGAATTGTCATTAGAACTCGGCGAATCCCAAAAAAATAGCTTTTAGAACTTATCCAATTGCTAACTATAGCCATATATATCATGGAAAAATAGGGTTAAATGAAGAGTGAAAAGAATGATACCAAATCAGTATATTATACTTATATCCTTCCTATCATTTCAACCAATGTTTAAAAACCGAACTAGAAATCGAACCGACAAGACCTCCGAATCATGGTTCAATTGGTTCACCCGGTTGAACCGGATAACTAATAAATAAATAAATAAAGTACTAAACTTCATAGGTAATACATGCAAGTCATAATTTACAAGTAAAATTGGGGAAAAAGTGTAAACAGTAATAATAAAAAATACAGTTCGAACGGTTCAACCTGGCTCCGGTTCCACAGTTCAACTCGGTTCGAACGGTTCAATGATGGTTCAAACAGATTGTGGTTCTTTTGAGCCGGTTCAACCGATCGGCCTGGTTTTTAAAACATTGACTTCAACTGCAACAGAGATAAACTTACCCTACAAATACAGCAGCTGCCTTCAATTTACATTTATCCACCAAATCATAAATTGATAATATAGTATTTTTTTCCCTTGTTAAGTTCACTTTAAAGGAGAAATGGAATGGTTAAGGTAGATCCACTTATTTGTAAATTGAATACTTACCTTCCTGGCTTATATATAATTGGCAAGCATATCTACTATCTATATAAGCACCTAAATTGTTCTTCAAAAGTCTTATTTCTCCTCCACAGCTATCTGACACCTGTCCAATTTTAGGGTAAATTTGTCACTTTCAATTCAAGATTATTTTTCTGTTTTAGTCTCTTCTCTTTCTCCAGAATTTCAAATTTTGAAACCCAATCTCATCTTTCTCTCTCTCACGGTTTCACTTTCTTTCTCTTCCCCTTCCTTCCATCTTTTCTCTTATCTGTTCCCCCTTTCTCTCTTCTTCACCTAAGCCTCTCCACCATCAACCTCTCTTCTCTTCAGCTTTCCATTGAAACTCACTCTCCCAAGTCACCTCCCTCCATTTTCAGGAAAATCTCTCTTTACATTTCCAACCCCGTAACTACTGGAGATCAAAACCCTAAGAATGTGGTAGAGACTTTTACCTTCTCCTCACCTCGAAACCCTTCCTTCTTCAACACTCTCCTATTATCATCTTGGATCCATTGTTGTTGCACTCCTTTCCCCTTTTTCCATTTTTTCTTCTGCGATTAATTTTTCTTTGGTTGTAACGGCAGAGGTTCAATCAAAAGCGGGTTGGGGATGTGAGCATATTTCTTTTAATTGTGTTTTTTTTTAATATTGTTTATATTCTGCAAGAACATGATACTGAAAATTAGTGACAGAAGTATGGGATCTTGCAATGGAGCTAGGTAGCCATGTTTCAACCTTTAAATGTTACTCAACTCAAAATGTCATATTACCAAAGGGACAATCTTTCTTTTGCAGCTTTTTTTTTTTTTTATGGAGCTTTCATTATAACATCTAATTTTATTCTTATTCCATTTCATTCCTCTCTATGGCCAGACATACATAATGATTTATCATGATGTAGTTATCGGGACCATCAGAGACTTCCCGGAGGATGACTGTGCTAGCTGGGCATAAATGAATATGAATATTGGTATATGTGTGTCAATTGTCAAGCGTACATGGTTAAATTAGTAGTTTTGATTTGTCAAATGACTTATCAAGGGAAACAACAGTATAGCATTGAATGAGACTATGCAAATTATCAATAATTAGCAGTCATTTTTACACAAATCAGTCATGGGATACCAGACTTCCAATACCTGGGTCAGCATATTAACTCAGGAACTGCATTGATATTTTAGACTATACCATATATCAACGCACTATGTACACAATCTATATACATGCAATTAGTCTCTTCCTTCTTTTTTCCACTTTCTTTCTTTGATTATTGCTTGATGGACCATAAAGTGATGGATAATTGGAAAATTCTGAATTCTGATCAGAAGCCTAAATGTAGTTTTCAACATGAAATTATTCTTTTGTACAGTTAAAGCATAAAAGCTTGCAGGTCTAACATGCTTTGTCTAGCATTCTATTTTTCTCTAATGGAACTCCTCCACATTCTTTTCAATGCTGCAAGTGCTAGGATGTGCAACATGTAGGTGTGATTGGTTTGCAGACAGGGAAAGGTGGTTTAGTTGAATTCAAAAAAACTGAAAGGTCTTTCAATTACATAGTGAAATAACAAAAGGTATAATGCTTCTTTATTTGTCTCTTACATTTGATATTGATGTGGATTATGTGATATCTAATGTTTATATTATATGGTTCAGTATTAAAAAAATATTGAAGTTTATCTCGACTAGTAAGAGTGAGGGTGCTTCCATTTTAACTGGTGGATCTCGCCTAGAGGTATGATTACCAATATTTTTAATCAAATGCTTATTGTTATTCAATTTTCCTAATGTGACCTCTTTGCATTTTATGCACCACTTGGTAAAATGTGGTGAATCTGTCAAATCTTTACCGAGGAAATGCTTTGGCTTGGAAAGTCATTTCAGTAAAATCAACATTTTACTGAAGGCAAAACCTTTCCTTTTGTTAGCAGTGATTGAACCTTCAGTTCATAATATAGAATTATCCTTTGTTCTTTGTATTATTGTGGAGCACTGTTTTAAACACAACACTGTGAACTGAGTGCTGATAGGATTATGAATGTATTCACCTTTTGCTTATTAATATGAAGAACTCTATAGTGTATTGTCCTTGTTTTATGTTTGCCTTTTGCTTATGGTAGATAATCACAACTATTTGTGTACAGGTAGTTGTGTAGTCTCCTTATTCACAAGTTGATGGTTCCATATGGTCTTAGCTGATTTTTTTCAATTACCATATTACATGGAATGGTTTACATCATTCTGGAATGGTTTACAACCAAGTCTTTTGGATCATTGAGCTTTTAGAACTCATTTCATCAATTTAATAGCTATTTCACCTTTACTCTCCGGAAATGGATGCGAAAGATTTTTGATGTCTGGACTATAAGCAATTCGTCGTCCATTTAAGTCGAAACTAACACATCGCCCCCCGTGCGTATGCACGGGTATTTTACTAGTAATTATAGAAAAAGATCCAACATCTTTTATATGCGAGTACATTTACTTTCCTGCCTAAAGTGTGAAATGCAGAATTATTTTAACTCTCAACTTCTATTATGTCATTAAGTTATATATGACATCATTGTTCGATGGTTATTTTTATGCAATGTTATATGTATCTAAATTTCTGTTTCAGAAGCAAATTCTATCATCATTGAATAGAAGTCAGACCAGATATATCATAGCCATAACCTATAACACAACCATGGGTCAAACATCACATACCAGTTCGAATGAAAAGAAAAGAAGCATATGACCCAAAGATAACCGTGTAGCCAAGCTGGAGTCCTGTAGACATAATTCATATATCTGTGTGAGATTATTATCCAACAATACTATGTTTAGATTTTTGAAATGCCCCAAAATCTCTCAAATTCTTAATAAGAGAGACACCAACCTTGCCAGGGAGACTTTGATAAAACAAAACTCAGGAACTTGATAAACAACGTAAAAATTGAGCATACCTATAACCATAGCAGCCTTCATTATTCTGTAGTTTTGTTTGGTGTATATCTCCATGAAATGATTTAAATGTGCTGCAAACCAATCATGCAGTAAAAATTTTCGTTAAGCCTTGCATTTGTAACGGATAATAATATTTGATCTTTATTTTCTTCATTCTACAGCCAAATCGAACTTTATTGAATACTGTAAGTGATTTTAGTTCACTATCAAAACTTTTAGGGATAAATATATTTATGGTCCCTATAAAATTGGCAATATTTAATTTTAGTCCCTATAAAAATTTTATTCGTTTTTAGTCCCTAAAAAATATAAAAGTTGTGGCTAGTCCCTGATAAAAAAGGACTGAAACCACCCTATTTTTGTTAAATGTGGGAACTAAAAACGAATTAAATTTTATAGGGTCAAAAATCAAATTTGAACAATTTTATAGAGATCAAAAACATATTTAACCCAAACTCTTATCTTGCATATGAGCTACGCAAAATATGTGATAATATCATCTACCCAAAATATGCAATAATTTCCTAAAAGAGTGAAGAACTTGCAAAACTGTTTCTATGCTTACATATTAAGACAACACTGTTGAAAAGGGGTGTTAATCTGTGTGTATGAGGTTTCTCTGATGGACGATGGTACCCTTCCATTTTGTGAGGATACCAGTATTCTTACCTCAAATATTTATGCATGTGCCAACTTGATTAAAATACACACACAAGAAGTTATTTTTGTGTATACACTGCCTCTGCTTTTTATCAATCCATTAAGATTAGTAACACATAATTTAAGAAATGCAATTAATGATCTTGTTTTTCTTAAAATCATTTTCAAACTTCCTACTATCCTCTCTTAACTTTTGGATTTTTCAGTAGTGGAGTAATTTATTACTTGAGAATTATTAAGTGAACTTCGGGTATAATTGAGAAAATGTTATTATCCTAGACTTCCAAAAAGAGAGATAAATCGGAACGGATTTTTTCTTTCCAAATGCACAGATAAAAAGGAACAAAGATAGTATATTTTAATTAAACGAGACATGTAGTTAAGTACTGGCCACTGATTGCTCAGAGTACAGATACACTCGTATAAATAAAAGGTACCAAAAGAATCTCCTTTGTGCGGGTGTAATTGGTCTTGTAAGTTGCAACAGTACATGAAAAGGCACATGAAGTTCAGCTCTAATAAAACTTGTTAGAATGCCATTGTTCAAATCCCTAACAGTACTATAACAGATTTTTTACGACTTCTCTTAAACATCTTGAATTATTAATGCTAAAGCCCAAGAGATTCTCATTTATACACAAGAACAGAAAATTCTACTCTATAATCTTAGAAACCCAATACAACTTCTAGAATTGACATCTAAGAACTTACACAAGCTGAAGAAAATAGGGCAAAGAAGTAGGACACTGTATGTTTTAAATCCTCCACAGAGAAGTAAAGGTATCATGCACGCCCGAAACACCAACTCCTCGGTAAGGGGTGCCTGTTAAGTATATCATAAGAAAACATTCCCATGTTGCATGTGAGATATGAAAATGAACCCATAAAACACACATCACCTAAGCTACATGTGCATTCACAAGTCAACAAATAGTATTTACTTCTGTGATTTCAATTGTCATTATAAGCGTCAGAGAAAATCACAGCACTCAGATTGGTGATAATGGTACTAACCACAACATAGTTTCGCCAAGTCAAAACATTCGATGAAATGGCAGACAACAAGCCAATAAACCTCTTCGAAGCGCATCTACAGGAATCAAAGGAAAGGCCACCACCAAAAGCTGTGTGTTGCCTCCAAGAATCAAGCAACAGAAGAGACTTGAGGAACAAAGACCCAGCATACATTAGAGAGGTCAAGGAAAGAGGAAGGACCACAGCCTGCCACTGTTTCATACAGAAAACCGTATTTCAGCAAGGAAATTTAGGAATGAGTGACCCTGTTTTCCCAATCTGCATACCATAAAAAGAGCATAACTTTGACATCACCACGAAAGGCAAAATGCACTTCTACTCTATCCTTCCATTGAACATGTCAATGTGATACTCACAATGTGATCAACTCGGATGCCATAAACACCCAAGATGTATGGTAATTCCATAGTTTGCACCTGCCCCACAAGTTAAAATAACGTGATGAATGTTGATACCGATAAATAACACCATAGATGTCATAAGAGTAAATTAAATCACAGGAAAACTGCAAATTAATACCTAAAGTTTCATTCATATGCGATTCAGACCTGACATTTAAAACCTTTATTTCTGTGCAAAATAATTTTTCCGTTAAAAAAAAGGACTAGTTTCGAATCCACTATGGAAAATTATTTTACATATATTAAAAAAAATATCTTAGAAGTCAAAATACACTGTCAGGACTAAACTGCAACTGCATATGATACAAACATCACTACACCAATTTGTATATTTCCTTCAAATTAAGCATTGTAGCTTAAAAATAGCAATTGTGGTTATTAAATATAAATCGGCCAATTTGTACTAAAATTGCCACAAGTCACTCATGGGTTGAATTTAAAAAAATAATAATAATAATGAGAGAGGGGGGGAGCATACATACGGGGAGGATGAGAGGAGCGACGAAGAGGGAGAGAGTGGTAGAAACGATGGCGCATAGGAAGCGTCGGATCATGAAGTTGGTAAAAGAAGAAGGAGGTGGGAGACGAAGGAGCACGGTGGGAGCGTATAGGGTGGCGACGTAGAGCAAGGCCATCGCTACACAAGCGATCACCGCAACGGGTTTCGAAACGGCACCGTCTTGGTTCTCCATTGCGAAGGCCTGTTGCAGTTGCGGTAACCCTAGAGACGGAGCAGGAGAAAAGGACATAGAAAAAATAATAGTAAATGGTTTTGGAGTGGATTTCTTAAGGACTCGTCGGGTAACGGTTGACTGGTTCGGTACGGTTGGTATATTCTTCACCTGATGACCTGAAGAAGCTATCAGGTGATTAGGGATTTCTCAAGGACTGTGTTTTGGAAGGGCAAACAAAATATGTCTACTTTAGATTTAGATTTAGATTAGATATAGACATCGTTAGATAGATTTGTTAAAATTGAATAATTGCTTTTTTTTAGGAAAATATTGAATAATTGCTAAAGTATTTTAATGTGAAAATCTAAAACACATTCTGTCTCTTATATATAGGATTAGAGGGAGTAATTAATTAAAGAGAATGACTTTTTTTCCCAAAACAATAGAAATTCTTAATTAAAATGTTTAGGAATGTTGTAAAATCCTACTATAGTTTTAGATGAATTACTTTTTGCCTCTAAAAGCAATTATATCTTTTGGTGCCTAAATAAATCAATTGATAATGCTATACTTTTTTATAAAAGAGAGGCTCGAAGGTCACTAAATTAGAAAACTACGAGGAAAGCAAACCCCATAACATCTGGCCAAAGGATTAGAGATTAGAAGGCAACATAGAGGAAGAAGCTGCAATGCATGCAATTTAAGAGAAAGACAATGACCATAATTAGCTTACCAATCAATTACTTGGTTGGATTCCCTACAAATGTGAGTTATATTAACTCTCCGGCCCTTTCTAGCCCACATTACAACACTAATATTCAGAGTTAACTTTTTATTTTTAATTTATAGAATTTTTGTCATATTTAATTTCTCATTCATTATCCTTTTAATGAGGTGAATTATCTTTTATTCAACCTACATTCCACTCACTATAACCTCTTGATTTTTCCCTCGCATGCGATAAATCAAAATGGATCTTCTCCTCCCATTTTAATTTTCCCACCTCCCCTCCCCACATGAAAATTCAGAAATACCCCTACCCCCCAACATTCTCTATCTCTTACACACCCCCAACATTCTCTATGTAACTCACTTTCTCACATTCCCCACCTCCCTTCCACCTTCATTATGTCCTCCCCCACCACCCACCCCAACCTCTGGAGCTAGATCTTGAAGAAACGGCGAAGGATCGACAATATTTCCTTCTCCTTTGGTTTTATAGAACTCAACATGCAAAGTTATTTTTTCTGCGTTTTCAAATGTTCCAAAAACTAATTTTTTGACACGTCTGAAATTTGGTTTCTAGATGTTATAAAATCCATATTTCGAAACAAATAAATTTCACAATGACAATTTTTTTAGCTATCCAAATTTAGATTCTAGACAGTATGAAAATGTAGAAAAAATAGGATGCGCGACTGGGTTACATGTGGACGGAGGTGGGGGAGAGGGTGGTGACAGAGATGAGAGATGGTGGACTGGGGTTACCTGAAGGTGGGAAGTTAGGGGAGGGTGGTGATGAGATGGGAGATGGTGGGAGTGGGCAAAGGAAAGGGGTTTAGTTTTAAAAGGGTAGGAGAGAGAGGAGGTAGGGGACGAGGGTAGTTTAAGAAAAATAAAAAGAGTGAAGAGGTGAGAAAATTAACAAAAATGATTTCTCGACACCGAAAAAGGTGTCCAACACTGTATTTTTATACGGTTTGTACTTTTTTTAATGTTTTTTTCTCTCTCCAACACGCATCACGAAATCGGCTTGTCTCTGTGGGATTACAATGTTGGAAATTTGGGTGTCGGTCTAACACTTCTCGAAAATTAAATGAGGAGGTGGGGTATAAATCCCCCAATAAGTTATTGTCTAAACTTGGGCTTATATGCCCATAAGATTCACTTGTCCTACCTTTCCTCCCCAAATTGTTTGGTCCATGAGGAGAGTTTCAACGTCTATCAAATTCTCACTCTTCTACTCACCAAAAAAAAAAAAAATCTCACTCTTCTGACCATTAGCCATGTATGTGAATTAATTTTTGGCTATGGCAAGCTTAAATTACGAGTTTGATCATAGTTTGCTGGTTATTGTTACGGACAAACTATAATAATTTTGTTGGGTATCCAAGTGTGATGAGTAAAATAAAGAAGTTTTATATTGCCTAGTAATGAACAAAATGAAGAGTATATCCTTAAGGTTTTGGTAACAAATGTGATCAAAGTCTCTTGGTACTCCTCTCGAAAATTTTCTACGCATTTTTCTATTTCTACAATCTTATAATAATCTTAGTTATGTGCTTTGTAAAAGAAAAGGGCGTGACCCTGGCCATTGTTTCTTTTTTATCCAACTGAGAGGAGATGATGTCAACATTTTCCTATTTCTGTTGGGTAGGTAGCTCTACGTTTGACTTCATGTTATGATTTTGGTGAAGGTGAATCAAATGTTACTGTTACTCACATTGAATCGACATTTAAAAAAAAAAAAAAGTATATAAGCAAATGTCAGCAGCACGAGCGTTGAATTAAGGTGGAGCAGCTAGGCAGAGTTGCTCCCCTTCAGTATGTTTGACCGTTGCATATTTGTTGGAGAGCGTTCTACTTGCCACCACCCACCTGAACATCCAAATTGCCACTATATAAATATGTGTTACGTTCCCTATGATAACTAATAATGTTAATATACCACAAAACAAATCGAATCATGGCTTCTTCAATTAAGGGTTTGGAAGAGCCAAGAGGGGTTTCCCAAGACTTAGGAATGGAAGAGGATGAAGATCTATTTGAGATTGACCTTGAGGCAGTAAACTGCATTCCACCACCTTATTACTGGGAAAGTAGTAGTTACTTCACTTCTACAGGGAATAATGCACTTCTGGCTAATTGTTTGTTGCCCATATCACATATCTCTAGTGCTGTTCCAGCTAATTGTAATAATAATGCAGCGTCTTTTGCAGGGAACACTAACGTTCTCCTTATCGCAGAGCCCAAACCATTGGGGGAATATCTTAGGCTACCGTTTTTGGGGGCTTTTGGATTCATAGATGAGAAAATGAAAGCAAAATTTCATTTCCAGTTTAAGCGTTGAAGTTATTATCATATTAATGCCCCATTTTCTGAAACTTAGCAACTAGTGATATACCATAGCCCATAGTCCTTTTTGGTTAATTTGTTTTGTTTCCTTTTGTCATCTTCAAGTTTTTCTGATTTTGGTTGGACATCTGTTTAGGGTGGCTAGACCAAATCAGGTTCTTCATAGTTATTTATGAACTTTGTTATTATACCCCTTAGCCTTTAATTCTTGCAAAATTGGTTTATCATGGTATGTGGTCCTAGTTCTGCATTTAATAAAATGTGGACTATGTATTATGTGTTAGGAGCGGTTGACTTCATGTAATGCAATCTTGCACAGGTTGTAGTTTTTGGGCCCGGTAGTCCAAAGGTTGGGGTATGTTCTGCTTTAGTCTGTTATAGGAGGGTTTGTTTTGTTGGACACTGAACAGTTTACTGGTACAAGACTTGACCACGACTTGTGCTACTTGTTTTGATTTTTTTTTATAGGAAAAAGTAAATGCTTCTTGTTTGGTTTTATTTCATCTAATAAAACTTTAGCTTATAAAAATAGCCTTTAACGCTAATTCCTTCTTCTTAACACATTCTCTCATAATTTACAACCCCAATATCACCCACATTTATCTACGAATTTTAACAACTGATGTTTAAATTAACAAGATATATGTGTATCCACATGAGTCATTCCATTTAAATTAGGGAAAATGCTAAATCTCACGAGAAGGACTCTCTCGAAGACGTCACGAATGAGGTGTCATATTTTATTCAGTTTCTTTCTCCAGCTTTTTTAGATCAAAACAACAAAGGATTTGGGCTTCACAGATATTGCCGAAAAACCTACCTCTATCATCGTGTGTTTCGGCAAAGTGGTTATTAACAGAGAAACTCATAATTCCAATAGGAACCCAGTAACAGAGAGACTGATTCAGTTCATAATAATAATAATAAAAGATTCATTCAGATGAATTTGATTACTAAGATGCTCATTTGCTTACGAGGTTTAAAAATGGTTTCTTTCAACATCTTTTTTAATGCCAACACAGGACTCAAAAAGTTAATTCATAAAAAACTGCAAACAGAAACAAGCGGGTGAAGATGGAAGAGTTAAGACAACTAGAACAAATTCGGGAGGGGATTCTCTCCCGTAACATAATGGTGCAGTTGCATCTCAGCCCAGTCGGGGTCCTAAGCACGTTTTGGTGGTGCGACTGCACAGGGCCCCGTATTTTGGGGGCACCAATTTTTTTTATTGGGTATATATATGATCTTCTCAATATTTTAGGGTTTCTATTTTAAAAGTGTATAAGGCTTTGACTGGGCCCTATAAAAACTTGGGTCTTACAAGACTTGTGAAGGTTTGAGCCTGAATTTAAAAAAAAAAAAAATTGGGACCTCAAGTTTTATATTTATAACTTGAGGGCCCAATCATTTTTTTTAAATTCATGCTCAAACCTTCACAAGTCTTGTAAGACTCAAGTTTTTATAGGGCCCAGTCAAAGCCTTATACAATTTTAAAATAGAAACCATAAGATATTGATAAGATCTTGGAAACACTAAAATGTTTCTTAGCTGCGACAAAAAGATAAAATAGAAACCATAAGATATTGATAAGATCTTGGAAACACTAAAATGTTTCTTAGCTGCGACAAAAAGACAAGAGACCATTAAACACTCTGTCTTGCTGCGCTGCGTAATGGATCCACTTTGCAAGAGTATGTCAACAATTTGTTTAAATCTCCCTTTCTTTCCACTTTTACTTTTCATTTCCCTCTTTTTAAAACTTTTGTCTTCTTTTCTTCATAAATAAAATCTTGTACTATCGTCAATACTCTTGTCTATCTTGTCTAATGTCTATCTTACACCAGACTGACGTTGTTGGCAGCATATAAGGATTGGTGTATTCTTCTTCCTACTGTATCTAAAAGGCAGCTTCACAAATTGAATGTTTCAAATCAAGTAGCAATCAACAATCAGGTGCTATTGTTTCACTTACTACAGGTTTCAAATCAATCAACAATCAACAATCAGGTGCTATAAGTATGACTATATTTTTCTATAATTCTATTGTAGTTTGCTACCGTAATCTTTTCTTTTCCTTCGGTAGTATTTTGTTTAACTTGAGGTTGTATCAAAACAATTAATGACTAGTTTTTATTTTTTCCTAAGGAAGTGGAGTACTTTTTTTTCCTTCTAGATGTTTTTTCCCTAAAGAGGGTTTTGCATCAACCCTTCGTAAAAATAAAAAAAAATTAATGACTAGTTTTTTGCACCCCTTTGTGTGCTTTTGATAATATATATGTATATATTCGGTATATCAATAAAAAAATAGGGCACTAATTTATCAATTCGCACAGGGCACCCAAAATCTCATGGACGACCCTGTCTCAACCTCCCATAACATGATGGTGCAGTTGCATCTCAGCCTTCCAAAAATAAAGGAGGTGGTGGGGTTTAAAATATAAATAATGGGAGAAATAAGATTTTAAAGGTAGAGATTTAAGGACTGCAGAAAACATAAGAGAGAAAAAAATGAGAGAATCTGCTCCCAACAAATTCGGCCTTCCCCTTTTTTGCATTTTTTTTTGTGCTTCCTCGTTGGCCACAGATGATTTGAGGAGATTCGTGAGTGAGAGTGTTGGAATCGGGTAGAATTCCTTTAAGGAGTCTATGAAAACTCCCGTTTCGGTTTTTGAAGAATATGAAGAAATGGATAAACAGGGAAATAAATGGAAGATAATTGGATTTTTTTTGAGTGGGAGAGAGAAAGCATTAACAAAGAAAGCGTGTCGTTTTGCTTTGTGTTCCAACGCCAAGATCCAAAATGTCACGTCATTCGTGGTATTTGGGAAGAGGTACTTTCGCGATATATAACAGTCCTCTTAAATTAGATATCGTTTGAGACCCACCTAACGCCCTTTTTAGAGGGCCTTGTAAAGTGTAAGGCCAAAAAGGCATGCGCCTTAGGCCCTATTTGTTAGCGCTTGTTATTATATTAAATGCTAGGCCCCATTTTTTAATCACTATATTAGTACTATATAAGGGGGTTGGACAATAGTGTGAAGGATATAGAAGCGTGAAAAGCCATGGTACAGGCACCAGTTTTGGTTTTCTCGTGCGTGGACTTTTGTAATTTTAAAATATCGTTGTATAGTGCAAAAGAAAAAAATGGGCTGTAATTGTTTGACATTGGTTGCCATTTGGTAAACTTTAATTATTTTTACATTTCCAAAGAATAATGTATTATTCTCTGAATAACCAGGAAAATTTTAATTACTTTCACATTTTCAAAATTTAACTGTTTATTATTTTCTATATATATTATTATTTCAAAATTTTCCATCTCTCTTATTTTTTCTCTCTCGTTTTCTCCCATGTTCATATTCTTTTCAAGATTGAATTATACAAATCAAATAATTGATATCAAATTGTTGCAATACAACGGTAGATAATATCAACGTGCAATTCTTTTCATTTTAAAGTTCTATTCATTTCATCATTTTTATTTACTTTGTAAAATTATTTTATTTATATTTATCTATTATTGTTTTTTGAATTTTATTCTTTTACTTTGTAGTAATAAAAAATATATGTCAAATATAAAGTATGAATTTGGTTTTGAAAAACTAAAAAAAAGTTAAAAAATTAATTCAATCTCAAGCCTCCCAAAAAAGGTAGAATATTAATATGAGAATGAATAATTTATATAATATTAAGTCGTTTAATTTTTTTTACCTAAGGCCATAAAATTTCTTGACACGGCTTTTTTTTTTTTTTTGTAATCTGTTGTACATTTACCCCTAGGGCTTTGTTATCACCACCTCTCCCATTTAATTTTTCCACCTCCCCTCCCCTTTGAAAAGACAATTTTACCCTTACTAATTTCTCTCACCCACTATCTTCCTCCCCTCCCTCTTTCTCTCACCTCACTTCCTCCCTCCCTTTTTCACGCCAATCTCCCTCCTCCCTCACCTCCCTCCTGCTGCATCCCCTCCCCTCTTTCTCTCTTTCTATCACCTCACTTCCTCCCCTCCCCTCTTTCACACACCTCTTCCTCTCCCCTCCCTCTCCTCCCTCCTGTAATCTCCCTCCCTTCCATCTATCCCTCAACCATCGCTTCCCTCAAGAACGCACGAGTGCTCGTCACCGGAGAAGGTACGTCTCCGTCGCACGCTTATTTTTTTCTGTAAATTTGAACTGCGCGTCAACTTGTTGATGCACGAACACATCAAGAAGTTGACGCATGTGTTGATGTTTTCAACACATGCGTCAACAAGTTGACAGGAGAAATCGTCAACAAGTTGACGCATGAGTTAATTTTAAATCTGAAAATTTTATTTCATGCTTCAACAAGTTGACGCGGGACCGCATCAATAAGTTGACACCAGTAGTATTTTTTCAGATTCAAAATTAACTCATGTGTCAACTTGTTGACGATTTCTCGCGTCAACTTGTTGACACGTGTGTTGAAAACATCAAATTGTTACACATGCGTCAACTTGTTGATGCTCAGTGCTGCTGCTGCTGCATATTTTGCTTTATGAGACTGTTTATTGCTTGCGTCTGACGACTTTATTTTATACAAATATGGCACGCACTAACGTTCCAGAAGACGGTACTCGCCAAAGACCGACTCACCGAAGACCGACTGCATCGGCACACCAGTAGCGCCAGCGCCAGCATTAGCAGGAGGCCGCCCCTGCCCCTCACGATGATGTGCCTGTGCCTGAGGCTGCCCCTCATGTGCCTGTACCTGAGGCTGCACCTCATGTGCCTGTGCCTGAGACTACCCCTCACGAGTAGGAGGCTGACGATGCTGCTAATGAGCCTGATTCGTTCCCAAGAGGCCCAAAGGACACATCAGTCCTAATCTCGTATAGCGATCACGTTGCCATAGACTTGTGGACTGGCGAGGTAAGTAACAATTGAAGTTATTATTACGTTGGTTTCATTTGATATTTGAATGCAATTGACATGTGTGTTTCTTGATTCTAGGATCGCGGGGAGCTGAAGATCATAAACCACGGCAAAACTGTGGTAAAAGCTAGTAGCTTCTGCAGAGATTGCAGGTGTGGTGGCAGAGTCTAAACTAATGCCACTTTGTGGCATTAGCTACAAGACTATAGACAAAGGGCTGCTCAGTGCATTTACAGAGAGATGGCAGTCGGACACCTCTAGCTTCCACCTGCCAGTCGAGGAGATGACGATCACCTTGGATGATGTCTCCCAAATTCTGCATATTCTAGTGATGGGGACGTTTTTCACCTTGTTGGCCTTGGACAAAGCAGAAGCGGCAGTCTGGTTGCATGACTTGTTGGTTGTGCCCATGGATGAGGCACGAGAGCAGACAGATAAGGGACTGCTGTGCAGCCTCATGTGGCTTAGAGCTACGGTATACCCGAGGTGCTGCAAGGCACAACAGTGGGACATGGCAGCTAGGGCTTTCCTGCTACACCTAGTTGGCAGCACCATTTTTGCCCGCAAAAGCTAGTCCCTAACGCGAGTGGCCTACCTGGTCATGTTCAGGGACCTCAGTTCGGTCTGCAACTATGCATAGGGGTGCCATTGCCCTTGTATATATGTATGACCGGCTCCGGGAGGCTAGCATGGCGAAGACAAGCCAGCTGGCAGGCTATGTGACGCTGTTACAGGTACAAATTTTTATCCTTTAAAAATCTTTAAAATTTAATATGCAATTCAAAATTACACGAGTTAATATTTTCCTTACAGACATGGATATACGAGCACTTCCAGGGTGCCGCATTCGGATCTAGGGAGCGAGAACCTATTTACGTCGAGGAGGCGCCCGAAGCTAGCCGGTGGAGACTAATTAGGGGTGCCGGTCTGGTAGAGCCATACCGCCATGTGTTGGACAGGCTGACAGATGACGACGTTAAATGGGACCCGTACGCGGAGCATAGAGTTGAAAGAGCATGGCAGCCGATAGCATTGTATCGGGGATTCATCCGATTTGGTCCTACGATGGTCCCATACCTACCAGACAGGGTCTTGCGGCAATTTGAATACATATAGCGCATTTCGGGGACTCAACGTGATATCCGACATCAGCCTGTCAGTCCAGTTGAGATGGACAGTATGTGGTTTGCATTTGATCAGCACCTGGTCCAGCTTGGTCCTCGGGTGGTGCCTCACCTGCCGGCGGTGGAGCCTGGGTACATGGAGTGGTTCCGTAGGATCTCCCACCCATACATCTACCCAACAAATGTACCAGTCCCACCGGATGGTCCAGCACCAGCTACTGATGTAAGTTTGTATGAAGTGTCTGTTTGTTCCCTTTTCTAGAATAATATTTTTAGTTATTAATTTCATTTGTTTTATTGTTTGTAGGAAGCGAGATGGGCCAGGGTCTGGGAGATCGCGGGCGCGATGATGCAGGAGCGTTTCGTACAGCCGCGCAAACCTGGTTGGTACTTGATGCAGGAGCTGACTAGATTAGCCCTTTCACATCCCCCCAATACGCGCACATATCAGCGGAAGAGAAGCAGGGGTCGGCCTCTATGTTGACACAGTAGTTTATTTTTAGGGTTTTCCTCATCATGTATTGAAGACAACTTATTTATATTGTTATGTCGTTTTGTGATGTATATTTTTATATATCGCATTTAATGGATGACACAGTGTCCGCAACTTAATTTATAATGTATATTTTTATACCTCACATTTAAGGTTGTCTGTTTGCGACTGAAATATGGAGTCCTCCATCGTAATCAAACTTTACCCCAAAATAAAAGTTGAAAAATTCAAACATGACACACCAACATCATCTAATTGACGAAAAATAGCGTCAACTTGTTGGCGCGTCATTGCGTCAACATGTTGAAGCATGAAGTGAAATTTCGTTGTTGCAAAAGAGACTATCATCACCTTGTTGACGTGCAAATTCGTCAACAAGGTGACGTGATATATTAATTTAAGTAGGGGTAAAATTGCCAGTTAAATGGGGAGGGGAGGTGGGAAATCAAAGGGGGAGATTTTAATAACAAAGGCCTTACCCTATGATGAGAGAAGGAGCATTTGGGCACCCAATGGCCCAAAAGAAAAAAGGGAAAGACCAGCCAATAAATTGGGCCTTGGAGCCCATTAGATCTTGCAAAAACTAATAATGAGATGCCCAAAATAACATAAAACAAAAATAAATTTAGAAGACAGTAAATATCATAATTTTTTAGATTATTATAATAGTGATCATCACTCCATTTTGGTATTGTTAATATTAAATTTTATTTTTATTATTATTGTTGTTGTTGTTCAAAGATAATAAAATAAACTAACCCATGATGATTTTGTACAAGAACTATGTGGCTTTTAATTTCTTATTGCATCAAGGGACACATAGGAGCAGGGCCACCTCTGTTGAGGTAAAAAAATCTCATTTATTTTAGGTTAAAATTAAAACAATAAATAATGTTTTTTGTTATTCTGTTAATGATAAGTAAAATATTTTTATTGTAATTTTATGTAATTAATTAGAGATGGTCGACTTAAACGAACGTTGTAGTGCCTTCATACTTTCCTTACTTGTAATTGACTCTCGAATTCAATTTTTGGTTTAAGACCATAATATCTAAGGTTTTTTAATTTGTATCAAAAAAAAAATCTAAGGTTTTTATTTTTTCTTGATTTGAATAAAATTACTGGCGACTTCCTTCTCAGTATCATTTCGTCGCGACACTCACACTATGTATATCGGGGATCCGACTCCTCTAAAGTGAGCAATTCACTTTAGAGAGTAAAGTAAGCAATCTCAACCATTGATGAGAAAATCAAAAGTTAATATTAACTACACATGTATAAAAATCCACCCTTGATTATTTCATAAACGGTTGGATTACTTATTTTACTATCTATCCACTTTAGCGGAGCCAAATCCATACATCGGTGGATCTCGGATGTCCATGTGGTGAAATGGGTCTGACAATTTTCCTAATATCTAACCTCATTTGCATCCAACGATAGTGGAGGCGTAACTTCATAAATTTTAGATAATTATCTTTATAATTATAAAAGTAATAGTGTGAGGGTAATTTTGTCAAATCACTTAAATAAACACTAATTAATGTCTTTTAACATTTTATAATTATCTTTTTTTAAATAAAAGAGATAGCAAAATCTTAAAAATATATATATAAATCCCAGTGTAATTTGATTTAGTTTACAAAATCAAAGAGAGCAAAATCCTGAAAAAAATAATTATATAAATCCCAGTGTTAATTGATTTCGTTTACAAAATCAAACATCTAGCTGGTTATCAATATAGATATATCAGTAATATTGATTACTATTTGATCACAATATAAATCCCAATGATACAGAATGAATATAGTATTTTTAAATGATTTATGATTTTAATTGAATTATTCATATATTTTAAATAAATTTTAATATTGACGACAAATCACAATACGCATCTCAATGATTGATAGTTTGATACCATGCAGGATATTTGATACAAAATAAAAATAGTATTATTAAATGATTGGTTATTATTATTATTATTATTATTATTATTATTATTATTAAAAATCATATATCATAGTGCAATATAAAAAAATCATGTATCATAGTGATATCACTTTGTTAAATTACTTTTTAAAATATTTTCGCATTATTTTGTCCTCAATATTTTTACAATATTTTATATGGTGATATATAATTGGATATATCTTTATCTTTATCTTTATATATATAAAACAAAAAATTATTTTTTGAACATGACACTGCTAGAAAGCTCACGCCAAATATGTATACGAGCATGCATGGAGTTTTAACGGGTTGTCTCTGTAATGTTTATAAAAAATGGTTGCATTTTTTTTGTTTTGAAATTGAATTATTTATGCTTAAAAACTATAATTTCACGGAAAAAAATTGTTAATTTTTTTTGAACAGGAAGTAAGGAAGCTTATGCCGAATATACCCGTGAGTATACATGGAGTTTTGACGGGTTACCTCTGCAATTTCATGAAAAAAATGTTACATTTTTTTTTTCGAATCAATTTATTTATCTTTAAATACTCTAATTTCACTGAAAAAAAAAGAAACAATTTTTTTTGACAGGAGACTGTGAGAAAGTTCACGCAAAATATGTCTGCGAGCATAAATGGAGTTTTAAAGGGTTGTCTCTGTAATGTTCATGAAAAAAGATTGTATTTTTTGTTTTGTAATCGATTTATTTATCCTTAAAAAATGTAATTTCACTGAAAAAAAATAAACAAAATTCAGTTTGGACAGAACACTGTGAAGAAGCTGCTGAATCTGACTACGAGCAAACATGAAGTTTTGACGGGTTGTCTCTATAATGTTCATAAAAAAAGGTTGCTTTTTTTTAAATCAATTTATTTATCCTAAAAATCTGAAATTTCACTAAAAAGAAAATAAACAATTTTTTTAACAGGAAACTACGAGGATGCATGGATTATTGACGGGTTGTCTCTGCAATATTCATAAAAAAGGGTTCCATTGTTTTTTTTTGTTTTGAAATCGATTTATTTATCCTTAAAAACTGTAATTTAATGGAAAAAAACACTACTAGAATATGCATGTCTACCTACGGATATTACCGAAGGCTTCAATTGGTAGGTAAAAAATTTTAGTACCGTAGGCCAAGGCCCTAGGAAAAAAACGATTACACTTACCATGGGTGTAGGCCCTCGGCCGCTTTTAATCTGGCCGGTGCGTGTTAGCGTGGGTCACTGACCCCCAGTAATATGTAACCGTTGGGTTTAGCATGGGCCCAGGCCCTCGGTTGGTACGCGCAGGTGACCATTGCAGCAAGGTTACCGTTGTAGCGTGTGTATATATATATATATATATATATATATATATATATATATATATGTATATGTACCATCTTCTTCTTCATTCTCCACTCTCAGTCTTCCTTTCCTCTCATTCTTCCTTCTCTCACTCTAATTAATTTTTCCTCTCTTAGTTTTTCATATAATCATTCTGCCACTCTCTATAGTTTGACCGTTGCTTGTGGCCTTATCTTCCGTCAATCCAGATATTACAGTAAGTCTCTCTCTATCTCTCTCTCTCTCTCTCTCTCTCTCTCTCTCTTTTTCTCTCATAAAAAAATTACACTAATGTATTTATATTTGTTTTTATAGTAGATCTGGAACCACACCTCATAGGACTCATCACCGCCGAAAGAGCATCTCGTCGGATTCACCGCACCACTGGAAGCACTCACTCACAGGTTGGTAATATTTATTAATTACATATATTTGTGATTTTTATTTTTATTATATATATAGTTGTTTTTTATCAAATATTTTATTTTATTATTTTAGTGTTTGTGAAATATAGTACTTTAGGATAATATTATTTATGTTTAATTGTATATATATATATATATAATGAATATGTTAGGAAATATACGTTTAATTGAAAAATACATATTAGGAAAAATGTATGTTAGTCTTAATTTATGTTAATTTTGGATAATAATACCTTTAGGATTAGAGATTTTTTGTTTGAAGGGAAACATATATTTTTAATATATAGTTTTAATTAATATATTTTATATGTTATTATATTTTTTTTTATATGTTTGTAGTAATGTGAATTTATTAAATATATTTATATATATATATATATGTTTTTTGTATCATAAAGTTGTTTTTTATCAACTATTTTCTTTTATTATTTTAGGATTTGTGAAATATACATTAGGATAATATTATATATGTTAATTGTTAATAGTTATTAGGATTATAATAAATTATATGTTAGGGAAAATGTAACACACGAGTGTTACAGAAAATATATGTTAAATTACTTAATTATGGCAATAATTTTTATTGTTAGCATTATATCGACGAGATTAGATCCTATCGGGGACCATTAATTTTAATATCGATTTGAGGTTCAATATATATATATATATATATATATATATATATATATATATAATGAATCTTGAATATATATCGTATTAACCTATATCAATTTGCGTCTCTGTACGTAATATGCAGCAAATGGACCGTAGTTGGATGTATGATAGGACTTTTTCTGGAAGAAGGGGTTTGAAAAAAGCTTTTGTAAAAGGGGTTGATCGGTTTGTCCGTCACGCAAAGCGCCAGGATAGTTACCATATTGAAGGGGGGATTAGAAGTCCGTGCGCGACATGCAAGTGCCAAGGTGTGTTGACTAAGGAAGAGGTCATATTGCACTTGTATGAGGTTGGATTCAAGCCTAATTATTGGATTTGGACTAGTCATGGCGAAGTTGTTCCCACTATTGATCTACATGTTGAAGATAATTTCGCGGGTGCCTCAAGCAATGGACCATCGAATATGCTGTTGGAACCTAAACGATTGAGAAGTTTAGACCCTTATTAATTTTGATGATAACGAAGTATTTTCTAAAGAACAATTTATCTTCTAACATGTCTTTGAGTGTACAGGTACCAAAGCTTCATATATATGTACAAAACACTCAAGAAAGAAGAAGAAAATTTACAAGAGAATTGAATATACTCCACTAATGTCAGCGTCCGAACTCACTTCAGCGTCTTGCTAACAGCAAGCGTCCAGTAGTATTACTCTTTGACACGTGGAATACTCTATTGCTGCGAGCGTCCGTCCTCTGTTCTGAGCAAGCATTTGATCTCTTTAATGAAGCACGTGATGATCATGTTTTTGCTCTTAACCTCAGAGTGTTCTGGAATGGAATTCGAATTTGATTTTATGCGCTCATTTTGATGTACGAGGAAGCAAAGGTGACACCTTTAGCAAAATACAAAAATCATACAAGGCAATTGTGAAAAGCAGATAGTACGAAAACGGTAATATGTACTATTCTGATATTCTCTGGAAAGGAAGAAAAAGACTACATTTCAAATTACCCCACTCAATGAAAAGGAGCTATGTTTTACTGCAAACGGGAATATCCCTAAAGACTCCTATAAATACCCCAAGGTATTCATTGAAGAAAGTTAGCCAAAAACTGTGAAGAAACTTCATTCTGAAAGCAATATTACTCAAGTGAGCAATCAAGTTTCGTGCCAAGTTTCTGGTCTACAAAGAACTGAACTCAGCATCTTATACTTTCTTTTAGAAAGCTACTCTGTTTTGAGCTTAATCTTTTCATCCTCTCTGTGAGAGTTATTTTGATAGTATTCAAAAGTATATTCTCTTTTGTAAACTGTTTTTGGCCTAGTTAAGGCTTTGTTCCTCAAAGGCTCGATCGTACTGAGTCGTTTTGAGAAGTTGAGAGTATTGTCAAGTTTGTGACAGTAAAATACTCTTAAGGTAAATTGTAATCAGTTGATTATAGTGAAAAATCCTTGAGGACCGAAGGGACTAGACGTAGCTACCAGTTGGTGGTGAACTAGTATAAATCTCTGTGCCTCTTACTTTACTGCTCTACATTTATCTTTACCTTGCTCAGTAAAACGATTTTTCATAAACAGTTTATTTCCTACATCCGGTTAGTTTCTCAGCGTCCGATAAACAAACAGTTTTGAAAAATCTGTATTCTTAGTGCTTTTAACGTAAAGTTTGCAAAAAGTTTTTGGACACAATTCAACCCCCCTTCTTGTGTTCACGTTCAGTTGGTATCAGAGCTCGGCCTCTTAGTTGAGCACTTAACAGTGTTAAGAGAAAATATCCTATACTATGAACATGTCTACTGAAGGTGGTCATATGAACCGTCCTCCTCTATTCGATGGAGAAAAATTTGATTACTGGAAAGATAAGATAAAAGCTTTCTTTGAGACACAACAACTTGAGTTGTGGGATATAGTTCAAAGTGGTTACATTCCTCCCACTAATCCTCGTGGTGTTGCCATAGCCAGAGAAGATTGGAATGATGAGCAGAAAAAGAGATATCAAACCAATCAAAAAGCTAGATTCATTCTTATCTGTGCTATGACAGAAAAAGAATATGATAAATGTGGCAAATTTGATACTGCCAAAGAAATCTGGGACTCACTTGTTTTATCTTACGAAGGCTCTGCCCAAGTAAGAGAAACCAAAGCTAGCATGTTGGTTCGCCAATACGAGTTGTTCAAAATGGAAGATGGTGAAAACATTGAAACTATGTTTGGAAGATTCCAAACACTTGTTCATGGGTTACAGGCCCTTGGAAAAAGTTACACTACACCTGACCATGTTAGAAAGATCTTAAGAAGCTTGACTAAGTAGTGGAGACCCAAGGTCACTGCTATTCAAGAAGCAAAAGATCTAAATGTCCTACGACTTGAAGATCTTATGAGTTCGTTAAAAGCTCACGAACTTGAGCTAAACGAAGAAGAACCTGTCAGAAAGGGCAAGTCTATTGCTTTGAAAGTCGCTCAACATAAAGCTAGTTCTTCCAAAGCCCTTCAGGCTGAAGAAGAAGAATCAGAAGATGAAGCTTCAGAAGGAGATGTTGACACATCAGAAGATGAGCTCGCGTTTATATCCAGGAAGATACAAAGAATGTGGAAGAAGAGAAACTTCAGGAGGAAGTTTCAGAAGAAAGATACTAAGGATAAGAAGGAAAGCAAAGACAAAGACAAAGCGCAAGTCATTTGCTATGAATGTAAAAAGCCTGGACATTTCAAGTCTGAATGTCCTAATCTTAAGGAGAAGCCCACAAGAAGTTCTTTCAAGAAAAAGAAGAAAAGCCTCATGGCTACATGGGAAGATCTAGACTTATCCTCATCTGAGGAAGATAATGAAGAAGAAGCAAATCTCGCCTCATGGCAAACACCGATCTTGACTCGAGAAGGAGAAGTTGTAGAGATAATAGTATATGATTCCTACTCTGAACTTCAACTAGCATTCGATGATCTTCTTAAGGACTCTGCCACTCTCTCTGTTGAGTATAAGAATTTGAAAAAGAAATTTTCAAAATTATCACAAGACTTTTAAGCCTTAAACAAAGAAAAATCTGTACTCAATAAAGAGAACCGTGAAAATCGAAAATCAAGATTCGATGGATAACTGCCTGGCCGCTAACAAGCAACTGTAAGTGAGCTCTCAAGCCGAAAGCTCTAAAGTTACTGCAACCTTAAATGCATATCAAATGATTATGAATATGCATTTCAAAAGTTTCTTGCAGAGAGTGTAACTCAAGCAAGCAAGCGTCAATGATTTGGGGTGTCAAGAAACGACAACTCATGGTCTTGGTTATATATTAGATGAACCTCCTTTAGAAAATGATTCAAAGATCCGATAAATCCAATAATCATAGTAATTGCTTGCATTGTACTTACTGCAATAAACCTGGTCATTTGAAAAGTGCATGTACTGTTTTTAAAACTGTGAAGGATAAGCTTCCTTCAAGAACTAACAAGAAAGGACCCAAAAAGATATGGGTACCTAAAGATAAAATAGTCTATGTTGCAAACATGCTTAGCAACAAAGTCAACACACCTATCTTGGTACTTAGACAGTGGATGCTCGCGTCACATGACGGGAGAAAAGCATATGTTCCAAGAACTAAGGCCTAAAGAAGCTGGATTCGTTGGTTTTGGAGGAACCAGAAAGGTAAAATAGTTGGAATTGGTCGCATTGGTAAAGGCTCTCTTCCCTCTATTGATAATGTACTTTATGTTGAAGGACTTAAACATAACTTATTGAGCATAAGTCAATTATGTGACAATGGTTATGAAGTCATCTTTACAGAAACTGGATGTCTAGTAAAAAGCAAAAAAGATGGCTCTATTTTCTTTACTGCTAAGAGGAAACAAAATATTTACAAAATTGATCTCTCTGAACTTGCAAAACAAGATGTCAAGTGTCTCATGTCTGTTGACGAAGAACAATGGATTTGGCACAAGAGATTGGGTCATGCCAATTTGAGATTAATCTCAAAATTAAACAAGCACAGTCTTGTCAGAGGCTTACCAAATCTTAAGTATCAATCTGATGATCTCTGTGAGGCATGTCAAAGAGGAAAACAAGTTAAAACTTCTTTTCATTCAAAAAATGTTGTTTCAACCTCTAGACCACTTGAGCTTTTGCATCTTGATCTTTTTGGTCCAACAAGGACAACCTCTTTAACTGGAAAGAAATATGGGTTAGTCATTGTTGATGATTTTACTAGATGGGCATGGGTTAGATTCCTTGCTCACAAAGATGAGTCATACAAGGTATTTACTGTATTCTGCAAAACAGTTCAAAATGAAAAAGGAATTTGTATTTCATCCATTAGAAGTGATCATGGGGGAGAATTTGAAAATGAAAGCTTTCAAAAATTTTGTAATGATAATGGCATCTCCCACAATTTCTCCTCTCCTAGAACACCTCAACAAAATGGTGTTGTAGAAAGGAAAAATAGGTCCCTCCAAGAAATGGCCAGGACCATGATCAATGAAGCTAACATTGCAAAACATTTTTGGGCAGAAGCAGTAAACACAGCTTGTTACATTCAAAATAGAATTCTTATTAGACCTATTTTGAAGAAGACTCCATATGAACTGTGGAAAGGAAGAAAACCAAACATATCATATTTTCATTCATTTGGTTGTACGTGTTACATTTGGATTACTAAAGATCAGCTTGGTAAGTTTGATTCAAAAGCTGACAAAGGAATCTTTTTGGGATATTCTGAAAGATCCAAATCTTTTAGAATATACAATAAAGAAACTATGACAGTGGAAGAATCCATTCATGCCAAATTTAATGACAAGAAGCCTGACACAGCCATGTTAGAGCTAGATGAATTATTTTCAGAATTAAATATAGGTGATACTACAAATAGTGAACCTACATCTTCATCGTCCGGTGGTGACCAGACACTAGAATCTTCAGAAGCTGAAGCCAGAAAAAGCTGGAAGTACAAAACTAATCATCCTAAAGATCAAATCATAGGAAAACCTGGAGATAGAGTAAGAACCAGATCCTCTTTTAAAGAGCATGCAGATATGACACTACTCTCAGAAATGGAACCTAAAATGATTGATCAAGCATTGGAAGATGAAGGTTGGATTCTGGCCATGCAAGAAGAGTTGAATCAGTTCCAAAGAAATGATGTATGGAAGCTAGTTACTCTACCAGAAGATAAGCAAGCCATTGGTACTAAATGGGTATTTAGAAACAAGCTTGATGAAGATGGAAAGGTTGTGAGAAACAAGGGAAGATTGGTTGCTCAAGGTTACTCACAGGAAGAAGGTATTGATTTTACTGAAACATTTGCACCTGTCGCAAGGTTAGAAGCTATGCGCATTTTACTATCATTTGCTGCACACCATGATATAATTCTTTATCAAATGGACGTGAAAAGTGCTTTCTTGAATGGTTTTATAACTGAGGAAGTCTTTGTAAAACAACCTCCTGGATTCGAAGACATTGAATTTCCAGAACATGTCTTCAAGCTTAAAAAGGCCCTGTACGGTCTTAAGCAAGCTCCCATAGCTTGGTATGAAAGACTGAGTACATTTTTGATGAAAAATGGTTTTACCAGAGGTCTAGTAGGCACTACTCTTTTTAGAAAAACATCAAACAAGCACTTTATAATTGTTCAAATATATGTTGATGACATTATTTTTGGAGCTACTAATGAAAGCTTTTGCAAAGAATTTTCTAAGCTAATGCAGGCTGAATTCGAGATGAGCATGATGGGTGAACTAAAGTTCTTCCTTGGAATTCAAATCAAACAATGCAATGATGGTATCTATATACATCAAAGCAAATATATCAAGGAATTGCTAAAGAAATTCAAAATGGTGGATTGCAAACCTATGTGCACTCCTATGCATCCCACGTGTATTCTTGGTAAAGATGAAACTGATAAAAAGGTAGATCAGAAGATGTACAGAGGTATGATTGGATCTCTACTTTATCTTACAGCTTCAAGACCTGATATTATGTTCAGTGTCTGTCTGTGTGCTAGATTTCAATCAGATCCTAGAGAATCACACTTGAGTGCTGTTAAAAGAATTTTTAGATATTTGTAAGGATCCACTAATCTTGGTTTGCTTTATAAGAAATCAAAAGATTACAAGTTAGTAGGTTTCTGTGATGCTGACTTTGCTGGAGACCAAATTGAAAGAAAAAACACAAGTGGAGGCTGCCAATTCCTTGGAGCAAATCTTGTGTCTTGATCAAGCAAAAGGCAAAGCACGATTGCACTCTCAACAGCAGAAGCTGAATATATTTCAGCAGCAAGTTGCAGCTCTCAACTTCTATGGATGAAATATCAACTTGAAGATTATTTGATAAAAGAGAGTAACATTCCTATCTTTTGTGATAATATTTCTGCAATCTGTCTTACTAAAAATTCCATATTGCATTCACGAGCCAAGCACATTGTGATTAAGCATCATTTTATAAGAGACTATGTTCAGAAGGGTATTCTCGAAATAAAATTTGTAGACACTGATCATCAGTGGGCTGGCATATTTACGAAACCCCTTGCTGAAGATAGATTCAATTTTATAAGAAGAAACTTAAATTTTCATCTTATAGAAGAATGATTAATCTCAGCGTCAGATGATATGCATCATCTCAGCATCTGGTATGACATAAGCATGTATACATGTAAGCATTTTATTCGTCATGTGCATCATAACTCAGCGTCTGGTGAATCGGTTGCGTGCATCCGAGCGCACACACACGTGTCACGCGTGTAAAGGACTTAAGCGTCTCATCACATCTCAGTGAGTCATGATTATTTATGTTTTTCGATAAAATCTTTTTACTTGATTTTACTTTTCTTTTGGCGTCTTCATTTGATGAAAAGGGGAATCTTCATTTTCTTTTCTTTTTGATTTAATTTATTTTGGAAATGTGAAGCGGTTTTTGAAAAAGGACTGTATCAGTTTCTATCAACTTTCCCACTACTCCACTTTTTTCGCTCCATCACTTCACTCTGTTTCTACTTGCAAAAAATGTTTTCTCTCTCTCTCTCTCTCTGTGTGACTTCAAACCCTAAAACCTCCATTACCCTATCTGCAACTGCTACCATGGCCGATAAAAAGGTTGGATAATATACTGCTGCCTACGATGTCTTCTCAGAAGCAAAACTTATGAATGAAAACATAATTGATTTTGAGAACTTCAAGCTCTATGGTTTTGATTTCGAAGAAGGTTTGGAGAAACTGGGTTGGAAAAATTACTTTGTCTGGGAACCAGTTGATGTGTTGAGCTATGCTATAAAAGAATTCTGGGGGAACGCTTATCTACTTCTGGGTGAAATTATTGAAGGTCATATCAGAGGTTTCAAGTTATGTTTCACCATAAACTCTATCGCTCAGACCATCAAGTGCCCTTGTGAAGGAATCAGTTACCATGCTAACTGGGTTGACGCTTACAGAGGGTTGGAAAACGTCAACGAAGCTTTGTTCGAAAACTATCGTGAGTTAAAGAAGAAGAAGAAGAAGAACATAACTCCCATTGCCAAAGATTTGAAAAGCCACTACAGAGTATTGCGCAAAATCATCGCTAAGACCGTGATTCTGAAGGCTGGTTCAAGCGACATAGTGAACTATGAGCAAAAGTTCATTATGAGAAACTATATGGATGAAAAGAAAATCAACCTGCCAAGGTTGATTATCAATAATCTTGTCAATGCTCTTGTCTTCTCAAGGAAAAGTGTTGATAAAAAGAATATTGTCAAGGTTATCCCTTATGGAGTTCTTCTTTCCATTATGATGATAAAAGATGGTATTGTAAGAAAGCTTGCTGATTCTACAAACAAAGAAGAAAGAGATAAATACTTTGGTGTTGGTGCTGTTGTTCGTCCTGAAGTTTTTGCAGTCAACGATGCAGTCGAATGCAATGATAACTGGCTCTATGATTAAGAAGGTGAAACTAGAGCAACAAGAAGGAGAAACTACTGCGAATGTTGGAGAAGCTGAAAAGAAAACAACCAGAAGCTCAATGGCTGGTGTGAAGAGACCTGCTGAATCTCCTATAAGGGAGACAAGAAGAATGAAACAGAAGGTGGCTCCTACACCTACTGTTGAGGAACCAGAAGATGAGGACGAAATTCCCATCAGAAAGATCTTGGAGAAGAAGAATAAACCAACAGCTGAAAAAGATGCTTCAGCGTCCGGTAAAGGGAAGCAAGTCCCTCCTCCTCCTCCTACCGTTGTTGCCTCTAGAGGAACAAAGAGAAGGTTGGTTAAGTCTTCTGAACTTAACTCAAAGGTACTTGACTTTACTGTTGATGAGTCAGTATCTATTTTTGATTCTCATGATGTCAATCCTGCACCTCCATTGTCTGTTTCACAACCACAAACCCAAACACAAACCAAGAAAACCAGAATGAGCCTACAACAAACCTCTACCCTCATCCCCTCAAAACCTACCCAAACACCATCCAATACATTCAACTTTGACCTACCACAAATCTCCTCAAATACCTTACTTACTACATACATTTCCAAACTTCACTATCATCCCTTCAACCTATTATTCAAAGTACCTCCCATCAATCCATTCAAACCCTACACACCTAAAATCTATACAATCACCAAAACCACTCCCACTTCACTCACCCTTACCTACAAACCTACAGACTTCAGTGGAAGGAAGAATGTCTCGCGCATTAACAGACCTCAGTTTGTTAAGTATGAGTCATACCACAGCATCTACAATCACCCTTATACTTGGCACTTGAAACCTTCACCTCTGGAGTTGCCAGAATGGAGATTGCCTCTCTAATGAATACTACCTTCAAGGATGGAGAAGACCGTTTCGAGATGTCATTCAAAGGGAGATTGAGACCGGAACCTGGTAGCAGGGCAATTCCTTTCTCTGTTGACCTTCCGAAGTTCCTGCCTCAAATTGAACCTCTCACACTGGAGGAATGTGGAAGATGGATTACGGATGAATAAGCTGCCTTCATGGCACACTGTCATGAGATGAAGAAACTTGAAGTTATCAGACAGTTCAAAGATCCTTCTTCTGTATCCGTAAAGATTGTTCCAGATAGACAAAGGTGGCTACCTTGGTCTATCCCTGAGAAGAGGAAAGAACCTGCTCCTGGCAAGTTGCCATACAGCAAAATCGGACTCAAAGAGTATGAGAAGGCTCCTAAGAAGTTTAATCTTAAAGAATTCTCAGAGCTTCCGATTGCCAAGATCACTGAGGACCATACCAAAAGGTTTTACCTCAGTTCTCTGAAGGAAGATGAATGGAGAACTGGCTCCTCAAATTGCTGCAATGCTGAGAAAGCCACAATTCCCACAGTTGGCACTATTAGAAAAGTTACTGACACCAATCTGGGAACTGCATACTTTGATGAGACGTTCAGGTGTTCAGTAATCAGGCCTCTTGACTGCATGAAGATATATGTCCAATAGAACTGATCTGAGTCACACTTAGAAGACAAGGGGGAACATAATGGGGCTTAGACACGAGGAACACTTTACTTAACCTTGGTGAAAGTGACTGAAAAGCACACACATTAGCACTCTGCATTCAGGTGCCATAGCACTTATTCACAGCACCTAGCTAACTTGGTGGACGTATAATGGATATGATTCCTAGCTGTTTTACTCAAATATTTTCATACAACCCGTGACTGTTTCATTCTCCAATCACTTGTTTACAATCAATTTTATAATTCACTGCATGATTCCACAAATGATGATAATTTTTAGTTTTTATTTTTATTTACTCACTAGCTTTCTTACATAGCCAAAAACTTGTGAAAGCAACTAATCAATCCTCGTGGGAACGATCTTGATTTACTTTTTACTACTTGTTACGAGTGTGTATACTTGCACAACTGTACCTTATTTTACACAACAAGTTTTTGGCGCCGTTGCCTGGGATTGAGATTGTTAATTTCTAAGTTTAGCTAAGTAAGTTAGTTAGTTGAGATATTCTAATTCTTTTTGGTGTTCTTGTCAGCAGTAAGTGCACAATTCTGCACATGCACAGGCATACAGCACCTGAATATAAGTTGGATCCCGAAATTGACAGAACCTTCAGAAGATTGTTAAGGGAAAGGCAAGGCTTTGCTGCATTAGGTGCTCCTACAAATATGGCAGGCACTGGTCCTCGTACTGATGAATCAATTCCTGATGCAGAAGAAGACGACAATGTTCAGTTTCAACACAGTGTTCACAGCCAGTACCAAGCTTTGGTGCTGAATGCTGATATCATAGGCATGGCCAATGATAGGGACAGGCTAATGAGGGACTATGATGTCTTTGACCCTCAAACTATGCACACTGGCATAGTCAGGCCTGACATCACTGCAAATCACTTTGAATTCAAGCCTATGATGTTCCAAATGTTACAAACAGTGGGGCAATATGGTGGCACACCTCAAGAAGATCCTCACCTACACTTAAAGCAATTTCTGGAAGTGTGCAGCAACTTCAAAATTCCTGGAGTTAGTGAGGATGCATTCAGATTAAGGCTATTTTCATATTGCTTGAAGGATAAAGCTAAGGCATGGCTGAATTCATTGGAGCCTAACTCTATCACTGATTGGAATGGAATGGCAGAAAAATTCCTCACCAAATACTTCCCTCCAATCAAGAATGCAAGAATGAGGAATGAGATCACTTCCTTCAGACAGAATAAAGAAGAATCGCTATTTGAGGCTTGGGAAAGATTTAAGGAGTTGCTCAGAAAATGTCCTCACCATGGTATTCCTATTTGCATCCAAATGGAGACATTTTACAATGGTCTCTCTACAAGAACTAGAGACATGCTTGATGCTTCCTCTGGTGGAGCTTTATTGACGCAATCTTACAATGATGGTTATGAGAAAATAGAGACAATAGCTAACAACAGCTATAAGTGGCCCACTGCAAGGTTGAGTGCAACAAAGAAAGTTGTTGGAGTCCATGAGGTGAGTGAGATGACTGCACTTGCTGCACAGGTAGCCTCAATTGCAAATATGCTGAAGAATCTGAATACAGCAGGTGCATCTACAGCACCTGCTACAACACCTGCTATCCCTGCAGAATCAGTACTTGCCCAAGCCAAAGCCATTTCATGTGTTTACTGTGGAGGAGGTCACCTCTATGAAGAATGCCCAGGCAATCCAGTTTCTGTCAATTATATAGGGAATTTCAATAAGAACAATAATCCCTACTCCAGTACCTATAACCCTGGGTGGAAGAATCACCCAAATTTCTCTTGGAGCAATAATAATCCTGCAGCACCAGCCAAACCAACTCATCCTTCAGGTTTTCCTGCCCAACCACCCTAAAGAGCTGCAGCCCCTGCGGCAGTAAACCCTATGGAAGCTATGCTAAAAGCTTTCATAAATGAAACCAAAGCCCAATACCAAAGCCAAGGTGCTGCCATAAAAAATTTGGAGAACCTGATTGGCCAATTATCTACTACCATGATCTCTAGGCCAAGTGGATCATTACCTTCCACCACTGAACCTCCCAAGCAGCCACGGAAAGAAGATATGAAAGCTATTTTCCTAAGGAGTGGGAAGGAGATTGAAGGATCCTCTATGCACCAAAAAGGCAATTCCAGCAAAAGCACCCCTGATACAACTCAAACCAGCAACACACCTGCTGCTGGAAGTTCTGCAGAACCTGAAGTTGATGCCATCCCGACACCAGTTTTAGCACCTGTCAAAGACCCCGAATCAACAATTCTGCATCATAAGCTAGTTCCAGAGGTGCCACCACCTCCATTTCCTCAGAGATTGAAAAGGCTCATCAAGATAAGCAGTTTGGCAAATTTATGGAGATTCTTAAACAACTCCATATCAACATTCCACTTGTGGAAGCACTTCAACAGATGCCAAACTAAACCAAATTCATGAAAGATGTTTTGACAAAGAAGAGGAGGCTTGGAGAATTCGAAACAGTGGCCATGAACAAGGAATGCAGTATGTTTATGCAGAGCAAAATACCTCAGAAACTGAAAGATCCTGGCAGTTTTACCATACCTTGCACAATTAGAGATACCTATTGTGGAAGAGCATTGCGTGACTTGGGAGCAAGCATCAATTTGATGCCCAAGTCCATTTTTGAGAAATTGGGTATTGGAAAGGCTATGCCAACTTCTTTGACACTTCAGTTAGCAGACAGATCCATAGCCTACCCTGAAGGAAAAATTGAAGATGTTCTCATCAAAGTGGATAAGTTTGTGTTTCTGTGGACTTTGTAATCTTGGATTTTGAAGCTGATTATGAAGTACCTATTATTCTGGGCAGACCCTTCCTTGCAATAGGAAAAACTCTAATTGATGTGCAAAAAGGAGAGCTCACTATGAGGGTGAATGATCAAGAAATCAAATTCAATGTGCTGAATGCTTTGAAATTTCCTGATGAAGGGGCAGGTGAATGTTCTTTTGTGAGAACAATTGACTCGCTGGTGCAGAAACAAATCCTGAGAGATCATGATGTACTTGGAAAAGAATTTTCCAACAGAATTGATGAAGAAGAAATGAAGAATGAGGGGATTTTGGAAGAAAAAGGTTCTGTGAATCAGTTATGGCATAAGAAGTATGAGTCTTTGGAGCTAAGTAAGGGCAGTGCAAAGTCAAATTTGCCTTCAATTCAGAAACCTCCAGCACTGGATCTGAAACCCCGACCTGCACACTTGAAATATGTGTATTTGGGTGATGAAGATACACTGTGATGCGTTCATTATGGCATATGGTTCATTGTTAGTTTTGCATTGCATAGTAGTCATTGTAGTGGTTTTTTACCCATAGTTTGCATGCATTTTGCTTGATTTAGATAATGCACTTGGTTTGAGTTCAATTGTGCAGAAAAGAAGGTTATTGGCCTAGGAAAGCGGAGCTAGATCACTTAGACGGATGTTGCAACCAACTCGGAGGCCAAAATTACAAAATATGGCAAGACCAGAGGAAAACACGGGCTACCCGTGTTGATATCACGGCCGTGCCTTGGAAGACAGGAAGAAAATCCAAGACTGAGCAAACAGTGAATAACACGGCCAGGCCGTGTTTTTCACCACGGCCGTGCTTCTGCTTCCAGAGAGCAACACGGCCTGGCCGTGTCCGTCCCCACGCCCGTGTCGGGCTGCTCATCTGCGTTTTTGTGCTTTAAAAGCAGCACGGCCAGGCCGTGCTGCGTCTCGGCCAGACTTTTATTTTTTGCGCGTTTGACTTAATTTGGAGAGGTTTTTCAACCCTTTTGGTCCAGAACTATATATAGATAGATGAAACATTGACCTAGGGACTGACTACTGGTTGTTGGCCCCTTGTGAGTTTGAATCAAGAACAAGGATTCTAGGAAAAGTTGAGGAATCAATGGAGTCTATTGCTGCTTCTACATCTCAAATGCTTGGTTCTTTCTCTTCCATGAGGAACTAATTCCTTTGTACTAGGGTAAGATGAACTTTGTGGATCCTTTTATGTAATTGAATTCAGAATTTTCAATGCAAGTTTGATGTATGTCATTTGATCAATTATCTCTTTTCTTAATGCGATTCTATGCTTGATCACCATGGGGTTGAACTAGGGTTTAACATCAATTGGAAAGTTGAAGTTTTAAACTTGCTTTGGGATATTTTGACATATCTATACGGTTATAGGGATATAATTATCTTTGGTATGAGTTTGTATGAATCCTTATCCTTATTGCTTGATTTAATTAATTGGAACCTAAGGGATTATGGCTTATTAGTTGAATTAAAGGGATTAAGAGGAAAGGAATTTTCGTTAATCTAATTTAGAGGATTCGAACTTCAAATACGTGATCATTACTTGCATTAGAATAGGATTCAAGAGCGTAAAGGGTGAGACAAAGGGATTCGAACCCTAGTCACTCTATTCTTCTTAATATTTAAATCAATTTTTTTGTTAGTCATTATCTTATTGTTGAACACGAATTACACAATTCAAACACTACTCGTTCGTCTGATAGTTCAAATAGTACATCGTTGGTATAGTTAAGAATTGGTCACAATTCCTGTGGATACGATCTTTTATTACTTAACGACGAAATCGTACACTTGCGATTTTGCCCAACAAGTTTTTGGCACCGTTGCCGGGGGTTGTTGAATTAATTTTTAACAAGGCAAACGAGTACCTTTTTGAACTATTTCTTTTATTTATTTTCTGGAAAAAAAATTATTTATTACATTAACTGTTGCATTGCTACTTACCTTTTGCCTTAGTTTTGTGCATGCGAGGTAAACAAACAGGTGAACTGTTGTTTGACCCAGAAATTGAAAAGACAGCAAAGGCATTAAGGAAAAAGACAAGGGAGGCAAAACAACAATAAAAACAATCCTCCGCATCTACTTCTCAAGTCACCACTCAAGAAGTCATGGGGGACCAACCACGTACTTTGGGTGATTTTGGAAGACGGAATAACCATGCCAGGACTGTCAATGCCTACCAACAGGGTGAGGCAAATGCCAATTTTGAAATCAAGCCGGCTTTGTTAAACACTCTCAAGCAAAGCCAATTCGCGGGGAATGAAATTGATGACCCAAATCAACACCTGGTGAGCTTCTATGAAATCTGTGATACTTTTGGGTTGGTGGAGTGGTGAGGAAGCAAGAAATTGAGGCTTTTCCCTTGGACCCTGCGAGAGAGAGCAAGAGATTGGCTAGACACCTTGCCTACCGGAAGCATTGCATCTTGGGACGATTTGGAGGAGAAATTCATGACAAAATTTTTTCCACCCTCCAAATTCATCAAAAGAAGAGGTGAGATTCATGGCTTCCAACAGAACCAAAGTGAGAACTTATATGAGGCATGGGAGAGATTCAAGCTCCTTCTAAAGAGGTGTCCAAGACATGGATATGATGACTTCAACCAGATGCAAATGTTCTGTAATGGTTTGAGGCCGAACACCAGGATGATGTTGGATGCCTCAGCTGGAGGTACAATCAACAACAAGACAGCTGAAGAAGCAAGAACCTTAGTGGAGCAAATGGCTTCCAATGAGCAGTTATGTCAGAATGACAGAGGGACACTGGGTAAAAGAGGAGTCCTAGAATTGGAAACACTAGATGCGCTTTTGGCTCAAAATAAATTAGTCTCTCAACAATTGGAGGCTATCACAAAAGAGTTGAAAGCACTGAAAGTGGGAACCTCTTCCTCTGCTCAGGTGAACCAAGTAAATCAAGGTTTGAGATGTGACTTCTGCCAAGGGCCTCATGAGAATGAAGGGTGTGATACTTTGGGAGACTCCAAGGAGCAAGCTAATTACATGGGTAACTTCCAAAGGCAAGGAGGGAATCCATATTCTAACACCTATAATCCAGGGTGGAAGAATCATCCCAACTTCTCTTGGAAGCAACAGGATAATTCATCATCGAGCAACCCTCCACAACCTCCCAAGCAAGAGAAGCCAAATCAACTGGAGGAAGCTCTTACCCAATTCATGAAGATGACTCAGTCAAATTTCCAGAACCATGAGTCACATTTCAAGAATCAGGAGGCTTCTATCAAGAATCTGGAAAATCAGATCGGGCAACTCTCAAAGCAACTTGCAGAACAATCTAAAGGTAAGTTTTCTGCTAGCACAGTAGATAACCCCAAAACTGAAAATTGTAGTGTAGTTACTTTGAGAAGTGGAAAACCTTTGTCTGAAGTAGAAGTAAAGAAAAAGAGTGAAAAAGAAAAAGTGATAGAAAAAGAAAGAGTGGAAATAGAAGAAGAGGTTGAAAAAGAAAAGGGAGAAGTTGAAAATGAGAGAAGAGAAAATATTGAGAAAGGAGAGAAAAAAGAGGGTGAGGAAGAAAATGTTGTTACTGACAATTTGCAGGTACAAGAGAAACCAAAAATTATTCAGCCACATATGAAGCTTCCCTATCCTCATCTGAGCAAGAAGAACCAGAAGGATGAACAGTTTGCCAAGTTCATGGACATTTTCAAGCGTCTCCAAATCAACATTCCTTTTGCAGAAGCCCTTGAGCAAATGCCCACATATGCAAAATTTATGAAGGAGTTGTTGACCAAAAAGAGAAGGTTCAAGGAGGATGAGACGGTAGCCTTGACTGAAGAGTGTAGTGCAATTATCCAAAGGAAGCTTCCTCCAAAGATGAAGGATCCGGGAAGCTTTACAATTCCTTGCACTATTGGGAATTTGCACATTGGAAAGGCTCTCTGTGATTTGGGAGCTAGCATTAATCTGATGCCCCTCTCTATGTTGAAACGTCTGGGAGGAGGTGAAGTCAAGCCTACCAAGATGTCTTTGCAACCGCGGATAGGTCGGTAAAATACCCTATGGAATCTTGGAGGATGTGCTTTGGTTAGAGTTGACAAGTTCTTGTTCCCAGTGGATTTTGTTATCCTTGATATGGAAGAGGACAAGGAGGTCCCTCTTCTTCTTGCGCACCTTTCCTAGCTACAGGGAGAGTCTTGATTGATGTGCAACAAGGTAAATTGATATTGAGGTTCCAAGATGAAAAGGTGACATTTAATGTCTTTGAAGCTATGCGGCATCCGGATGATATTGAGAGATGCTCTAGAGTTGACGTGATTGACGACTCCGTTTTGGAAGTCATCAAGCAAGACCAACCTTCACACCCACTGGAGAATGTGTTAGTGAATTCCATTGAGAAGGTGGATGAGGAGATGGAAGATGAAATTGAAAGATGTCTTGCATAACTTGAAGCTCTACAAGTTGAAGAAGCTGTTATGAAAATGAAGGAGGATTTGCAAGGTGGTGAGTTAGAAAATAAAGTAAGCCCGGAATTAAACCAATTACCCCCACACTTGAAGTATGTTTTTCTTGGGGATGATGCTTTTAATCTGGTGATCATTAGTAACTCTTTGTCAAAGCTGGAGGAGGAGAAGCTAGTGAGAGTACTCAGAGAACATAAAGAGGCAATTAGATGGACCATCTCATATTTAAAGGGGATCAGTCCAGCCTTTTGCATGCATAAGATCAAGTTAGATCAAGAGTTTAAGCCAGTTGTTCAACCACAGAGAAGGCTTAATCCGGTCATGAAAGAAGTGGTGAGGAAAGAGGTATTAAAGCTTTTAGAGGCAGGGATGATCTACCTTATTTCTGACAGTGCATGGGTGAGTCCAGTACATGTGGTTCCTAAGAAAGGGGGGATGACAGTTGTAAAAAATGAAAAAAAATGAGTTGATCCCTACGAGAACTGTCACAGGGTGGCGAATGTGCATTGACTATAGGAAACTGAACCAAGCCACTCGGAAGGATCATTTCCCTCTCCCGTTTATGGACCAAATGCTTGAAAGGTTAGCTGGACAAGCCTACTATTATTTTCTGGATGGGTACTCAAGTTACAATCAGATATCTGTCAACCCAGAAGATCAAGAGAAGACAGCATTCACCTGCCCATTTGGAGTCTTTGCATACAGACGGATGCCCTTCGGTCTTTGCAATGCGTCCGCAACTTTTCAAAGGTGCATGCTTTCCATTTTTACTGATATGATTGAAAAATCTATTGAGGTATTTATGGATGACTTCTCTGTTTTTGGAATTTCTTATGATGATTGTCTGGGTAACTTGGAAAATGTTCTCAAAAGATGTAAGGAGACCAATTTGGTATTGAATTGGGAAAAATACCACTTCATGGTAAAAGAAGGCATTGTTCTGGGACATAAGATCTCATCTAAGGGGATAGAAATGGATAAGGCAAAAATTGAGGTGATAGAGAAGTTGCCTCCTCCGTTGAATGTGAAAGGAGTGAGGAGTTTCCTTGGGCATGCTGGATTTTATAGATGGTTCATCAAGGACTTCTCCAAGATTGCTAAGCCACTTTGCAATCTCCTCATAAAGGATATCTCATTTAAATTTGACCTAGATTGCTTGAAGGCATTTGAGTTATTGAAAGAGAAACTTATTTCAGCTCCTGTGATAGTTGCACCCGATTGGGATTCACCGTTTGAGTTAATGTGTGATGCTAGTGATTATGCGGTGGGGGCTGTTTTGGGGCAAAGAAGAGAAAAGTTCTTTCATGCCATTTATTATGCTAGCAAGGTGTTAAATGAGAACCAAGTTAACTATGCGACCACATAAAAAGAACTGCTTGCCATAGTGTTTGCTCTCGAAAAATTTCGTTCCTACTTGATTGGTTCCAAGGTTGTGGTGTTTACTGATCATGTGACAATAAAATATCTGATGACTAAGGTTGAATCCAAGCCAAGACTCATTCGGTAGATTTTGTTGTTGCAAGAATTCGACCTTGAGATCAAAGACAAAAAGGGGAGTGAAAATGTGGTGGCTGATCATTTGTCCAGGTTGGAGAATACTGAGGTTCTGATTAGGGAGTTAGACATTCTAGAGGAGTTCCCGGATGAAAAAGCTGTTGGCGGTGGTAGAGGCCTTGGTTTGCAGATATGGCAAACTTTAAAGCTGCTGGTGTTATACCTGAGGAATTAACTTGGCAACAAAAGAAGAATTTTTTCAAAGATGCCAATTACTTCATTTGGGATGATCCCTATCTCTTCAGACAAGGCCCGGATGGAATTCTGAGAAGGTGTGTTACGCATGATGAGGCGCAGAAAATTTTATGGCATTGTCACAATTCACCATACGGAGGTCATTTCAATGGTGAACGAACAGCAGCAAAAGTGCTTCAATCTGGATTCTATTGGCCCTCAATTTTCAAAGATGCTTATGCTCATGAAAAAAGTTGTGACAAGTGCCAGAGGATGGGAAGCATTTCCAAGAGGAATGAAATGCCCTTAAACTCCATTTTGGAGGTTGAGCTTTTTGATTGTTGGGGCATTGATTTCATGGGACCATTTCCCTCCTCATTCTCTAACCAGTATATTTTGGTAGCTGTGGATTATGTCTCAAAGTGGGTAGAAGCAGTGGCAACTCAAGTAAGTGACTCTCATACTGTGGTGAGATTCATAAAGAAGAACATCTTTTCCCGGTTTGGGATCCCTAGAGTTTTAATCAGTGATGGTGGTTCGCATTTTTGTAACTCAAAGTTGGAGGCTGTGCTGAAAAAGTATGATGTGAAGCACAAAGTTACCACTCTTTACCACCCTCAAAGTAATGGGCAAGCTGAAGTGTCAAACAGAGAGATTAAGAAAATACTTGAGAAGACAGTGAATGCCTCAAGGAAAGATTGGGCCCATAAGCTGGATGATGCTTTGTGGGCATACAGGACAACTTATAAATCCCCTATGGGGTTGTCTCCTTACCAGCTGGTCTATGGCAAATCTTGTCATTTGCCAGTTGAACTTGAACATAAGGCGTTTTGGGCCCTGAAATTTTTAAATTTTGATTCAACCTTGGCAGGAGAGAAAAGAATCTTGCAGTTGCACGAGCTGGATGAAATGCGGTTGCATGCGTATGAGAATGCTTCCATTTATAAACAGAAGATGAAAGCTTATCATGATAAGCATATTGTACAGAGAACTTTCTCTCCTGGGCAGCAAGTGTTGCTTTTCAACTCCCGCTTGAAGTTATTCCCAGGCAAACTCAAGTCCAAGTGGTCGAGACCTTTTGTGGTAAAAGAAGTAATGCCGCATGGAGCAGTAGAGGTGGAGGAGCCTTCATCGCAAAGATCGTTCAAGGTGAATGGTCAACGACTGAAGCATTATTTTGGAGGAGAGCTTGACAGGGAAAAGGTTGCTCTAGTCTTGCAAGAGCCTTGAGCATACCATCATGCATCAAGCTAGTGACGTTAAAGAAGCGCTTCTTGGGAGGCAACCCAAGGTGTTAAAGAGTGCATTCATGTTGAAAAAAAAAGAGAGAGGCAGTGAAGAACACGGCCTGGCCGTGTACTGGGCCACGGCCGTGTGGGTAAAAAAAAAAGGGGGGGGAAGAGTCAGTGAAGAACACGGCCTGGCCGTGCCCTATGCCACGGCCGTGTTCGAGTGAAAAAAAATTTTGTGGGAGAAATAGTAAAGAACACGGCCTGGCCGTGTCATATGCCACGGCCGTGTTCAAGTGTCCTGCAGCCAGAAGTCCTGCGTGCCTCAGTGCGCATACCCTTACCCAATCCTTTCCCTAGCCAATCACAACCATCCATTCCCTTTCATTTGAAATCTGTGGTCCTAGTGCAGACCCATCGTAATTACCATACACCAAGCCACACCACAGAAAAACCCAAATTAATTCCACCCCTCTCTTTTTCAGACCACGCTCGTGTATCCTCCCCACCACTTCTTCACCTTCATACTCCTAAACCTAATTTTGCACTACAGCCGCAGCCCTCATCCACCATCACCACCAATCCTTCCTTCTCTAAAACTCAATCTCCATCACCATTCTTTCCAGCAGCACCTCCATTCACGCCACCACCCCACCTCGTTCCTCTTCACCCTCCCCCTACCCATTCACGCCTCCCACCACCCATTCTCCCACCACCCCACCACCTCTTCTCTCTTCAAACTACAGGCGCGACGGCCACCTCCATAAGCCCATCGCACAGCCCCGTTACTCCATCGTCTTCACCTTTTCCTCTCACCAACGACCCACCACCGCACCCTCCCGTCCCGCCATCTTCTTCACCTCCAACCCAAACCCATTTTTCTTTTATTTTCACATTCCCTGTGTGTTGTGCTTGTTGTGTGACTTGAGTACAGGGTATTATGGCTTCAAAAAGGCAAAGGGGTGATGCCTCGTGCACCAAGGAACCGATTGGCCAAGGGGAAAGGAAAGGGCAAGAAAAAGGTCATGAAAATCCTCATGGCATCCAATTTCGTGACGATGTCCAAGAAGCAAGGTATAACTGTCTGGTTGCAAGAAATCTTGTCCCCACCCGTTATATGGATGAACTCGCACCGTTAATTCTAGGACCGCTAGATGATGTCCAAGATTTATTTGCTAATGTGGGTTGGACAAAGTTTGTGGGGTTGAAAAGTTTTACTCATGCAAGAATTACTCTGGAATTCCTCTCATCCGTTAATGCTAATGTCTCATATGCGAGTATTGGCCGAGGACCACCAGGATAATTTGATAACCTTTAGGTTATTCAATACGGAGCATAGCCTGTCACTGAGCCAATTCAATGCAATATTTGGATTGCCATATGGTGGTCACCGAAAAGTCCCCAATGATTTCTCTGCAAGACAATTTTGGTACTTGCTAACCAAGTCCGACACCTATGACTCCTCTTCATCCAAATCATCAAAGTTACGAAACCCCTGTTTTCGCTATGTTCACAGAGTAATGTCAAACACATTGTTTGGCAGAGGGGATAGTGACGGCGTTGTCCGTCAGTCGGAACTTATGTTTTTGTGGAACATGCTGCACCCAGAATTTCAGTTAGATGCAGGTGCTCATTTGATCACCCACATGGTTAAAGTAGGGAAAGCTTCAGCTGGAAAAATTGTTATTGGTGGTTTAATCACCCCTATTGCTGAGGCTCTGGGCTATAGAACCTCCGGTCTCCCAATTGTTCGTGGGAGCACACGCTTGGACATGGAAGCATGCTTGGCCATGAGAATGATAGTCCGGGAAGGCCAATGTTATTGTTTGGTGCTACCTGATACTGAGGAAACTCATCCTCTACCTGACCAGGAGCACACCACTATCGTGAGACCGATGAATCGAATTTTCCTGAGGCCCCCAACCCGAGCCCCTTCAAGAGGAGACTGAGGCACGCCCACGCAGACACGAGGCCCTGGCGCTTCTTCACATTACTATGCTCCGCAGCCACCTCCCGGTTCTTATGCCGCTCTTCAGGAGGAGATGGCTGCTCAAAGGGCCCAGTTGACGACCGACAACACCGCCCACTGTGATTCAGGACATGGTCACGGCATTGTATAACTGGCACCTCCATCAGTATCCTGGCTAGTTTCCTCCTCCGCCCCCACAGTGAGTCCTCTCTTGCATCATCCCTATCTCAGTTAAATTGTTTACATTGGGGACAATGTAAATTCTTAAGCTTGGGGTAGGGCGTTTAAATTTTTGCATTTAGTTTTGCATATTAGTTTTGCATTTTTAGTTTAATGTTTGCATACTTGTTTTAATTGTTGTTTTGTTCGCATCATTTTATCCCCTAATTGTACGCTATCCTCTTGTGTTTTGGCATGTGTGCTACAATCTTGTTGAAATTTGAGATTGCAATGAGTTGGAACCCAACTATCTTTTCTTGTGATAGGCTTTAAGGCAATATTGTTAATGTACATAGGGATAATCTTTGGATAAGTTGAGAATTAGCATGTGGCACTCTGATTTGATGTCTTTCACTGAATTTAACTTCTAAATGTGAGACTTGAGCTTAATATTGGGCCTTTTACTTTATCATGTTTATATGCCCCCCTTTTCCTTGTATGAGTGTGTCGATCCTGATTGTGCTCTCTAGAACTTGACTTGAAACCGTTTCAAAACTTGAAAATTTTTGTCAACACACTTGAATATGATTTAGGCAATTTAGGCATGTTTCAAGCCTCTATTTGTTGAATGAAAACTTCTTCTAGTTGCCCCTTTTGAGCCTGAAATGAAATTAATTTTCTTGGTACCCAGATAATTGCTAAATGTTAGAGTACCTTTTAAAGTATGTGTAAGGGAGCAATTAGTTGTGAATCTTGTGTAAATTATGCAGTGCTTGACATTTGGGACCTCTTCTGTTATTCAATTCCTCCCCAGTAATTGCAAAAATCTCAAATGGGGGAGGAAACAAAATATATATATATATATATAAAATAAAATAACAGAAGAGGAGCAAAGTAAAAAGGTGTTGAAAACGAAAGGGAGAATAAATTGTTCCGCTTATGCTGCTTTAAAAGGGTTGTTTTCTTTGTTTATTATTTTAGCCCTTGTGTTCCCCCTTTCTTGTTTTTATCCCACCGTGCAGGAAAAAAAAAAGGGGGGGGAAGAAAAATCCCATGGCCACGTTACAACCTTACAAAGACCTTTTGATTCTTGTGTGTTTTCATGAATTGTATGCTGAGATTTGGTTAATAGTCAAGCTTATGGTAGAACACTTTCATGGATGGATTGGAGCGATTTGTCATAACCTTTAAACACTTGGAGAGTTGTGAGGAGAGTGCCCTATCAGTGAGAGACGAATTCAGAGAGCCTGATTCTCTATTTTGGACTTGATTTTGGTTGTCCCTATTGTTTGTTCTAGCCTTTAGCCTATTGCTTGAATGTGCTATCATCTCGGGGTCCTTACTTGTTGCGTCTCTTGTTTCTTTGCTTATCTTTGGCCACTGCAATTGCTTGAGGACAAGCAAGATTCTAAGCTTGGGGTAATTTGATGCGTTCATTATGGCATATGGTTCATTGTTAGTTTTGCATTGCATAGTAGTCATTGTAGTGGTTTTTTACCCATAGTTTGCATGCATTTTGCTTGATTTAGATAATGCACTTGGTTTGAGTTCAATTGTGCAGAAAAGAAGGTTATTGGCCTAGGAAAGCGGAGCTAGATCACTTAGACGGATGTTGCAACCAACTCGGAGGCCAAAATTACAAAATATGGCAAGACCAGAGGAAAACACGGCCTACCCGTGTTGATACCACGGCCGTGCCTTGGAAGACAGGAAGGAAATCCAAGATCGAGCAAGCGGTGAATAACACGGCCAGGCCGTGTTTTTCACCACTACTGCGTCTTCGCTTCCAGAGCAACACGGCCTGGCCGTGTCCGTCCCCACGCCTGCGTGTCGGGCCGCTCATCTGCGTTTTTGTGCTTTAAAAGCAGACGGCCAGGCCGCGTTGTGCTCCACTACTGCGTCGCGCCTCGGCCAGACTTTTATTTTTTTGCGCTGCTTGACTTAATTTGGAGAGGTTTTTCAACCCTTTTGGTCCAGAACTATATATAGATAGATGAAACATTGACCTAGGGACTGACTACTGGTTGTTGGCCCCTTGTGAGTTTGAATCAAGAACAAGGATTCTAGGAAAAGTTGAGGAATCAATGGAGTCTATTGCTTCTTCTACATCTCAAATGCTTGGTTCTTTCTCTTCCATGAGGAACTAATTCCTTTGTACTAGGGTAAGATGAACTTTGTGGATCCTTTTATGTAATTGAATTCAGAATTTTCAATGCAAGTTTGATGTATGTCATTTGATCAATTATCTCTTTTCTTAATGCAATTCTATGCTTGATCACCATGGGGTTGAACTAGGGTTTAACATCAATTGGAAAGTTGAAGTTTTAAACTTGCTTTGGGATATTTTGACATATCTATAGGGTTATAGGGATATAATTCTCTTTGGTATGAGTTTGTATGAATCCTTATCCTTATTGCTTGATTTAATTAATTGGAACCTAAGGGATTAGAGCTTATTAGTTGAATTAAAGGGATTAAGAGGAAAGGAATTTTCGTTAATCTAAATTAGAGGATTCGAACTTCAAATACGTGATCATTACTTGCATTGGAATAGGATTCAAGAGCGTAAAGGGTGAGACAAAGGGATTCGAACCCTAGTCACTCTATTCTTCTTAATATTTAAATCAATTTTTTGTTAGTCATTATCTTATTGTTGAACACGAATTACACAATTCAAACACTACTCGTTCGTCTGATAGTTCAAATAGTACATCGTTGGTATAGTTAAGAATTGGTCACAATCCCTGTGGATACGATCTTTTATTACTTAACGACGAAATCGTACACTTACGATTTTGCTCAACACACTGCCAGTGATAATTTCTGCAAAACTGAACTCTGTGCAGGAACAAGACTTGGTGAATGCTTTGAAAAGGCATAAGAAGGCCATAGCATGGCAGATGGCAGATATTATAGGGCTGAGTCCTACTTTGTGTATGCATAGAATATTTCTTGAAGAAAATGCTAAGAGTAGCATTGAGAGCCAGAGAAGGTTTAATCCTATCATGAAGGAGGTTTTAAAGAAAGAGATAATCAAGTGGCTGGATGCAGGAGTGGTGTACCCAATTTCTAATAGTTCTTGGGTTAGTCCAGTGCAATGTGTTCCAAAGAAGGGGGAGTGACTGTCATAGCTAATGATAAGAATGAATTAATTCCCACCAGAACTGTGACTGGTTGGAGGATTTGTATGGATTACAAAAAGCTCAAGAAGGCAACAAGGAAAGATCATTTTTCATTGCCTTTCATTGACCAGATGATTGATAGATTGGCAGGGAAGGAGTTTTACTACTTCCTTGATGGATATTCAGGCTACAATCAAATTGCATAGCACCTGAGGATCAAGACAAAACCACTTTCACATGCCCTTATGGCACCTTTGCCTTTAGAAGGATGCCATTTGGGTTATGCAATGCACCAACAACTTTCCAAAGATGCATGATGGCAATATTCTCAGATTTTATTGAGAAAGCCATGGAAATTTTCATGGATGACTTTTTTGTTTTTGGGGAAACATTTCAAGCTTGCCTGGATAATTTGGAACAAGTGCTATCTAGGTGTGAGGAGACTAATTTGGTACTGAATTGGGAGAAATGCCACTTCATGGTGCAAGAGGGCATTGTTTTAGTCCACAAAGTCTCCAAGAAAGGCATTGAAGTGGATAAGGCAAAGATTGAGGTCATTGAGAAATTACCTCCACCAACTAGTGTGAAGGGGGTAAGAAGTTTTTTGGGGCATGCTAGTTTTTATAGAAGGTTCATTAAGGATTTTTCAAAAATCTCAAAGCCCTTTTGCCAACTCTTACAACATGAGACTGCCTTTGATTTTGATGAACACTGCATGACAGCATTCAAGACACTGAAGACAACCTTGATCACAACACCTATCATTGTTGCCCCCAACTGGGACAAGCCATTTGAGTTAATGTGTGATGCAAGTGATTTTGCCATAGGTGCTGTTCTAGGTCAAAGACATGACAACGTGTTTCATTCAATTTACTATGCAAGCAAGATATTGGTGGATGCTCAGTTGAACTACACCACCACTGAGAAAGAGCTGCTTGCATTGGTTTTTGCTTTTGACAAATTCAGAGCCTATTTGGTTGGTGCAAAAGTAGTGGTGTACACTGACCACTCAGTAATCAAGTATTTGATTGCCAAGAAAGATACAAAACCAAGATTGATAAGATGGGTACTATTACTTCAAGAATTAGATTTAGAGATCAGAGATAAGAAAGGAGTAGAGAATCAAGTAGCTGACCACTTGTCCAGAATTGCAAATGACAGTGTTGAACAATAGGGAGGTGAAATTAAAGAAAGTTTTTCTGATGAGCAATTGCTGGCAGTAATAGGTGCCAAAGATGATGCCACCACTGCACCCTGGTATGCTGATATAGTGAATTTCCTGGTTTGCAAAATCATTCCAGCTGAGATGGATTACCAACAAAAGAGGAGGTTCTTCCAGCAAGTGAAGCAATATTACTGGGATGAACCTTTTCTATACAAGAAATGTGTTGATTAATTATTCAGAAGGTGTGTGGCAGAAGAAGAAGTTGGGAGCATCCTGTAACATTGTCACTCTGCAGCTTGTGGATGACACTTTGGAGGAGCCAGAACTGCTGCCAAAGTTCTACAATCTGGTTATTTCTGGCTCTCTCTATTTAAAGACTCTCATGAATTTGTTAAACATTGTGATAGATGCCAAAGGGTAGGAAATATTTCAAGTAAACAAGAGATGCCTCTCAATAGCATCCTTGAAATTGAACTCTTTCATGTATGGGGCATAGATTTCATGGGCCCTTTTCCTCCTTCCTTTGGAAATCTGTACATTTTAGTGGCTGTGGACTATGTGTCCAAGTGGATTGAAGCAGTGGCTCTGCCTACCAATGGTGCCAAGGCAGTGAGCAAGTTTTTGCAAAAGAATATTTTCACAAGGTTTAGTGTCCCTAGAGCAATTATAAGTGATGAGGGCACTCATTTTTGTAACAAACTGATTGAAAAGCTGTTGCTCAAGTTTGGGGTGAAGCACAAGATAGCCACTTCATACCATCCACAAACAAGTGACCAAGCTGAGCTATCCAATAGGGAAATTAAGAGGATTCTTGAGAATGTCGTCAACCCTTCTAGGAAAGATTGGTCCTTACATCTTGATGATACCCTGTGGGCTTACAAAACAGCATATAAGACACCATTAGGGACCTCTCCCTACAGATTGGTGTTTGGTAAGGCATGCCACTTGCCTATTGAGTTGCAGCACAAAGCTTTTTGGGCTACAAAGAAGCTGAATTTTGATCTGCAGAGTGCTGGTGCAGCAAGGTTGCTGCAACTCCATGAACTAGAAGAACATAAGCTCTTTGCCTATGAGAATGCTGAGCTGTATAAAACCAAAACTAAGGCTTGGCATGATAAGAAAATTCAACCCAGGGAATTGGAAGAAGGATCTCAGGTGCTGTTGTTCAATTCAAGATTGAAATTATTCCCGAGGAAACTCAAATCAAGGTGGTCTGGCCCATTCAAATTAGTTAAATTGTATCCACATGGAGCAGTGGACTTACTTGATGAAACCAGTTGTTCCACCTTTAAAATGAATGGCCAGAGGGTGAAGATTTATTAGGGAGACCCAGTGACAGGTTGAATGTCACAACCACCTTGAAGAACATCTAAGTGAAACAAAAGCTAGGCTGAGGACTCTTAAACCAAGTGCTACTGGGAGGCAGCCCAGATTTTAACATGTTTTATTTTCTTTTGTTTTAGTTTTTAACAAGTAACATGCAGTTCATGATCAGAGAATGTGGTTATGCTGTGTGGTGTTGGTATTGCTCAGTTTGCAGAAAGGAACAAATATTAGTTGGTGCCATGGCACCACAGGTTTGGCACCTATGTGGGTCTGATTCTTTTAAGTGAGCCTTGTTGGGTTTAAGTGCAAAAAGTAAGTGCACAAGACACCTGGGCCTCTGCACCTCAGTGAAAGAACCAATCCCATTATGCCACCTGGCTTAAAAGAATTCCTTCCCTTTCTCTTGCCTGTCCATTAATACCCAACGGTTACCAATTAATACCCCTCCCTCGCTTAAACCACCCCTAATCACTTTCTGAAACACACACCATTTCCAAACCCTCTCACGAACCCACGTTCTCTCTGTAACTTCCCAAGCACCCACTCAAACCTCTCAAAACACTGAAACCACCCTCATCCGTAAAAATCCTACCTTCCCACACCATTTCTCTCACTGAGTAATCTGTTCTATTGCGCGAAAATGCCTGTGAAAAGTGTTGCGAACAAAAGCAAGACCCAAATCCCTGAATGGGAATCTGTGGCCCGATTTGCTGATGAAGATACAAGGATCAGATACGAAGATTGGATAAAGGAGAGGCACCTCTTCCCTGAAGAACATGCTCCCGGAACTCATGGTGATTATTGACCAGCATCGTTGGGATAAGTTTTGTCGCCACCCTAAGAACCCTGTAACTTCTGTAGTTAGAGAATTTTATGTTGGCATTCCTGTGGTTGAAAAAGGAAAAAAGGAACCAAGGTACTCTCAGGTCCGAGGGGTTAGGGTACCCTTTGATGCTGCCTGAATCAGTGAGGTTTACAACCTCCAATATACTGGGAATGGATTTGAGAAAGTAGTGCAAGGCCTGACTGAGGCAAAAATGGATGCGATCAAGGATAAAATCACAGTTCCTGGAACTGTGTGGGCCAAAAAGAAGGGCAATGATTACAAAATTACGAGAATTGAGTTAGTGAACAATGCCAAAATATGGTACTCCTTCATCACCCACAGTATTCTCCCTACCACCCATTATCAGACCATTGCCAGAGAAAGGATTGTGCTGCTGCATCAGTTATTGGAGGGGAAACCAATTGATGTGTCAAAATTGATTGAAAGAGAATTGTTGGATTATGCAAGAAGGGGTAAGGGAAGTTTGTTTTTCCCTTGTTTGGTAACTGAGTTGTGCAAACAGGAAGGAGTATCTGTGTATGGAGGAGAAGAAACTTGGCCTGTGGCTAAGCCCCTTGACAAAACTGCCAGTTTAAACCAAAACATTGGGCCTACTCCTCAGGTGCTGAGCAAATTTATTCAACACCAACAGGCTTTTTGGAAGTTCTCCTAGGAGCAATTTATTTGGCAAAAGAGGTTGTTCAACCTTAATTTTAGCAAGAAGATGGTGAACAAAGCACCGGTGTTTCCTGCCTGGATTTTAGAACCCCTAGACACTCCACCAACCCAAGAAGATTCAATTCATGATGACCCTGTTCCTGAAGATGCCCCTGGGACAAGAAAATCACAGAAGAAGAAGTCTAAAAAGACTTCAAGTAAAGGGAAGGAACAAGAGGTAAGTGAAGCAGAAGAGGAGATTCTTGCAAAGGGTCAGGGGGATGAACTCAATGAAGAAGAAGTGAGCAAAGATAGGGTTGAGAAGATAGGAGAGGTACAAGAGGAAACTGCTGAAAAAGAGGCACATGTAGTGCCAGAAAAAGAAAAGGAGGAACCTAAAAGGCCTGAACAAGAAAATGCTGATAATGTGGTCCCTGAGGGTGCCACTGAGAATGTGACTGAGAAGAAGCAGGAGAAAATGCCAGAAAGTAGTAGTGAGTTCTTTGATGCCACTGATGCAACACCAGCCACAACACCACCACAGAAGGGAAGAGAGCATGGGGAAAGAGAAGAGCATATTGAAGAAGTTGATCTGGAAGCTGCAGTTGCTGCTGCTCTAGCAGGTACTACCACAGCACCTGCTGTTTTGGAAAAGGTTCACCCACTGGCTATGGTGACCTTTGAGGGTGTGACAACCACCCTCAAATTCAATGGAGCCGCCACCTATGTTTATTAGGGAAAACATTAGGAAAAATCGTTTCTTGAAAATTAGTAGAAAAATAGTCTTCGAATCAAATTTGGGTCCGGGAGTTGGTTACGCTTAGGGAAGGTATCAGCACCCCTATGGCACCCATTTAAAATGGTACCCTTAATTGTTTAAAAAGATGGTTTGCCTTAAAAAATTATTCCCTTAACGAAATTTATTTATTATCCTTTTATTTACAAAATTACTATTATTTGTTAATTATTAACGTAAATAAAAAAACAAATATTCTAAAAAAAGCTCTAACCGAAAATCCTAGATAAAGTTATCTTCTTTTTATGTTTTTTCCATAAAATAAAAAAAAGGTGTTTTAATTATCAGACACTTAATTTTTCAAATCTAGGAAAATAAATACTTTATTAACAAAAGAAAGAAAACAGATTAGGAAAATAAAAATTAAGTGAGTGCATACCCTTTGAAACCCTAATTTCCGTTAACCCAAAAATGAAGGATGACAGCGGCGGTGGCCATGACTTCAGTCTGGCCTATGTCCGGAAAGATTAAAAAAAATGCAGAACAGAAAAAACGAACAAAAACAGAAGAACGCAAAGGAAGAAAGAAACCGACATCACATTACATTCCCAAATCTCAATCCATATTACATAATCATATGAAATCAGAAAAAATATAAGAAAACAAGAAGAAGAGGAGGGAACCTGGGTTTTCTAGCTTCCCATGAAAAATACACATAAAGGAAAAATGGAGATAAAAAAAGCCTAGAATTATAGGCGTTTGTTTTTGGGCTTTTGGTATCCTCACAGGGTCCTTCAACCGCGACCTTGTTCTCCTTATTCTGCTTCTGTTTCGTCTTTTTTGGTCGTTTCCTTTTTCTTCTCTGGGTTCTCTCTTGTGCTCTCGGTTTCCACTCGTGCGTTCGCTCTCTAAGGTTCGGCCCCATTCTTCTCGTTTGTGAGGCCTTTTATAGCCTCCAATCCTATTTCAATCACCTACAAAAACAATCAGAGCATCAATCAGTAATTAAAAACGTATTTAATAGAAAAATAGGTAAAAAGGAAGGAGTAGAAAGAGACTCCTTTTGATTCAAATCTGGACTTGATTTGGGCATGATTTGGAGGATTCGGTTTGGATTTGATGGATTTGGAGATGAGGGCGCCGCGGTCATGAGGTTTAGGGTTAGGTTTTGGGGTGATGGGTTAAGAGATGGGTGAATAATGGAGGAGAAAAAGAGAAGAAAATGGGTGGAGGCGGAATGAGAGAGAGGGGGGAGCAGCGCTCCTGATCGAGGGAAGTGAGGGAATGGGAGAGTGTATGTGTGTGTGTTCTAAATTAGGGTTAAGAAGAGAGTTTGGGCTGGGCATTGGTTTGGGTCGCGGGTTGTGGGTGGTGGACTGGGGGTGTGAGATAAAAGAAAGAGGGTGCGATGAGTGAGAGTATGAGAGGGGGAGCGCTTAGGGCTGCATGGAGCGAAAATGGGGGTGCAGTGAGAAATAGAGGGTACAACGCAGAGATGGGCTGGGTTGCCAAGCTGGTGGCCTGCTCAGAAGTAAGCTGCTAATTTCACCTCCAAGATTTACAATTTGCAACCCTTGCTCTTCTACTCACTTTTCTTCCTTTTTCCTTTTTCCTTTTCCTCTTTTCTTTTTCACTTTATTCTTACCATCTTCTTTTTTATTATGAAACCAAAAATATTATTTTTATTTTTTTATTATTAGGAAACAAAATAAACAAATAAATAAATAAGGGCCGGACAAAAATGGGGTATGACAGTTACCCCTCCTTAATTATGTTTTACTCGAAGACCTTCGTGAATTCGTTGTAAAATGTAATTAAGGATTGAAAACCCTAATTTTTGTCCGAAACAAGTGGTTTAAGAATGCGGGATTGATTCCTGACTTTGGTGAGGGATTCTAAGTTTAGTTCTTAGTGAATTCCCGGTAAGGCATAGGCTTGTTCCTAGCTCTTACAAAGTTGGTAGGAGATTCTAGGTTCAGTTTCCTGGCGAATTCCCTGTAAGACATAGGTATGACTAGCTCTTACAAAAATTGGTGGGAGATTCCAGGTTCGTTTTCCTAGCGAATTTCCTGTAAGGCATAGATCTGGCTCCTAACCCTCACATCTTCGGTATTGATTACTTCCCTACTTAGGGTAAGTCTGGGGTGCGAGCTTCTTCGTCACTCGACACAAGTTTGGGTCAGATTCCCAACAAGGGTAAGTCAGGTTATTAACTCTTGCTAACAGGTACGAATTGACTACCTTACTTTAAGGAATGGCCGTGATATGAGTTTCTCTGTCACTCAATATAGGTTCGGGTCAGATTCCCGACAAGGTATAGGTCAAATTCCTAACTCTTGCTAAAAGGTAAGGATTGATTTCCTTACTTTAAGGAATGTCCGTGATATGAGTTTCTCTGTCACTCAATATAGGTTCGGGTCAAATTCCCGAAAAGGTATAGGTCAGATTCTTAACTCTTGCTAAAAGGTAAGAATTGATTTCCATAATTGAGGAAGATCCGAGACGCGGGTCAGGTTCCCGACTAAAGGCTTGGGTCAGATTCCCAAGGTGGTGGGTCAAATTCCCAACAAGGTATAGGACGGGTTCCTAACTCTTGCTAATAAGTAGATTGGGTAGGCTTAGTACTAGTTCTTATTGAGTAACAACAGACCAACTGTATGCAATATTGGAAAGGGTGGGTCGATGAACCCAAAAACTTTGATGCTCATGCAGGATGCAATGAATGGTATGATGTGTATGAAATATAATTTTTGCTTTAAGAGAAATGATTTTTTTTAGGTGGGTCGTGGACCCAAATTTATTGATGATCACGCCAGATGCAATGAATGATATGCTATGCATGAGTATTATTTTGCTTTGAAAGATTTTTTTGATTTCCCTGAATTCCTTTTGAGGACGCTGCCCCTAGACTCGTGGGATGATAACTTTCTGTCGGATTGCTTGTCCGAATGGTTGACTTTGTACTGCACCAGGTTTGCATATTTGCCCCTTGATAAATCATTTTATGGATCCTCAAATTTTCAGCTTCATGCTTTGAATGCCCTTGGGAGGATTAAATTGACAACTTTAATCCATATAGACTTTTCAGTGTCCCTTTGGCCTTCGTCCAGCCATGTGAGAAAAGATCTATGTAGAGACGCGGATCACCTTGTGTAGTTCTGAAACTGGAACGAAACCTTGAATGCGAAGCTTGTAGACGATGGGCACAGCTTTTGCCCCCAGCTTCTTGGTTTATGTTTAGATCTGTGAGGTCCAATCTGGGTTGACATGTTTGTAAATTTGACCCTATCTTTTTCCTAGGCCGCTCTTTGCGAGTTCTCAACCTAACGGGTCGCTCTAACTTTTGCCTAGACCTGCCCTTTCGGGTTTTTAGTCTAGCGAGCTTTTCTTTTATACTTTTTTTTGGTAAAGCAGGAACTACACCGAGGAGTTTATATGGATTTCCTCTTTCAAAAATCAAGTTTTGAGAAAATATGAGCAATTTGACTTTGATCAGAATGGACTTTATTAGGGTTGTAACGTGGCCAAGGGTTAAGGGCTATGAAAGAAAGGATATTTCAGGCTCAAAAAGTATTTAAGGGTTTATGAAAACAAAGATCTTTAGTGCCAAGATGCACTTTGATGGTTGCTAGCACAATTGTCTTGTTTTGGTTTTGCATTTTGATTCATTTTTTCCTTGCAAGCGTCTTGATACGTTGCATTTGATATTTGCTTGCTTGCTTTTTTTTTTAACAGACAAAATTTAATGGACTATTATGCTAGCATTCAATGTATGGGTGATCCTTGTTTAGGGTACTTGAAAGAATTTTTTTTTTTTTAGGCTCAAAAGGGGTAGTAAGGGATAAATATTTTTTATATTTTTGGATAGAGAAAAACGGTCAAAATTCATCTCAAAACCTTATTGCTCAAACTTTCACAAAAATTACTTTTTGATAGTTGTGCATTTGCTTTACTATTTTATTTTATATTTTTCTTAACTACTTTTTTTTTATCCCGGATTGACCATGTATCAAGAAGGGAAGTTAAAAAATTCAAATTGCATTTCCATTGATGTATTGAAAAGATGGGAACAAAGTGGGCCCTTTACAAGATATGCCCAGGGCTTCGAGAAAAGCGTAAAAACAAATGAAGGTTGTTTAAACAGGGCTATTCCTTGAAGTTTTACCACTTAGTGTTGATCAGAGCCCAACAATTCTCAATGGAGTGGCCCACTGCCCCAGTGCATGCCGTGATGAGCATCATTTGTATCTTCCTCCCTCTCTTGACCTATACTGTGCAATGATTGTTGAGCTTCGAGGTTGCCAATCCTTCTGCTTGTTATCCCGGCTTCCACTCTTCCTCCGACAACAATTAGGTCTGAGAAGCTTGAAGAGACATTTCCCATCATTAGATCATAGAAGGGTTGTTGAAGTGTGTCAATGAACGTGGTAACCATCTCTTTTTCAGACAGTGGTGGTTCCACCTGGGCTGCAACGCCTCTCCATCTTAAGGTATACTCTTTGAAGTTTTCATTGCCTCCTTTTTTCATGGTTTGCAACTGGGAGCGATCAGGGGCCATGCTCATATTGTAGCTATATTGTTTGAGGAAAGCATTAGCCAAGTCCTTCCATGAGATGATTATGCCCTGTTCTAAATGCATATACCAGCGTAGGGATGCCCCGGTAAGACTCTCTTGGAAAAAGTGGATTAAGAGTTTATCATCATTGGAGTAGGAGGCCATCTTCCGACAATACATGATGAGGTGGCTTTTTGGACAAGTTAACCCCTCATACTTGGCAAACTCAGGGACTTTGAATTTTGGAGGAATCACCACGCCAGGGACTAAGCATACGTCTGAAGCTTCGAACCCAATATGATTTGCCCCTTCAATTGCTTTCAGCCTCGCTTCCATAATTCGGAGTCTCTCCTTAACTAAGGGATCCTCTTGGGCATTCGTGTCAATGGGTTGTGACCTCAATGGGCCACTGGAATGGTTCTCATCAAGGGTCAATTTTGCATCCAAGCCTAGCAAGAGGTCAAACATTTTTCCCATCTGTTCCTTCATTTGATCGAGCTCCTCTCTCATTGTTCGTTGATCTTGTTCCAGTGCATCCATGAGTTTAGCTTGGGCTTGAGTCCGGTAGGGATGCAGGGAAAGCTTGATTATAACTGTTTTTAATATGAAGAAAAGAAATATGAGTTATGTTATGAGGATGTCATGGTTATGCATGCTATGAATGCATTTTTTTTATGTGCATTTTGTGCAAATAAATAAATAAATAAATAAATAAATAATATGATGGAGAATTGAGAAGTATTTTTTCATTTTTGGATTATTCTTTATGCAAAAAGAATGCAATGAAAAAAGGTAAATGTTGCTAAAAAGAGAAAATACTTTTTTTTTGAAAATTTATTTTTTATTTTGAGGGAAAAAATGAGAAGGGAAAATATTTTTTTTGAAACTATTTTTTTTTTTGCATAAAAGAATAACAAATGATATTTTTTTATCATTTATTGTCTTTCACAATTTTTGAAATGTGAATGGAAAATAGAAGGATGAAAGAAAAAGGGGCAAAGTATGCCATTGTGAATTAGGTCGGTATTTCCTAAAATCTTAGGTCATACGACTTTTGTCACGTGGGAAATGGGATAAGTAAGGGATGCTCCTTTTGTGATATGGGCCGGTAGTACTTTAAAAGGGATCTATGGTCCACATAAGTGCTTTTCCATGGGTGGATTGAAGTACTAATCTAAAAGGTCTCTAGAGCCAAGGGTCCTATTTTCGAATGTTACCGCTAATAATAGGTAAATTATTAAAGGGAGTTTTTTCTCAAATCGGGCCAAACTCTAGGTGAGGCCTTCGCAAGGACCCAACTGGCCGTACGTCCAGCAGGTGCTCACTACACAACCTCTCCTAACTTAAAGTTTTTTTTTCTTTTTCAAACCCGGGTATAGGGTTCCACTCGTAGTGTGCAAAAAATGTGTTAAGTGAAGTGTGTGAAGGAGCAATTTCTTAAAATACTACCCGCTGGAAAACAAATCAAAACATAATATTTACAAATGTCTTCTACCCTAGGGTTCAAATATACAAACATATGAGCAAAATATATATAATGAACAAATAGGAATAAAAAAAATAAAAGGAAAATAAATCATGTAAGGCAAACAAATCAATACAAAGAATTTTAGGGCCTAACTCTCTAAAGTCCCCAATGGAGTCGCCAGCTGTGACAACCACCCTAAAATTCAATGGAGCCGCCACCTATGTTTATTAGGGAAAACATTAGGAAAAACCGTTTCTTGAAAATTAGTAGAAAAATGGCCTTCGAATCAAATTTGGGTCCGAGAGTTGGTTACGCGTAGGGAAGGTATCAACACCCCTATGGCACCCATTTAAAATGGTACCCTTAATTGTTTAAAAAGATGGTTTGCCTTAAAAAATTATTCCCTTAACGAAATTTATTTATTATCCTTTTATTTACAAAATTACTATTATTTGTTAATTATTAACGTAAATAAAAAAAACAAATATTTTAAAAAAAGCTCTAACCGAAAATCCTAGATACAGTTATCTTCTTTTTATGTTTTTTCCATAAAATAAAAAAAGGTGTTTTAATTATCAGACACTTAATTATTCAAATATAGGAAAATAAATACTTTATTAACAAAAGAAAGAAAACAGATTAGGAAAATAAAACTTAAGTGAGTGCATACCCTTTGAAACCCTAATTTTCGTTAACCCAAAAATGAAGGATGACAGCGGCGGTGGCCTTGACTTTAGTCTGGCCTATGTCCGGAAAGATCAAAAAAAATGCACAACGGAAAAAACGAACAAAAACAGAAGAATGCAAAGGAAGAAAGAAACCGACATCACATTACATTCCCAGATCTCAATCCATATTACATGATCATATGAAATCAGAAAAAATATAAGAAAAAAAGAAGAAGAGGAGGGAACCTGGGTTTTCTAGCTTCCCATGAAAAATACACATAAAGGAAAAATGGAGATAAAAAAAACCTAGAACTATAGCCGTTTGTTTTTGGGCTTTTGGTATCCTCACAGGGTCCTTCAGCCGCGACCTTGTTCTCCTTATTCTGCTTCTGTTTTGTCTTTTTTGGTCGTTTCCTTTTTCTTCTCTGGGTTCTCTCTTGTGCTCTCGGTTTCCACTCGTGGGTTCGCTCTCTAAGGTTCGGCCCCGTTCTTCTCGTTTGTGAGGCCTTTTATAGCCTCCAATCCTCTTTCAATCACCTACAAAAACAATCAGAGCATCAATCAGTAATTAAAAACGTATTTAATAGAAAAATAGGTAAAAAGGAAGGAGTAGAAAGAGACTCCCTTTGATTCGAATCTGGGCTTGATTTGGGCATGATTTGGAGGATTCGGTTCGGATTTGGTGGATTTGGAGATGAGGGCGCCGTGGTCATGAGGTTTAGGGTTAGGTTTTGGGGTAATGGGTTAGGAGATGGGTGAATAATGGAGGAGAAAGAGAGAAGAAAATGGGTGGAGGCGGAATGAGAGAGAGGGGGGAGCGGCGCTCCTGATCGAGGGAAGTGAGGGAATGGGAGAGTGTATGTGTGTGTGTTCTAAATTAGGGTTAAGAAGAGAGTTTGGGCTGGGCATTGGTTTGAGCCGCGGGTTGTGGGTGGTGGACTAGGGGTGTGAGATAAAAGAAAGAGGGTGCGATGATTGAGAGTATGAGAGGGGGAGCGCTTAGGGCTGCATGGAGCGAAAATGGGGGTGCAGTGAGCAACAGCGGGTGCAGCGCAGAGATGGGCTGGGTTGCCAAGCTGGTGGCCTGCTCAGAAGTAAGTTGCTAATTGCACCTCCAAGATTTACAATTTGCAACCCTTGCTCTTCTACTTACTTTTCTTCGTTTTTCCTTTTCCTCTTTTCTTTTTCACTTTATTCTTACCATCTTCTTTTTTATTGTGAAACCAAAAATATTATTTTTATTTTTTATTATTAGGAAACAAAATAAATAATAAATAAATAAGAGCCGGACATAAATGGGGTATGACAGAGGGCAAGGTTGCGGATGATTGGAGTCCACCACCACCTCCTTCTCCTCAACAATCACCTCCTGCAAAGCAAACAAAGAAAAGCAAGAAGAAAAAGAGAGCTGAGAAGGAGGTGATTGAGGTGAATGAGGAGTCTGAGGATGAGACCTTGGTTGCCATGAAAAAGAAGAAGGCAAAGAGAACAAGGTTCAGTGACAGGCTTCGAGCAGGGGTTTTCTCTCCCTAGTCTCTGTTCATTTCAATTTTCTGCAGTAGTTTAGGAGCTGTGTTTGCTGTTTTCGTTACTACTGTTTGATGCTTATGTTTCTATTTTGGTGTTAAGTACCTCTTCAATTTAATGGAATGCAATGGGGACACTGCACGAAATTAAGTTGAGGGGGAACTAGTTAGGATTTTAAGTTTGCATTTGTAGCTTTGTCCTTTTCATTATCTTAAAAAATGGTTAACACATGGGCTGACTTAATGAGGAATGAATGGTTCTTGTTTATGGAACCTTGTTCTAATTGCAAATTGACTGGTTGCTAATTTCCAACACTCACCCTTAGCTTGAAGAGGAAGCATAGGTGACTTGAGAGTGAAGTAAGGTCAAACCCCTAGATTAGTCTAAGCTTAGTTTCCAAATTTGAAAATGAAGGGGAATAGGCAAAGATATAAGTTTGGGGGTAACTCATGTGTAAATATTCAAAAGAAAAAGGCAGTACACATTAGTAAATAGAAAAATCCAAAAATATATAAACAAAATAAGTCTCCTTGTTGAGTAACCGGGTAATTTCATTATAATTGTTATTATTCGCGTCAAAAGACAAAGAGACAAACCCAGAAAAAGGCAAAAAGATAAAAATTGAATAAAATGTGTATTGAGCCTAGACTAGTTCTTAAGTGTATGTATCTTCTTATTGTATCAAAGCCCCTAGATCCTAAAGTTGTAAGCCCATTTCTCTTTGTTAGACTAGGAGGGACAGACTTGGGAGATTCTGAGGGGGTAGACTAAGGTGAACTTGAAGGTTATACTAGTTTCTGAATTGAGTTAAGGGTTGCATACACACACTTGAAGTCAGTAACCATGTTAGTGATGCATGAAGTGCAAGGGGAGTGCTTGTTTTGAGTCTGTCTGAAAGTTGGCCCTGTGGAAATCCATTAGTTTTGAAATAATGCTGGATTGGACTTGCTGCATATGTGAATTCTCTTTTCTGTATGAATTTTGTTTGTGTCATTACTTGAGGACAAGCAATGGTTCAAGTTTGGGGGGTGTGATAACTCTTAGAAATAAGAGTTATCTAAGCTCTTTAGGCATTGAATCATGCAAGTCCAATATTAATTTGAGTCTTTCATGTTTAGAAAGTGTAAATACTCAGTGCTTAATGTTCAAAATAATTTTGTGGCACCTTGAGTGCCTTTGTGAAGTTTTAATGCCTTTTAGTTTAGTTGTGCAGAATTATTTTGGAATAAACAGATGCTGAATTTGGGTGCCATAGCACCAAGGGAGCTGGTAGAATTTGAAAAAAACAAAGCTGGAGCTGAGTTGCTATGAAAAAGTGCAGTGTGCGTGTACCCCAAGTACTATCGGGTCACACTCCAACATGTGGTCTCATGCTGTCTACACTACAGGACAAATTGTCCCTAATTGGATGGGCCAAGGACAACACCTTTCCTTGTACCTTGATTTTTTGGGCCCATTTGGGGTGTGTATTTAAGGGAATAAACCCTAAAAGGAAAGGGGCTGGTACACTAATCCCTAGGTCATTTTTACTGTCTCCATTTCTGAAGCAGCCGAAAAGTACTTCTCCATTTCCATTTTCCATTTTCACCCTCTTCATCATCCATATTCCACTGAGTGAAGCAAGCTGTCACTGGAGCTTTTTGGACTATCTCAAGCACTACAAAGGAGTACAGCAGCAAGACATTGCTGCAGTGAAGGTTTTCTCTTCTTGACAGAGATTTTGGAAGCCTTCCTACGTGCTCTCATTACCTCTGTTTGTATCCATTTTTACTATTAAGTTTAAGTGTCATGGATATGTCTGTTAGCACCTGTTACTTCTGTTTTGTAATTTTGCTCAGCATGAGCTAATTACTTTATGCTAGGATGACTTGAAATTGTAACAAACCCTTGTTGGTGAAGTTATGTGAATGCTGTTATGCACTTTTATCTTATGTGATTTACTGTTATATGCTAAATTCGAGCTTGATCACCTTAGGTTTAACACTTGTATATTTAATACTGATCGGGTTAAGTATGCTGAATTCATGAGATAATATGGGTTGTATTGGTAATGGACACATTAACCACTCTTGATTAAACTACACATAGGCAATCAAACCCATAGAACTGATCTGAGTCACACTTAGAAGACAAGAGGGAACATAATGGGGGCTTGACAGGAACCCTTTACTTAACCTTGGTGAAAGTGACTGAAAATCACACACATTAGCACTCTGCATTCAGGTGCCATAGCACTTATTCACAGCACTTAGCCAACTTGGTGGAGTTACAATGGATATGATTCCTAGCTGTTTTACTCAAATATTTTCATACAACCCGTGACTGTTTCATTCTCCAATCACTCATTTACAATCAATTTTATAATTCACTACATGATTCCACAAATGATGATAATTTTTTGTTTTTATTTTTATTTACTCACTAGCTTTTTTACATAGCCAAAAACTTGTGAAAGCAGCTAATCAATCCTCCTGGGAACAATCTTGATTTACTCTTTACTACTTGTTGCGATTGTGTATACTTGCACAACTGTACCTTATTTTACACAACACTTGGGCATTAACTTCAGCAAGATAAATTCTGGCTATTCCAAATTTATTGTAGCTAACGCAAAAACTAGAGGCACCATTTCGGCAGGTTAGCACAACACATTTATGGTTTATTAGTTTTGAAAATACTTTGTTTGCACCAATTCCATTGCCAAACCTATGTTTCCCTGGTCACCTCTGGTAGACCACTTGCTTTGGGTTTTCTCTTCCTTTTTCTTCTGTACAAGTCCCTTTTCACTTTCCTCTCAATCAATTGCACCAGGGGAGACATTAGGAAATTACCAGGTCCACTTTGGTTACCTGAGAGCCTGCATATGATCATCCATCGGATTGTGCATAAATAAACATATCTGTTATACAACATAAGAGATGTCAGGCCTTGTGAATGTGAGATACTGGAGGGCTCCGGCAAGGCTGCGATAGTGAAAGGGATCCTCATATGGAGTGCTAGTTTTAGCGCTAAGCTTTGGTTTAGTATCAACCGGAGTAGGACAAGGCTTACAAGATGACATGCCAACACGTTCAATAATTTCTTTTGCATACTTTTTCTGAGATAAAAATAGACCACCAGCATGTCGATTGACGGCGATACCCAAGAAGTAACTCTGTGGGCCTAAGTCTTTCATAGCAAATTCAGAGCTGAGGAGTGACATGATAACTTGCGAAGAGCATCCGAAGAAGCAGTGAGGATGATATCATCCACATAAAGAAGAATGTAAGCCATATGAGTACCTTTGCGGTAGATGAAGAGAGAGTTGTCAGACTTGCTCTGAGAGAACCCAATAGAAGAAACATAATCGGAAAATCGTTTGTACTAGGCTCTAGGAGTTTGCTTGAGCCCATATAACGATTTTCGCAGAAGACACACATGATTAGGATGATCCGGGTGCTTAAAACCCAAGGGTTGGTGCATGTACACTGTTTCTTTTAGTTCACCATGTAAAAAGACATTTTTAACATCCAACTGATGAATGGGCCAAGCCTTAGAGAGAGCAAGACTAAGTACTATTCGAATAGTCGCCAGTTTAACTACCGGGTGAAAAGTTTCTCCACAATCCACGCCAACCTGCTGACCTGCACCATCACCTACAAGTCAGGCTTTATGCCTCTCAAAAGAACCGTCAGATTTTTCTTTATGTCTGAAAATCCATATAGACCGAATAACATTAACATCAGGATGGACGGGGCACTAAATCCCACGTCTTATTTGTAATTAGAGCATTATATTCGTCATTCATAGCCATTTTCCAATTCGGGTCTTTGAGTGCAGACACGGGGTTACGAGGGAGAGGAGATTTTGTGACATAAGTAAGAAGGCCATGATATTTTTTATTGGGTTTAAAAATACCATGTTGGCTCCTCGTCACAGGTTTTGTTTCTGAACTCGAAGTGGACTGGAAAATGGGAGGAAGAGGGAGATGTTGTGTTTGGTCTAAATGTGGGTTGAGATCTGACTGACCAAAAATGGAAGATGATGGTGCTGTGTTGGAAGAGGTGGACTGGGCCAGCTGTGGAGAAGAGAGAGTTGATTGGGCCGGCTGAGAAGGTGGGTGAGCTGACTGGGATGTAGCTGGCGAGCTGGGCCGAGAGGGAGAAGGAGAAGGTTGGGCCTGCACTTGAGTTTGTGGAGTGGACTACTGTTGCAAATGGTTAATCACGTAAGGTGATAATCCGTTGTCAAGAAAATCATAGGATGTGGAATTAGGAGTATGCAGCTTTGAGAAAGGAAATTAGGTTTCATCAAATAATACGTGGCGACAAATGATAATTTTATTTGATGATAAATCATAGCATTTGTAACCATGATGATTTGACGGATAACCCAAAAAGACACAAGGTGTTGAACGAGGTTGAAGCTTATTTATCGTAGTAGAAGGGAATAGAGGATAACATAAGCAACCAAAGACTCGTAGGTGAGAGTATGATGAGTCTTTTTGGTATAGAATTTTGAGAGGCCATTGATAGTCGAGAGTTTTACTTAGTAAAATGTTTAGAAGATACGTTGCCATTTGCAAAGCATGGTGCCAAAAGGACGGAGGTAGTGAAGCATGAGCTAATAAAGTTAGAATGATATTATTAATGGAATGGATTTTTCTTTCAGCTTTTCCATTTTGGGATGAAGTATACGGACAAGAAAAACGAAAGGAAATTCCATTAGCTTCACAAAGACTCTGAAAAGGACCATTATCATATTATCTACCATTGTCACATTGAATATTTTTTAATTCCCGTTCAAATTGAGTTTTGATGTAGGCTCTTAATTTGAGAAAAGTTGGATAGACTTGAGATTTTTTGGAGATAGGGAAAGTCCACAAAAATTTCGAATAGTCATCCAAATAGAGCACATAATATTTGTGACCCAGAGAACTCAAAACAGGAGATGTCCACAAATCACTATGCAAAATATCAAAAGGCATATAAGTAGAGTTATGAGAATCAACAAACGACAATTTAACATGTTTACCAAGAGGACAAGAGTGACAAAAACTCGAATGTCTGGTTTTAGTACATTCAATCAAATTATTCCGCCTAAGGGAGTCTAAAACAGGTGCTCCCGGGTGACCTAAACGGTCATGCCAAAGGGAAGAAGACAAAGCTGCAAAAATGGATGGAGAAACGACTTGATTATTTGTGGTGGTGGTGATGGGATATAGCTCGCCCCGACTATCCCATCTCATTAGAGCCATCCCCGTCTGAAAGTCCTTCACAGAAAACCCAAAAGGATCAAACTCAACAGAAACTTGGTTATCCGTAGTGAATTTACGAACTGAAACTAAGTTTTTAATTAAATTTGGGGCATGGAGGATATTTTTCAACACTAATGGGGGGTGGGGGGAGGTAAATTAGCACTACCAAAACCACGAATAGGAATAGAATGGCCATTTCCAACAATTATACCATTATTTTTTCTCAAATTAAAATAAGACGAGAGATTACCTTACGCGAATGTTATATGTGATGTCGCCCCGGTTTCCATATACCAAGACGGGTCGAGCTGAGCAAGGCTGAGTGTATGAAGGGCTGCTTCAATGTCGGTTGGGTTGGGCGCAGTTGTAGTGAACGCTGACTGTTGTGGTCTTGGTCCAAGTAAGCCTGGCTGCTGTGGTCTGGGAGTAAAATTGGGCCTGGCCCAATTGTAGGATGGATAGGGACATGGAGGAAGAGACCAAGGAGCCCATTGCTGCCATGGATTGAACTGCTGCCACTGTTGCTGCTGTCCACGACCGGCGCCACTGCTGGAGTTTTGGCCTCCGCCGCCTGAGCCGCCGCCACCGCTCCGGCCGCCCTTGTCGGAGTTCCGGCCATCGCCAGAATTTTTGTGGTTTTTCTTGCCCTTGTTCCCACGATAATTGTTATTATTATTATTCCAATTGTTATGATTTTGATTACCTGGAGAAGAATATTGGGTATTCATATCATCATCAGAATGTTGGGAGTTTGCAACAAGGGCAGCCGGAGATGAAGATGAGCCAGATTCACGAGCGGCCCGTTGAAGAATTATCGACTCTTCCAGTTCCAATCTCGACTTGGCAGTTTCAAAAAGTGGCAAGGGATCATGTTGTTGAATGTACGTCACAAATCCTGCATAAGAATCAGTTAGTCCCGAAATCATCTTCAAGACCAAACGAGTATTAGAGACCGGAGCATCAACATTCGCCAATTGATCGGCTAGAAGCTTGAGGCGGTTGCAATAGGCTTTGGTGGTAGCAAAAATCCTCCAAATTCGTGTTCGTGAATTGGTTTTCGAGGTGGACAGCCCTCGAGTGTTTGTTGTCTTGGAAAATAGCAGCAATTCTTTTCCAACACTTTTCGGTCGAGTCATCTATCACAAGAATGGAATTGAGAATATCTTGTGATATGGTGGCGTACATCCATTGTAACACGGCCGCATCAAGACGATGCCAAAGATCGAGGTTGGCTGTTTTAGCATCATCTGTCGCCTTCTTATCATTTTCATCGGTAGGAGGAACGATGTGATCAAGCACGTTATGGACATGGGCTTGAACTTTGAAGAGGGATGCCCAAGAAATGTATAGGCTTGAATCATTGTCTAACGTGACTAGAATGAGGGATTTCACGTTGGTGATTGCTAAAGCCGAGTGAAACTTGGGTTGCTCTGCCATTGAGGGCGGCGGTTAGGGAGGAGGGGAGCGGAAGAAAGCAAAGAGAGGTGGTGGGAATGGCGGCTAGGAGGAGGAAAACCTAGCTGATACCATATAGGAAAATGATTCCGTGGTTTTCATTGATTAACAAACGTCCATAATATATATGAATTACAACGTGATGTTAGGCTAAGATTGAGGAGACTAATAATACCTGATAAATACAAATCATTATTTTCTAAATATATACATATTCTGTCACATCCATCTAAATTTCAAAACTTTTTTTTCCGTAATCAAATCAAGCCACGTGAAGATTCCGTTGCTGTAGCTGCAGCTAGCTAGCTAGCTAGCTATCCAGCGCCTTCTTGCAGCTGTTTCCCTCCGTGCGTTGAAGTAGACAGCAGCAACAGGGAGACCAAGGTCATTCTCAGCTGCGAATAAATCAGCGTGTGGTAATTAATAAAGTAGCTTCTCTGCTACAATCAAATTTTAGATGGCACAAGAGTTCATTTTTATTGTTATTATGATTAGTATTTTAAATATGACTAATAGTACGGAGATTTAGATATTGGAGGTTTGAATGTATATATACAAAATAATGCTTCTTCTAAATCGTAGGAGTACGATTATAATTTTTAACTTTTAAGTATATATCTTGCGTAGCACGAGCCTACAATTATATTGAAAAAATTATGATTTTATGATCTAAATTTATTCTCAAATGGAGTCTTAGATATTGAAGGTTTGAATGTATACACACTGTTGCTTCTTCTAAACACTAGGTGTATGGTTATAATTTTTAATAGTATATCATGTGTAACATGAGACTATAGTTATGTTGTAAAAAATTATGATCTTATATTTAAATTTATTCTCGAATGGAGGCTTAGATGTTGAATTTTTGAATTATAGAATGTTGTTTTTTTCTAAATCCTAGGAATGTGTTTGTTTCAAGTCATCTTTTAACGTTCATGTGAATATATGGGTAGGGAATTTATATTCCCATGTTTGTCACAGGGTTTCAAAAATTTATTCCTAGGTATAAAAAGTTCCTGGGAAAGAAATAGCTTCCACATTCCAATGGTTTGAAGCCCATGGGAAAAGGGTGGGAAAAAAAATTCCCATGGAGGTGGAAATAAACATTATGTGTAACTACCTATATACCCACCCTTAGGATATGTTTGGATGAGGAATTTTATTGAGGTAACGTAATTTTAGAAAGTAATTCAAATGCCTCAAATCAAGTTACCATGTTTGGATAATAAATATGGAGAATTTTCAAAATAAAGAAATTTTTGGAGGTATTTCATTAAGACTAAATTTAGGGAATTTGAAATACCACCTAAAAGTTAAGAATTTGAAATTCCTTCCTTACTCCCTCTTTTTTTTTGAAAATATTTTTTTATGAAATTATTTTTAAAAAAAATATTTTTTTCTTAATTTTTTCGAACATATTGTTTTTTCGAAAATTTATTTTTTAACTTTTTTCTAAAATGTTTTTTTTGAAAATTTATTTTTTTCAAAAAATTATTGTTTTCCATATTTTTTTAAAACAAATATTTTTTGTTCAAAAAAGTGAGAAAATAATTTTAATTTTTTTTATGTTTATAGATTATCTTTATTTAATTACTATAGCCAAACAAAAAAATTTAAAAATGAATAAATTTAATTACTCTATCCAAACAATAAATTTCATAAACGAATGAAATTTAATTGAAGCAATTTAATATCCTAAAATTTAGGAAAGTTATTCCCGGGAATAAAATTATCAAACTTGAAACAAACGCCCCCAAGGGGTATGATTATAATTTTAAAGTATGTACGGTGCATAACAGTACCTATAGATATATTGTAAAAAAATTGTGATTTTATTATCTAAATCTATTCTTAAACGAAGGTTTGGATTTTGAAGGTTTGAATGTATACAAAATATTATTTTTTTCTAAACCCTAGATATATAATTATAAGTTTTAAGTATATATCATGTGTAGCACGGGCCTATAGATATATTAAAAAAATTATGATTCTATGATCTAAATCTATTCTTAAAGGGAAGCTTAGATATTGAAGGTTTGAACGTATACAAAACGTTACTTCTTTTAAATTCAGTTGTATGATTATAATTTTTAAGTATATATCGTGCGTAATGTAACACCCCATTTCTGGAGCGATACAATATAATAATAATTAAACCCTAAACGAGTAATTAGACGATACAGATATACTGAAAATAATAGTTTATTGACATGTACATAAGGTTATATATCTTTATGAACTGGCTGTTGACACGTGACCGAAGAGAGAGAGTTACTGAGTACCCTCTATCTCTTCTACGATGCTGGTGATGCCTCCTTCCAATCCATGTTATCTGTTTATATGAAAAAGAATATACAACACAAGAAAAGTAGAAGGAGATAAGAAACACATTACACGCTATAAATGTTGGGAAAGCAGGGATAAAAGGCATATACAAATGGCACACACACACAAGCAAGTACAATGCATCCTCGCATCCACCTAAATTACACTTACTATCCCTTAGGTCCGTACCACTATCTCTAAACCTAGCTCCACCCACTTCCCTCGCTCATCCTATGGCCCTCTACTTATCCTACAACACTATCACTAGCTAAACTGTCAGCTCTGTGTTTGTCTCTCTTCTAGCTCCTAGTCTTGTCCCTACCATCTATCAAGATCTAACCTACTAGCTCAGGCCTAAAGGTATTCTCTCGATAATCTTATCACATTAATAGTTTATCTCAATCATAGGCAGAGTCAACAGGCACAAACAAAACATATATCAAGTATCAGACCAACATATACAGCATATGGATAAATCCTAATGTCGCTATGGGCGACCATGAACTAACATAATATTCAGCAGCGCAGTCATACAGGTACCAACAATCATCAACAGTATAATCACACAATCACAATCAATCATATCTAATCAGCATCACATAAATCTGTAATAGTCATATATACTAGGAAATCAACCCCACATCCATCAATAGATTATCCCTATGGTTGACAAACCTCTAACACCTGTCCTCAGCTGTCACAGGTCACAGCCCCTCTCCCGAGGTGCTGCTGTTATCAACCGCTAGTAGGGCTTGGGTCACCCTACGCACATTTATATACACTACTCTATCCTACTATCCCTAGAGTGTAAGGTTTCTTGCTCCCACCTGGTTAGAAGATCGCTGCCGCTACTGCCACTATCTGTATCTCCCTCGCACTTGCTACTCGCACTCCTACTTCTGAGCCTACTACTCACGCTCCTATCTTGCCTTACTCACATTCCTACCTGGCCTGTTAGGCCACCCTTCACTCTTTCCTTTTCCCCCTAGGATTGCCTACTAAGAGCTTTTCTGATGCACATGATCCTCACTTAAGGCAAGTGTAGAGCATACTTGCTTCTTAGAAGAAGTTCCTAGAGAGAGAAAACTAGAGAGAGAAGAAGTTTGGGGTGAATGGAAATGAGGGGGTGAAGGGGTATTTATAGGCGAGCTATACCTTCATCGCGTCGCGATGGACTCCTCTCACAGGGTCTGTTGCGTCGCGATGGTACCTTCCAGAACCCTCTGGATGTACACGTGGCAACTATCCAATGGTGCATCCATCGCATCGCGATGGTCACCTTGCATTTCTCGTCGCGTCGCGATTAACCCAAACTGGAAATATCTTGTTTCTTCCCTTCTGGATGTTTCTAGGAGGTTCCACACCTTTCCAGGGTCATTTTCGTCCTTTTGAGTGTTTCTAGAACTCTCCTAAGATTTATGGGTCCCATTTAAGCCCATTAATCAAGGTCGTTTTTTATCACCAGTTAAACACCTATTATCAATCTAATTATTATTTAAGATTATCTGAAAAATAGGATATTACATTACTACCCCCCTTAAATAATTTTCGTCCTCGAAAATTCAGCGGTTGTTATACTTCTTAGGAATGTTACTACCTTAGGATTTACCTCATTCTTATCTTTCTTACCTTTCATAAAACTTTTCATGTTCATTTAACATTCTCGGCTGTTAATCATCTTATCTATCCATTCTCAGTCTTAATTATCTTATCTATTCATCCTCCCTCTATTATCAGTTTATTCCAATCATTGGGATTTTCACCATTGTCAACTAAATTACTGAGGTGATCAGTCTCGTAATTTGTTAACAATGTGAAACCACAATGTTGGTATAAACCGTCTCAGCAATCTAATTCTTATTCCTTGATGAAATTTCTAATAGACTCATGGTTAAGAATGTCCGAACTCATTCTTATTACCATTCTCTAATAGAAATTTCATCACAACCCAAGTTTCTACCCTTGTTACTGCAACTGCGGCTCATAGTATATGCAACTACCATTTACCTCATCTGCAACTGCTGCTCTCAATATGTGCGACTATCGATCACAATACAGCTAGTACTCACCATGTGTGCAACTGCCGCTCACAACATGGGAGATAATACAGCTAATATATACATACAGCTAATATCTATACAGCTAATGCTCACCATGTCTGCAACTGCTGCTCACAACATGGGAGATAATACAGCTAATAACACAGCTAATATTTATACAGCTAATACTCACCATGTGTGCAACTGCCGATCACAACATAGGAGATAATACAGCTAATATATACATACAACTAATATTTATACGGCTAATACTCACCATGTGTGCAACATATATATATATATATATTTATATAACTACTGCTTATAGTCCATGTATGCTCATATGCAACTGTTAATCAGCACAATTCCCTATATTTACTTATGCATATCATTACTCTTATGAGTATTTCCCCCACAACACATCCTAGTTTATTGTTTTCATTTTCCTACACCCCATCTTACCAGCTCGGATTATTTGTAACAGTTTTATCAGCTCAGTTTATCATAGACCTAATAGTTCTACTTGTCATACTATCTAGCCAAATTATCCCCTCCTTTCTTTCGAAATATTAATTAATCGTACCAGCAGTATTTATAACATCTAATATTACTAGGCATTCGAGCAAAATGTGAAATGTTCATCAAAGAAAAATTGGAAATCAAACAGAAGCATAGACAAGCACAGTTGTAAGTAGAAAATATACACACATACAATAAGCACATTTATTAGCAGACATCAAAGTAAAAGACAAACAGGAGTATAAACAAACATGAATCTATATAAGCAGGAAATATAAATAAGAATTAGAAGCCAAACAAGAGTACACAAACACAAATCTATACACGTTCAATAAGCACATATATGAGCAAACATTAAATGTCATCAACAAAGAAGAATTAGAAGGCAAACAGGAGTACAAACACAATTTATATAAGCAAAAGATATAAGCACGTATGTGATTAGTGTTTTATCTATCCGAGTTTTCACTTCCTAGAATACGGCATGAGAAAGAGGACTTTCTCAAAACCGATTTCGCTAGTCAAGGTCGGGAGGATTCGGTTCCTCACACATTATCTTGGGAAGTAACACTTTTTTTACGGAGTCTCCCTTGGTGACCTCTTGGGATCTATTAGGGTTTCCCCTCTCGATCCTCTGCCTAACCCCAGTCCTGTGGGTATTGCTTCCTGCCTTCACTCCCGACATATATGTCCCGGTTTACCACACTTAAAGCATATACGGTCCTTAAATTGGCAGTCCTTCGCTAGATGTGCCCCCTTGCATTTAAAACATTTTCTCGAATTCTGATACCCTCCCTGGATAGCTTTCATCTGCTGCAGTTGTTGGCTAGCATTCCTCCCATCAACTCTCTCAAACTGATTTCTAGTTTCCCATTCCCTACCTCGATTTCTTTGCTATTGACTCCTTATAATTCCCTTATTCCAAAATCCATCCTTCTGACGATCCATATCCTCTAACTCCATACAACGCTCCACCAGATCAGGGAAACAAGTTAGCCGTAACGGTATTACGGATCGACGAAGTTCATGTCAAAGCCCATCTTGAAATCGTCGGCACAACCATTCCTCACTAGGGCTAAGCTGGAAGTACTCAGAATATTTTACTAGGGATTTGAACCTAGAGGCATACTCTACCATAGTCATCCTACCCTGAGTCAATGTGTTGAACTCCCTGGATTTCTGTTGTCTTACTATTCTAGGAAAATATTTCTCTAGGAAGTTTTCCCATAACAATCCCCAAGTAATAGTTCGACCTTTATCCTCCAAAACTCTCCTCCTATTCTTCCACCAACCCTCAGCTTCACCCACCATAATAAATGCAGCATATGTCTCCATCCGATCCTCATGACAATGCATTGCTGTCAATATCGTCTCAATCTCTTGAATCCAGTGCTCGGCTCCTTCAGGGTCAAATTCACCCTTGAAATGAGGTGGTTTTCCCTTCAGAAAAACCGCTAACCCAGTATCCTCAATTTTAGCCTCCCATCGTTGTCTCGTAGTTTCAAGTTCCTCCCTAAGCATCTTTATCAACTCTGCGTTCTGATGTGCCTGCTACAGAATAGCAGTAGCCAAATACCTTAAAGACCTCTCATCCACAGGTTTCTCTCTATGACCTTCTGTATGAGGAGTACCATCACCAATCGGATTACTGTCTCCCTAGGGACGGCTCTGGTGTCATCCTCCTCGATTCGATCCATTCTAGTTACAACTGCCTAGTCGAAGAGATTAACAATTTAAGATTATACTATACGACGAAATCTAAAATAGTTTCATATACCAAAAATATATTTATATGATACGTATATAAGGATTTAACGACGACACATGCTCGCGTAATGCTTTTCTCTTCTCAATGTAGCCCCCTACTCCTCCTTGTCACCTCCAGTCTTGTCGAAATATCTCAATTCTCTTACTTCTCCTAGAAGGTGATCACAACGTCCTTAACTCACGTTTCCGAGGAAAATCCTTGGTTTCTTCCAAGGAATCAAAGTAATTCACAAGGTATGAGGGAACATATGTGCCCAATACCTCATGAGTCATCAAAAGTAGTCATCTTTGTTGACCTAAACAAAGATAACTTACTTAGTGGACGTTCTACCCCTATCTAGACAAAGTCAGTGTCCGGTGGGGACCCGACTAGACACAGCCAGTGACAACATCCTAATGACTCCACAGTCCGGTTAGGACCAAACTGCTCTGATACCACCAATGTAACACCCCATTTTCGGAGCGCTACAGTATAATAATAATTAAACCCTAAATGAGTAATTAGACGATATAGATATACTGAAAATAATAGTTTATTGACATGTACATAAGGTTATATATCTTTATGAAACCCGTATCTAGGGCCCACAACTTATATGGCACATATACAAACTCTGACTCACTGGCTGTTGACACGTGACTGAAGAGAGAGTTACTGAGTACCCTCTATCTCTTCTACGATGTTGGCGATGCCTCCATCAAATCCATGTTATCTGTTTATATGAAAAAGAATATATAACACAAGAAAAGTAGAAGGAGCTAAGAAACACATTACACACTATAAAAGTTGGGAAAACATGGATAGAAAGCATATACAAATGGTATACACACACAAGCAAGTTCAATGCATCCTCACATCCACCTAAATTACACTTACTATCCCTTAGGTCCGTACCACTATCTCTAAACCTAGCTCCACCCACTTCCCTCGCTCATCCTATGGCCCTCTACTTATCCTACTGCACTATCACTAGCTAAACTGTCAGCTCTGTGTTTGTCTCTCTCCTAGCTCCTAGTCAACAATTTCGATTGTCCCTACCATCTATCAAGATCTAACCTACTAGCTCAGGCCTAAAGGTATTCTCTCGATAATCTTATCACATCAGTAGTTTATCTCAATCACAGGCAGAGTCAACAGGCACAAACAAAACATATCTCAAGTATCAGACCAGCACAGACAGCATATGGATAAATCCTAACGTCGCTATGGGCGACCATGAACTAACATAATATTCAGCAGCATAGTCATACAGGTACCAACAATCATCAACAGCATAATCACATAATCACAATCAATCATATCTAATCAGCATCACGTAAATCAGTAGTAGTCATCTATACTAGGAAATCAGCACCACATCCATCAATAGATTATCCCTATGGTTGACAGACATCTGACAACTGTCCTCAGATGTCACAGGTCACAGCCCCTCTCCCGAGGTGCTGCTGTTATCAACCGCTAGTAGGGCTTGGGTCACCCTACGCATATTTATATACACTACTCTATCCTACTATCCCTAGAGTGTAAGGTTTTTTGCTCCCACCTGGTTAGAAGATTGCTACCTCTACTGCCACTATCTGTACCTCCCTCGCACTTGCTACTCGCAATCCTACTTCTGAGCCTGCTGCTCACGCTCCTATCTTGCCTTACTCATATTCCCTACCTGGCCTGTTAGACCACCCTTCACTCTTTCCTTTTCCCCCTAGGATTGCTTAGTAAGAGCTTTTCTGATGCACAGGATCCTCACTTGAGGCAAGTGCAGAGCATACTTGCTTCTTAGAAGAAGTTCCTAGAGAGAGAAAGCTAGAGAGAGAAGAGGTTCGGGGCGAATGGAAATGAGGGGGTGAAGGGGTATTTATAGGCGAGCTATACCTTCATCGCGTCGCGATGGACTCCTCTCACAGGGTCCGTCGCGCCGCGATGGTACCTTCCAGAACCCTCTGGATGTAGACATGGCAACCATCCAATGGTGCATCCATCGCGTCGCGATGGTCACCTTGATTTCTCGTCGCGTCGCAATCAACCCAAACGGGAAATATCTTGTTTCTTCCCTTCTAGACGTTTCTAGGGGGTTCCACACCTCTCTAGGGTCATTTTCGTCCTTTTGAGTGTTTCTAGAACTCTCCTAAGATTTATGGGTCCCATTTAAGCCCATTTTATCTCTAATCAAGGTTTTTTTTATCACCAATTAAGAACCTAATTATCAATCTAATTATTATTTAAGATTATCTGAATAACAGGATGTTACACGTAACACGAGCCTACAGATATATTGTAAAAAAATTATCACATTTTTTTATCTAAGCAATTTACAATATTATTTTAGTATAGTATATACTACCTCTGTCCCTAAATATAAGACCCATTTGGGAAAAAAATTATCCCTTTTTATAAGCTCATTTCCAAATTACTAAGTGCATTAATTATTTTTTATAAGAATACCTCTAATTAATTTACATTGTTTTTTGTAATCAATAGTAAATGAGGTGGTTATTTCTCTCTCTTAAGTCAATAATTGAAGGGTAGTTTTACAAAAATAGTACACATAATAGACAAATTAAATGAGTTAACTAATTTTCTTAATTTGTGTGTTTTGGTTAAATGGGCTTATATTTAGGGACGAGGGTAGTAAAACATAAGACACGAGGATAGACATTTTACGAGAAAACACAATATTTTACACACACAAAATTAATATTTATATGTAAAATATTACACTTTGTGATCCATGATTGAAATAAATCAAATATTATATAAATTTATGTATACAAGTCTGTTTGCAAGTTTTTAGAAAAAAAATTATATGTTTTAATTATTTTATAAAAAATTTCATAAAACACACATACTCGTGCATGGCACGGGTTAGAATACTAGTGTTAATGCCGGGAATGGTTGAGCTGTCCTCCTCCTTGGAATTGAATACTCCTTCTTCTGGAGTCGAAAGGGGGGTGGTACCTGCAAAGACACTCCGATGTCTAAGTTAGATAGGGCTTTGGAAGAGAAGGAGTGCAGAGTGAATTAGGGTTTAGAGTGAGTAGAGAGCATGCATACCTGGGGGGTCAAGCCCCCTTTATATAGTGGAGTCTCGTCTAAGGAGAATAACCACCGATCTGGATTCCGCGCGCAGTAACTCCTCCCCTGCGCTCCCGGGATCAGCTCATCTCTTCATAATATCTCGCACCCGCTAAGTCCGTCACATACTGGCTACATGATCCTCAATCTTCGGAGTGGCAACGGCTCCAAGCATCGCCTCAAGGCGCGTCCCTTTCTAGAAGGTTCGAGAGTCATGAGTCGGCTCGCCCCTGACCTGCTCGGTGTTATCACTGGGGCAAGTGTACCGGAGGACGGGTTTGGCGCGTCCCGGGTCGGACGTAGCTCGTCGGGCTCGGAGAAGGTCGGAACCGAGCCGCACCGACTCGGTTTGGTGGGTATACTATAACTCACCTCGGGGACCGGTCCGTAACACAAGCCCCCTAGACTCTTTGCACGAAAGGGCAGAGGGTCTACCTATTGCTCTTGGGTCGGTACCCGAGCTGAGTTATTGAGGTCGGAGGTGTATCCCAGAAGCTTATTTGTCTGGGGCATCACGCCCTACGTTTCGCATCTTTACTCGGTGTTCTGCCACACGATGGGACTCGGATGGGACGTCTACTCAACTGTTCCTCTTCCCACCGTCGATCATATGATACGACTAGGACCGTTGGATCTACATCTGGTTTTGAAGATGGAGGGCTCGGATTGGTTCGCCCTTTCGTTTCCTTTCCGCGGGGGTTATAAAGCCACCCCTTCTCCTTCCTCCTCCCTTCTTCTTCGTTCTGTTATCTCTGCGACGTTTCTCCTGCCATCCTTCTCTGCGTTTGTATTCTGAGCAACCATTTCATTCCATTCCTTCGCATTTCCTGGTAAGTCTCGTCACTATTCTTCATTAATGGCTTCTTCATCTTCTTCCCGTCGTCCCCCCTCCCCCATACCTTTGAGTTCTGGGGGCGACTCATCGTCTGAAATGACGAGTACGTCCTTTGACCTTTCCACGCCGCCATACGCCGGAGGCTCTGGCCATAAGGAGCTCCCCTCCGACGGTGGTTGCGGTCCGGTGCCCCTCCAGGTGGTTTCCCCTGCTTCCTAGGTTCCAGCCTCTCCCCCCGTCGCTTCTGTTCCCTCGTACTCTCTTCACAAGGGGGCGAGCGCCGAGCAGGAGATGATAGGTCTCCTTACTCCTGGGTGCACCCCGATGTACTCAAGGTGCCCTCCAACGTCTTTTCAGACACTGGCGTGGCCGCTCTTCGGTCTAGTGTATCTTTCACTCTGAACCGGGATCGAGACGAGGAGGTAACGTGCCTTCCTTGCTCTCCCGAGGACTGAGTGTGCTTTGACAAGGGTGAATCTAGTTCACCAGACTTCTGTTTCTTTTACAAAACCTTCTTCACCCGAGTCGGCCTCCGGTTTTCCCTCGGCGGGTTTGAGTGCGAGGTCCTCCAATGGTTGGACGTGGCCCCTTCGCAACTATACCCCAATAGCTGGGCTTTTATCCGAGCTTTCAAGCTCGTGTCCGAGTACTTTGGGGTTACCCCCTCTGCTGTTCTCTTCTTCAGTTTCTTCCAACTTAGGCGTGGCAAGCAACTTAAGTGGTGTTCGCTCAATAAAATACCTGGCTTTTATATCCTCGAGCTTTTCGACCAGTCTTATAAGAACTGGAAATCCGATTTCTTCAAAATTCGGGTACAGGGGGGATCCCTTTTTCTTTTCTGCTCAAAACGAGCCTTTGTTTCCTTTTTATTGGAGTCCAAGTCCTCGCCCCATAAAAGAGGTGGATTTCAATTCATTGTCGGTCACCGACCAGACGATAGTGAACTTTCTCGCTCGTTTGCCCACATTGCATTGTGGTCCTCTCCTTACCCGAGCTCTGAAGGACCCTCCCCAGTGGAGGGATTACTTAAGTAAGTTTTGTTATCAACTTCTAGCATGGTTCTCAGCCTGAACATGGGTGCTAATTTTCACTTTCTTTTCAGGTACGATGGCTCCGAAGATGACCAAGAAAGAGATGGCCGAGCTCCTCAAGAGAGCTCAAAGAGAGAAGGTCACCCAAGTTCCCGGGCCGGTTCCCTCCGATGCCGCAGTTTCCCCTTCCCCTGCCAAGGCTGCTAAAAAGCGACCGCGCGTTTTTCCGACTCCCGGTTCCGATCAACCCCCTGCGAAGGAGCCGAGGGGGCCTCATGGGGGGATTCCTTTGAATATCCCCGATGGTTCCGAGTGGTTTCTCCACCTCGGGGAGTTTACTGATCGAAGCGAGAACGCCGAGGACTCTCTTTGGAATGTCGGGATCGATCGCTCCGACCAGATCGATCAGATCATGCGTCGATCCGACGATAGGTGCATGGGCGAGGCGGGCGAGCTGGGTTTATGCAAGGCGTTGGGCATTTATGGGCTCCGTGCTTCTGCTATGGCCCAGTTCCTTTCTAATCAGATAAGGGCACGGGCCACCGAAGCCGAGCTGGCGAGGAGGAAGTATCAAAGCAAGGCCACCGCACTTGGTGAGCTCGAGGAGAAAATGGGTAAGTTGGAGGAGGACTATGCTCGCCTCTCGGAGGCGAGGGATGCTCTGAACAAAAGCAGCACCTCTCTGCTGGCTCAGCGGGAGGAGCTCTAGGCCCAGAATGACCTTCTGTTGCGTCAACTGCGGGAAGAGAAGGAGAAGTCCTCGTCCGAACATTGTGTGTGCTTACATTCTTCATGCAGAGTGATATCTCAATTGCATTCACTTGCTGCTCTTTGGAGGAAAACGCAAGACATAATATTTGAGTGCAGATATTTTGGAAATATCTGAATGGAATATCTTAATTGGTTTGAAATCTCTTCACCATCTTCTTGCAATAAGGAAATATTGGAATTTAGTGAATGTAATGTATTGCAAAAATCACTTCGTGTTACATAAATTTCGTGCTATTAATTTTTCTCCCACAAATTTTAGCAGCAATTTGCCCTTCGTATTATGTATAATATGACACATTACCAACACATTTTTGACTTAATTTTCGAGAAATCCTTGCTATATAATCGGACTCGTTTAGTGATAATTAAATTTGATCATATTATGAAACATATATTGGTCAAAAAATAAATTTTTATGATTTAGTTATAAGAACATATAATTTAGATACGAAGAGGAAACGACAGAAGACTCAGTGGCACGTAGTACATACTCACATAAACGACTAAACGAAACAAGTGAAAGCTAAACCCTAAGACAAACTAAGTTAAGTTAAATTACAATAAAAAAAAAAGGCTGTAATACGCGCACCAAAATTTATAATAGTATTTATTTTTCACCAAGCTAGCTCGCACCAGTAGTTAGTTACCTATCCATCCATCTAAATTTCAATTTTTCTTTCCCGCCCGTTCAATCAAGCCACGTGAAGATTTCATTGCGGTAGCTGCAGCTAGCTAGCTAGCTAGCGCCTTCTTGCAGCCGTTTCCCTCCGTGCGTTGAAGTAGACAGCAGCAACAGGGAGACCAAGGTCATTCTCAGCTGCGAAGTTCCGTGTGTTGAAGCGATCCCTTGAAGAAGGAGGAGTAATAATAGAGTGCCTGCGTTTTTGCTTGAATAGGACAAACACATACCTGTGGATCCCTATATTAGGCTCTGGGGTTTCATAGCTTGTCAACTCATTGCCTGGGAATGGAATATGTATACCCCACCACCACACCAAAATGAGGGGGGACAAGAAAGTAAGGATAGGGGTCAGTGAGTGAGTATACCAACTCTCTGTGTCCATGTGCATTTTTTTTGGTATATCAAATAAGTAAAGGGTACCTACCAAATGTGGCATCTGTTGTGCCTGGAATGTCCGTCACCATCCTGTTAAAAAGTGACATAATTTGAACCAATTAAATTGAATTTATAGAAGACCTACAAAATCCGAATCATTATATAGTATCCCAGTGCATGGTCACTAGATCTGTTGTCACTATATATTTATAATATTTGAATGTGTCAAAATTTAAAAAATTTATCTGAATGTGTTTTCTGTTAATATTTTTATAGACTAAATTGACTAATAAAAAACACATTTAACAATCAAACTGACTAATAAAATATATATTTAAAGATACTTATACTCCCTCTAGTCTTGAATTTAACCAACAAAAAAAAAACACACTATTTAAGGCACACTGCTTCTTGCTGCTTCGTTCTTTTCTGCTTTTTTGTGAGAAAGCAGCGTGTTTCTTTCTGCCTTTTTTTGCTTCTTTCTGCTTTTTACGCCTTTCAAGATCAAAAAATAGTTTTAATAAGGGTATTTTATGAATGTTAGTGTAAAGTTAGTTAAATTTAATTATATTTGAGACCAAAAAATATGAAATTTTTGTTACTTATAATTGAGACCGAAAAGAGTATAATTTGAATACATTTAGCGACTATAGTGATCTCACCTCATACATTGAGGGATCAAAATAGTTGATTACCCTTTGTTTGGATCATAGCTTTTTACGGTTACTATGTTAGTTGTCTTTGGACTTTTTGCTCAAATTCTTATTGATATTTCAGCTCAAGTGATTGAGCTATACCTAATACCTAACTAATAGACATTTGGATCACAACTTATCCTTCAAAATTTTATATAGGATGTATACAATTGAATTTTGTCTATAAATAATATATTTAGCAAAATGATATTCACCCTATTAATTTAAATGCAATATTGAGTCTCATAAAAAAATTGTTTTTTTTTTGTTGCTCGTTAAAGTAAATAATAATTTGTAAGTTATTACCTAAACATGCTTCATGTACTATTTTAACTTTTAATTAAGTTAATTAACTGTTCTAGAGATTTTTTTTTCCAATTAAATTAACTTGGTACAATTTGCAGGTAATGATAGAGAATGAAATTCTAGAACATATACCAGTACCATCTTCATATGCTAAAAAGGGCAATTACCTCTGAAGCATATTTTGCAATTTCTAACCCTTTCCAATACAGGAACTACCTAGCGCGACAGAGATCTCATGAGAATATCGTATCTATTTACTGTTGGATACATGAATAAAATATTAAAAATATGATTTGTTGATATATTTACGGATAGGATTTTTTTTCCCTTGTCCTAATAATCATTAATTACTCACTTTTTTCTTATTAATTCCTCTTTTTTATTTTATTTTATAGATTTATCTTTATATAATCTATTTCTATCCACAAAATAAAAACCAGGTAATTAATAAGAAAAAGTGGGCAAAAGGTCGAGAGTGAAGCAAAATAACTGGTATCTTGATATTATCACACACACACATATATAGATGAAATCATGCAATTTTTTTTAACGGCAAAAGGTACCAGTGCAAGTGCTCTCTCAGATAAGGATCACTTGGGCCAGGAACATCCGGATCTATCATGATCTGCAGGGGAGAAAAAAAAATACACTTATCTCAAACGGTTCAAGTTTTGTAAAAAGTACTGTTACCCAGTTTATAGAGTGTTATACAGTTATGATTATAGGGGAAAATAGACAGCTTAAGGGTTTTTATCCCTTTATTTTCTATTAAAAAAAAGAGAGAGAGAGAAGAAATGAAGGGGTAATTTCCAATATATATTTACCAGTGTAAAGAGGGACCTCATGTCCCCACCGTGAATCTCAACCCTTGGCCTGGTTGTAACTGTAGAAGGGAAGGGCTCAAATCCATTGAAGAATTGTTTCTTGTTGTAAGATAAAGTCATATTTATGGTTGGGGTGAAATAATCAAGAACATCTCCTATGACTCTCCCAAGAATTAGAGGATCTAACGACACGCTTCCCATTATAAGCAAGGAAGATGAGAAAAAGAACTAGTTAGTGTACGTGCTGGAAAATGATCATGAACTAGATACATATTTATAGAGTTTAGTTTGGTACCAGTAAAAGAATAGAAAAAACAGAAGGAAAAACGGAAAGAGGCGAGAATAAGATGAGGTGATTTTATATTTATTTAAACAGAAGGAACAAAATAAAAAGAGGAGAGATCAAAGTAACTCCGATAGTTATTCCACTTAATAACTTTTTATAGACATTGAATTTTATCTATCCAACCGTTGAATTAAAACTTCTTAACGAGTAGATCAATGCCAAAAAAATTCAAATTCATGAAAATTTAAAAATATATGATACTTTATCAAAACGTATATATAATATACTTTTTAGAATACAAGTAAAACGTTGACTATATGATTACATCGCTACGAATGCTTAATTTATTTGAAGTTTGGTATGCATGATCGTTAATATAGTATGGCAATCTTCAACAGTTAGATTGATGAAATTCAATATCTATAAAGAGTTACTAAACAAAGTAACACTTGATAAGAGTTACTTTTAGTAACTTCATCCGTCCTCCTCAAATAAAAAAAATTTGTCTTCCAATTTAACTAGATATATTAAAATTGAGAGAAAAATAAAAATATATATTTAAATTACAAAATATCTCTAGTATTACGTAATTGAATTTAGCCATTTTGGTGATTTTTTTCTCCTACAAACTGTTTTCTTTCCAAGAGCAGGAGAGAAAAATTTACGTGTGAGTCTGTCATAATATTATTATTATTCATTCCTTTTTATTATTAATCGAGCAATTTAGTAGTATAAAAAAACTTGTGTCATAGCATAGAGTCAAACTCATTTTGTGTTTTCCCAGAGAAGCAAAAATAAATTTATTAATATTAAGTACTACCGGAAATAGTTGAATTACCAAAAATATAAGAGATAAAAATAAATTTGCTCTCAAAATTTAGCTTTTCTAACACTAATCCTAGCCAAGCCCTAGCCAAAACTCATTATGTGTATATTATAAATAGTTTAATTTTATATTTGTGAAACACTGATTTTGCGATTGAAATTTAATTATAATATATTCTAATTAGTTATAGTTACAACCGACGTGGTGTTACATGAGTAGTAGATATTTGAGTCTCTTAAACACTAGAATTTTCATCTCCAACCATTGTGTATAGATAAAGATTTGTTGGGATAAGTCGACCCCTTAAACAAATTTCAATATCTTTTGAAGTTAGTCTCTGAAATTGAGCGTGAGAATACCCTATCTACCAAAATAAAAGGTAGTTACCGTTACACTTGTAATGCTGTGTATTGTTTTAGGGGAAAAAAAGGAAAATAGAAAGAAAGAAAGTAGAAATATGGAAAAAAATACAAAATTAAATTATTCTTAGCTAAAGAAACTATTTTATTTAATTGTGTGTGTATATATATAATTTAAAAAATATATATTTGTGAAATGATATAAATATTATCAAATAAAAATGTAATGTGATAAAAAAGGAAAGTTAAATTATTAAATGATAATTCTTCTCCCATTTTTTCTTAATAATAATAATAATAGTAGAAAAACTTTTTTACATGCGACTTATATATTATTTTTAATACTTCCTATTTCTTCTTTCAGTTAAACAAAAAATAAATAAATTTTTTTCTTTGTTTTCTTTCTCTTTTTCGTTAGTTCTCTTCTACAAAACAATACCTAATTAACTGTTGTGTTGTGTTATTCACCGGTTTTCGCTCGCTACTAGTACTCCATCAGAATAAAATTTATATTCTTTTTATTTGTTAATAAAACAATTATTTTTTGAGTTTAATTTGTATGCATTGACATGGTAAAAAAGTTTTACATTATTATCCAATCATATCTCATTATATAAATGTTTGTTGAGATATTTTAAGAAATAATATAATAAAATGGGACAATAGTAAAATATGATTAGATAGTGTTGTAAAACTTTTTTACACTGTTAATACATATAAATTAAACTCTTATTTTTTTTAAAAGAATTCAAGTAAAATTATTAAAACATGTTAAACTAAATAAACATGAAAAATAAGGGTATATACTATTGGTATAAATCAATTTCACTCAAATATTTAATTAAAATTATTTATTTAATAATTATTTTTAAAATACGATTACAAAATCCATTAATAGCAAAATAATGAGTTTTTCCTTGACATTTGTGTAAAATTTGGTTTGTGTAAAATTTATACTGCCGACGGTGCATATGGTATAAACTCAATAAACATCGCATTATTCGATCTCATAATTCTCGATACACTGTAACTTTGACTCCTTTCGACAAGCGTCTCAGCCTTTGAGGGATGGGACGGTACATGCAGTACACGTGGAGGCGTATAGATGAAAGTAAAAAGATGGGACGCCAATTTTGATCAGTAAACGAAAATGTACAGTGCTATTTTCAGATGAAAAATGACCCGTCCCGTAATTTGCACACCGTTTTGGGCGATATCGTATAATATATTGACCGCATATTCGTATATATATGGATTTTTTTTTAAATTTTTTTAGAAAAATTCTTTTTTTTCAAAAAAATTATTATAAAGGTGGTTAATCCAGTTCACTAACTGGTTAACGATTACTCTTTGTCTATTAACCAGATAATAGACTGTGTTAACCACTTAGATGAACTGCGTTAACCACTTACATAAAATGCGTTAACCAGTTAAAAAAATCGATGTCAAAAAATCTTTGTATGTATTAACCAGTTAGTGGACTACGTTAACCACTTAGATGAACTGTGTTAACCAGTTAAAAAAATCTGCAAAAAATAAAGTGCGGAATTCGTATGGTTCCGTACATGTACGTACCGTACGGACATACGGTGTCACAAAAGTGATGTACAAAAATCATTTTCCAAAATGATATTTGAACACCCATTTTTGGGACACTCGTATGGACACCGTATATCCGTACGGTACGGGCATGTACGAAACCGTACGGACATCCGTAGGGAATTTTTTTCCATATTTTTGTAAGTGGTTAACACAGTTAATGTAAGTGGTTAACGCAGTCCACTAACTGGTTAATACAGACACTGATTTTTTTAATTGGTTAACGCATTACATGTAAGTGGTTAACGCAGTTCATGTAAGTGGTTAACGCAGTTCAATAACTGGTTAATATACTACTCTGATGCTAATTTGTCAAACTGCACTCATTAACCAGATAATGGACTGTGTTAACCACTTACATGAACTGCGTTAACCAGTTAAAAAAATTTGCAAAAAAAAATGTATGGATGTTTGAAAAAACTCGAATCATAGATCCCCGAAACACCCACGTTTGCCATAGAAAATGATGCCACACAAGCCTAGGAAGGCTTGGGCAAGCATGGGGGCAAGCCCCATGGCTCCCCTCCACACGCCCTAGGGGCCTGCGGTAATGATATTTGAACACCACTTTTGGTGACACCACGTATGAACACCGTACGGTACAGATATATACGGAACCGTACGGTTTTTTTTTCTTTTCTGCATATTTTTTTAACTGGTTAACGCAATTCATATAAGTGATTAACGCAGTCCACTAAGCCAGTTATCTGAGACACATATTTTTAAGCCAGTTACTTGATTCATATAAGTGGTTAACGTCAGTCCACTATCTGGTTAATAAACTAGTGGACTGCGTTAACCACTTACATGAACTGCGTTAACCAATTATAAAAATCTGTCTGTATTAACTAGTTAGTGGACTGCGTTAACCACTTACATAACTGCGTTAATCAGTTAAAAAAATCCAAAAAAAAAACCGTACGGATTTCATATGATTCCATACATATTCATACCGTATGGACATACGATATCCATATAGGGTATCGCGAGAAGTGGTATTCAAATATCATTTTTCATGTATTTAAGTGTGTTAGGGATACTCTACTCTCTACATATTCGTAACCTTTCTGACTGGGGTCATAAATTTACTTCGAATAATAATAATAACAACCAAGAACGTGCTGGTCATGCCTCATATCAAAGCTAGATTTGACATATTCATATCTTTTTCGATAAGTAGACATATTTCATATCTTCCCCTAACGGAAACAGTACTATCTTAAGATATTTACTATTGTTGTTTGTGATTCATGTTAAGTATCTTATTTGAAATATATATATGTCTCAAATTATTTGTAATTTTAGGATATTGAAAGAGTGTTAATTACTTTTTTCAGTAATATTAGTATTTTTTATTTTTATCCTTACAACTTAATATTAATTAGTCTTTTCACCTAACTTTTATTATATTAAGAGCATTTTAGTCAACATATATTAATTTGTAATTTTTGTAAGGGTATTATGTGACATTTTGACATTGGCCAGGAAATCTACATTTATGACATGTTTACAAGGAAAAGAATATATTTTTGATATGATAAGAGAATGTTGATTGGAATGAAATTTAGCCGATAGATCGACTAACTTCAAATAGTAGTGATTTCCTTTTCTTCAAACGATTACGCTGAGGAAAGAACTATGTTCCTCAACTATGTGTCACTTAACTACTCCAGAAAGCATTAAGCAAAATGAACTAATCTAAAACAAGAACATAACGAAAAACATAAATGCGACAGAGTGAAAATAAGTTATTTGTATTGATTGATCTGTTTAAAATTATGTACAACTTTGGTATCTATAGTAGTAACCAAGAACTACCATTATTTGCCACGTTCTATGGTTAACAACAACAATATCCTAGTTAACAGTTAATCGGCTAGATCATGCCCTTGCTCCACTAACCACGTTCTTATATTCTAGGCGCTTTCCTGCTTCGCGGCCACGTCTCCAACCAATGGCTCTATTCACTTGATCTTATCTTCTTACTCCTTCGCTCAGCTCCTAAAAATCAGGTGATAATCCTCATTTTTCAGTTTCTTTTTTAATTTAAATTGATCCAGGACTTATCCCTATTATTTTTGTTTCATGGAGCAACTCCAACATCAGCCCAATAGGAATAAAACCTTTACTAAGCTCTTTGATTCATGTCTCGGCTTCTTAGCTACAACTTCGGTTGAACTGTGATTCGGCTAACCTCTATTCGACTAGCTCCTTCCAATCGGCTGCTATCAAGTTTGACTAACACTTAAAAAATATTTTGGGTGTAAACAATTTCCCCTCTACGTTGTTTCAGCTGCAACGCTTTAGGTTTAGGCTAATGCAACGTAATAAATTACTGACACCACCACCTTGGTCATTATTACTAAGTTATCTGTTCGCAATAAACATTTCAATTAGCAACGGCTAACTCGATAAGACCTATCTCATCCGATTTATCCTCAACAGCTCTTATCCTCAGTAACCAACACACCCTTTTAAATATTCCTTAGCCGAATTACCCTATTCACTTCTTTGCGAATACGGTTGCCTTGTAACCTTGCTCTCCTTTCTTTCAAACTTACGAGTATGATGATGACCAATCATCATCCTCTTCCAGCATTAGCCATTCTGTAACTCCCCCAGCAGCCACTAATTCCTCGTTTGAGTCTCCTCTTTTCCAAATTCAAGAATTCCTATCTCTGTGCCCTTCTACCTCGGAGTTATCAGAAGAAGTCGAATTCCTGAACAAATATATGAACCCGTCACTTTGTGGCTTACCAATCTCATGTGATTGGCTTACTACAAAATCTAAGCCAACCGATCTTTGATCCTGGCCTCGTGCGACTCAACCTTGCATCGACTGGATTAACCAATTAGCAGCTATCAAATCCACCCAATGGAAAAATTGGGGCCTCTTTGATATGATCATGTTATTTAGGCATGACATTTCGCTCATTTTGGATATGCTTTATGGCTTTTTTGGCATCTGGTCCATCCCCACCAACACCCTCATATTTCCTTAGGGTATGACCACTCCTACCTTGTTGGGTGTGGCAGCCATAATAGGGCTTCCCCTTGTAGGAGATGAAGTTCCAGCTCTTCACTCTTTCCCCATCCCTGCAATGGGGATTAACTTTTCCAAAAACACCTCTGGTTACTCCAACTTTTTGGCTCACAATGCCAAAACTCAGCCGACCGAGGCTGCCTAGTTTAGAATCATAAGGTAGAGGCACATGTTGTAAAAGCCCAAATTGTCTTTCTACATAGTTTGGATAATAGAATTCAGTTGAATGCCAAAACCAAAGTACTCCTGCTAAGGCTGAGCCTTAGGTTCACAAATGATCGTCTTCCCGAGTCAAAACTCCAGCCGCACTAACCAATAAGTATTGTAAGTACAGAGCGGTGGTCCACTGTGAGGTAACGATAAGTTCCGGCTGTTTACCTTAGTGTAGCAGAGCGGTATACCACTGTTACCAAACGATAAGTCCCGGCTGTTACGAGTAATCCTAGTTGTATGTTTAGTCATGTCACTTTAATATTCAGATAGTAATGTTATTATGATTTTGGCAAGCGTTTGTGAAGGGTCCGAGGATGACTCACTGAGATTATTTTAATCTCACCCCTTTCCTCTTTTATTTCAGATAAGCAGGTACCGGCAAAGGAGAAATAATGATTCTAGGAGCTTTAAATTTCTAGTTTATATTAGATGTGCATTGTACTTGTCCCTTTTGTTGTTAAGGCAAAAATTGACATTGTATTTTGTAATTTCCCAAGCCTTGGACTTGGATGAAGTTGTAAACTTTATTTAATAGACTTATGGCATAGTTTGTGTTTGGACTTGTATTTTACAATTCAAGTTTAAATTATTTTGTGTAATTCCTGTGCTTTAATGTAAATTGTCTTACTTCAATTATTATTGAAGTACGGGCGTTACATTATGGTATCAGAGCAGTTTAGTCTATTAGGGACTGTGGTCTAGTATTGTGGATTTTTTTCTTCTTTGCTTGAGAATTCCCCTCTATATTATTGTACTTAGTATGGAATATTAAGCCTAATCAACTTAATACTTTATACCGTGTATGCAGAATATGGCAGATGGACATAGAAGGCATAGGAGAAGACATGACAGGCGAGATGCGGAGGAGGCTCGTTGGACAGACATGATGCAAATGATGAGAGATCAAAATGAAATCATGAGGAACCAGAATGAGGCCATTAGAGAACAAAGTCAGGCTACCAACAATATGGTCCAACAATTTCTAAATGTTCAATAGCAGCATCCACCATCACCCCCACATCAACCACCCCCTCCCCCAGCTTCACAAGAGGCGGTGAATAAGATGTTCTTCAATTTTCACAAGATGAAGCCCCCGACTTTCACGGGAAAAGGAGAAGCCATGGCATCCCAACACTGGTTGGAAGCCATGGAGAGAATATTTAAAGTTGTTCAGTGTTCCGAAGAATAGAAAGTTACTTTTGCCACTCATATGTTGGAGGAAGGAGCTGCAAATTGGTGGAAAGGGGCACAAGCTTACATGGAGGATCAGGAGGATCCTTTGGACTGGGAACATTTCCGAGAAGCTTTCTTGGGAAAGTATTTTCCTCAAACTGTCGAGGAAAAGATGGACCGAGACTTTATTCAACTGCAGCAGGGAAATTCTACAGTTGAGGAGTATGTAACAAAGTTTGAAGAATTGGCCAGATTATCCTCTTTGGGCCAGTATGCACCAGATGATCGTTGGAAAATTAAACAGTTCAAGTGGGGATTGAGGCCTGATATCCAAGCCAACCTTTCTCAGACAGGCTTCACCCGCTTTGCTGATCTAGTCCACAGGAGTTATGTGGCTGAAGATTCCTTCAGAAAGCTATATGACGACAGGAAGTCTAGGTGGCAGAAGCAGAAGGATGAGAGCAAAACTCCCCCACCATTGAAGGCTAAAGGGCACAGTGGTAAAGGAAAACAAGTACAACAATCTGAGGCAACACCTCCAGGAGCTTGCACAAAATGTATCACAGAGGGGAATGCATGGAAGGGAAAAATGTATGTTTCATTTGTAGGCAACCAGGCCACATGATGAGGGAGTGTCCGAAGTTCAAGCATGGGGCGGGTACCAAGCCCAATGACCCTAATCAAGGTCGCTTCCACACTCTAAGCGGCAAGAAGGCAAGTGGTGTGGAGAATCTGATTAAAGGGACATGCCTTCTACATGATAACCCTTTGGTTATTCTGTATGAATCTAGTGCCACACACTCTTTCATTGCCAATAAGTGTGCCCAGAGGTTAGGATTGTATCTTTCTTCTTTACCCTTTACAATGACTGTTGAAACACCAGCCGATGGTAGTATCACTACTACGTTGATTTGCGAGAATTGTCCTCTCGTAATTCAAGAAAAGATGTTTTCGGTCAGTTTGATTTGTCTACCCTTGAAGGGAATGGATATAATCTTAGGTATGGATTGGCTCTCCGCTAACCAAGTTGTTTTGAATTGTTTTTCTAGAACTATTGAGTTTCCATCTGTATAGTCTATGGTCAATCAGTTGTGTCTAAAGGAATTGGCTAGTGCGTCTCAATTGAACCAATGCCTAGTGGAAGGACACTTTGGATACATCTTGTTGCTCTCTTCAACCACAGAGGTTGGATTAGACTTGACTACCATCCCAGTGATTAATGAATTCCTGGATATTTTTTCGGAGGAAATTACCTCTTTACCTCCTGAGAAAGAAGTAGAGTTCTCCATAGAATTGGTTCCAGGAGCCGGACCGATTTCTATAGCCCCTTATAGGATGTCGCCTTCAGAGTTGAAAGAGCTTAAAGTTCAGTTAGAGGATCTAATAGCTAAGCGATTCATTAGACCTAGTGTTTCACCATGGGGAGCCCCCGTTCTCCTAGTGAAGAAGAGAGGCGGTAGTATGCGTTTGTGTATAGACTACCGACAACTTAATAAAGTCACAATTAAGAACAAGTATCCTCTCCCTAGGATAGATGATTTGTTAGACCAGCTTAGGGGAGCTTCGGTATTCTCTAAGATTGATCTTAGGTCAGGATACCACCAGATTCGAGTCAAGGCTAAGGATGTGCCATAAACCGCGTTTAGGACACGGTATGGCCATTATGAGTATGTTGTTATGCCGTTTGGTCTGACAAATGCTCCAGCTATTTTCATGGACTACATGAATAGAATTTTCAGACCTTACCTCGACCGGTTTGTTGTGGTATTCATAGATGACATCCTTGTGTATTCTAGGAACCCTCACGAGCATGAGGAACATCTTAGGATTGTCTTGAGTACACTTAGGAAGAACCATCTGTTTGCAAAACCAGAGAAGTGTGAGTTTTGGCTCACCAAAGTTAAGTTTTTAGGACATGTCATTTCCCAAGAGGGAGTGGCTGTTGATCCTAGTAAAGTAGAGGCCGTTCTTGAGTGGGAGCGACCAACTACGGTCTCGGAAGTTAGAAGTTTCGTAGGACTAGCCGGTTATTATCGTAGGTTCATAGAAGGATTCTCCAAGTTGGTTCTGCCTTTGACCCGGTTAACTCGAAAGGGACAACCGTTTGTATGGGATATGAGCTGTGAGAACAGTTTCTTGGAGCTCAAAAAGTTGAACACTAACTTTCCCCCAATTTGTAACGTATGTTTCTCCTTCAATACTTAATGAAAAATAGAGAACTATATGTCCAAATTGAAGAGAAATGTGTCTAGTTTCCAATGGCACAATAATTATTTCAAGATAAGCCCTGTACCAGAAGTTGTGAAATGTGTACGACGCGCTCCTGGGCGCGCGCGGCACGCCAGTTTTACCAAAAATGTATACTTTAGCATTTTAAGGGCTTTTAAAACCATGAATACTCAAGTTGAGTGTTCTAAAACATAGAAGATAAAAGGGACATCCTAAGATACCCTTAGATAAGTTATTAGTGCATTTATTGTTTGATAGCTTAGAGAAAGAAATTAGAACTGTTGGATTCGTAGTGGTTCTAATGAGATAAATGCAGTGTGGTGCGGTGTACCACTGTGAGGTAACGATAAGTCCCGGCTGTTTACCTTAGTGTAGCAGAGCGATGTGCCACTGTTACCAAATGATAAGTCCCGACCGTTACTCCGAGGATTGTAAGTACAGAGCGGTGGTCCACTGTGAGGTAACGATAAGTTCATTTGTTTACCTTAGTGTAGCAGAGCGGTATACCATTGTTACCAAACGATAAGTCCCGGCTGTTACGAGTAATCCTAGTTGTATGTTTAGTCATGTCACTTTAATATTCAGATAGTAATGTTATTATGATTTTGGCAAGCGTTTGTGAGGGGTCCGAGGATGACTCACTGAGATTATTTTAATCTCACCCCTTTCCTCTTTTATTTCAGATAAGCAGGTACCAGCAAAGGAGAAATAATGATTCTAGGAGCTTTAAATTTCTAGTTTATATTAGATGTGCATTGTACTTGTCCCTTTTGTTGTTAAGGCAAAAATTGACATTGTATTTTGTAATTTCCCAAGCCGTGGACTTGGATGAAGTTGTAAACTTTATTTAATAGACTTATGGTATAGTTTGTGTTTGGACTTGTATTTTACAATTCAAGTTTAAATTATTTTGTGTAATTCCTGTGCTTTAATGTAAATTGTCTTACTTCAATTATTATTGAAGTACGGGCGTTACAAAACCAAAAACCATTTGTTAGCTAACATCTAAGACTACAATTTCTTTGAAAACACTAACTTCTAATTCCAACAACTCCATATATCAAATGAAAGCAAAATACTCATCTCAAAACTCAAGCTCATCAACCTCATAGGGAAACAAAACATAGACTTATTTCAAACACATGGAGTGCATCCCACATGTCTTTCCATATCCAAGCACCTATAAAGCCCATAACACAAATAATTCCTTCTAGAATTCAATTATATTCAGGAACCCAAAAAGGTACAACTAAGGTACATTTAAACAGTAATAAAACATATTCTCAATTTATGCTTACAACATTTGTGCTCATAATGATTATAAAGCGATAGTTTTTGCAAAGGACATACGTAAAACACCTCACATGCATTGTCAAGCTCCTCATCCCCAATTCATGGCTAGTCCTTACACTACACCAAAACAACAAACATAATTCCATGATAGGTAAAATCATCACAACCAGAATGACTATTACCCAAACACATGCAATAAAGGTAAACAACCTAATAATGGGTTTTTAAAGGTTTCCAACCTCTATATGAAGATAACCCCCACTCACCTTGTTTGCTTGGAGAAGAAAACCCTAAATTTGGATGTTGATGGAGATGAAGAAGATAGTTCTCTACTCTTGATTTTACTCTTCCTCTTCCTTCCAAGATGGAACCCTAGCTTTTTCCCCTCTTCTTCCTCTCCCTGGCTCTCTCTCTCTCACTGTTTCCCTCTTTCTCTTTCTCTCGCGATCTCGTCTCTGTCTCTGTCTTTGTCTCTCTCTCTTCACGGTGCACGGTGGTGCGCCACCACCTCCAGGGCTGTTGCGGCCACACCAGAGCAGCAATAGCTCTGCCCTTCGCCTCCTCTCTCTTTTCTCCTTCTTTCTCTTTTCTTCTCTTCTTTTCTCTGTTTCTTTCTTTCCTTTTCCTTTTCTTCTTTCTTCTTATTTTCGAAGACAACCCCCTCCCCTATTAATCTCTTTTTTTTAAACACAACTTACTACTCACACCCCTTATTTTAAATAATACACCTGCTTCTTTATTAATTCACACAAACACAAGTGCATAAGGGTTGAGTCTATTCATTTGGGTCTTCTAAAATTAGCCCCTCTAATACTAAATTAATCAATATTAATCTAGCTTAATCCTTAGAAAAAATTACCATTTTATCCCTTAGGCTTAACTTTGGGTCAATTTGCTAGATTAAAAATATTTTTCTAAGCCATTAACCTCGTTAATCCTTAGGAATATAATCCCCTTTTTCATTAGGGTCTTTAATTATTAAGTTTAAGAAAGTTGAAGTGTATATTACTCCCCACCTTTTTGGAATTTTGTCCCCAAAATTTGCCTTATCTCATACTTAGCTAACCTATGGAATCAACTTCATTTCATTAATGCATACAATGAATTATCAACTTAACAAAGAAAATATAACATTCATACAATCTAACTCACTCCTCGTCTTCCTCTAAGGGAAAAATAAAAGGCGTCATTTATTGTAACAGCCGAGGCATCACCACGGGTTCTTTCAACTAGAGGCCTCCCACGTGGCTACTTACTTTTCTCGAAATGCTACTCACAGGACTTCACTCTCCCCCGAGGTGTTTTTGCCTTTTACTTTGCTCGATTCCAGAAACTGGAGGACTTAGGTATCTAGGGAGCACCCAACTCTTATCATTTACTATTTGAACTAGGAATACAAGTTGTGAGTGCATTACTCACGTCTATATATTCCTTTAGGGTTCGTTCGTTCGTTTATTGAACCAGGAATCTCACGCCACCGAATTCGGTCGAATGGACAGATATCTAACCCCGGACCAACGCCTACTATGCCACCGGATTTAGTTAAACTAATCCCTCATTTGACCCCGGCACAACACATAACATGCTGCCCATATTCGGTCGGATTATTTAACATCGAACCGAACCAGGTTAAGCATATAGCTCTTTTAGTACGCTCAGTTACCCTCTAATGTAACCGACATGAGCGTCCCCATGCCTAAGCATGTATTCTGCTACGGTTACTGGATAATTAGCCAGACCGTTTTGTCCTTCCTGCCCAAGGACCTTTATTTAGAGGCTCCCTCCTTGTGAGGAATCTTTGTGTAGTTAATGTTTACACCACGTGACAAACATTTTTTTTGTTTTTGTTTAAAACATTCTAAGTTTACTCAAAGATCCCCCCAAAGGTTTAAAGGACATGGTTCCTTCAATTAGAGGCCTCCCACTGCCACGTTACTCATAGTACTTTTTCCCCCAAAGGTGTAATACCATTGTAAGATTGTCACTTTGAGTAAATTATCACAGACATTGAAAAAATTTCATTTACAACATTCATTCATGTGTTATAAATGGAATTTTTTCCTTAAGCACCTCTTCCTTAAACTTATGGAATTGGTATTTATCTCTTATCACATTATACTTGGTCTTATTACAGACTTGGTCCAAGCAATTATAAATTCTAAAGTTAATTAACTCTTGCAAAGTATCCATTAGTTAGACTGATCTGATTCACACTAATCGGTTACAAACTAGGCCTCAACCGAGTGATAAGTCTCATTCGGTTGGAAACACAGTTTGTAAATGACTAGATAGAATCACATCAAATACAATTCAACGAATTACTCGCAATAATTAATAAGTTTAGGTTTTCTACTGATTAAACCACGCCTATACATTACGCTCTTTGTTAGATTTTCCTACTTACTCTCTTCAACTTGATAGATTAATTACCTTTTTGGTTCAATTGGAATTAAACCGGGAATCCACGCAGACATGACTGATATCAACATGGACTGACATGTCTGTCGCCGGGTCTAATAACCAACGAACCAACGAGCATCAAGAAAATAAATTTTTTGAGATTCCTGGGAATAATCTATCTCACTTATTTTAAACTACCTTTAATGCTCATTCTAAATCATTATAAAATCCAGAAAGGAATTAATCTCTACAAAGGAGTTAATTGGTAGCAGAATTTGGTGATTCCATTAGCCGATCATAGGCTAGGTCTCATTCCAAATAAGGTTCTTATTTGGTCAAGACAAAGTTTGTAATTAGTCAAGCGAAATCACTTCATGTACTGGTCAATTGAATCGAGTGCAAACATCAATAACTTTGGATTCCCACTGATTTAGCTTTGCTTAAAACTTTTACAGTTCAAACACTATAGTCTAATCCTCTTTGTTAGGCTAGTTATTCCACTAAGGTCACTATAACCAAAAGACTTAGGGTTTTTCCGCCTCACTAGGACTTGATCATCTTCGAGGTTCTCTACTACAACTAAGATATTTGAGAGTGTGGCCTACCTTCATCTTAGTTCTTATCCTTACCACTAACTACTTAGAACACTATGGTTCACCTAGGGATTATCATAGGATTCCAATCAATCTAAGATCCATTCATAATGGGTTAGGCTAAACAAACTTGATTAATTAACAAGTGTTGGAAATCTAATCGATTATAAATGCTTATCCTAATTGATTAAAATCATATAATTAAGAACCCTTACTTATCAATCTTAATTGCCATTGAACTAAATAGTCACAATAAAAGAATTGATAAGGATTGCTAGACCATCTTAGACTCAAACAACACATGATAACATATTCTAGGCAACCACATCAATTTACTAAACACTTCATACATGGGTATGACACTGACCAATTCGTGATCATAACCCCTAGTTTGACTCTAAATAATATAGGTAAGGAATACAAAGGTACTCATTCACATATATTTGCTAGCCGAAACATACATCACTTCAAAATTTCCTCTGTGGAGAGAACAATGAAGGAAATTCAAAACATATGTTGGTGCGGGGGTGAGGACGGCAATTCACCATTTTCCACCTAAAAGGACCCGATATTTGAACATCAAATCATAATAGCAAGGTATCCAAACATGCAGATATTAACTAAGTTCATTCTAAACACACACAACACCGTCTATCCATTCTCATCAACAATTAAGAATGAATCCAGTACATTCGTAAACTAACAAAATATTACCCATGAATTGAACACACACCTAGACTTAAGCCAAACAAAAGAATGACAAAAGTTCTAACACATTCATTCCTCGACATCACATCAATTTGAACCACCACACAGGAAAGAAAACTATAACAATCAAGTTTGCTGGATTCTTCTTAAGAATAGAAGCCTGAAGTATAGCCAATTGCAACTAACTAATCACATAATGTTTGTACCTTGCTCAAAATCTCCGGTACTCCCAAGAGCATCCCGTAATACTCTTGTTAGTCATAACATAACTCTCGTGATGAACTTCCAATAGTAGCAGAGTTTAACGTGGCCAACTCACCTCACTGCGGCCAGGTGTACATCCGTAGACTTAGGCAGGCTAGAGTGGCTTCGAATTCACGACCTGGACATTAGATGATCATTACAAAATTCTAAAACTATATGTATAAGTATATACATGTATAAGGAAGTCTCGTAAAATGAGAATAGACTTAGACTATTTTCTGCTAGTCTTCATTCCCTTCATTCTTTAGACAAATCCTTGAGGTGACCTGCCCCAATAATTCGTAAATAGAACTTAGAGCAATCGGATTTACAGACACAACTGACACTTTCCTAAATCGGATCACTTCTAGACACACTTAATTCACCGCCCGAAAAGGTCGAACTGCTCTGACACCGTAATGTAACACCTTGATTCTAATCAGAGCATTACTTACAAAATTAACAAGAATCTGAGTTAAACGTGAATTTTTTTTTTGAATAATGAGAAATAAAAAGTACAACTGTTGAATTACAGGACTTTGGCTAAATACAACCTTTGAATACATAAAGAATCATGAACATATTTACTACTAAAAGACCTTATCAAAATTTCATTCTAATCCACCAAAATTGGTATGCATGGATCAGAGTTTTGAAAAGCAGAAATTACTTTGAATAAATACAACACTTTACAATAAGAGAAAATAAATAGAAGCTATTAAAATTTGTAATTTATCTCCTAACGTTACTTTGACACAACTTAACACATAATACAATGACTTGTGACCCGGTATAGACTACTGACTGACATATTCCATTATTGGTTGACTGTCAAGCAGTTCTAGAATTTACTTTTCAGTTTCCAATAGTACACCTGTCATCTGAAATAAATAAAAGGAAAGGGGTGAGATATAAGAATCTCAGTGAGTTCCTTTGAACCCATCCCCTTACATACTGGTCATGAATGACAGTTATAAATCATAACTAATTATGTCAAATAGCTAGCATAAGGTTGTAAAATCCATCATCTTTCTAGTTTTAAAACATTATTTAAAATAAATTCATCTCAATAATCACAGACATTTAAAGTTACTATAAGAATCCATATTGGTATGTTTCCTTTTTGGATGAAACCAAAAACCATTTGTAAGCTAACATCTAAGACTACAATTTCTATGAAAACACTAATGTTAGGCTAAATCGCAAGTGTACGATTTCATCATCAAGTAATAAAAAGATCGAATCCACAGGGATTTTGATTAATTATTTAACTTAACAAACTTTGTAACAATTTTGAATAGGAACCAATCCTTTGTATTTGAAATTGATGATATTTGTAACAACTGAAAATAATAAAAAGTAATAGAGTTCGAATGAATAAAAGCGACTAGGGATTGAATCCTTTTGTTTCCACTCTTATGAATTTAATCTACAATCAACACAAGTTATTCCATGTAAAATTGAAGTTCGAATCAACAAAATTAGTTTAAGGACAATTCCTTGCCTCATAAACCCTTTACTCTAACTAAACCCCTAATCCCTTAGGTGATTTAAAGCTAGGTTAAGCAATAAGAATAATGATTCATAAGAACACATATTCACAAAGTCATATTCCTATAATCATTATGAATATGGCCAACAATCCCATTACCAAGTTCAAAACCCCATTTTCCCAATTGTGAGACGAACCCAAAATCAATTTGATAGTGATCAATTACCAAAAGCATTAAGAATAGAGATGAAGACTCAAATATAAATGAAATAAACTTGCTTTGATATAAGTAAATCAAACTACATAAGAGTTTCCACAAAATTCATCTAACCCTAGCCTAAAGGAGTTTAGCTACTCATAGAGAACAAAGTAGCAAACCAGAAAATAGAAATAACGATAGAGAACCACTCCATTGATGACTCAATTCCTTGTTCCCAAGCTTGAATCCTCTTTGGAGATGGTGGAGAATGAAACCCTAGCACTCATTAACAAGCCTCCAGCATTTTTAGGTCTTTGGAATGGTAGAGAATGCCTCAAAATCGTGAAAATCGTGATATTTAAATGTTTCAGCGCGACCAGTGCGCCCCACGCGGAAACAAACATAACAGCATCAGATTTTTCCCTCCAGGTGCACTTCAGGTGCACTTCGCGCGCACGCGATCACGACATCGACAGCAGGGTACCCTCCTGCACCCATTCTTCCATGTTGTGTTGCATTTTTCACCTCTGTAAAGTTTGAATTAGCTCAAGGTGTCTTCATGAAAGTTGAAGCTATGGGTCGTAGATTTCCAATGGAACTAGTTTCATCTAATTTGGACACCTAAAACTTCAGATATGATTAAAACATCGAACAGGTCTCAGGCTGAGGCAGGATCACCTTATCAACGTGTAGCACAAATTACCCCAACTTTGAGATTGATTTAGGTCTCGATTTCTTCATCAAAGTTATAGATAATTCATATATCTTTCCAACAAGACCAAATCATCTCATTCAGATTAGTGTGGCTCAAGATATAGCTTTTGGAATCTTCTTTGTCAAGAAACAATGCTTTCAGACGCGCTTCTAAGTCAATCCTTTGGCTATGCTCCCATTCCTATGCACTTAGAGATAAAAAATCATAGAAAACACTAATGCACAAATGTTAGAATGGGATCAAGTGAATACATTAAATCATACAATTTAAGTATAAAATCACTGTCAATTCTCTTCAATCACAACACAATTATCCAATTAAGCACTATAAATCTACATGTGATGAAGACTTATCACAACCCCAAACTTAGCTCTTTGCTTGTCCTCAAGCAAACTCAATCAAAAACACGGGTTGGGTTTCAAATAATTCCAATTCATCTAGGTGAACTTTTCATAAAAATTTTGACAATCCATGCACAATCAATTCACCTATTCTTTTGAATTCATGCTTTCCAATTATCACAACTCAAGTAACCAAAATGAATTTATTTACTCAGAGCCACAAATCAATTCCCATTACACCTTTCCAGATAATGTGTTTCACTCCATTCAAGTGTTTAAAGGGTACTGTTTACACTCAATTCACACCAAATGCAATCATCTACCATAAGCTTGATAAAATTCTAGGAACGCAAATACACACAAATGCCACACATTATGAGATCTTTTCAAAGGGTGAAATGGGGCTTAGGTAAGGGAGGATATTATTTTGGATCTAGGCTAACTTAATTGAAGTTAAGAGATGCTTTTATTAGTGCTTATCCATACCTTGTATCAATTCACAAATTTCCCCTAATTACCTTCGACTTTGTATACCAACAAGCCAAAAGAGAACTTTTTATTTGCTTTCTCACTTTGATTTTTCTTTTCTTTTCTTTTCTTTTTTTGACAAAACAATTTGGATTTTTTTATTGTTGTTCTCCTTTGACACCTGCTCATTTTTTTTCCTGAAGTGAACTACATGCACATGCTTTGTGTAGCCACCCCAAACTTAAGATTGTTGCTTGCCCTCAAGCAACCCCAAACTTAATTTACCACCAAATAACCAATTTTATAGAACATAATCTCTCAACTCCAATTTAAAGGGACAATTGGTTTTTTCGGTTATTGGCTTGTATTGTGCTTAAGATTCAACAAAAAGGCTTAAGGCTCAAAAGGGCTAGCAAAGGATAAGTTCACAAGGGTAGGCAATCAAAGGCTCTAGCTGTTCAAACAAAAATTAAGATCTCAATCATTTGTGTGTGTGTTCACATGCAATGCAAAAGCAATCAAGAACAGAGTCGAGTTCTGAAGAATTCATACAAATGGTGGAGCACTCAAGAATAAATAAAATTCTGTTTAGGCTCAAACACTCATAGATTTTGCTTTTGTAATGGGAAAGATTCATGACCACTGAAATTCTCAAAACTTACGGTTACAAGAAGCTGCTTAAAAAGGTTCATGTGAACAAAAGTTTCAGCTCTTTGATCATACACTTCATGAACACAATAAGATGACAGTTCACAGACTAATTCTCAGATGAAAAGGAATGTCATAGAGGAACAAAAAGCTCAGTCATAGGGTGCATGGTAACAACTTCACACACAAAAGAAAACAAATTCAACAATAAAATAAATGGCAAAATAAAAGAAAGAAAGATATAACCTTTGAGGTGAGCCGCCCGACTCAACTGCCAACTACAATGTGAAAGGTGGGCCGCCAGATGCCACCGCCAATGGGTTGCCTCCCATGAAGCGCTTCTTTAAGGTCACTAGCTTGACGTTTGAAGGAGTTGATCAAGGCTCCTTAAAGGAAGAAAAGAAGATTGAAGCACTTCCTTCCTTGAGAAGAGGCACAACCATAGTCTTGAGTGCTTGCACGGAAATCACTTCCCTTTTTCTCATTGGTCTCCTTTTTCTCCTCTTGAATTTATGTGGGTGGAAATTGTCATCCCTCACCTGCTTGGTGCACTTTCATAGGACTGAGTAGGTTATGCATGTGCCTTCTTTGGAATTTTGCAATTTGGGAATTGTTTCCCACGGCATATATGCAGACTAGTCTTTCATTGTCTTCCTTTTTCCTGCACTGACAATTTTTCCATCCCATCATCCAGCTCTTTAGACATCTCCTCAATGGAATCCACTGTTACCTTCTCTAATTAAGGGTTTGGAAGGTCGGTCTTGATTAAGAAATTCTCCAACCGGCTCCCCAATCACATCAATTCTAGAGCACTTTTCGGTGTCATCGGGATGCCTCATAGCCTCAAATACATTGAAAGTCTCCTTCTCATCTTGGAACCTCAAAATTAATTTACCTTGTTGGACATCAATCAAGGCTCTTCCTGTAGCTAGGAAAGGTCTTCCAAGAAGAAGAGGGATCTCCTTGTCTTCCTCCATGTCAAGGATCACAAAATCTGCCGAAAAAAGGAATTTTCCAACCCTCACCAATACATCTTCCATAATCCCGTAAGGGTATTTGATGGACCTATCTGCCAGCTGCAGTGTCATTTTTGTAGGCTTGACTTCACCTCCTCCTAACCTCTTCAGCATAGATAACGACATCAAATTGATGCTGGCTCCTAAATCACACAGGGCTTTGTCAATTTTTAAATTTCTGATGGTGCAAGGAATTGTGAAGCTCCCAGGATCCTTCATTTTGGGAGGAAGCTTTCTTTGAATGATAGCACTGCACTCTTCTGTCAAAGCCACATTCTCACCTTCTTTAAACTTCCTCTTCTTGGTCAACAATTCCTTCATGAATTTGGCATATATGAGCATTTGCTCAAGAGCTTCTGCTAAAGGAATGTTGATCTGTAGGCTTTTGAAAATGTCCATGAACTTAGCAAACTGTTCATCCTTCTCCTTTTTCTTGTTCAACGGAGGATATGGCAGCCTCATATATGGAGGAACCACTTTGGGCTTATTTTCCACCTGCAGCTATTCAGTAATAACAATGCCTTCCTCTTCTGAGTTTGATTTCTTCTCAACGTTTTTTTTATCTTCTTTTTCTTTATTTTTACTTCTCTCATTTTCAACTCCATCCACCTCACTTTTTTCACTCTTTTTCTTCCCCTCAAATCCAGACATCATCTTTCCACTTCTCAAAGTAATAGCACTACAATTCTCACTCTTAGGATTATCTACTGTGCTAGCAAAAAACTTACCTTTGGATTGCTCCGCGAGTTGCTTTGAGATTTGCCCAATTTGATTCTCCAGATTTTTGATAGAGGCCTCTTGGTTCTTGAAATAAGAGTCATGAGTCTGAAAGTTGGAGTGGATGTTCTGGCAGTTGGATTGAGTCATCTTCATGAATTGAGTGAGAGCTTTCTCTAATGCGTTTGGTTTCTTTTGCTTTTGAGGTTGTGGAGGGTTGCTTGATGATGGGTTATCTTGTTGTTTCCAAGAAAGGTTGGGATGATTCTTCCACCCAGGATTATAGGTGTCAGAATAAGGATTCCCTCCTTGCTTTTGAAAATTACCCATGTAGTTGGCTTGCTCATTAGAAATTCCCTTAGCATCACAACCTCCATTCTCATGAGGCCCTTGACAAAAATCACATCTCAAGTTCCTGTTCAACTATTTCACCTGAGCGGGAATAGAGGCTTCTGTTTTCAGCGCTTTAAGCTCCTTGGTGATAGCTTCCAATTGTCGAGAGACCAATTTATTTTCAGCCAAGAGTGCATCTTGTGTTTCTAGCTTAAGGACTCCTCTTCTACCCTGTGTTCCTCTATCATTTTGACACAACTGCTCATTGGAAGCCATTTGCTCCACTAAAGTTCTTGCTTCTTCAGCTGTTTTACTGTTAATTGTGCCTTCAACTGAGGCATCCAACATCATTCTTGTATTTGGCCTCAACCCATTGCAAAACATCTGCCTCTGATTAAACTCGTCATACCCTTGGCCAGGACATCTTTTCAGAAGAAGCTTGAATCTCTCCCAAGCCTCATATAGATTTTCGATCTGGTTATGCTGGAACCCATGAATTTCACCTCTTCTTTTGAAGAACTTAGAGGGTGAAAAAATTGTGTTCATAAATTTATCCTCCAAATCATCCCAAGTAGTGATGCTTCCTGTAGGCAAGGTGTGCAGCCAATCTCTTGCTCTATCTCGCAGGGTAAAAGGAAAAAGCCTTAGTTTCTTGGGCCCCTCTGTCACTCCACCCAGCATGAAGGTGCCACAAATTTCATAGAAATTCACCAAGTGCTGATTTGGGTCTTCAATTTCATCCCCAACGAATTGGTTTTACTTGAGAGTGTTCAACAGAGATGGTATGATCTTAAAAGCATTTGCCTCCACCTGTTGGTAGGCCATGATGGCCCCTGGATGATTATTCCTTCTCCCAAAATCGCCCAAGGTGCGCAGTGGTGGTGGTACGTCCCCCATTACTACTTGAGTTGTAACGAGAGAAGTAGAAGCAAAGGCTTGATTTTGTTGTTGTCTTGCTTCCTTTGCCTTCTTCCCATTAGCCTTTGCTGTCTTTTCTATTTCTAGGTCAAATAACAGCTCACCTATTTGTTTACCTCGCATGCACAACACTAAAGGAAAAGGTAAGTAGCACATCAACAATTATAACAATATTTTTTTTTATAAACTGAAAATAAAATTGTTCAAAATAATACTTGTTTGCCTTGTTAAAAATCAACTCAATAATCCCCCGACAACAGCGCCAAAAACTTGTTAGGCTAAATCGCAAGTGTACGATTTCGTCGTCAAGTAATAAAAAGATCGAATCCACAGGGATTGTGATTAATTATTTAACTTAACAAACTTTGTAACAATTTTGAACAGGAACCAATCCTTTGTATTTGAAATCGATGATATTGTAACAACTGAAAATAATAAAAAGTAATAAAATTCGAATGAATAAAAGCGACTCGGGGTTGAATCCTTTTGTTTCCACTCTTGTGCATTTAATCTACAATCAACACAAGTTATTCCATGTAAAATTGAAATTCGAATTAACGAAATTAGTTTAAGGACAATTCCTTGCCTCATAAACCCTTTACTCGAACTAAACCCCTAATCCCTTAGGTGATTTAAAGCTAGGTTAAGCAATAAGAATAATGATTCATAAGAACACATATTCACAAAGTCATATTCCTATAATCATTATGAATATGGCCAACAATCCCATTATCAAGTTCAAAACCCCAATTTCTCAATTGTGAGACGAACCCAAAATCAATTTGATAGTGATCAATTACCAAAAGTATTAAGAATAGAGATGAAGGATCAAATATAAATGAAATAAACTTGTTTGATATAAGTAAATCAAACTACATAAGAGTTTCCACAAAATTCATCTAACCCTAGCCTAAAGGAGTTTAGCTACTCATAGAGAACAAAGTAGCAAACCAGAAAATAGAAATAACGATAGAGAACCACTTAATTGATGACTCAATTCCTTGTTCCCAAGCTTGAATCCTCTTTGGAGATGGTGGAGAATGAAACCCTAGCACTCATTAACAAGCCTCCAGCATTTTTAGGTCTTTGGAATGGTAGAGAATGCCTCAAAATCGTGAAAATCGTGATATTTAAATGTTTCAGCGCGACCAGTGCGCCCCACGCGGAAACAAACATAACGGCATCAGATTTTTCCCTCCAGGCACACTTCAGGTGCACTTCGCGCGCACGCGATCACGACATCGACAGCAGGGTACCCTCCTGCACCCGTTCTGCCATGTTGTGTTACATTTTTCACCTCTGTAAAGTTTGAATTAGCTCAAGGTGTCTTCATGAAAGTTGAAGCTATGGGTCGTAGATTTCCAATGGAACTAGTTTCATCTAATTTGGACACCTAAAACTCCAAATATGATTAAAACATCGAACAAGTCTCAGGCTGAGGCAGGGTCACCTTATCAACGTATAGCACAAATTACCCCAACTTAGAGATTGATTTAGGTATCTATTTCTTCATCAAAGTTGTAGATAATTCTTCTATCTTTCCAACAAGACCAAGATCATCTCATTCGGATTAGTGTGGCTCAAGATATAGCTTTTGGAATCTTCTTTGTCAAGAAACAACACTTCCAGGCGCGCTTCCAAGTCAATCCTTTGGCTATGCTCCCATTCCTGTGCACTTAGAGATAAAAAATCATAGAAAACACTAATACACAAACGTTAGAACGGGATCAAGTGAGTACATTAAATCATACAATTTAAGCATAAAATCACTTTCAATTCTCTTTAATCACATCACAAATATCCAATTAAGCACTATAAATCTATATGTGATGAAGACTTATTAACTAACTTCTAATTCCATCAACTCCATGTATCAAATGAAAGAAAAATACTCATCTCAAAACTCAAGCTCATCAACCTCATAGGGAAACAAAACATAGACTTATTTCAAACACATGGAATGCATCCCACAAGTCTTTCCATATCCAAGCACCTACAAAGCCCATAACACAAATAATTCCTTCTAGAATTCAATTATATTCAGGAACCCAAAAAGGTATAACTAAGGTACATTTAAACAGTAATAAAAGTTATTCTCAATTTATGCTTACAACATTTGTGCTCATAATGATTATAAAGCAATAGTTTTTGCAAAGAACTTATGTCAAACACCGCACATGCATTGTCAAGCTCCCCATCCCCAATTCATGGCTAGTCCTTACACTACACCAAAACAATAAACATAATTCCATGACAGGTAAAATTATCACAACCAGAATGACTATTACCCAAACACATGCAATAAAGGTAAACAACCTAATAATGGGTTTTTAAAGGTTCCCAATCTCTATATGAAGATAACCCCCACTCACCTTGTTTGCTTGGAGAAGAAAGCCCTAAATTTGGATGTTGATGGAGATGAAAAAGATAGTTCTCTACTCTTGATTCTACCCTTGTTCTTCCTTCCAAGATGGAACCCTAGCTTTTCCCCCTCTTTTTCCTCTCCCTGGCTCTCTCTCTCTCTTGCCGTTTCCCTCTCTCTCTCTCTCTCACGATCTCGTTTCTGTCTGTCTCTCTTCACAATGCATGATGGTGCGCCACTACCTCCAGGGTCAAGCTGTACAAGACCGAGCAAAGAAGCAGCCTCGCTCTTCACCGCTTCCTCCGTCGCGCCTCCTCTCTCTTCTCCTTCTTTCTCTTTTCTTCTCTTCTTTTCTCTATTTCTTTCTTTCCTTTCCTTTTTCTTCTTTCTTCTGATTTTCGAAGACAGCCCCCTCCCCTCTTAATCACTTTTTTTTTAAACACAACTTACTACTCACACCCCCTATTTTAAATAATACACCCCCTTCTTTATTATTTCACACAAACACAAGTGCATAAGGGTTTGGTCTATTCATTTGGAACTTCTAAAATTAGCCCCTTTAATACTTAATTAATCAATATTAATCTAGCTTAATCCTTGGAAAAAATTATCATTTTACCCCTTAGGCTTAACTTTGGGTCAATTTACTAGATTAAAACTATTGTTCTAAGTAATTAACCTCGTTAATCCTTAGGAATTAAATCCCCTTTTTCATTAGGATCTTTAATTACTAAGTTTAAGAAAGTTGGGGTGTTACAGGAGGCATGTCTTCCCTGAGAATAACAGTGACAAATGATGAAGAGCTAAGGCTGCAAAGAATGCTGAAGCTTGCTGTTAATGTCACAGAGGGACATTGGTTCTTGAACAAGTATGCCAATGACAAAAATACAAAGCCACCTGTGTTGACAAAGACCCAAAAAAGAAGGCTGCAAAGAATGAGGTCCGTCCAAAAGATGAAGCAGACTCTTCAAATGCTAGTTAATGTTAAGAATAGGGAAAAGAAAAAAGTTTCCTCAGAGATCATAATCAACATGTTTGATCAAGCTTTTCGAAAACTAGAATCAGGGGAAGATTAAAAAGATGGAGTGCTCCGGGATATGGAACCAGTTGATGGACAGGATCCCACTCCTGAGGCAGGAGGACTAATTGCTTCAGTAGATGCAACTGATGAGGTAATTCTGATAGAGGGATCAGTGATTCCAGAAATGCACTAGAAAACAGATGATACCATGGGAGAATCCTTGTTAGTCTTCTTATTTAATGAGGAGGCTGATGGCTTATTAGCAGACACATAGGCTATTAGTTTGTTCCTTGAGGAGTTTTGGGCAGACAGCCACAAGCTAGGAAGTTTGAAGGGTGATGTGTTTACAGAAGAGACAGAATGTTCCGTGTTAGCTGAACATCCAATTGATGAAGTTACTCAGATGGTCTTTGAAAACCCTACTGAAGAAATGATGAAGCACTTGAAATCTCTGTATATCAAGACTTACATTAATGGAAAAATCTTTGGAAATGTGTTTGTGGATGGTGGAGCCGTTTTGAATGTGATGCCCATTGTAACTATGAGAAAACATGGGAAGAGTCTAGAAGACTTGGTGCCTACTAATATGAAAATTTCTAACTTCATGGGGGAGCCATCCATGGCTCTGGGTGTCTTAATAGCCGAAGTGACTATAGGTCCCAAAACCACCAAGTCAGCTTTCTTCGTGGTAGATGGTAAACCTTCCTACAACATAATTTTGGGTAGGGATTGGATCCACACTAGTCAATGTGTTCCCTCTACACTCCACCAAATGCTGACGTTCTGGGTTGGAGACAATGTGGAGACGGTTGAGGCAGATAAGAATCCTTTCTCAGCTGAAGTAAAAATGTTGGAGGCACTGTTCTATTCTCCACATTTAGGGCCCATTGCCATTCCATAAGACTATGAAGAAGGGGGCCTAGAAGGCATGTGATCTCACCAATGAAGGATTCAAGTTGAAGTCTTAGGCCGAATTACAACCTAATTTCCATGTGATCAATGGATAAGGAATCACAGATACTTGGAGACTTACTGGGTCAGCTAGAGATTTTCATGGCCGAATCCAAGGTTATGGATGCCATGATGGAGGAAGGTGACACCGAAAGTGAAGATGATGAAGGGAACCTGTTATTCAGGTAAGAAGGTACGACAGTTTAGCTTGATAGATGCTTGCAGCCGAACCTGTGGTATTAGATTCACCTCTTCACAAGATTACACCTGCTTTTAAGGCAGATGACCCTTTGATTGAAATCAATTTGGGAACACTAGAGGAACTCGGAACAGTAAAAGTGAATGGGCTGTTAGAAGAGGACAAACGAGGCGACTTAGTTAAACTTATCCAAGGATTGTTTCGCTTGGAATTACTACGAAATGACTGGTCTGGCAAGAGAGTTGGTGGAACACAGTTTGTCTATTAAGGAAGGATACAAGCCTTTCAAGCAGGCCCCTTGTAGTACCCTAAATTTGTCCGGCCCTTCTTACTTTATTTTTTATTTTATTTTATTATTTATTTTAACTTTTTTAATTTTGTAATAAAAAATAAAAATAATATTTTTGGTTTTATAATAAAGAATAAAAGAGATTAAGAAAAAAAGAGAAAAAAGAAGGAAAAAAGAAAATTTATTTTTCAAAGAAAGGGGGTGCCAATCAAAATATGGGAGGTGCCAAAGCATTCACCTTGCTTCACCTCCCCTTTCTTCTCAAGGCCACACCCTCCTTTCTTTCCTTCCACGCAGCCCAACCCCACACTCTACGCATCCACGCAGCCCGACCCAATTCATATAACCCTAAAACATCAAAAACCTAATTCTCTCATTCCCATTTCCCTTTCATCCCACGCAGCGCCTCTCTCTTCTCTCTCGAACCTTCTTCTCCGCGGCGCCTAGCGCCTTTCTCCTCTCTCTCAACCTCATCTCTCCCTCTCCTTCCCTCATCTTCACCCATATTCCTCCAAAACCTAACCCTAGCGCCGTTCCCCCCACGCTCTCCCGTCTCTCCTCACTCATAACCCTAGCGCCGCTCCCTACCATCCTTCCCTCCCTCGTCTTCTTCCTCACTAAACCCTAATCTCCCACAATCATCTCCACCTTTTTCGTCTTCCCCTTTTTCCTCTACTCCATCTTCAAACCCTAAAGGGCCAAACGGCGCCCCCATCCCTCGTTCTCAAAGAACCATAGCCGCAACCTTAACCCCATCCCCACATTCTCTCTTCTTTCCTTTTTTGGTCTTCTCAAACCCCTAACCCTATTCTCGCCCCAACCTTTCTCGGCCACCACTATGATCCTCTCATCTCCTCAAACCCTAACCCTAAACCTCATAATCGCGGCGCCTTCATCTCCAAATCCGTCAAATCCGGACCGAATCCTCCAAATCAAGTCCAGATTCGAATCAAAGGGAGTCTTTTTCCATTCTTTCCTTTTTACTTATTTTTCTGTTAAATGCGTTTTTAATTACTGATTGGTGTTCTGATTTGTTTTGTAGGTGATTGAAAGAAGATTGGAGGCTATAAAAGGCCTCACAAGCAGAATCAGAAGGGGAGGGAACCCTAAAGGAGAGCAAGAGACAGAGAGCGAGAGACAGAGAGCAAGAGACAGAGAGCAAGAGGGAGAGGCAGAAAGCGAACAAGACAGAGACGAGAAGAAGAGAGGAAAGAATTTGTGAGGCTAACATACCCAAATTTAAACACTTCCTAGTTCTAGATTTTTTTCTTTTTTTCCTCCATCTCCTGTCTGTAAACTTTCTGGAAAATATCGAGGTTTCATCTTCTTCCCTTTGATTTCTTTTCTGAATATTCCTCTGTAATATAAACTTGAATGAGAAATTTTCGTTGCAATTCCCTTATTCTGTTTTATTACTTCTTGTGATTGTTTGGTTTATTATTGCTGTTATGGTTGTTGTTGTTATTACTGTTAGTGCCCACGGTTTGGATTGTAATTAGGTTTAGGGTTTGGCCTTCCAATGGGGTCAAACCCTAAATAGGGATCAATTTGCAAATATGTAATTAAGAAGGGCATAAAGGCAAAAAGGTCTTTTTTTCAAAATTTTGTTCCATATGTACGCGTTTTAGGGTTTGGTCTTCCAACGGGGCCAAACCCTAAGTAGGGGCCAATTTGCAATTATCATATTAAAGTAGGACTTGAAAGCAAAAATTGAAATTTCTGGATTTGGTTTGGTCTTCCAATGGGGTCAAACCCAAACCAAGGACTTAGTTGCAATTTTTTTTTATTTCATAAATCATTATAAATGAATAGGAGATTAATGAGGGAGCTTAAAAGCAAAAAAGGAGAAGTTCTCATTTTTATTCACATGCTTTTTTTGTATTAATATAATTAGTTTTTACTTTTTAGGTTTTTTTTTATATTTATTATTTCTGTTACATTAGAAAGGAATAAATAATGATTTTTGTAGAATAGTTGAGTTTTCTTTTTACTAAGTTTCTTTTTATTATTTTTTGTAACATGGTGGTTAATAAACTTATATTTTTTAGAAAATTCATTTGGGAATAATTTATTTAATGAGAAGCAAGTTTTTTTTTAAACAATCAAAAGGGTACCATTTTTATGGGCGTCTTAGGGGTGCTAATACCTTCCCTATATGTAACCAACTCCCGAACTCAAAATCTGGTTCAAAGACTTTCTTTTTTCATTAAATTCAAAAAATATTCAAAAAATAGGTTTTCCAATGTTTTCCTAAAAAATAAAATATTAGTGGCGGCTCCATTAAAATTTTAAGGGTGGTTGTCACACCCCTCGTAGATTTAATCCCCAGATGATGTCTCAGATCAAAGCAGAAATAGAAAGATTATTGAAAACTAGTTTCATCAGGACGGCCAAATACGTAAAGTGGTTGTCCAATATAGTCCCTATGATTAAGAAAAACGGCCAGATAAGAGTATGTACTGATTACAGAAACTTGAATTTGGCAACACCAAAGGATGAATATGCAATGCCTGTGGCTGACATGTTAGTCGATGCAACAGCCACTCATGGTATTCTTACCTTCATGGATGGATACTCAGGGTATAACCAAATTTATTTAAAGAAAAGAAGATATGCACAAGACAGCCTTCATGTGCCCTGGAGCTTTGGGGATATATGAGTGGGTAGTCATGCCTTTTGGACTTAAGAATACTGGGGCTACATATCAAAGGGCTATGATCACCATTTTCCACGACTTGATTGGTAAGACCATGGAAGTATACATTGATGATGTGGTTGTCAAGTCAAAAGACTTCGAATGCCGTTTAGTAGAATTAGAGCAAGCTCTAAAGAGGATGCGAATCCACAATCTGAAAATGAATCTTGTCAAATGTGCTTTTGGAGTTACGGCTGGCAACTTCCTAGGATTCTTGGTCCACCATCAAGGGATTGAAGTAGACAAAAACAAGGTGAAGGCTATCTTGGAAGCTAGGCCTCCTAGGAACATGAAAGAGCTTCAAATTTTGATAGGTAAAATCAATTTCCTAAGAAGGTTCATAGCTAATTCGGCTGGGAAGATAAAGACTTTTTCTCCTCTATTGAGGCTAAAGGATTCAGATACCATGATATGGGGTAAAGAGCAGCAACAAGCATTTGAGCAGATCAAGAAGGTGTTAGCTAATCCTCCTGTGTTGACACCCCCAATGCCTGGAAGCCCGCTCAAGTTGTATATAGCTACAGAGGAAGAATCAATCGGCTGCTTGCGGGCGCATGATGCTGATGATGGGACAAAAAGAGGTGTATATTATCTTAGTCGAATGTTGAATGATGCAGAAACTAGATATACCCCTACTGAAAAGTTGTGTTTATCATTGTTCTATGCTAGTACAAAACTAGAATATTATTTATTGCCTAAAAAAATATTGGTTTTGTGCAAAATTGATATTGTCAAGTGTTTGCTTAATAGGTCTGTTGCTAACATACCAAATTGTCTACTTTTGTAAGGCATTTTTAGTACTTAATTATATCATTTTGTGTTATTTAAAGTATAAAAGTACGTACTTATGTCCTATTTTGCATTATTATAAAGACAACACTTGGAGCAAAAGATGCAAACATTGGCAAGATTTAAGCATATTTTGGTGATCCTGGACATTCAGTACGACCTTACCTAAAGTCAGTACGACCGTACCTAATTGCACACAGCAGGAGGGGCATACACAACAGTTAGTACGGGCTAACAACGAAGTTTTCTAGGGGTACGGCCGCACATCCCTTCGGTACGGCCGTACATAGTGCAGAATTCAGCTTTTACGCTGTTGTATTTTGACCATAACTTGAGCTAGGAATGTCCGATTGAGGTGATTTTTGTGGCGTTGGAAAGCTCTCGAAAAGCTATACAAGGCTGCATAGGTACAAATAGGTAGGTACGACCATACATGTTTTGCAGTAGACCCGGCGTTGAGAAAATGCGAAGTATGGTCGTACATAAAGTCAGTACCCCCGTACCGAGGCCCAAAACACACAGATTTGAAGCCAGATGACCTAATCCTCACCAGAGCCTATAAAGAGGCATTCTCACCTCTTTTGAGAGCTAACTCACTCTTGGAGAGAACTCACTCTCTGAGTGAGGGTCTTTTGTCTTTCTTGCTTCTTGCCTCCTGTCACTCATCTCTTATCTTTTCCTTTCTTTTATGATTTCTTGTTTGGATTGGTGTTATTCTATTATGTTAAGAAACAGTAGCTAACTCCATCACTGGGGGTGATGGAGAATCTTTTACGATGTTCTTGACATATATTTAATTGTTATTATGAACTTCTTGTTATCCTTATGAATGTATTTTTTCTAGCATGATTAATCCCATAAAAAGTAGCCAATCCTTAATAAATCACTTAATTGACCAGCGACCGTACTGCAATTAATTGGTGGACCTATAGGATAATTGAGACTGGGATTATTGCATGACGATCCCTAATTTTAGTCTTCCAATCATTCAATCTTTTTATGCTTTGTGCTTTCCTTGGATTTAATTCTTTGCATGACCAAACAAGGGGTTAATTTAAGGAAAAGAATATTAATCACGAATGACCAAACGGGTTACTAGTTTTAGTAAAGGGATTGACTTTCAATAAGGAGATATGGTTCGTAATAGCAGGGTAATAGATTCATGATCTAGTATTAGTGAACCCGGTTCCCCTAGGCTTTTTCTAATTAATCTCTCTTTAGTTCTTGCGTTATTACTTGATCTCTTTATTTACAATTCAATTGTTTGACTCTCAAAACCGTTACTTTCGTTCGTCTAAATAATAAGGATCTCTATTAATTTAGTACTAACGCATTCTCTGTGGGTTCGATATTCGGAGTCTTAAAAATACTCCACTTTATTACGAGTTACGATTAGGTGCACTTGCCTGAGCCGCAACAAGTTTTTGGCGTCATTGCCGCGAAATGTTAGCGATATTAGACCAACGAGATTCTTGTTAATTTAGACATTTCATCATCATCATCATCATCATCATTAGTATCGTTGTTGTTATTATTGTTATTACTATTTTTTGTTATTAGTTTTTATTATTATTTTATCGTCAAAAAAAAAAAAATTGCTTCTTGGCTGCTACGTTGCTATTGTTATTATTATTATTATTATTATTATTATTATTATTATTATTATGTAAAAAAAATAGTAGATTAAGATATTTGTTTGTTTTAAATTTTTGCTTGTTTGTTTAGTCGTAGATTTAGATTCAAATTCAAAAATTCAAAAAGATTTTTCTTTTATCTCTTTATCTAGATTTTAAATTTTTGTTTGGTTGTTTTATTTTATCTATTTATCCATTTGTTTAGATCATATCTTATTTTGTTTTATCTTATTCTATTTTGTTTTGATTAAATTTGATATCAAAAATCCAAAAAGATTTTTTTCTTTCTTATATATTTATCCTGATCTTTCTTTTTCTTATCTTGTTTTGATTCTGAGATTAGATATAGATATAATTTGAATTTGAATTTCAGAAAAGATATAATATGATGAGTCTAATTTGATAAAGATTTGATAAGGATTAGATTAGGATAATATTATCTTATTTTATTTTGTTTTGTTTTCGTTTAACTTATTTCTATTTTATTCCAACTTTTCTTATTTTATTTGATTTTGATTCTTTTTTATTTTATTTTGACTATTATTATTTTATTACAAAAAAAATCTCATGGATTCTGTCCCTTTCTATTTGTATTGTGGTTATTTTGTAGGACATGCAGACAACTGTTGGATTCTTTCCTTTTTTTTGTGTGAGTATTGTGGTGTTGTAGGACACGAATGACAAGACTGTTCAGCATATTGGGCAGAGATCAACTCTTGGAGAAGTTAGAATCAAAGAGAAGATTTTTATTGGCTATCTCAAGAGCAAGAACTTAAGAAGCAAGATCCAGAACTTGAAGAGCAAAAACCAGAATTTGAGGAGACAATGAGAAAATTTGATGAAGGATATAATTCTTTGGAGAAGATATTAAACATCGATATAGAGGAAACCAAAGCTTTACAAGAACAAGTCTCCGCCTTGACAAATTACATACTTAAGGAGCAAGAACTAGAACTTGAGGAGGCAAAAAGAAAATCCGATGAAAGATTCAAGTTTTTAGAAAGAACAGTGAATCAAAATAGAGAAGAACAAGAATGTTTGAGAAGTCAGTTTTCTACTTTGATAGCATTAATGACTCAACAAGCTCTAGAGCTATGTTGCATAGGTACGGGTACGTACTTGGTACGGGTACGAATACGGGTACGGGGATACGGCATTTTTAAAAAAATTAGGATACGGGTACGTCGAGTTTTTTTTTTTAAATTATATATATATATATATATATATATGTAAAATAAAATAAAAAAACCAAAATGTTATATGATTAAACAAGATAAAAATCTTCACCAAGAAATCATGACTACGAAAATTATGCTCTAACACTAACAAAATCAATAATGCTCTAACAGTATCAAGATCTAAGCATCACTACTAAAATCAAACTCTAACGATATCAATATCAGTATTTCCTTGCCCATCATCAGTAAAAGAGCGACCTCCAACTCGTTCATCAAGAGAAAAACTAGCAACTTCAAGAATACCAGCCCCATCAGATGTATCCCATTCATCTCCAGCAATATCCCACATTTTTGTCTCTCCCTCATTATAATTCTTAGTCTTCCTTGAGAGGAGACGAAGATTTGTATGAACAAAAACTAAATCTTCAGCTCTCTTGGGATGAAGCCTATTTCTTTTCAATGAGTGGATAAATGAATATGTGCTCCAATTTCTCTCACAACAAGAGGAAGAACTTGGCTATAAGAGGAGCTTCAAGGCAATGGATTGAAGTCTAGGGATTGAGGCTCCATACATTACCCACCATTATTTTGGTTTCAAGTTCCACCTATCTTGCAAGGAATCAAATTGACTAAGCTCTCCTTCAGCACCTGAGAATTTAACAAATTTTGTTGTTGCTTCTAGTCTTTCTTTTGGATCTGCAAAGTAATTCCTTAGGCATTTGTTTCTCCCTGTACAAATCTCGTTGTCCCTATGCAGGGGAACTCTATTTAGAGCTTCATCAAGCCATTGCCTACAGTAGTACCTATTATACAAAATATAAATTATTAATTTGAAAGAAAAACGTAAAATAAATTGAAACCTACAAGTTCATTAACTTTACCTAGGATTGAGTGAATGAGCCAAGCAATGAAGAGGTGTGTAACTTTTAGTCCATCTAGCGATTAAGATGTTATGCACCACTTCATGAAAGGATGAATGTTCATTTAACTCCTTGCCCTCATGTCGATATATTACTGATTTCACTTTCTCAATCATCGAATCCCATTTCTCATAAACCAAATGAAGGTTTGGCTCATCAGTATCACAAGAACGAAGCATGTCGTATATTGGCTTTGTAAAGCTTAGAATATAATCAACGTTACGCCACCATTCTTCATTTAAAATCATTTCTTTCACAACTGTAGCCTTTTCACCACCATCATCATCTTTATAGAGAGACCATTGCTGACTAACCACCATAGTTTGGAGATCATGCTTAATTGTTCT